>CM028136.1:309962500-311162500 GCA_016271365.2 Neoceratodus forsteri | reverse complement strand
TGAACCCTGAACTCTCCAGGGCAGTTTAAAGGCTGGGGCTAACTGCAGATTGTCAGAATACAGTAAGACTCCATTAGAAGAAACACAATCACTAAGGTGAGTAATTTTTTCTTATCCACTCTGCCACGAGGCAGTGAGAGTGTGGGAATGGGCCATAGCTCACTGGATGGAGATCTTGGCAGTCCACGGCCCAGATGTGCAAAACACATTGGCAGACGTCCTAAGCCGGTCAAGATTCAGAACCCATGAGTGGGAACTCCAACAATTAGTCATATAAGATCTGTTTGACAGGTGGGGTCTGCCAGAGTTGGACCTCTTTGCATCCCCACACAACGCAAAACTGACCAGTTTTTGCTCGCTAGATCCAGGGCCTAGTGTTTTCTGGCAAGACGTGTTGTCCCTCTGCTGGACAGGGAGAGTCCTCTATGCCTTCCCTCCTTTTCCCCTAATACAGAGGGTTCTTCTCAAACTTCAGTCAGAAGGGGCGGACATGATACCGGTTGCACCCTTCTGGCCACAACAGATTTGGTTCCCACTATTCCAACAACTGGCGAGGGAACCACCTCTTCCACTCCCATTCACTTCATGCTTGCTCTCTCAGGACAACGGGACCCTAGTCCACCCAGACCTGAGGTCATTGCAACTGCATGCATGGCTCCTTCAGACAGCTGTTTCCCACTATGGGGTCTCGGCAAAAGTAGCCGACGTTCTGGTGGCCACCTACGCAGTGAAGTGGAAACGCTTCTGTCTGTGGGCCCTCAGCCATCGAGCAGACCCATTCACTTGTCCAGTGAACTTGGTACTAGAGTACCTCCTTTTCCTTTCCAACTCTGGCGTCAGCTACTCTTCCATAAAGGTGCACCTTTCTGCAGTGTCCGTTAATCATGCATCTGTGAAGGGACAAACTCTGACACAGTCTGATCTTGCACACACCTTCTTGCATGGCATCCTTAATATGAAACCTCGCATCAGGGATCCCATCCCTCCATGGGACCTTCTTTTTGTCCTGGAAAAACTTGCGTTACCTCCATTTGAACCAGTCGCAGATTGCAAGCTACGCTTTATCTCTTGGAAAGCGTTATTTCTAGGAGCCTGGATATGTTGTTCATCCACACTGTCTGGCATTGTCCCTTTCCCCTTTAAATCTTGCCGGAAGTCTTCAAGCTGGCTCCTCCCACCCACCCGGGTGGTAAGTACTTCGGCTCCACCCCATGACGCCAGATCTTCCTTTCCATGCAGGAAGATACAGGTTCCCTGCTTTTGCAGCGATTGAGGCCTCTGGAGTCTAATCGGGACGGTCTTCACCGCATCTTCTCACTTTGGAAACTCGTGGAGAGTATACCGACTGATCCAACCCTTCGACATGGATGACAAGTCGTCCCCTCGGTTTCACCGGTGTCCTTGTGGACAAAAATGTCACGACTGACCCCACCTCTCGGCATTTATTGCCTCAAACAGTACATGATACCGCAATGCACTATTTGTGCTGCCTTCCATCCCACTGTTCTGAGGATCGCCAGGCGCGCCTGAAGCTGGGGAGACTCGAGCTCTCAGAATCCACCGGTGAAATCTAAGGAGGCCAGGTGGGCGTTTTCGCAGCGCGGATCCGCCGAGCAGCTCGAAGCAGATAAGCAGCTGAGGAAGAGCTGCCCAAGCTCGCCAACCTTCTTCGTGCCACTCAACTTGGGCTCCACCTTCACAGGATCCTTTCGGGATTTTTGCCAGTCTCTCCTTATAAAGGGTGAGGCGCCCTCGGGCTCGCACTCCTCCCAATCCAAAAAGAAGGATCCAAAACCGTCTTCTTCAGCTGAAGAAGATGCTCCTGGGACCAGAGTGGTCCGACTTCCAGGAGCAAGGGGTCTCGACCACGGTCGGTGATCGCCGCTGCCAGTTTTTCAGACCTTCCGTCTGGACAAGGCACTGAAGTCGAGATGACGCTGAACCGCCGAGATTTCTCTCGACGCTTATCGGAATGTTGTCGCCAATAATCTGTCGATCAATTTCTGGAGAGAACGCCATTCTCTTTCCTGACGAAACCCGGCCCCGCTGGTATCCCCGGACCGAGGGCTGTGGAGCCGAACGGTTTTCACCGCGTCCGCGTCCTCGCCTCTGATCTGCTGCATGACGCCGCCGGTCTCTGATCGAGGAGTAAGTCCTCTCTGCCCGGCAGACCCAAGAAAAAGGACACAGACACTCCTGGAAGAGGTGCTGCCACCGTTCCTCATCCTCCTCTGATGAGGAGAGGCTTCGATGGAAACTCCGACGCTGTGAGGATCTTATGTGGCAGCAGCTTCTGCTAACAGGCCAGAAACTGCTATCACTTGGCTCCCAGCCTCTTCGGCCGATATCATTGTATCTGCCTCCAGGGCTCCGGTTCCTTTGGTGGCCCCTGCAGTAACCTTCTGCCTGCCGGCTACAGGTTTCCCACCAGTTTTGTGGAACCCCACCAAAACAGCCCCTGGGAGAGGTTCCTATGAGGACCAGTCTCGGGTCTCATAGACTGTCAATTACTGCTCACCCTGATCGCCTCTAGGCGATCGAGGGAGATTTGTAGGGAAGCTCTTGTATCTGGAGTCCTCCCATTCGATAATACCGGCCTTCATTCTCATGACGAAGCTGTCGGGTGTCAGGCTTGGAAGAAGGGCCTTCTTCCTTTCAGGGCATCCTTCACTCATTTCAGAGTCCACAGGAATGCCTTTGCAGCCTATACAGAAAAAGGCAGAATATCCCTCACGGATATTCTTAAAAGGGGATACCCCGACAGAGGCCTTTCCAGTGGCCGTGGCTTGCAGCTGGCTCCAGCTCTGGAACTCTGGCACGCCCAGCTTCCTGCCCGGCTCCATCTGCTCCGCATGGCCTGCAGCATGCGGTGCCCACAGGGTCCTTATGGGGTTTACTGAGCACCCTCGGCGGAAAGCCTTGTGACTGCCTCAGTATTCAGGCGAATGGGCAGCTCTCGGATACTGACCGCCTCGACAAGGGAGTCCAAACTTATGGACCACTCGGCCCGGATGGTCTACGCAGCATCATCCTTGGGCCTTCATCAGGCAAGCTCAGCAGTGATCATGGCACACTTCTCTCATGCCCTTTTGGGGTCGCTGGATGAAGTTCTTCCTCACCTCCCAGCAGACATGCAGACCACGGTCAAGTAGGTCCGGGACCAGGGCCGGGCTGTTGCCAAACAGCAGCTCCAGACAGCTCTGGACATTGGGGATTCCTGTGCCCGTTCACTAGCAGCAGCGGTCGCTTTTACATACAGGGCTTGGCTGAGGTTATCCTCCTTTCCGTGGATTACTCAGCAAGCCAGCTGGACGTGTTCTTCTTTTTGGCACCTCACCTCTTCGTTCGGGAGTGGCAGATCATCTTCAGCGATTGAGCAGTCTAATGCCACCTCTGCTAAGGGTTCTTCAGGCAAGAACCAGCAGAAGCGCAAGAAGAAGCCCTTTCGGCATTCTTCCCCTGCGGTCAGACAGCCCTCCTTCCAGGGAGGTCAACAACAGCAGCAGGCTCAAGCTTGGCGCCCTAGGCCCAAGCAAGGTCCCCAGCAGCCCCGCAAGGGAGGCCGAGGTGCTGGTCCAGCTGCCTCCTCCTCCTCTAAGCCTGCACAGTGACGGGTCGGGGGTGGCCTCCCCCACACCCATCACGCCAGTTCTGGGTCCTCCCGTGGGAGGCTGGCTCCGCCACTTCCTTTCTGCCTGGTCCGCTATCTCTTCGGACAGGTGGGTTCTGGAAGTGGTCAGGCAGGGTCTGCCCCTAGAGTTCGAGCAGTACCCTCCCAGCTGAGCCCGTGCCCCCACGGGAGGAAAGGATCTCAGTTGGCACCCAGTCTGCTCTTCTCGGGAAGACATTGCGCAAGAACTCCTCCTCAAAGAGACGGCTGCTCCCCGGTGCTGGATCCTCCTTCAGACCCAGGTTTCGGCCTCCAGGTACTTCCTGGTGCCCAAGCGGACGAGGGGTTGGCGCCCCATTCTAGATCTCCACGACCTGAATCGGTGTATCAGGTCTCGCACCTTCCGGATGGTAACTCTGAGCCAGATCATACCATCCCTGGAGCGAAACATGTGGTTCTGTACACTGGATCTTCAGGACGCTTTTTACCACGTCCCAATCCGTCCGTCCCATCAGCAGTTCCTCCGCTTCAGAGTCGAAGGGACCCTCTACGAGTTCAGAGCCATGCCGTCCGGCCTGTCATCGGCCCCAAGGGTCTTCACCAAATGCATCGCAGTGGTGGCAGCCCATCTACGGCGTCTAGGGGTCCGTATTTACCCCTATCTAGACGACTGGCTCCTGGCGAGTTCCTCTCTTCAGGAGGTGGAGAGGTCCAAGGACCTGACCCTCCGAACCTGCTCTCACTTGGGCCTTCTGATCAACGAGGCCAAATCAGAACTCGTACCTTCTCAGGTGATGGGTTTCATCGGGGCAGAGCTCGACTCTTGTCAAGCCAGAGCTCGGCTCCCGGCGGCCAGGGTGGAGGTTTTCTCCTCATTTGTCCAATCATTTCTGGTTGGGCACGTGCGCCCTGCCTGGGACTTCCTGCGCCTCCTGGGTTACATGGCGGTGTGCACCTCAGTGGTCCGTTGGGCCAGATTGCACATGCGCCCCCTTCAGTGGGAGCTGGCTGCCCAGTGGTCTCAGCGTCAGGGTCTCTTCGGCCAGCTAATCACAGTCACCCAGAGGATGTGGGACGCTCTCCAATGGTGGACTGTCCCGAGTCATTTGCAGGAAGGAGTCCCATTTGTTCGCCCCGGCCAACGGTCGTCCCTACGACCGACGCCTCTCTCATGGGCTGGGGAGCCCACATGGGGGACAACAGGGCCCACGGGTTCTGGACCCCCGAGGAGTCCCGATGCCACATCAACCTGCTGGAGCTCAGAGCAGTCAGACTGGCCCTGTCAGCTTGCGCTCCTCAGCTCTGGGGTCAAGTGGTTCAAGTCCAGACGGACAATACCACGACCATGTACTACCTCAACAAACAGGGCAGCACGCACTCGCTCTGCTGTGCAAGGAGCGCCCGGATCTGACCTTCGCCAGCCGGGCTGGAGGCGGATCTCTAGCCATCCATGTGGCAGGAGTCGTGAACCAACTGGCGGATGCTCTCAGTCGCATAGGCCTAGACATCCCACGAAAGTGGTCTCTCCATCCAGAGGTAGTTATAACCTGTTCTCCCATTGGGGCAAACCTAGGTGGACCTGTTTGCCTCCAGGGAGAACACCAAGCTGAGGCTGTACCATGCCCGCCCCCCTTAGCGGGGTTCACTGCAGGGGGATGCCTTCTCGAGGCCATGGACCCCAGGCCTCTTCTACGCCTTCCCTCCATTTCCCTTGATCCACAAAGTGTTACTCAAGGTGAGGAGGGACAAGGCGAAGGTGATTCTGGTAGCCCCAGAATGTCCACGCCAGTTCTGGTATCCAGATCTCCTCAGCCTCATCTGCAGGACCCCGGAGCGGCTGTGTACACACCCGGACCTGATATCGCTGAACCAGGGGAAGGTCTTCCACTCAGACCTTCAATCCCTGCACTTCACAGCCTGGTTTCTGAGTGGCTAGAGTTCCAGGCTTTGGGTCTTTCTGAGGATGTCTACACCGTGGTGGAGGCATCTTGAAAAGAATCGACCGGGAAATGTTATGCCTTCAAGTGGAAAAGATTTTCCATTTGGTGTCAGGGAAAAAGCCTGGACCCCTTATCCTGCTCTGTGGCTAACATTCTAGACTACCTTTGGTCCCTCTCCAAAGGGTCCTGGTCATCGAGACTTTTAGGGTGCACTTGGCAGCCATCTCTGCTTACGGGCAGGACGGTCAGCCGACGTTGGCTCAGGAGACGGTGATCGGGCGCTTTTCAAAGGCTCGTCATACCCTCCGGTAAGTGGAACCTCCACCTCCGTGGGATCTTTTGCTGGTTTTGGCAGCTCATGGGCAAGCCATTCAACCCATGCACAAGTGTGAGCTACTCGCGACTTGTCGTGGAAGACTGCCTTCTTGGTGGCTATCACATCAGCCAGAAGGACAGGGGAGCTCCAGGCGTTTTCGGTGGACTCCCCTTATCTGGTCTTTCACAGGGACAAAGTTGTCCTTCGACCCCACCCGAAATTCCTTTCGAAGGTGGTGTCAGAGTTTCACCTCAACCAGGTGTTGACTCTACTGGTATACTACCCTAACTACACCTCGGATGCCGAGTACAGGCTCCATACTCTGGACCTCAGGCGTGCTCTCTCCTACTATAAGGAGAGGACGGCGGAAATTCGGGGAGAGGTTCGCCAGCTGTTTGTCACCTACGCTGAAGCCGCTTCTGGCAGACCTGCAGCTAAACGGACTATGCAAGATGGATTACATCATGCATAAGTCTGTGTCTGAGTTGGCGGGCAAGGACTCCCAGAGGATAAGAGCCATTCTACTCACCATACTGTTAGCTGGTGGCTGCTTCCAGGACATCCTATCCAGGAATCTGTCGGGCTGCTACCTGGAAGTCAGCAAACACCTTTATTACCCATTACCACATCGACCTAGAGTCACGACGTGATGCTGGTTTTGGGGCCTCGGTTCTCAATCTCTGTTTCCTAAGTAGGGGGTGTGCGCCTTGCCTCCCTCCTCCCGGAGAACTGCTAGGAGTCTGCCAGACAGTGTGGATGAACAACATATCCACGCTCCTAGAAGAACAGGTTACTCACCTGTAACAGTAGTTCTAGGAGTGGTATGTTGTTCATCCTCACGCCTCACCAACCTCCCCGCTAAGCACAACCTGGCTTCCAGCGGGCTAGATGCTGCGCCATGGGGAGCCGAGGGTATTTCCACCGGTGGGTGGAGGAGCCAGCTTGAAGACTTCCGCAAGATTTAAAGGGGAAAGTGACAATGCCAGACAGTGTGGATGAACAACATATACCACTCCTAGAACTACTGTTACAGGTGAGTAACTTGTTCTTTTGGTTGCAGTCACTTCTGCTCGGAGGATCTCTGAGCTTCAGGCTTTGATGTGTAAAAAGCCATATTTAGTTTTCCACAGGGACAGGGTGTCCCTGCGAACAAATCCTAAGTTCCTACCAAAGGTGGTGTCTGAACTTGCCTTTAACCAAGACATCAGCCTGCCAGTTTATTACCCAGAGCACTCAAATCGAGGAGAAGGTCTGTTACATACCCTGGACATTCACCGGATTCTTCAGTACTACTTAACCGAACCTGGGGACCTAGAAAATCAGACCAACTGTTCGTCTCCTTTGCCCCATGAATGTGAGTTGCACCTAATACAAAACAAACCCTTTCACAATGGTTGGTGAGTTGCATCACATTTTGTTACCAGAAGTACGACAAACCCTTACCGGGACCGGTAAAGGGCCTTTCCACCAGAGAGGTAGCAGCCTCTTTCACCTCTTTGAGGAATGTGTCTGCAGCAGACATTTGCGCAGCAACCACTTGGAGTTCAGTCCACACTTTATTAAGCATTACAGTCTGGACATTGCATCTAGGTACAGGACTGGCTTCGACCTTTCAGTCCTGCAGGGTCTTCTCTCCTGAGGTATTCAGTCTGTGTCTCTCTTTTTCCTCCACCCTACATATAAGGGACTATGCACTGCTTGTGACTCAGTGTTACTTGCTGCAAGAGCTGTATTTCCAAGTAAAATAGTACAATTATGTAAGAACTAACCATAACAGTAGACCTTCGAGAGGAGCTCTTGAAGCAGGTGCTGTTTCCCATCCACCCACCTTCCCCTCAAGGGATTCCTTCTACATACGCAGCAAAGAACATCTGCCCCCTAGGTCTCAGGAGGATCCTCAGTTTCTCCAAACTTTCATCCTTGCCGAAGTCTCCGATGGGAGAACTGAGGGACTGCACCTTTTACATCACATGGGACATCGGGGGCAGGCCGATGGGCGCAGTCCCCTGCTGTATACTGCTAGCTAGATAATTTCCATGGGGTCCTGCCGCCTGCCGGCTTCAGTCCTACTAGTGTTACCTGCTGCAAGAGCTCCTCTCGAAGATCTACTGTTACGGTAAGATCTTATCTGTGTCAATCTTCACCATTCATCACAGATTGGGTACTGGCCAGAGGTCAGGACCCGAAAACCTTTTTTTTTTTTTTTTTTTAAGGGATGGGCGGGCCGACGCAGCCTCAGGCTGCCCTCGGGAGCCGGCGTGCCTACGTGGCGCTCGAGATTAGCCGATGAGCTGCGTCAACTCCGCCTGCCCTCCACTATTCTTTGTCTCCCCCGTCGAGAGGTCGCCGGGGAAGCCAGCTGAAGAAATTTTCAAACTTTTAGGCCTTAGCCTTTTGTCGTCAACAGTCCGTCGGTTCCTGCTAGTTCTAGTCTGCCCTACTCGACGTCGCTGGTAAGATCTTTCCATTTATTTTACAGTATAAGCGACGTCGAGTCTGTTTTTGGTGTTTTTTTCCGTAGGTCATGTCGCGGTCGGAGGGCAAGAAATCGTCTAAGGCGGGGCGGCCCCCCATGCGTCGGTGCCCGTGCGGCCGCAAGTACTCCGTTACCGACCAGCATGACCGGTGTCTCTCGTGTCTTGGCCCGCTTCACGACATGGATTCGTGAGACGCCTGCTTCTCCATGGACCGCCGCTTCCTCTGACAGCGCGTGTTTAAAGTAGGGTGAGCTCCGCCCGACTTCGGGGTGGATCCTTTCGTCCGGGCCAAACCGGCGCTCTCTTGGCCTTCCTCTGGGTCCCCTCCGGTTCTATCGGACCGAGGAGGAGCCCTCGACCTCTTGTAGCTAGCCTTGGCGAGGCTTCTTCCGGCGCGGGAGGCCCGTCCGCTTCCTCCCGAGGCGGGCGGGCGCCCCTGTTGCAATCACCCCTTGAGTGAGAAGGCTCCCCAGTGTCGCTCCCACAGTCCGGAGGCCGGGTCGGCGCCGTCCCCGGCGGCTGTTCGGCGGGCCGTGGGCCCTGTCGGCGGCCGACCTGTCTCGGCGCCGTGAGGCCTTGTCTGCGCCCGTTCGCGGTGCCAACCCTGCTGGCGGTGCCGTGACCTGGATTGGCGTCGCGCTTTCGCTGTCTCGCCTCGCACTGTCCTTAGCACGAGGTTGAGCGCGGCGCCGTGGGGCCTTGCGTCATCCGTCGGTGCTCCGGTGCCGCTTCGCGGCAAGTCCGCCTCGAGTCGCCGAGCACCGCCGGTCCTCGGTGCCGCTTCGCGGCGCCGGCAGGCCTAGCGTCGGCACCGAGGCTGTTTCTGGGGCTTCTGTCGGCGCCGTCTCTGTTCCTGGTACCGCCCCTGGTGCGGTGGACTTAGCGGTGCCGCGGCTAACCTAGTTCAGAACCTTTGGCCCGTGCTGCTCTGCCGCCTTCTGCCAGCGCCGCCTGCGGGGCTGTGGAGAATGCAGGGGCCCCTTGGCCACTGCTTTGACATCTGGGCCCTTTGGTAGGTTGCCTTCCCTCGCCCTCCTACCCGTTTGGCCAGGGCCTCAGACTCTACCTCTTGAGTCGGGACCGGAGTCGAACGGCAGTCACACCCTTGAGGTTGTCTGCAGAGGAGGGACGAGCAGGTGGTCTCCATGGCGGGTCTCAGTCAGCCCCTACTGAGGTCGTCTGGCTCCCCGAGTTAGGGTCAGTGGTACTGACCAGCAGGCTGTGGTGCGTGCCACCATTGCCATGCAGCCTGGCCTTGGGGGGTCCCTTGACCCCTCGGCGGTGGTACTCCCTCCGGTGGTGTGTCTCGATCGCCCAACTTTGGGGCCTATCGGGAAGCCCACGGGAGGGGAGGGTGCTGCTCCCTGGGTCTCCCCTTCGGGGGCAGCCCAGAGTTGCCAGCTTCCTAGGCTGGCCCTTTCGAGGACTAGGACCCTCTCGGACTCCGAGGGGTCGAGGGGTGTGGGGTTGGCGCGTCGGCCTTTCTCTGGGACCCACCCGGGCCCTGGACGAAGCCGAAGTGCGGACTTCCGCCCTTCCCTTCTGGTTCCTTGAGGGGGTCCCATTTTTTGGAGACGGGGACCGTCCTTCTGGATCTATCGGCCCTGTCGCCTCCGCCGGGGGATTCTTCTGGGCGCAGCCTGAGCCAGTACCAATGTGGTTGTGCAGCTGTAGGCTGAGGGTCTTCAGGACACCCTCGCGGGGTCCTTGGTCCGCTCCTAGCCCTGGCAGAGGTCAGCTGACTTCCTCTCGGCTCTGCCCCTCCCCTCTGCTGCCTTCTCCAGCGTTCCCAGGTATTCTTGGTCCTAGTGGCCCTCTCACCTGGGAACAGTTCAGAGCGGTGGCTGCTCGATTCCCTGCCTACGTTAGGGCCATGGACAGCCAGGTTTTTCAACCTCCCCCCCGAGCAGCCACTCTCGGAACGCATGGTGACCTCCAGCTCCTCATCCCCTCTTCAGGGGAGAGGAACTGTCTTCCATATCTCTCCTGCGCTGATCTCTCCGAGGTATCAAGCGTTTCCTCGTGAGGGATGATGGAGGACCTTCATCTCTCTCTGTCCGTGAGCAATCCACAGGCATCTTGGGCGCCACGCCTTCTAGGCGATTTCGGTGCGGCCACCCGTGTAGTGCCGCCCTGGCCTGCTCCCTTTCCGGGAGGCGTCCATGCATTTCGGCAGAGGCCCTTCTTGGAGTTCTGCCCTAGGGACCTCAGCCAGAGATATTGCGCTCCCCCGGAGTCTCCAGGTTCTATGCCTCATCCGCAGTCCGGACTGACGCACCTGGACACCCCTGACAGGCTTCGCGCCCTCCACCGTGACCGGCCCCCAGATCAGGACTCTTTGTATTTTGATTTCTGGGGGAGGAGGACTTCTACTCGACGCAGTTACTTCTCTCCATCTCTGCTCATCAGGCCCACTATGCAGCCTACAACAGGTTCTTGTGGTCAGTGCTATGTCAGATCCTAGCCGCCTTGCCTGACTCTGAGCAAACCAGGCAAGCCATCGCACTCTCTGCGCGTGGCCTGGAGCTAGCAAGGCACCAAGCAAGGGCATCTTACGACGCCAGTGAGGTAGCTACCAGGTCGTAGGGACAGCGATCTGCACCAGGAGATCGGCGTGGCTTCGCCTTTCCCGGTTCTCACCCTTGGCCTGGCGTAGGATGATTTGCTCCGCTCACCAGGGAACCTATCTCTTTTCCCATAGGGCGAGACGGCGTTTGTTGGGGCAACTTCCTTCCCCCTCTGGGGGAACCCCGTCTCGTTCTCCCCACTCTTGGGCCTCTCCAGGCCCAGAAGGTTCCCCCTGTGTGTCACCCACTGAGGGCTAAGGGACCCTGTCCCTTAGGGTACATTCAGTCAACCCCCTTCGGGGGTTCTTGGTACTCACCCATCTGTGATGAATGGTGAAGACTGACACAGATAAGATATACAGAAATTGCGTACCTACCATAATTATGATCTTTCTGTGTATCTTCACCATTCATCACAATCCCGCCCACCGTCCCCCTGGGGCCTCAGTCTCTGGGTCCCCCTCCCTCTGTGCCTCTCCCTCTCCCTCTCTTTAGAGCAGGGTAAAGTAGGGACACACGGGGGGTGTCAGTTTTTCCCTTAAAAGGGTACAGCTTGAGTGGCACTCCTTCTCTACTGCATATCTCCACCCTAACAGGGTGAGAGTTGAGTGATTGCCCTCCTCCTGTTATCCAACTGTTTCAAAAAAAAAAAAAAATTCCCTTCTTTTCACAAATATCTTTACAGAAAGTACTAATCCTGTACCCTGTCCTTCTCCAGTATAGCCGACTCTGCTTTTGGGGTATTGCCACATATTCTGTGCCTTGAATTTTGGCAGAAAGCTTTGCTACTCCTTGCAGTTCCTATACAGTCTGGTGGCGGACAAGGTCCCGGATCCTTGTTACCTCTCACTCTCTCTAAATTGTCTCCTCCCTTCCCTCCTTCTTCCGCTTCCAGAATTGGGGCCCTACAGTCCCATTAGTCTCATCTCTTCTATGCTGTCCTCTCAGTTGTTATTTCTCCTTTTGGTTTGGGTTTTCCTTTCCTTTTCTATCCTTGGACTCTCTTGTCCCACCTCCATCCCTTCCTCTTACCTCTCCGGCGACTCAGAACTGGTAGGCAGGCGGGTCGGCATAACCTAATGGCTAATCCTCGGCGCCCGTAGGTACGTCGGCCTCGAGGCAGCGCCCGATGCGCTCGGCTCGCCTATCCCTAAATAAAAAAAAGGCTCGATGGGGTCCTGACCTCCGGCCAGTACCCCATCTGTGATGAATGGTGAAGATACAGAAAGATCATAATTCACGGTAGGTACGTAATTTCTATTTCTTGCATAACTGTTTCTTACTGCTGCCCATGGCAGAGACAAAACAACCTCGTCATATGAGCTTCCAGCTGCAGATAAAGAATCCAAGTGTCTGGACCAATTTGGCTGTAAGTGTACATCAGCCACCTACACCATATCGCTCGCAGAATTTTTTGGCACACATGGTGCAATACCAGAAGTCCCTCTGGAACAAGGCTGTTGAGATGGTGCAGAAACAGCCTCACTCTGCCTACAAGACAGAACTGTTGGATATTCTGCAGTCTAGTCTTGATGTGGGCAAGCATGTGCTGAGATCTTAAATGCGACTCAGCCAATATGGCAGCCACCACCTGAGTCTGCATGATAGGTACTCTTGACTTGAGTATCAGGTTTCCGGCAGGACCTCCAGGATGCTGCCTTCCATGGTCTATTCATTTTGGTCCAGATATTGAGAAAATGATTTCAGACCTTCAAGATTCGGTCAGAGCCATTCAGTCTGTACACCAGATGTATAGGTTTGACCAAACTCCGAGGAGAGACAGGCATTTTAAATGCAAGGGGCACAGAAGCCCAAGGACAGCAGCAGAGCAACTTTTGTTGTAAAGTCCCTCTCAACCTGGGCGCACAGGGACCTCGGGCGTCGAGCCCTCCCAGGTCTCCTTGCCCACCTCAGGATCCAATGCCTGACCCCACCACCTGCTGTATCCCTGGGGAGGTAGTAGGGGTGTGTTCTTGCTCTTCCCGAAGGGTGGTCCACCATCACGACAGATGCATGGGGTGCTGCAATTGATAGGCGAGGTCACATGTTGAAATTCCTCAGATTTCCCTGGATAATCACCCTGTTCCAGTCCACCTCCCCCCAAAATGCTGCTCTCATTGGGAGGCGGTCCAGTCCCTACTCGACAAGAGGCCATGGAACCCGTTCCAGCACCACAATGGGGAAGGGGTTCTACTCCCACTTCTTGGTTCCCAAGAAGACAGGGGACCTGTCCCCAATCCTGGATCTGAGCCTCTTAAACAATGTATATAGAGTACAGGATGTTCAGGATAGTTACTTTGCCAGGCATCCTCCCAATGCTGCATAAGGGACTGGCTTTGTTTCCTAGACATGCAGGACACCTACCTCCATATCCTGGTGCTCCCAGCCACGGAGGTTCCTGAGGTTCACCTTTCAGGAAGACATTTCCAGTTTTGGGCCTTGCCCTTCAACCTTTCCTCTGCGCTGTGTTTTCAAAGTACCTAGCAGTGGTGGCAGCAGCTCTCAGGAGGCAGAGGCATCGTTTACCCTACCTCAATGGATTGTCTTCTGACAGCAGCCAAAAGGGATTGGCTGTGCCACTTTGGAGGATACCTTCCACCTATTCAGCTCCCTAGGGATTACTCTGAATATGTCCAAGTCATCCTGGTTGCCGTGTCAAAGGCTACAGTACATTGGGGCAATCCTGGACATGGGGCAAGGAAGGCTTTCCTCCTGTCAGACAGGGCAGTGCACCTTCAGTCGTTGGCCGCCAGGTATCAGTCTCTCACAGGTCCCAGCTCAGACCATGTTTCAGCTCTTAGGTCACATGGTGGCTGCCATAGTGACAGTTCCCTCAGCATGCCTTTTATGGGGTTCCACAGTGGATCCTTAGGTGCAATGGGATCAAAGGAAAACAATCTCGAACAGCCAGTCCTGATCTCAGAGCTGTTGTCCAAACTCTCTCATGATGGCTCTAGCCCAGAATCTGGAGCTAGGAACACCCTTTTGGAAAGATCCCCCTTCTCAGGTTCTGACAACCAGTGTCTCGGGCCTGGGATGGGGGGCCCATTTTCAAGATCAGCAGACACAGGGGAAGTGGTCGCCACTAGAACTGTCCCTCCACATCAATGTCCTAGAAATGAGGGCAGTTCTATATGCTCTGCAAGCATTTCAGCCGGACCTCTGTCCAGGCCCTCTGCTGATTCAGATGGACAATATGTCAGTCGTTGTTTATATCAACAAACGAAGGGCAACTCGCTCTTATCCTCTCTGTTGGGAGGCCATGAGAGTATGGTTCTGGGCCCTAGACCACGGCCTGCCTCTCACTGCAGTCCATATTCCAGGAGTCCAAAACACCTTGGCCGAGGCCCTAAGCAGGTCATGGTCAAGGACTCACGAGTGGGAACTTCGGCAATCTGTGGCAGACGATCTCTTTCGAAGATGGGGTCATCCAAAGCTGGACCCTTTGCGTCCCCATGCAACACAAAACTGCCCAGCTTTTGCTCACTCGATTCAGGGCCTGGTGTTTTCTGGCGAGACGTATTGTCCCTCTGTTGGACACGGAGGTTTCTGTATGCCTTCCCTCCCTTTCCTGTTCTTCAGAGGGTCTTGCTTAAGCTACAAGCGGAGGGTGTGGAGATGATTCTTATAGCTCTGCTTTGGCATCACCAGATATGGTTCCTCCGTTGCGGCGACTAGCAGTGGATCTGCCAGTCCCCCCCCCGCCCCTGTCCTCCTGCTTACTGTCGCCAGAGCAGGGCACACTTGTTCACCCAGACCTCTGGTCCCTACACCTGCATGTGTGACTCCTGCAGACGTAGCTACATCCCGCTTTGGAGTCTGTCCAGGAGTATCTGAGGTCCTGGTGCCAGCTAGAAAACTGTCCACTCGAGCCACTTACACCATGAAGTGGAAGCGGTTTAACCTGTGGGCCACTAAGCAGGGACTGGACCCATTCATGTGTGCTATGAATACTGTCCTTGAGTACCTCCTCTCCCTTTCAGACACGGGCCTCCATTATTCTTCCATTAAGGTGCACCTCTCTGCGATTTCAGCCTACCATGCACCAGTAGACGGCAAATATATTGCACAGTCGGATCTGGCCCAGATGTTCTATGCTGCATTTCAAGCCTCCCATTCGGGATCTTATCCCGCCATGGGATCTTTTATTTCTTCGAGCCAGCCGCATATTGCGAGCTGCGCTTTCTGTCATGGAAAGCATTTTTTTAGTTGCTGTTACTTCTGCCTGAGATTTTCGAGCTTCAGGCCTTATCTCTAAGGAGTAGATTTAGTTTCCACAAGGACAGGGTGTCCTTGAGGACTAATCCTAAGTTCCTGCCTAGGTAATGTCCCAGTTTACTCTTAATCAGGACATCAGTCTACCTGTTTATTATCCATGATATTGCAATCAGGGGAGGCCCTTCTTCATACTCTGGATGTACATAGGTGCTTAGGTAGTATATAGACCGCACTCCAAAATGACGTAAGTCTGACCAGCTTTTTGTTTCCTTTGCCCCAAGAACTTTGGGGGCTCCAGTAGCAAAGCAGACTCTGTCCAGATGGCTGGTAAACTGCATTACCTTCTGCTATGACAAAGCAATAAACTCTTACAGGGCTTGGTCAAGGGTGTCTCTGCTTCCTTTGCAGCACTTCGTAATTTTTCTGCAGCAGACATCTGCTCAGCAGCTACCTGGGCTCAGTGCATATCTTTGTGAGCGCTATAGCCTGGACATTGCTTCCCGCAGAAAGCTGGATTTGATTTGTCAGTACTTCAGGGTCTTCTTTCCTGAAGGATCTGCTACCTTCTCTTTACGCCTCCTTTCTGACCTGGGTCCAGTTAGTACTGCTTGGTACTCGAGTACTTATGGTGTAGCCTTTGCAAGAGCTCCAACTCAAAGAAAGATAGTACAGTTACGCAAGAACTTACTATAACAGTAGATCTTTGAGAGGAGCTCTCTGGCAGGCTCTGTTTTTCCCACCCTCCTTTCCCCGGTCTTCTTTCTTTCTTCCCTCTGTGGATTTATCCACTTGCCTTGGTTCTCCATTTCCTGGTTTAAGCGGGTCTCGGTGGGAGAACTGAGATGTGGCTGGGGACCGCCCCCTTTATACCATTGACGGACATCGGAGGCGGTCCCCGCTGGGTTCTGCTAGCTAAGTTTTTTCCGTGGGGTCCTAGTGCCTGGCGGCATAGTCCTTATGGTGTAGCCTGCTGCAAGAGCTCCTCTCGAAGATCTACTGTTACGGTAAGTTCTTACGTGACCGTACTATATATATATCTCTGTATATTTATAGATAGATAATTTTTCATCATTTTATAAATAGGCTGATGATATAATAAATGTGCATGCTGCTTTATATTTTGTTTTTGTCATATACGTTAATATGTTCCCTAGAGCCACTTATTGCTGTATGAGTGGTTTCATGTGCGTTCGGCTGGAGCGAGAACAGTAAAGCGAAGCTGAGCTGTTCTGGCTCAAGCTGAAGGCAAGTGAAACCACTCTAATACAGGAACTAGTGGTGACAGGGGACATATTAATATATTACTGATCGAGTGTGATCAATAATGTATTAAAAAAAAAAAAACTTCCCGGAATGCGGCAGTTTCCAGGGCATCTGCACATTAGATGTTCTTCTCACAATTAGCGTTTCTCACGCGCAGGGGTGAGGAGTGCTCTGATTGGTCAGGAGCACTCCCTTACTCTATAATATTAACACTTGCTCCCTGACCATACTGTCATGGATTTGATTACATATATGTATGCTACAGTATTGCAATATGTTTAAAAATAAAGTATAAGTTATAACTAAATAAGCAGTTGTAATAGATTAAAAAAATAATTCCATGATGTATTATCATAATATTATTAGGATATTTAGAAATGGACAATTCTGATTGGATTGCATAATCTTGATTTGCTTAAAAGGAATCTACAATGTATTCCAAACATGGTGTCCTTCATACAATTGATTTGTGCTAAAACCAATTGGAAAATGGCAAGAAAGAATTCTCAACCCTGACTTGACTGGCTGACACTGCCTCCAAGCTGGATATTTATTTTTCAATAGATGCCCAGCAAAAACAAATACCACCAAAGTCCACTTCACAAGGTACCCTGCTGCAGGCCTACTTCCTCATTGGCTGAAGGCAGCTCATAAATGTAAAATCCCCATATGTTTTTTCTCGCTTAGCGTAAAGACAGCTGTCCCCACTCTCCTCAGTATCAGGTAATAAATAAATAAATAACTCGGTCTGCTCATTTTGCGGTCAGAAGGCTGAAAAGAGCCATCTCATTTAAAAATTACAGTCTCCTGACCGCGTTCTTGCAATCCGTACTCCCAAAGACGACATTCACATCAGCTTCATCCTGCACCGTGCCATTTCAAAAAAAACGCAAGAAAAGCAGGAAACCATTAATGAAAATAACAGTTCAAATCCCTCACATTCTCTTCATTGCAATAGAAACAAATCAGTCATGTACCTCACACATCTCCCAGAATATGCAGCATCCACTTCCAGTAAGGTCAAAGGGCGTGAACTCAACAGCGACCCAACCCTCCCGTCGGCTTCACTGCCCCTTCCCCCCCCCAAATGTCTCTATGCCACGCTGGGAGCACACCACAGCGTGGCAGAATATTATTTTCGGCGGGGTGCCCAATCCCCGCCGGCTTCACTGCCCAAAAGTCTGAATGCCGCTGGGAGCCCACCCCAGCGTGGCAAAAGTTCCCTGTAGTCAAAAAGAATGCAAAATACCTATAAAAAAACAGGAAACCTTCCCTCGTTGATTCTTTACCCCCTCTCCCAGCCAGCCCACCCTCTGCGGTACCCCATCTCCCCACACCCCCACCTCAACTCCTGCTTACCTCCTGGGCCCAGTGCAATGATCTTCAGTGAACTGGGAACACGTCTGCACTCTTCAAAGCCGACCGCGAACTGAAGAAATGCCGGTAAGCTGTATAATGGCATAAATGGGCTTCCGGGGGTTGATATCCGCCTCCTGCAGCTGGTGCAGAATTCCGAAGCCCGAGTACTTACAGGTACTCCTAAATCTTCTCATATTACTCCGGTGCTGCAGGAACTGCACTGGCTGCCAGTTCAGTGGCGGATCAGCTTCAAAGTCGGATTACTTACTTTCAAAACCCTGCATGATCTGGGCCTGACTACCTGAAAGAACTCCTGATTCCTTATAGCGCTGAGACCGCTCAGCTCAGCCGATGAGGGGTTGCTAAATTCCTAGGGTTACATTAAAATCAGCTGGGGCCTGGGCTTTTATGTTTGCGCTCCCTCCCTTTGGAATTCTCTACCCCATCGGATAAGGGAGTGTCACGACAGTGGGAGGCTTTAAACAGGCTATCAAATCCTTTTTATGGAAAGGGCCTATGGTGGTTCTGATTAATTGCTGTATTTGTTTTAATAGTCTTTATATTACTGTTTGTATACTTTGTTTTATATTTTATTGGAATCGCCTTGGTATTAGAAGGCACAATACAAATAAAAACATTATTATTATAAAATGGACAGTTTACAACTTTATGGCGTATCTCAGTCATTTCTAGAATTTTATCACCAAATTTTCAACATGTTTTTTGTGGGGGCACCTCATGAACTGTGTCGCTGAAATTTTGTTATTCGGTCCCGAAAGGTGATTTTGCGGTCACTGCCTGGAACCACCTTTCGGACCGATAAATTAAATGACAGTGTCACAGTTCATGAGGTAAGCCCCCAGAAATCCTATGCTAAAAATTTGGTGAAGAAATTCCCAAAATTGACTGTTTTACAAGCGTGTGTTGCGCAGTTCCTATGCACGCTGGTAACCTCGAGAATTTTCAATATTTTCACCCCAGATTTTCAGCATTGTCATTTCACCACACCTCCTTATGAACAGTACAACTGTCATTTCTCACATCTCACCCGAAACATGTTTTCACATGCAGCGACAATGCCGCAGTCGTCAGCGAAATCAGTCCGGGACAGATTAAGAAAATCACAGTGACACTGTTCATGAACAGAGGTCTTAAAATGGCTATGTTGAAAATTTGGTGAAAAATTCATAAAATGACCGTTCTGAGTGTCGCGTTGCAGTAGTTCCTACGCATACTCGTAGGTTTGCGAATTTTAATATTTGCAGTCCAGATTTTCAACATTGCCATTTTACCACACCTCCTTATGAGCAGTACAGCTGTTATGTGTAAGATCTATGAAAATCTGTATTGTCATGTAACAGAAAGGGACTATTTTTCTCTCCTGTCAATAAATATACCGTTAAATGTAAAATTTCTGGCTCAAATGTAATTATTATATATTATTGTTACTCAACTAATTGCCCATTTCTAAGTGCAATAATACCTTCCAGGGTGGGTGGTATTGTGCTATACGGACCTTCAGTGGCTATAAGGCCCTCTGCCTCATGCAAGGGCCCTCATTACACCCTGGGTAGAACTGTATAGCACAATACCACCCACCCTGTTGGGTATTATTGCTATATAATTTCTGGGTATCTAAACAGGTAAAAAATACATAGGATTGGTCCATAAAACAGCATGTACTGTTTCTAGTCTTGGTTGAGTTTTGTAATGGTTGACTGTTTATTAACATTTTCCTCCTTAACACTTTACAATGCATTTTTTTTTTTTTTTTTTAAAGGTTTGTCTCATTTGGTGGCAGCCTCATTTTCAGAAGACAGGTTTGGCGTTGTACAGACTACACTTCCATCTATCCTTAGTGCAGTGCTTGCCCTACAGGAGGTGAGATGATATGATTGCTATTGATTGCGTATGAAAAAAAGAGCTGGTCAGTGCCACTAGTAGTTGGTCCAGCTCTGATGATATAGTTTGATTTAACTAAGAATATTATGACTCAGACACTTTATATAGAACAACAGGAACAAGCCTGCGTCATTGGGGATAGCTTGGGGTTGGGGAGTAGGACTGAGTGTCCCTAGGAATGCTCCCCTCTGGAGAGGGTTGTCAGCTTGCAGTACTGCCACCTGGGTGACAAGTGGCAGTGCAATTGGGAGCTGCTACTTGAGGGGACTATGTTAGGTGGTTCCACCCTACTACAGTTGTGTGCACACTTTAGCACCAGTACTGTCAACATCCTGTGAGGGAGGGTTGAAACTGGAAACGCCCCTAACCAGGCAGGATGAATTTTGACTTGCCGCAAACCCGCACCTGTGTCCTCAGCCCTTCTTCCAGAATCTGGATCCACACTGCAGTGGAGAGGAGGATTCCATCAACCCAGCCGTGGTGGGGAGGGGTCATGGATAAGGCCAGCCAGTGAATCTGGGTGTCGGGCGGACAGGCTGGCAGGAAGGGGGCCTAGTAGGAGACAAGGGGCATAAACATAAAAAGTGAGAGAAACACAAAACAGAAACTGGGGCCTTTCAATTTGCTTTCATTAACCCAAATACTGTATTTTAAACTTGTGTTAGAGTTAATGCAGTGTGATACAGAAACTGGTCACTAGTTAATTTAATATTTGCTCTCCTTACCAAATGACTAAACTGGTTTTCTTGCAGTTAGCATAGCAGTTCAGATTGTTAATTTTTACTTTTTACAGCAGATCTGTTTTGTAAATTCATAAAAGATCTTTAAAATAGCAGAGAGACACGTGCTAGCAAAAGTTTCTGAGTAGTCCTGACTCTTGACTGCTTTCAGTTCCAAAGGTGTAGCTCAGTGAAGGATCTTCTCTTGAAGATCCACTGTTATAGTAAGTAATTGATTGTTCCTCACCACTACTATTCCATTGTATGGAAAGAGAGAACTGCACATCTTCCAAGAATCATTCCATTGAATGAAGAGGGAACTGCACATCTGCCAAGAATCAATCTTATTCATAGATTCCTACTAATGGGTCTGTGCAGGGGCACTGGGACCCTGTAGAACCAGAACTTTGCATGTCACTGCACGCGCCTCTGGTGTGCAAGCGTTGCCACTCTCCATGTCAAAGCCAGAAGTTCACTGCCTGTACGAGGACAGCATTCAGGCCTTCAGTTTTAGGTTAAATGCATTAGAGTTTATTATTTCTGTCAGTTTAGTTAAACAGACACAGACTTGCAGTTTTCTTTCAACCTACCTCGCGCTTCCTTCCCATTGAGCATCCTGGAACTGTAAGACATCTGCGTCAGGACAACCCGGATATTGTTTTACTGACTGGGCCGCCCACATCAACACACCTCATCAATGCCTATATAATGTGGGCGCCCCAACATGCCACTTTTTTTTTTTTTACTTTGTATTTATGCCCTCTTCTCTTCCTGCACCCAAACGTCTTCCAGAGTCACCAAGGCATGCATGCTTTGTTCCCCCTTACCTTTGAGACGGTGCTAGGGACTGTCCCCCATGGAGCCGTGGCTGTCTTCCCTCCCCAAGGTAGGGATGAGGTGGAGGGCTTACCCTTGAATTGCTGAATTTTGTCAGGAGGCCGGAGTGGCAGGACAGGCAGGGAATCCATTGCAGCGCTGGACAATCCTTCATCCTTGGGTGCTAGGGCCATTTTCATTGTTTCTCCAGCCCGAGGACATCGTGCGCGCAGAGGGGTTCTTAGGGCGGGTGCACACAGAGGCATACCGCTGTCTCTTAACGACGATGCCCTCTACTGACATCCCTAGCTACACTGCCACCCATGGTCTCCCAGGTGGCAGTATAGCAGCGGGGCAGCTATATCCACCCCACCTCCCGACACTGAGCTCACACCCAAACTCAGGTCACTGGCGTCTAGCGGTAGCGCTTCAACTGCACAGACGGGCGGCTCATGCCACAATTTTTTTTCTCCCACCGTCAATTGCTAGTCGGTCCACAGCTGCTGAGCACCATTGAACTTCTGCAAGTATTCGCTAATGCTGCTACTGTTTAAGGTTATTTTAAGCTTTCTTTTATGCCGCCACTAAACACAAGGAACTGACATTAAGATTTACAAAGACAGCAATCAATCAATCAGAATCTTTATTTCGCCAGGCGAACACTGTCTCTTCGTATCTGTTGCCTTGGTACTAACTACAGCATTAGTCTGCTCAGTTTGCAAGAGATTTACTAGGTAACCAGGAGCCAACGCAAGAAAGCATTGGAAGTACTGGTATATCTAAAGCTTCAAGAAATGGAGAAATGGGTTGCGGCAAAGGTGGCTTCACTGTCATCAACCACTTCTGTTCCTGTTTCACCATAGACCCTGCAATCGATGATGGCTGTCACTGACTAGTCAAAGAAAAGGGATAAGTTCTCTATGTCAGTGGAAGAATGTCGCCACTCTGAGAAGAAGTGGTACAAGGACAAGTCCACTTCCCCAGACCATTCCCGTTCATCTCAGCAAAGAGGCAAGTCTTCTGAGAAAAACAGATCCTTGGCTTCGACCATGGATCTTTCCCCTAACCATCGCTAAACAGACATCAAGGTTGGGGTCCGGTGCCATCTCGCTTCCCTTTTGGGATCCGCAGCCTATACCACCATGAGGGGCACAGTCCGTCATCAACCTTCGGGGCCCATTGACTCACACCTTTTGTACCAGACATTGTCTGTGCGGTGTCAGTGTCTTCTGCCACTGTCAGTATCTGTGCCGACTCCAGCACCCCGTCTGGCACATCTTCTATTTTACCGTCATTGTTTCAGTTCTCAGTCCCGGCTATAGTGCCATTCCCTGAACGGCCTCCAGCCCCTCCTCACTTGTCTCGTAGTCCCATCGACCCTCTACCAGTGATGGTCAGTGTCGAACTAGAGTATAATCCATAGTATACGGAAGACGAGGAGGAGGAGGCCATGGAGGTAATTAATGTTGTGGACTTGAGGTCAGCTCTGTCCCCCTTGCTCAGAAAAGTGTGTGAAAAACACTTCAGTGTCTTCATCTGAGGATGCCTAATTTCAGGTCTTCCTGAAACGGGTACAGGCTAAATTGGGATTTCAAGCAAAGGAGTCTTCTTCATCCTCCAAGAAAAATCTCCATGAGTTCTTCTGCCTTTTCTACGGTTGTTATTCCTCCAGCACATTCAGCACTTGAGGATACCACCTTGGCTGCTTGTCATAGGACAACTCAATTGCCAGCAGTTCTGAGAAAGGCTGATGAACAATATCTAGCTCCCACTGCTAAGCCCTGGTATGCATCACAGCCTGAAACAGACTCAGGGATGATTATGGCTGCTCATGATGGATCATAGGCTCCCAAACACGAGTTCTTGTCATCCTGATAAGGATTCGAGGAAACTGGATGCGTTGGGAAAGAGAACATTGCTTTTTTTCGCTGGGTCTAAGGAATGCCAACTATCAGGCATACATGATAAAATATCAACATTGTATTTGCAAGACTAATGGCCACCTGGCTGAAAAGTTTCAGAGGGCCAGGACAAAATATTGTTACAACAAACTATTGCAAATGGCACTGAGGAGGCTGATAAGCACCTGATGTGGTCTGCCTATGATGCCTCTACTGTTGCTGCCAGGGTCGCTGCCTCTAGCATCTTCCTGCGCCACCACTCTTGGCTAAGGGTGGCTGATTTTGCCTCAGATGTGCAACAATTTGTAATGAATGCTCCATCAAGAGGTAAACAGTTGTTTAGCAATGATGTAGAAAATGTATTAAAGGATTTACAGTCCTCAAAATTGTATTTATTTAGCTTTTGTTGACCAGGTATAGACTTGCTAGACAAGTTACAGTATATGCCTGTTTTCAGGTATGACCCGGAGAGTACAACGAGGATACAGAATCAAACAAGGTTCATAACAGCGAAATGATTCTGAGATCCCTGCATACTTTGAACCCTAGGGAGGGGGCCATGGTTCGTTTCTCAGGCCCTATACCTGTCCAGGTCAGGGCTGTTAAAGAGGCCTGGGATGTGGTTCTTGGAGACCTCATTCTTCCACTTCCCAGGTTGCAGACCTGCCTCCTGGTACTGTTGCAAGGCATTCAGAAGGTCTGACCATTATTGGTACCCCCATCACCCCTGGCACTTTTTGACTCCCCTCCCTTTCCTACGGCCTCACTGCCTCAGGGAAATCTTGATGGAAGGCTGAAACTCTCTTCCTAGCAAAATGGAGGGAGATCGCTGTAGAGGCCCAGGTTCTGGAGGTGGTTCAGCAAGGACATGCCCTAGAACTTTACTTTTCCTGCAGTGTTGTTCCTGCGCCTCCACAATTACCCTACAGCTGCCCTCCAGGACATCTTATCCTTTGCTGGAGAAGGTTCAAACCCTCCTCCGTGAAAGGACTGTGGAGTCTGGCCTGTTATTTCAGTACTTTCTGGTCCCAGAATGGACCAGGGATCCTTAGCCAGTACTAGACCTTCATGGACCAAGACTGCTCACTGAATACAAAATGTTTGTGTGGTCAATTTGCAGGCCTCATCTCCCCCCCCCCCAAGCTAACAGGGGATTGGATGGATCTTCTCCAAGGATCTGTCTTTCATCAGGCCATGCCTTTGGAACTATACCCACATCAGCGCTAGGTCCACAAGGAAGCTTTTGCAAGCAATTAGCCAGGGGTTGCCTACAGCGACGTCGGGTGTCAGCGTCTACATAAACGTGTGTGGACCCTCCTCTCCTCAGTTCTTTTCCCACTGTCAATCAGAGTTGTCGAACCTGCCATCAGAAAGGTGCTGCACAGCGCTGCCATTTTGTTTTATTTTTGTAATCTAAGAGATTTGGCACCCTGTATGCCACCAAAACAACAGTCCAGGCTTTTCCAGTACTGCAGGTGCGGAGAATAAATCTGTAAGGAAGACACCCACAATGTGTATGTCTGCTGCCTAGATCTCTGTCAAAGCCTTTGAGATCTGCCAGGTTTCAACTCCACTACCAGGCAATGCAAGAAGGGGACTTTGACGAAATTCCTCCTTCAGAAAACCATAGAAGCCGTGGAGAAGCAGCTACTGGCAAAATCTGTGTCGCCAGCCCCATCAACCGAATCACAGTCATCAAAGTCCCTGGGAAAAAATCTTCATTGGGGTGTCACAAACACAAGCATCGAGACAAGGCCTCTACAGTGAGAACCAGCTGGCACCTGCAGATATCAGGTGTGACCTCAACCATGATGCCGTCCACTCTGGCTGCGGTGCTGACACCCAGTCGTCGAAAATACACCAAGGTCAGGGCTTGACATGGGCATTTCTGGGCTTACTACGGTCAGTACGTCGTTGACAGAAACTCAGCCTCTGCCTTTGACTCCTGCAGTCACACTCACAAACCAAAGCAGCGCCAACACTCAGGCAGTACTACTATCACTTTCAGACATGATACAGTGACTACTGCCAGGCCTTTTTTCTCCAGGAACCTGTCGATGGGGTCTTCTATATACACCACATCTACACTGCAAGTTAATACCTTGCAGATTAGGCCTTCTCAACCAACTCTGACATTGTAGTCTTTCATTCCCGTCTATGAAAGAATCGATGAATGTGAATATAATCCCGACCTTATAATGGTTCAGGATGAAGAGGAGGAGGAAGACTGTGTGGAGGAGAGGCAGTATGGACATGGCATCAGCTCCGCAGTCTCCTCTTACAGTGCGGACTCTGTTTTGAATACACAAAGATTACCTCTAGAGGATCCCTTATTTTTTACCATGATGCAGCAAATATAGGCTGCCATGGGCTTCTCCTTAGAGGAGCAGGATTCTACCAAGAACCTACTGGAGTTCCTCTAAATGCCAGAATCTCCTCCTACCATGGTTCCTTCCATTTTCAGCTTTGGAGGATGCTACTTTTGCAGCCCAGTATAGGCCCAACAACATAACAGCTGTCCCCAGAAAGGCAGACAATATGTATTCTGCCCCTTCAAACCCTACTATGCTACCCAGCCTGAGACTGACTCGGTGGTAATTACAGCTGCCCATGATGGGTCTAGGGCACCTAAGTAGCTGAGCTCCCTTCCTCCTGATAGAGAATCCAGGAGGCTGGATGTCCTAGGCAAACTTACTTATGCGTCTGCCTCGCTGGGACTGTGTATTGCCAGTTACCAGGCCCATTTAATAAAATATCAAAACACCCTCTGGAGAAAGGCCAAGGCTATGGTAGAGGCCTTGCCTGGGGTCTCTGCCAAACAGAGTTAGTCAAAACTCATAATGCTGGTGTTGATGTGGGGAAACATTTGAGCTGCACAACATATGATATTTTGGATGCCTCTGCCAGGGCTGCAGCTTCTGGCATTTGTTTCAGGTGCTATTCATGGCTCAGGGCAGCTGGTTTTGCCACTGATGTGCAGCAAACAGTTCTCAGTTCCCCATTTAGAGGGTAGAAACTGGCCATTATGTAGAAGAAGCCTTGGGAAATCTTTAAACATCTGGCAAGACTGTCTAGTCCGTGAAATCCTGTACCATACCAAGAACAGAGGTAGGAGCAGGGGCAATTCCGCCCTCTGCTGTCAGAGGTCAGCATCAGACCTACTGACAGGGTAGAGGAGGTAGAGTGTGGGGACCTTGCTAGTTCCTCCCAACCCCAGGTGCCCCTAAAGAAGCACCTAAGGGTAGTGGAGTCAGTGGCTCTGTCACCCCCACCGCCCCCCTCCTCCTGTCTCAGCATGACTCCTTGTACACGACCATTACCTCCAGGGGTGGTTGTAGGGAGTTGCCTGTCCCTCCACTTGGAGCAATGGAGGATGGTGACTACAGACCAGGGTTCTGGAGGTTAAGGAATATGCTCCGGAGCTTCTGGCCAACCCTGCAGATCATCCCCCCGGTTTTGACAATATAGCCACCAGGGCACATGTCCCTGCTTCAATAACAGGGCATAGAACTTGTACATCCAGCCCAGACGCACAAAGGCTTTTACTCCAGATACTTCCTCATCCCAAAGTGGACAGGGGATCTGAGGCCTTTTCTGGATCTAAGGAACCTCAGCTTCATAGAATACAAGAAGTTTTGGATGGTCTCTCTGCAGGATCTCCTTCCTCTGTTTCAAACAGGGGACTGGATTTGCTTCCAAGATCTTCCCTGTGTCAGTCGTAACCATTCATCACTGGCTGGTGTATGCCGTGAGCGCAGCACCCGTGGGAGCTTTTTTGGGTGGGGAGGAGGAGGCGCGCCCATGAGGCCGACGCTTTTCGCGTGGTGCTACAAATGGGTTCGCCAGTAGCGGACATTGACTCCTCCTCCGCCTCAGTTCTGCTTCTCCCGTCGTTTGAGACAGCACCTCACCACAACTTGAAGAAAGTAACTGCGCCAGCAGCTTAGTTTTCGCGGCACCGCACCTTCAGTTTACGGGGCCGCTTTCGCCATTGACACCGCCTCAGCCAAACTTCAACACCTCAGTTCTGCTGTTTCAGTTACGCAGTGCCGTTTTGTGGAAATTCTTGTAAGATCTTTCCTTTTTATATTTGAACTGCACCAAGTCTTGTCTGATTATTGTTTTCGTTTTTCGTAGCATTATGCCTGGTTTAAGGGACAAAAAGCGATCTTCCAGAGTGGGCCGGCCTCCCATGCATCAGTGGCCGGCAGATTTCCATGATGGACCAGCATAATGTTTGCCTCACTTGCCTTGGACCTCAGCCTAATATGGATCACTGCGACACCTGCTTCTCGATGAACCACCACGTTCTCGAGTACTGCCCGTTTAAAGTCAGCAGGGCTCCTCCAACTTTTGAGGAGCATCGTCGCTCTCGTCAGTCCAAACACCGGTCTCTTCGCCCTTCCTCAGGTCCCCTCCCAGGCCTGTATGGTCCGGTGAGGAGGGGGCCTCCTCCTCATCTAGCCTTGCCACGGAGAAGGCCTCTTCCACGGTGCCAGGGAGCTGGGCTGGGAGCATCACTCTGGCAGTCACCTCTTTGGAGGTACAGGCTTCCCCAGTGTCGGAGCCCGCAGTTGCTGGTTTGACATGGGACGTTCCTCGGTGCCACCTGCCAGCGCCATCTTGGATCCTGGGGCCCTTCATGGCTCTGGTGATAGAGGCAGTGCCGCTAGGGGCACTGGGTCCACCTGTGGCGCCGAGGGCGGAGAGTCCCGGGGTTGTCCATCTGGAGGTCTTCTGGATCTCCCTCCTCTCTGGGCGGATGATCGAGAGGCCAATCCAGACTGGTGACCTGACTACTCAGTCGGTGGGCTCTCTGGGGCCCAGGACCCTTGTGGCTTCCCAGGTGCCCCTTCCTGCGGCACTGGGAGCATGGCACAAGATAGTGGTCCCGGGCCTGTGGGAGCGGTGGTTCCAGTGTCGGGAGTGGGGTTGGCTGCCACCACTTCTTCAAATGCTAGATCTGGGACCCCCTCTTGTATGGCCCTCCTCAGAGGGCCTGTGGAATTGGGGGGCCCCAATGCACAGGAAGTGAGGAAGAGGTAATTCTCTGAGTCTGCTGGGTTGAGAGGCCAGGGTGAGGTGCTGGGGCACTCCCCTGCAGTCCTTCGGGGCTCAGGAAGGAGCCACAGCGCTGAGCCCAAGTTTTCTCTCTCGTCTACTTCGGGGCAGTCTTTGTTTGGTGGGGTTTGGGGTCTGCCCTTCTGGACACATGCGGCCCAGGTCCCCTCATAGGGTTGCTTCCCCTATAGGGCTCAGTCATGACCACTTTGGGCTGGTTTAGCGGTCCTTGGCTGATCAAACCTACGGATCCCCTCACAGTCTGGGTTTGCCTGTTAGGTCTCCTAGCCCTGGCAGAGGTGTTTCACTGACGGTGGAATCTTTTTCCCCATTACCTCTGCATCCAGACCCTTCTCTCCCAGGCCATGTGGGTCCTTCAGGGCCTTTGACCTGGGAACAGTTCAGAACTCAGGCTGCGGACTTCCCTAGGCGATCAGGGCCATGGCGAGAAGGTATTTCTCCTGTCTCCCCTCTGCAGCCAGATTCTGAATCTTCAGGTTCTTCAGCTTCCGTATTCCTCCATCGAGAAGAGGAGACTCTTGTCCACCTGTCCTCTAATGCTGATCGAGACAGAGTATCAGCACTTCCTTGAGGCTAGTCAGCTGCATCGGATGTGGCAGAGATGCAATACCGAGCATCTGACACCACCTTCCTAGGCGAATACAGCATGGACCACTTGGTGTGGTCCCCTCCTGACCAATACCCTTCCAGGAGGTGTCGTACAGCGCCTGGCAGTTTCCAGCTGCCCCCACTCCAGCCCATTCGGATTGCCAGAGGTGAAATCGCACACCCTAGGGGTCTCCAGGCACTTTCCCCCACCCCTCTGTGGGAATAGAGCAGTTGAACACCCCTACCGGGCATAGGCACTTGATCCACCACCAGCCCCCGGATCCGGACTCTGCAAAGTTCGACCACCTGGGGCGGAGAGCTTTCTTCTCGGCGCGGGTTATGCTTTCAGTCATATCTCATCAGGCACACCACACTGCCTATAACAGGCACCTGTGGGGAATACTACGCCAGGTGTTGGTATTGTTGGCTGATTTGGAGGCAGCCAAGCAGGCCACAGCCCTCTCTGCAATAGGCCTGGAACTAGCAAGGCACCAAGCAAGGGCATCTTATGACACCAGTGAGGTCGCTTCACGGCTAGCAGGGACAGCGATCTGCATCAGGTGGATGGCGTGGCTTCGCCTATCAAGGCTTTCACCCCTGGCCCGGCATAGGGTGACTGCCTCTGTGTTCCATGGTACCCACCATTTTACCTGCAGGGCAAGATGTGATCTTCAGAGGTGCCTTCCTTCCCCCAGGGAATGGGGCATTTGCCTCGCCCTGACCAGTCTCAGGGCTATCTGGCCTGAAATGGGTCTCCTCCCATGTTTCCCCCATGGGAGGCTGAGGGACATCTGCCCCTCAGGGAAGTGCAGAATCCCCTTCGGGGGGCTCACTAATCGCCCACCAGTTATGAATGGTGAAGATTGACACAGGGAAGATGTGAAAATTACGTAACTACCGTGATTCTTGATCTTCCTATGTATCTTCACCATTCATCACTGAATACCGCCCACCTTCCGCTCAGAGGGCCTCAGTCCCTGGGCAGTCCTCCTCCCTGCTGGCTCTCCTCCCCAAGATCCAGTTGGGGTTTTATTCCCTTCTGCAGCCTTTTGATCCCTTTTTGCTCCTAAGAGTTGAGAAAGGGTCCCTTTTGGAAGGAGGGCCAGTAGGGCCTCTTAATCAAGAGATCTTGTGGGGGGACTCTTTACTTCTGTCCTTGTGGTTGGGGGGGGGCTCCGGGGCAGTCCAAGGGGATTTCAGGGACTCCCCATTTTTCCCTTTCCTCTTTGTTTTCTTCCTCTTCAATCTTCCTCCTCCTCTGAGGGAGGGAGATGTTTGAACAGGTGGATTCCTCATTCCTCCCCTCTTCTCTAGAGGCTATAACGGGAGGGGGGGGTGCAGTCTCTCAACCAGGAGCATATTTCCGCCTCGTTTGGGGGGGGGGGGACCTTCTCCTCAATCGCTCCCTTCTGACCCTGGTAGAGAGTTTATAGCTTCAAGTTGCAAACTCTCGGCAACTTATCTGTTAGCTTGCAGCCTTCCTCAGGAAGCTGTCCCTGGTCTGTTAAGTATCCTGAGCTGATCGAAGCATGTCCGTAGATGGGTCCCTCCTTCCCCTCTCTGTTTACCCCTTCTTTATCTCTCTCGCTTTCTTTCTCTCCTTCTTTCTTTCTTGTTGTTTGGCCATCCAGGGACTGGGGTCTTATAGCCCATGTCCTCCAGATTCTCCTCCTCTGTCTTCTGGCCAGCCTATTCCTTTTTCAGTTTATATCCTTTCCTTTTACTGTCCCTCGGGCTCTCTTGCCCCACCCTTGTTTTTCTCTATCCTTTTTTTTCCTTTGTTTCTCCGGCATGCAGAATTGAGGCAGAGGAGGAGCCAACGGCCATTACTGGCCAACCCACAAGCACCACACAGTGAGTTTGGCCTTGTTGGCGGCACCATTGGCACCGGCTCCTCCCTCTAAAAAAAAAAAAAAAAAGCTCCTGTGGTGTGCTGCGCTCACAGCATACACCCACCAGTGATGAATGGTAAAGATACACAGGAAGATCAAGAATTACGGTAGATATGTAATTTTCATATTTGAAGGATGCCTACCTACACATCGAAATCCGGAAACCTTACAGGAAATATCTGAGGTTCCTGTTTCAAGGGGAGCATTGCCAGTTCACTGTGTTGCCCTTTGGCTTATCTTCCTTGTCATGAGTCTTAACAAAATGCTTGGCAGTGGTGGCAGCAGCCCTTTGCAGGGAAGGCTTGTATGTCTTTCCTTACCTAGACAACTGGCAATTAAAGGCCCACTCCAGGGACCAACTGCGGCCGACTTTAGCTCGAACCAGGTAGATGTTCGATGCTGTGGGGGTGACAGTCAACATCCCAAAGTCTGTACTGGCACTTTGCCAATTACTGCAGTACATAAGGGCAGTTCTAGACACAGCGCAGGGTTTTACATTCCTGCCACTGGACAGGGCAGACTGCGTAATTGCCCAAGCACAGTTGGTGCACAAGTTATATCTCAGCAAGGACATTTCTGCGTCTTCTGAGAATCATGGTGGCAGCCACTGTCACAGTACCACTGGCCAGACTGCACAGTGGACTCTGAGTTCATTTGGACCAGTTGACAGACGATCTAGAGCAGATGGTTCTAGTAATGTCTCCCTTGAGCAAAGCACTCAAGTGGTGGATGGAACGCAACCATTTGCCCAAGGGCGTACCATTCTTGATTCCTTCCCTACCAGATCCTCACCACAGATGCTTTGGGATCAGGACTGGGAGCCTACTGGGACCTCTGCAGACACAAGGAACCCGGAACCAGATGGAGAGCGGTTTACATATCGGTGTTCTGGAAATGAGAGGAGTCCTTATATGAACTCTAGGCCTTCCAGAACCATTTGTCCTCAAGTCTTCTGTTAATAGACACACAATGTCAGTGTGATGCAATACATCAGCAAACAAGGGGGACTCATTCCTACCGCTGTGCAGGAAGAAATGAGAGTTTAGTATTGGGCTCTGGAACATAGTCTAGAATTATCAGCAGTACATGTTCCAGGCACCCAAAACGTATTGGCAGACCAACTAAGCAGGTCACTGTCCAGGATGCATGAGTGGAAACTGCTGACTTCTGTGGTCAACCTATTTGAAAGATGGGGTCACCCATAGATGGACCTTTTTGCGTCCCCACACATTGCAAAACTGCCACATTTTTGCTCACTTGCTCCAGGGCCTGGAGTTTTCTGGCGAGATGCATTGTTATTCTCCTGGAAAGGGGGATTTCTGTATGCCTTCCCTCCCTTTCTGCTCATTCAGAGAATACTATTCTGGCTAAATATGGAGGGGGCAGCTCTTAATACTCACTGCTCCCCTATGGTCTCGGTAGCTATATTATCCCCTTCTGCAACAACTGGCAGGGGAACCCCCAGTAACTCTGCCCCTTTGCAAGGGCCTACTGTCACAGGAACAGGAAACCCTAGTCTACCTGGGCTTGAAGTCTCTACATCTGCATGCATGGTTCCTGAAGACATAGCTGTAGCTCATTCAAACAACATGAAGTCTTGCTATATTATAGACATTAGCAGTTTGATCCAGCTCTAGAACTGCCCCGAAGTGAAATGGTTAAAACCATTCCAAAATAGAATTTTGGCACGAGAGCAGCTCTATCTGTGTCATTTCAAACTTGAACTGTCAGATTCTTTACTCCGCCTCAGTGAACAGTCGCTCTGGAGATTTCTCCTTCTGCTCGGTTCATTTCTCGGTTTAAAAAGTGTTTTCTCGGTTGGATTTAACCGAGAATAGTTTTATTTAACCACAAAACCGTTCAGTTCAAGCTCTGTCTGTGGTAACCGTAAGTAAATGAAGGTTTTGTCTGTGTGGAACTTGTAAGTTATCGGTTCGGTTTTGAACCGATCAGTGGGTTAAAACTCATTTAAAACTAAAAGTTACTATTTTAGAGTGCGGTTCCGGTTCTTATCGGTTCTAAAAAAGCGGATTTATTATGTTTTCCAATACCATAATACGGTTAGGAACGATAAAGGGTGTCTTCCTAGCACTGCCGTTAAAGGGCAAGTTTTGGTTAGGCTGGCATTATGTCTGAGAAACCCAAAAGAAAAACCGGGCCCACTGGGTTTCAACACTGTGATGTTTGTGGGGAAGTCTTTGCCAAGGCTGCCCACACACCACATGTTTTATTGTCTGAGAGTTTGACCACCTCCAGTCAGACTGCCAGGTATGTAAAATTTCCCTGCAGCCACCCTGGAAAAAGATTGGGCAGGCTCAGGGAACGAGAGGCCAAAAAGTCCGCTGACCCGGATGGCCAGCCCGGTTCGGTGCCAACCGAACCAGAGGGAGTGCCCTCTGACCAGGGCCAGACTTCCTCGGGCAAAAGAAAAGCTGGTTCTGAGGAACCAATTCCAGTAAAGAAAACAAGAAAATCAGCAGGTCTGGGTCCAAAATTCCTTCTCCAACTGCTGCAGAGATAGCAAAAGCCATACAAATTGTCCAGTCACTGTCTCAGGGTCCGTCCGAACCACCACTATCTGGTAAAAGGTCGGTTCGTCTGGTCCCAGTGGTTCAGGATTATGATATTGAGAATTTTATGAACCAGAGGAGGGAGGAGTTATGAACAGTATGAATGTGGCTGGGAAGGTCTGGGTGTGCCCATTGAACGGACATTTCCCAGACAGACCTTTAGAATCTCCCCATGCTGTCTGAGTCCCCATCTCATTTTATGTTTTATAAAAAGTTGCTGAAACCCTCAGCTTCCTTTAGAAGAGGCTGTGGATGAGCAAGAGGAGCCTGATTTTGTAGAAATGATGGATATTCCAGAGTCTAGGAGATTGTCTATTCCTTTACATAAGTCTTTTAGAAACAAACAATTAAAATTTTAAAAGCTCTAATTCTGTGCCTCCTGTAGATAAAAGATGGACAGAAGGTATACATTGTCAGGCCCTGATACAGAATTCCTTTCTCAGCAATGCAGTCATGTTGGGGTAGTTCAGGCTGCTGCCTGTGATAAAACTAATATTCCCTTGGCTTCACATCCTCCTGACAAGGATTCCAGGAAGACTGATGCCATGGCAAAAAACAGTATATGGCAGCCTCTCTGTGACTCAGGCAAGCAAATTATATGGCTTATGTAGCTAGGTATCAGAAATCTAGATGGGATACTGTTATGCAATTGGCCAAGCAGGCCCATGGCCAGCTGGCTAGTGAACTAGAACAGGTGGCTGCTGATGGCATTGAAGCCTCTAAGCTTCAGTTTCATGCTGCTGTGGATGTTAATGATGTTTCCTCTAGGGTCATGGCCACATCTGTAGCTTTTGAGGTTGGCCTGGCTCAGGTGTACTAGTTTGTCACAGGATACCCAGACTAAGGCTATGGATTTTCCTGTGGTGGGAAATTCTCTGTTTGGAGGCGGACAGAGGTACATGAAGAAGATGGATGACTATAGGACTACTTACAAGAGTGCCCAGGCTAAGAGGCGGCAAGCCACTCCTCCAAGGCATGCCCCCAGGGGTAGGGTGAGCCTTTTCACAGCCTTTCTACCAGACTCAGGCCCCTCTGCCTATGCTCAGAGGGCTTCTTCAGAGGCAGGGGCAGGCGGGGGTGGGCAGATCTGCTCACCCCCAGCCTAAAGCTCCTGCAGAAACAGGCACCCTGATGGGGTGCCCAGGGCCAGTCTCCTGTACCAGTGGGGGCAGGCTGGCTTACTTCAGTCAGGTGGGCTTCTTTTAACCTCAGACAAGTGGGTTCTGGAAGTAGTAAGCCAGGGTCTGGTTCTCAGCTTCAAAAGTTTCCCAAGTTGAGAAGCAGACTTTTCTACTACAAGTGCTTCAGAGACCCTCGCTCTGGAAACAGAGGTCTCATCCTGTTAGCTCTCAGAGCAGTAGAAAGGGTTCCTCCCCTGCATCAGGGCAGGGGTCTGTATTCCAGATACTTCCTTACCCCAAAAAAGACAGGAGAATGGCGGCCCATCTTAGATCTCAGATATCTGAACAAGCATCTTTTGAAACCAAAGTTCAAAATGGTAACTCTGGCAATGATTTTACCTTCCCTAAGGCCAGGGGACTGGCTAGCCTCCCTGGACCCCAAGGATGCCTATTTCCATGTCCTAATCAAAAGATCCCATCGAAAGTACCTCAGATTCGAACTGCCCTCAGGTCATTACCAGTTCAGAGCAATGCCCTTCGGCCTTACCTCTGCTCCAAGGGTATTCACAAAGTGTCTAGCAGTGCCCATTAAGGAGGCAGAGGATTGCTGTTTTCCTCATCTAGATGACTGGCTCATTGTAGGCCAGTCCCCAGAACAGGTAAATCTCACCTGCAGGTCACCCAGCAGCTTCTCACCTCCTGGGTTTCTGCTAAACCTACCAAAGTCGGTTCTGGAACCAGTCCAGGTACTCACCTTTATAGGGGCAGAATTGGACACAAAAGCTAGCCAGAGCCTTTCTTCCCCAGAAAGGGTAAGGAATTTAGTGGCTCTGGCCTCTTCCTTCACTCTGCAGGTCTCTCGACCAGCAAGACACTTTCTGCAGCTCCTGGGGCACATGGCTGCATCCACAGCTGTTGTGCAGGAGCCAGATTTCAGATGAGAGACATTCAGTTTCACTTGAGAACCTTTTGGTCTCAGAGAAGAGACCCTTTCAAGTTGGTCCCAGTGACTCGAACCTTGATCCTAGCTCTCCAGTGGTGGAAGGATCAGAGCAATTTAGAGCGGGGTCCCTTCATTTCCCCTTCTCCGACTTGACTCTCACTACAGATGCTTCCCTTCTGGGTTGAGGGCCCACATGGGCAACCTTTCCACTCAGGAGTTTGGTCCCCCAGGAATCTCTGCTCCACATCAATTTGCTGGAACTCAGAGCTGTCTTTTTAGCTCTTCAAGCTTTTCTGCATCTGTCACGACAAGGTGATACAAGTCAGAACAGACAACACCACAACAATGTGGTACATCAACAAACAGGGGGCACTCGGTCTTGACCTTGTGCACCGAGGCAATGAAGTTGTGGTCTCTGGTCTATTCCTGAACACTTCCCTCATAGCAGTTCATCTTCCAGGGAAGGACAATGTCCTAGCAGATGCCCTCAGCAGGATTTCCCAGGGCCATCACGAATGGTCCCTGGATCCTCAAAGTGCTGGGGATAGTTTTGCCAGGTGGGGCATCCCTCAGATAGATCTTTTTGCAGCCCCAGACAATCACAAACTTCCTCTGTTCTGTTGCAGGCCTCCAGTGCTGGGCTCCAGTTCCCCTGGATGCCCTTCTTCTGGATTGGGAGGAAGTTCCTCTGCTCTCCCCCCTTTCCTCTCTATTCAAAGTACTAGTCAAAATCAGATCTCAGCCTTGCAGGGTGATTCTGATTGCCCGGATTGGGCCAGGCAGCCCTGGTACCCACTCCTTCTGTCTCTGACAGTCCATCTTCCCCTGTGCCTCCCAGGAATCACAATCTGTTGACTTGTGCCCAGGGAAGGTTTGGTATCGGACCTCAAATCCCTCAACCTCAAGGCCTGGCTCTTGAGGAGTTAAAGTTGCTGATTTACACCTCTCTCAGGGTGTTCTTGAGATCCTAAAGGCTTCAGAAAGCCTTCCACTAGAACTACTTATAGTTCTAAATGGAAAAGGTTTCCATTTGGTGTGCGGAAAAATATTTCCCCAGAATCTGCTGAATTGCCCATTTGTTAGATTACATGGTACATCTTAATTCCTTGGGTCTCAGACCAGCTACGCTTGAGAGTTCATTTGCAGCTGTGTCTGCTTTTGTGTCAACAGGAAAGTCATCCCTCTTTCCTCTCATCCTGTGTTTTCCAAGTTTTTAAGGATTACTCCATACTAATCCTCCCTTTGAGAACCGGCCCCTGCTTGGGACCTTAATGTTTGCATTGCCCAGTTAATGCAACCCCTTTGAACCTCTGTCTTCTGCAGAGCTTAAGTACCTAACTTGGAAAACTGTTTTTCTAGGTGATCATCACTTCTGCCAGACGCCCATAAGTGAATTGCAAGCCTTGTCAGTGGAGACTGACTTATTTCTTTCCACAGGATAAGGTAGTCCTTAGGACTAATAGGAAGTTTTGCCTAAGGTGGTTTCAGATTTCCATCTTAGTCAATCTATCTCCCTTCCAGTATTTTCACTGATCACTCCTCTTGGTGAGAGAGGTTGCACAACCTGGATGTTAAGAGGCTCTTAGTTATTATATAGGCGTACCAAGGTCACAGGTTGAATCCCTCCAACTTTTCCTTACCTATGGTGAAGTTGGGAAAGGCAAACCTGCCACTAAGAGATCAATAGCCAGGTGGATTGTCTCTTGTATCCAATTTTGTTATCAGAAAGTGGGCAGAGCCCCCTCCCCAGTTTGAGGCTCATTCTACCAGGGGTACAACTACGTCTCTAGCTGCTGCCAGAGATATCCCTTATTAAGATTTGCCAGGCTGCTACTTGGAAAGCGGTACACTTTACCAAGCATTACTCCCTGGATGTCCAGGCCAGGAGAGATGCTCGGTTTGGCACAGCTGTCCTTCAGAGCCTATTCCCTAAGTAGGTTCTGCCCTCCTCCATGGAGGTACTGCTGTATATTCTGCTAATATCGATAATATAGCAAGACTTCATGTTGTTTGAAGAAAAAATTACTCACGTTAGTAATGTTGTTTCTTCTAATGAGTCTTGCTATATTATAGACCTCCCCAACCTGCCCCTCTCAGAACCTCTATTTGGTGGGCGTGGGCAACTTAGTGTGAGGCACTACTTATGTCCTGTTAGCATTTTGTCCCTTTGGGACTTTGGGGTTGTGTATATGCGTGTGTGTGTTTTATTATACTTATGTTCCATTTTCATATTATTAGAATGGTGTTAGTATTTCTGGTCCCCTGACTTGAGTCTTGGGTGTTGGGACCATCAATGGTTGTTATTATTTAGGTAGCCATTTGGCTAGTGTAGGTTACAGCTTCCACACAGACCTCAGTGAGTTTGGCTCGTAAAGATCTGGCAGTTCAAGTTTGAAATGACACAGATAGAGCTGCTCTCGTGCCAAAATTCTATTTTGGAATGGTTTTAACCATTGCACTCCGGGGCAGTTCTAGAGCTGGATCAAACTGCTAATGTCTATAATATAGCAAGACTCCATTAGAAGAAACAACATTACTAAGGTGAGTAATTTTTTCTTCCAGACCATGGAAATCGATCCTGGGAAGCTTCTGCACCTCCAGTATCTACACATCCCGGAAATCCCTATGGATTTAACTCCTCCTGTACAGCTCTCTTTCGAGGCTCTTTCCCAGATGGTGTGGAAGAATCTGGCTCTTATTCCCTCTGTGGCCAAATCCATAGATAGGAAATATGCCCTTCTCAAGTATCGCCCCATCTTGGCTTTACAAGCCTTTTCTGATGCCATAGTGGTCCTGACAGAGAATGATAAGGCTGTCCTCCCTCAAGAATCCATAACCCGCCCAATAAACAAAGAATCTGGCAAGATAGACACCTTGGGTAAGAGAGTCTTTGCTGCCTCAACCCTAGGCATGCGTATTGCTAGCTACCACGGTTATTTTTCTCAATACGAGTATGTTCTTTGGCATTCGCTCAAAGCAATGGTAGAAGCTCTGCCTGAGTTGGAGGTTAACTCAGAGCTACTACAGATCATGACTAGAGGTAATGAGTCCAATAATCAACAAATTAAAGCTGCAGTGGACGCTTTCAATACTGCTTCCAGGGTGGTGGCTGGCATTTGCACCCGTCGCCATTCCTGGCTGTGTACTTGAGGCTTTACGAATGACACCCAAAAAAAAGTCATGGCTTTACCCTTCAACGGTATGTATTGGTTTGGGCCTCAGGTGGCGCAAACACTAGAGGTCACTCAGAAGACTAGGACTGCTATTAAGACAGCAAGACCCCCGCCCGCTCCCTCTCGAGGAGGTGGGAACAGAGGTCAGTTTCACAACCGTCAGTTCTTTCATGGCAGAGGAGGTTTTAACAGAAACCAAACTCCTCAGCCGCAAAAGAAAATGTAGCAGAAAGCACAGGGCCCAAAAGTGCCCAGTGCCACCTTCTGAGTTTCTGGCCCAGGTCCCACCTCAGCTGTCCGAGGGGGACTCTTCCTTGGCAGTAGGAGGACGTCTGACTCAGTTCTATGACCAGTGGAAGTCTATAACATCAGACAGATGGGTCCTCAGGATAATCTGTGAGGGGTACTCTCTCAATCCCCTCCGGATCATCCTCCCAAGCACAGTTGGACCTTCTTGCTTCCAAGGTGCAAGGCCTTCTGAACGACAGTGCAGTAGAAGTAGTTCCGCTGGATCAACAAAACACAGGTTTCTACTCCCATTACTTCCTGGTTCCAAAGAAAACTGGCGGCATGCGCCCTGTTCTCAATCTCAGAAAGTTAAACAAATTCCTCCGCAAGGAAAAGTTCAAGATGATATCACTCAGTACCCTGCTACCTTTGATTCATCAACACAGTTAGCTAGCCTCCCTGGACATGCAGGACACCTACCAACACATTCTCATGCACCCAATGCACCACAAATACCCAAGGTTCGTGGTGTTGGGTCAACACTATCAATTCAGAGTCCTACCCTTTGGGCTATCCTCGGCGCCTCGAGTTTTTACAAAGTGCTGTGCAGTTCTCGCAGCGCATGTAAGGAAAATTGGTTTCCAAGTATTCCTGCATCTGGACAACTGACGTCTAGCAAGTCCCTCTGGGCAAGAGACTCTGGAGGTCATGGCCCGACCTCAGACTTACTCACGTCCACGAGGTCCTGCTGAACCTCAAACAGTTGCAGTTGCAGCCCTTCAAGAAGCTCCTCTTCATAGGAACCCTTCTGGACACTTCCTGCGTGAAAGCTTTACTTCCGGAGGACAGAAGGAGCGATATCCTACAGATGGCCCACTTCAACAGCGAACACAGCTCAGTTCGAGCTCTCTCGATGCAGCGGATGCTAGCTCTCATGGCATGCTCGGTATTCACTGTGCCTTTGGCTCGTCTCCACATGAGAACCACTCGGTGGATGCTCAGTACTCAGTGGTCCCTCACTACTCACCCTCAGTCCTTTCTCATCGAGGTGACAAAACCTCTGAAGAGGTCCCTCACCTGGTGGTCTCTGGAGAACAGCCTTCTGGAAGGATATCCCATCGCCCTCTGGTTCATCAGATGTCCATTACCACGGATGCATCCCTGATGGGTTGGGAGCTCCTGCCAGGATCTCCACACCCAGGGCACGTGGACTCAGGATGAGTCTCGACTCCACATAAGCGTCTTTTTATTTATTGAAATGTTTCGCCAGGAGGGCATACTGAACAACAAGTTGCTCGTCTCCACGTTGCAACCTTCGGGAAGGGTTACATAGCAGGGTTCGATCTTAACATTTGTTTTACTATCCTGAACCTAGTGCAAATTGTCCAGGGCTAGTGCAGCTAACCCTCTACTTGTCCGTCTTGACTAGTGCAGGTTTTCATGACTGCTAATGAAGTTGAAAAGTCCCTACTTTAGCAGGCTTTAGTCCTCATGCTACTCTCCCTCAGTGTTCCAGGTGGCCTGGTGTGATTAACAGCTCATTAAGAGCTCCAGTTATCTGGCAGTTCAAGGGGGGGATCCAACAAAAGACTCAATGTGAGTCCTTATCACTCAACTGTTAGGACATTCAGCTAGTGTACATGCTGTGATCAAGGGTAGAGTGTTAAGTCACTAGCTTCCAGTTTGCTGAACTTTTCTTTGACTTGTCCCACAATATTCAGACAAGTGTGCCTCATTTCCCAACCTTTTGAGCGTCTGTATCCAACACTGCAGTGACAGAATGCTATGATGTATACACGGTCTGCCCAGCCAGGTGGTCTGTCAACTCTATACTTTCCCTTGACACCACTGCAGACTAGACTCTAAAGTGGCCATCCATAGACCCATAGCTGCCATTACTGACTGGTGTAGGGTTCACAGCTACTCTTAATGGATCACACCAGTCCGTGCCATCCATGCAGTCCCACCCTTATACCACCTAGCATGTTATTTCATCATAAAACAATGCTTTGGAGCATGTATGGTACAAAGCAGAACCTTAGTAAATATATAATTTGAAAGGTTAAAATAGGTATTCCTGGTGTGCACAGATCATCCTATATAGAAAGAGAGATAATACAGCATCATGTCTGTATACTTCTCCCATTTGACTGATGAAAGGACACTGTTATGAAAAATCTGTTTTTGTTAGGGCAGAGCATGTTAAATCAGTATTTGTGTGCCTGGTGTATATTTTATTTATTTAGTTTTTGTTGACTGGGTAAGTGCACTAAACAAATTCTGCCTATTTTCAGGCACAACCCAGGGGATGGGGATACAGATGAATGCCAACTGACTTTGAACCAGATTAAGCTGTTGGTGGTATTTTAGTGAATGGGGGAAATTTGGCCAGGGTACCAGGGAAATTCCCCTACTCTTTTCGAGAAGTGCCATGGGATCTTTATCATCCTCCTGAACTACCACCAGAACAGGCAGATGGGACCGCGGTTTAACGTCTCATCCGAAAGACGGCACTTCAGGAGTGCAGCACCCCCCTCATGCTGCACTGCAGTGTCAGTATTGGGATATTAACCCAAGTGCCTGGTGTGGGGCTAGAACCCACAGCCTTCTAATCGCTCAGCTTCAGGCGAGTGTGCTCCCTGCTGAGCCACTGACATTTAATATATATATATATATATATATATATATAATAATATCTATTTATATAAACAGATATGTCAAAGTTTCACATCCCAATCCCCTGTGTTTGTATAACTCTATCCAAAGAAATCCTAGAACTTCCCCTAGCTCACTTCACAGTGTAAGAAAACTTCCAAAAGTGCAGTTCCGGTTAATCACAGGGTGGGGGATGAGAGTGTCTTTCTCTGCCTGATTCTGTACATTGCCCTGCACGTCAGGGTGGGACTGTGGTGATGTGCATGATGATGTTGGCTATTGTGTGTGCAGAGCTAGAACTGCCTAATTGAACATTTGCTATTATGGTAGTCTCTGGTTTGGCAGGAAGGGGGTGAAGAAAGAGGAAGCAAGGGGCCATGGTAAAAAAAAACAATGGTACACACTGCGTGTGATTGGACTGCAGTCTTTATTTTTTTGCTGGGGCAGGAAGCAATGTGGGAGCAGGATAAATATGCAATAATCAGAGTATTTCTTGACTTGCATTTTCCCTGTATAACCAATCAAAATTGACCATTATTACTGTGGGCTAGTGCAATTTTTAATCAACTTGTCCGGCTGGCTAGTGCAAAAAAAATGTTACGGTTGACCCCTGGTTACATAGGGTTGTGAAGGATGATCAGTTACAATAGTATGTGGGTAGTACAAACAATACAATGTTATAAGATTATGCAGCAGTCAGAACACAAGGTATTGTACAATAAACGCTAGTGGAACATTGGGTAAATTACAATACATGTCCAAAATCATACAAAAGAACATATAAACGTACAAAACGGTAATAATGCAACAATGTTCTGGAAATGAGGGCCATTCTCTGTGCAGTGCAGGCTTTGAAGGACATACTCTGTCACAAAACCATTCTTCTTCAAGCGGACAACAAGGCAGTGATGTGTACATCAACAAACAAGGCAGTGTACACTATGAAGGAAATGGTGCCTAGAACACAAGGCCCTGATTCAGGTGGTCTGTCTGCCAGGAGTACAAAACAAACTGGCAGACCGTCTCAACAGAACGGAGGCAGGTCCTCATGAGTGGTCTGTCGATTTAAGCGTTGTTCGGTCACTCTTCAAAGAATGGGGAACTCTGGACCTGGACCTTTTTGCGTCCCCACACAACGCAAAACTGTATCTGTTCTGCTCCAGAAATCCAGGACCTGGTGTTTTTTGTCAGGATGAATTCAGACTGTAGTGGACAAAATGCTTTCTGTACGCATTTCCTCCTGTTCCCCTAGCTCAGAGAGTGCTGCTCAAATCGGAGGCACGGGGGGACAGAATGATACTCACTGCCCCATTCTGGCCTCATCAGATTTAGTTTCCTCTGATCAACAGGCTATTGGAAACCTCTCTGAAACTCCTTCCTCTTCAGATGAATCTTCTGACCCAGGGCCCGGTAGTCCATCCCAACCTGAGGTCTCTTCACCTCCACGCCTGGCTCCTGAGGAGATAGAGATGAACAGGTTTAATGTTTCTCGTAGAGTTTCAGATATTCTTTTAGCTGCACGCAAGCCGGCTACCAGAAAAACCTACACAGCTAAATGGAAGTGTTTCTCTATCTGGTGTGCAGAATCCTCTTGGAATCCTTTTTCCTGCCCACCAAATAAAGTCTTGGAGTATCTCTTAGACCTCTCAAACACAGGTCTGCAATACTCCACGGTCAAAGTTCATCTTTGTGCAATTTTGGCATATGATGAGCCAGTACTTTCTATGTTTCTGGCTGAGCTACCTGTAGTTAAGAGGTTTCTTAAGGGCATTCTGCATACCAGATCATCTCCTATTAGACGTCCAGTTGCAGCCTGGGACATTAACCTTGTGCTAGACATGCTCACTCATAAACCTTTTGAGCCTCTAGCTACCTGCGAGTTGAAATTCCTCACTTGGAAGACGGCCTTTCTGGTGGCCATTACTTATGCATGTAGGGTATCAGAAATACACACCTTGGTCACAGACCCCCCCCCCCAATACTGTATTTCACAAGGACAAAGTAGTTCTTAGGACCCATCCTAAGTTCCTTCCTAAAGTTGTCTCAGAATTTCATCTGAATCAACCTTTAGTCCTTCCTACCTACTTTGCTAACTTCCAGAATAAGGGAGCGCATACCCTTCATTCTCTGGATGTAAAGAGAGCTTTGTGGTTCTATCTGGATAGAATGAAAGGAATTTGCAAGGCTCAGCAGCTGTTTGTCTTCTTTATCACGACCCAGCTGGGTCAGCCTGTTGCTATCAGGTGCATGTCAGCGTGGTTGTTGGCATGCCTTCGCCTCTGTTACTCCATGGTACAGGTCAAGCTGGAAGGCAGAGTGTGCGCCCATGCTACCAGAGCAGTCACGGCATCTCTGGCAGAAATTCTTAATGTACCCATTGCAGACATTTACAGTGCAGCTACCTGGAGCTCTGTGCACACTTTTGTTAAGCACTATGCCTTGGAAGTCCGTGCCAGACAGCATCAGTCCTTTGGCAGGACAGTTCTTAATGGACTTATGTCCTAAAAAGTGAGCTCTTCTCTCTCATTCCGCCTGTCTCGGGGTAGGGGAGCGGTATTGTTTTAGCTCAGGATTTTCCCATTAGTGTGAATAAGTGGTGGAGACTTTATGTCCAGGAAATTACGTACCTACCATAATTTTTGATCTTCTTGGACAAAGCCTCCACCACTTATTCACATGCCCGTCCACCATCCCCGAGCTCACTTCTCTGTTTGTGGTCTTCACTCCTTCAGCTGCCTGCCCGAACCTACAGAGCTCCCGCCAGGGGCTGGGAATATTCACGGGTGCCGAGAAGAGGTAATTTAAAGAACCTCTAGCAGCACCCTTGTGGGGGGGGGGGGGTTAGCCTGCCCCAGCCACCCAGGGTCGGCCCTTGTTTTATAGGCCCTGCCTGATGACATCACTTCCTGCTGTCTGAAATACTAAGTCCCCATTTTTCATTTGCAGGTTATACCTGCTAGCCACTAGAGGGACCCTGAGATCCTGCCTCAAGCTCATCTATTCTCAAAGCCTCCTCCCTGTTTTCCTGGATCCTTCAAACTACCTATCCCTCTTCCCTTCTCCTTCGGCTACCTTGCCCACACCACCTCCCACACCCAACCCTGAAACTAGCCCACTCTTGAACCTCCTGCCATTCACCCCCAAGCCCACACCGAGTGACCACCTTTTCCCAGATTCCTTCAAACTACCTATTCCTCTTCCCTTCTCCTTCGACTACAGCTACCTTGCCCACACCTCCTCCCACACCCAACACGGTAGTGAGCCCATGCTCGGACCTCCGCGCCATCACCACCGGAGCCTGCACCGAGTGACCACTAGGAGTCGCTATTGCGCACCCCTTTTTGGTCCCAACATACCCTGCATCTGGCCCCGGAACGTAGAGCACGGCTCTCACCCAGGTCCTTTTTCCAACTGCCCTGAGTTGGTCTTGAACCTGGTACCCTGTCCACCAGAGTCCGTGTCACTACCACTAATCCAAAGTGGCATCCACACTTGCTGGAGAGTAACAAAACAATTTCAACCTACCACCCTGCTGCTACCGCTAGCCCACTTCATACTAAAATGCCTCCCTCTCATCCTTACCCTGACATCACTGTCCCACCTACCTGACACCCCCCCCCCCCAGGCACACTGGCACTAGATCCTGCTCTTGTTCCAGAGCTAGTACAATCCCACCCTACTTTCATCATCTGACCCAGCCTACAACACCCTCCCTCCAGCCATCTCCCAGCTGCTTCCCCAGGTGCACACTGGAGACTTATCGTTCTCACTTTCACAGCCTGGAAAACCCTGCCCACCCCCTGTGCCCAGAAGCTCCCCTCCTCTCCGCAACATACCTATTGAAAGCTCGCCCTCTACCATCCCCTGGCCAGGGCTGTGGTTATTCTACTGCTCCTAACAGGCAATATACATCTGAACCCAGGCCCAGCCCACTCTAGCCCACCAGCAGGGTCACCTGGGCTCTGCATAGCATCTATGAATATATGCAGCCTGCTGAAAAAATTTGATTCCCTCCAATGTTGGGTCACATTGCATAGACCAGATGTCATTACGCTGGTGGAAACCTGGCTATCAAAATCCACTCCAGACTCCTTTGTCTCCATTCCAGGGTACTCCCTCTACCGGGAGGATCGTGTAGGTAGAAGGGGGCTGTGCGATCTATACCAGGGACTCTCTCACTGGACAGACACTCCCTGCCCCAGCTCTCGCATACGGGCGCAGGCCCTAACCCTCAAACTGACCCCTGACCCCTCCAGGGGTCCCCTCTATCTCACCACTGCCTACATTCCCCCTAAAAACCAAACTCTGGCACTGGTTTCGCTAACTGATTATCTTTCAACCCTACATCACACAGCTGACCAAATCTTTGCGGGTGACCTGAATGCAAACTGGCTCAGCTCATCCACCGCCACCACCCGTGACTCTTTCACAGCCATAGACATGACCCAACTAGTTTCCCAACCCACCAGAGTTAACACAAAGAAAGGTACCAGCACCCTGCTAGATGCGGTCATCACCAACCACCCTCAACAAATCCATGATACCCAGGTCCTTCCTGACTCTCTTAGAGACCACTCCCCTATCCTTTTCCGTTGGGCGACCTCCACACCCAAACCCACGGCCCTTCTCACTCTACGTCGGCGCCTCAGACCAGGTGGACTAAAAGGCTTTAAGCAACTTCTTGCCCAAATTAACTGGTCTCCCATACACTATGCCCCTGATATAGATACTGCCCTAACCTTCTTCTCCCAAACCTTCAACAAAGCCTGTGACATTTTCGCACCCATTACGGCAGTCCGAACCAAAGTTCGTAATGCCCCCTGGGCCCGGCCCTGCTGCAGCTGCTCAAGCGCAGGGATAACCTTTGGCACCTGGCCTCTGAAACAGGCCAGTCGGCGGACAGACAGGCTTACAGTGCCGCAAGAAACAAATGTACATGGGCCATCAGAAAAGCAAAAGCCGATCACTATCAGGCCGCGCTTACCTCATCCTGGGGGAGTGCAAGAACTTTCTAGGACAACATTAAACAACAAAATGGGAGTGTGCGCTCCCCACCCCCCTCTCAGATCACCATTGAAGGCTCTATCTCCACCAACCCAGCCCGCTAGCCAACTTCCTCAACTCATCCTTCACGGACCTTAGTTCGGTCCTCCTAGAATTTCTTTGACCCTCCTTCCTCCTACCTGCCCCAGTCATTCAGTATCCTAGTTTCCACTTACACAGGGTAACTGCTCAGGAAGTCAGGCCATACCTGATTAAAAGTGCTAAAGAGCAGTACTACGGGCAGTGACTCCTGGACCCCAGTATCTTCCGCCGGGTTCTGGATCAGGTCCTTGCCTCCACTAACTAGCTTGCTCAATAAATCTCTCTGCCTGGGCAATTCCTTCAGCCTGGAAAACTGCCACAGTTCGCCCATACACAAAGGAGGTGACAGGTCCACAGCCGGAATTACTGGCCCATCTCCTATTCTCCCACCCCTCTCCAAAGCCCTAGAAAAACTGGTGGCTACCCAAATTACAGATTACCTGACCAAACACAACATCCTCTGCCATGAACAACACTGTTTCCGTGCAGGTCACAGTACCAGCACTGCCCTCATAGAGTTTTCAGTTCCTCCCTGGACTCTGGCTCGCTAGCCGGGGCAGTGTTTATTGACCTCTCAAAGGCATTCGACACCGTCTCCCACCCCCTCCTGCTGGATGCCCTCAGCTGCACCGGCTTTGCCACTGGACCGGTCTCCTGGTGCTCCAGCTACTTGTCTGCCCACTCTCAGCGTGTTAAAATCAATGGGACCCTCTCCAATACATGTCCTTTCTGCTCAGGCTTCCCCCAGGGCTCCATCCTTGGTCCTCTTCTCTTCTCGCTCTACCTCAACACCCTGCCCAAAGCATGCACTGGTAAAATCCTGCTGTATGCAGATGATGCCGTCATCTTTGCCACCCACCGAAACCCCATCTCCCTACAAGACTCCTTGCAACTATCTTTTAATGATGCTGAAACCTGGTTCAAAGAGCGTAGACTTGTAATCAGTCTAAAAAAAAACAAAACTATGCTCTTTGCCCATCCCCAAAATAAAGCCAGCAATTTCCTACTCCGCATTCTCCCTGGTTCCAAGCATCGTCTCGATCAATTCCACTTGTACAAGTACCTCGGGGTCTCCTTTGACTCAGCCCTCACTTTCCACGACCACATTGATACTCTAGCCTCAGCTACAAATGCTCAGCTAAGTATCTTATACCACTACAAGCACTGCCCCCCCCCCAATGCCCTCCGACTAGCAGTCACCTCCTCAATAGTGCCCCTTGTGGACTATGGCCTGCCAGTCTACAGTGCTGCGGACACAACTGCCCTCAATAAAATCCCACTCACCTTGAATAAGACCTGTAGGTTAATTACGGGAGCCCCTAGGCTAACTCATACCTGCCAGCTGTATGACATGGCTAGGCTGCTTAACCTGGACGAACAGCTCAGATACCAAACCTGCATCATAACGAAAAAAAACCTCCTTGGACTATCCTTGCCTGGGCTGACAGCCTCTATCGACCTAGCACAACCCTTAGTCCAAACTCGTACCTCCTCCAAGGCCACCCTGCTAGTTCCTAGGTCCAGGACCACACATGGACAACGGTCCTTCGTTACAGAGCTCCCTCCTGGTACAATGCTCTCCCCACCTCCATCTCTGATACCACTGCAATCTCCCATTTCAAAATCTCACTTTGGAGTCAGCTGTTTAACATGCGTAGCTGTGGTTGTCTCTAGGTGATCTAGCTCACTATGCCCCGACAAAACTGAGTGGCTCCTCACCCAAACTAATCACCAACCATGTCCCATAGCCTTCTGAATTTTTTACCTCTAGCAGTCTCTGCTCAAGACTACGTGTCTGCATTACCAATGTATGCTTTATCTGTCAATCGGTATCCAAATAACTGTAATAACTTGTGAATACCAAACCTGTAACACACTTATTGTAACAAAGAAATAACTGCTTGTGTCAGCTGTAACCGCAATGATGTAAAAACTGTAACCACAATGATGTAACTAAATGTTGTACTGTATTTGTCCTCTTTGTGACGAGGTACCTTCGGAAACGAGCCTCTGGCTCAAAGGTTGTAAACTGATGTACAAAATAAAAAATAAAAATCTTTCGGCTGTGAAGACTTGGTTATTTGACCCTTCTTACATGGGTCATTTGGACTATCTAATGTCCAATTTTTAGGTTAGTCCTCTCTAGGTTAATTATGCTGCACCTCCTCGGGGGTACTGAGGCAGTTGGAGGTTGGCGCTGAGATAGTCTATACGCTATAAGCCTGGCTCGCGCTGCTGCTCCTCGCGGCTCCGTCTCGGCACCAGCCCTCCTGAAAAGTTTGGCTCCCAGTGGGTCCTAGTGCCTCCGTCTTACTCCCCATTAGTGTGAATGAGTGGTGGAGACTTCGTCCAAGAAGATCAAGAAATAGGGTAGATATGTAATTTCCATTTCTTGTCATATTCAGGCCTGCAGTATTCCTCAATCAAAGTGCACTTAGCTGCTGTATCAGCTATACATGTGCCTGTGGATGGCCATATGGTTGCTCAGCAGGAGGTAGCCCATACGTTATTGTGAGGCATTTTACACATAAAGCCTCACATTTGACATCCAGTCCCAGCTTTGGATCTATACATACATAGATACATAGACAGTGTGACAGATAAGGGCCTGTGGCCAGCAGTCTCCCATTTGAGCTTGTAAGTTCAGTTTATGTTTTCCAAGAAGTCTGTTGCCTTACCCTGACCTCCAGAATTCCTTTATGTCCTATCCCATGCATTCTTAACTCCGTGATTGTTTCAGCCCCACCACTTCCTCTGGCAGGGTGTTCCACTTGTCCACCACCCGTTCTGTGAAGAAATTCTTCCTCACGTTTCCTCTGAATCGTCCTCCCTCCAACTTCATCCCATGCCCTCTAGTTCTGGAACATCTTTTTCGCTTAAAAATAGTGTATTCCTGCACCCTGTTCCTCCCTGTAAGATACTTGTATGTCTCTATCATATCCCCTCTCCTTCCTTTCCTCCAGGAGTACATGTTCAGTTCCTTCAGCCTGTCCTCATGGGACTTGTGATGCAGTCCATGCACCATCTTTGTTGCCCTCCTCTGAACCTTCTCTATCCTGTCTATGTCCTTACGTGGTAAGGTCTCTAGAACTGTACAGTGTACTCCAGGTGGGGCCTCACTAGTGTCTTGTATGGTGGAATTATGACCTCCGTTTTCCTGCTGGTGATGCCCTGCTATGCATCCCAGCATCCTATTTGCTTTACCTGCCTTGTCACACTGTTTCCCTGGCTTGAGGTCATCAGAGATGATAACCCCAAGATCCCTTTCCTGCTTGGTACATGCTATATCCTCACCCCAACTGATATATTGTGCCAGGGTTTTGTGCCCCATATGCATTATCTTGCACTTCCTTGCATTGAATTTCAACTGCCAAACCCTGACCATTCTTCAAGTTTCTGCAGGTCCCTTCTCATTCTGTCTACACCCTCTGGTGTGTCTACTCTATTACAGAGCTTTGTGTCATCAGCGAACAGTGAAATTCTGCCTTCTAGGTCCTGCGCAATGTCACTGATGAAGATATTGAATAGGACCGGTCCCAGCACTGATCCTGTGGTACTCCACTGGTCACTCTTCCCTCTGTGGAGTGACAGCCATTTACCACCACCTCTGTGTCCTGCCACCCAGCCAGTTACCTACCCACCACACTACTGTCCTGCCCACACCCATATTCCCCAGTTTGTGCAATAGTCTTCTATGTGGCACAATGTCAAAGCCTTGCTGAAGTCCAGATAGGCCACGTCCACTGCCTCCCTGATCCACCTCCTAGTCACCCAGTCAAAAATTCCATGAGGTTGGTCTGACATGACCTCCCCTGGTGAAACCATGCTGCCTTGGGTCCTGTAGTCCATTGACAACCAGATGTTCCACCAATCTCTCCTTCAGTAGTGATTCCATGATCTTCCCACTACCGAGTGAGGCTGACTGGTCTGTAGTTCCCCTTCCTCTTTGTTCCCACTTTTGTATAGGGGACTACATCTGCTATCCTCCAGTCTTTGGGTACCTTCCTGATTCAGTGATCGGCTAAACAGGATAGACAGGGTTCAGCCACCACCTCTCTTGGTTCTTTAAGGACCCTGGGGTGCACCCCATCTGGCCATTGCTTTATCAACTCTTATTACTTCCAGTTCCTTCAGGACCCTTTCTGTGTAAAGGGACTTGTGTCCATTTCTGCACCATTCTCACCCTTGTACTCCATTCAGACCCATTACCCTCCTCTTCCTCAGTAAAGACTGAGCAGAAATACCTGTTCAGTATGTCAGCTTTACTGTTGTCATCCTCCACACAGCCTCCATCCTCCCCCTTCAGTCTCACTATCCCTCCCTTTGCCTTTCTTTTTTCACTTATGTACCTGTAAAAGGTTTTGTCCCCTCTACCCACTGATTTTGCAATGTGTTGTTCTGTCTGAGCTTTGGCTTCCCTTACAGACCTCCCTGCGCTTCTCCTGGTACTTCTCCCTATCCGCCTTCTGCCTGTGTCTTTTTGTATTGCCTGAATGCAATCTTTTTGGCTTTCACTTTCTTTGCTACCTCTTTGGAAAACCACAGTGGTCTCCTCTTCCTTTTCCTCTTGCTAACCTGCTTAATACATAATTCTGTTGCTCTTGTAATCCCCATTTTAAATACTGCCCACTGTTCCTCAACCCCTGATTCCTGCCCCATTCCCTTTAATGCCTCTTTCAGGTATCTCCCCATTTTCCCAAAGTCTGCCCCCCTAAAATCCAGGATACGTGTTTTTGTGTGGTTTGGTTCTGCTCTTTCTGTGATTTAAAACCACAGTGACTGGTGGTCACTGTTCCCCAGGTGCTCCCCCACTGTTACCCCCATCACACTGTCCCTGTTTGTGAGCACAAGGTCCAGTATTGCCTTCTGCCGAGTTGGTTCCATGACCAGTTGCTTGAGGAAGGCACCCTGAAGGGAGTCCAGGATAAATCTGCTCCTAGTTGATGCTGCTGCTGGGATGCTCCAGTCCATGTCTGGAATATTGAAGTCTCCAACCAGTACTACCTCACCCTTGTCTGCCATCCTTTGGATGGCTAGCATCAGCTCCCCATCTGTTTCTTCCTCCTGGGCTGGTGGTCTATATTCTGAATTTTATTTTGGCAAAGCTTACTTTGGCTCTTTTTGAGACAGTAGCTAGTTGTGGCTTACGCTTTTTGTCTTGGAAAGGGTTATTTTTAGTTGCAGTTGTCATCGAGGCGCAGGTCAGGAAACATAGGAGAACCAGGAACAGTTTCAAAATTCGCAGATGGCATTTTATTTTTTTCAATAACATCAAAATAAAAATTATCCAGTATAACTGTTTACAAAGGCAGTACAAACAGAGAAAATCAAGTCCTTCTTCTGAAGGTATTTCTTAATTCCAAGTTTGTCTCTCTCCTTGTCTCTCTAGTAGAAGCATTGCTGCTCTTTTTATAAGTCTTTGGGAACTCGTTTAGAGAGCCTGCTTCTCACAGAATATTCTTGTAAGTTTACAGAACGTTGTTGTCCATTTCGTTCCTTGCAGGTGCAGCAAAAAGAGCATAGTGACCCAGAACTGAGCTCTTGTTTACAGCTCTGCAAAAGACTTAAAACATGCATCTCAGGTTAACCCCTTGAGTTCCAAATAGCTTTTTGCAATCATTTCAACAGTACAACACTATATACTGTACATTTTTAGGGCTGTGGGTGGAGTCTACAAGCCTATTGAAATCGCTTAGTAGCTTTAAAAACAGCTGACGTGGAACCTTCTGTTGGACTTGTGGAAGTATGCTTCCAAAAGTCCAACAGGACTTAAAACCCTCCGCCACGATCAGCCACTACGGAATAATAGCCACACTATTTTGTCTGTTACTTTCGTATTCCGTGGCATGAACTGTGCATGTGCACGACTTGCATGCATGCGCAGGTCTGCTGGTGCCGTTATGTTGTGAATAGCAAAATGCCATTCACCGCAACTGTGCATGCGCAAGTGGCGCACATGTGCAGTTGCATCGCTGCTGCCAGCTCCGCGGTATTCTACCCCAAAACAACTCAAATGCAACACTGGGGAGCCCACCCAAGTGTGCCTATCTTTTTCCTTCTCCACACCAACATCAGGGTGCCCAATCCCCATGTTGGCATCCTGTACATCCTCTCTCCCCCGTCATGTGGCACTGAGGCCCACCCCAGTGTGCCCAGATGTTATTTTTCTGTTTTCTGTAAAAAGAAAATGGTCCAGCGTCATCGCTCCAGTCCCCCTCCCACTGAGCATCCACCTTCCCACCCCCCACTTACTTACCTCCCTCCGGAGGTCAGCACTGTCTTCTTCTCTGGACCAGGACATGTCTGCACTCTTCAAAGCCGAACCACGAACTGAAGAATCTAAGGTAAGCGTGCTATGCCATTCAATGGAGTTTTCAACTTATGCCGATAAATCAGCCATTTTGTGGAATTTTTGCCCCAAATTTTCAACATGGGGGTCTTGGGACCCACCTCATGAAAACTGTCACTGTCATTTTGTTACTAGTTTACGAAAGGTGATTTCATGGTTGCTGCGCAGACTCACCTTTCGAGACCGATTCATGAAACAACAGTGCCACTGTTAATGAGGTGGGGTCCTGCGCCATGTTGCAAAATTTAGTGGAAATTCAAAAAATGGCTACATCAGTGTGCTATGCAGTTTCTACACACGCCCTAACTTCACCAATTTTTAATATTTCCCAAAGATTTCAATATTGCCATTCAAACAACATGAAGTCTTGCTGTATTCAGACATAATCCAGTTAGCCTCAGCATTTGAACTGCCCCAGAGAGGAAGAGCTAACTCTATGCAGAAGCATAGAACGTTGAGCTCGAGCTCGGTTTTCAAACCTCTGTCTGTGGTACTTCCCTGTGTAACAGTCAGATTCTTTACTCCGCCTACCAGTGAAGTCGCTCCGGAAACTTCCTCTGCTCGGTTCGGTAAAAGAAAAAGCATTCAGTTTATACCACATATTTTTGTTGTTTTTGGATTTCTAGCCTCTGTCTACGGTACAGGTAGTATGTAGATAGGTAGTGACTGTGTTTTATTTTGCTGAAAAGAGTGGAAATTGTCTTTCTTCGGTTTATTTCCGGTCGGTCTGGTTTGGAACCGACTTTGTTAAATTTAATTTAATTTTTCTCTTTCTGGGATTAGTGTGGTGTTCCAGTACCGATCGGTTTCAAAAGAACCTGACTTTTACTGGTTCTTTTAAAAAGCTCGTGACACGGTTTGTAACTGATCGGTTGTTTTATTACCAGGCTTGAAAGCTGCTATAGGGTTATTTGTTAGGTTGGCCATGTCTGAGAAACCCAAGAAGAAAAACGGTCTCACTGGGTTTCAACATTGTACTGACTGTGGGGAGGCCTTTGCTAAGACCGACCCCCACCTCATCTGTGTTTATTGTCTGGGATTTGACCACCTCAGGTCAGACTGCCAAATCTGTAAGGACTTTCCTAAAACCACTCTAGATAAGACTGAGTAGGCTGAAGGAAAGGGAGGCCGAGAAGTCCATAGATCCGGATGGCCAGCCCGGTTCGGTTGCGGCTGAACCTGAGGAGGTGCCTACTGACCTAGGCGATACCTTCTTGGGCAAAAGGAGAGCCGACCCCAAGGGGTCGGTTCCGTCAAAGAAAAAGTGCAAGTCTGCCGGTTCGGATCCTGTATCCAACTCTCCAACCGTGGACGAAATAGCCAAAGTGATTAGTAATGTCCAGTCGCTTATACTTGTTTCGTCGGTTCGGCGGTCGGTTTGTTCAGATCCATCTCCTCCGGATTATGACCCAGATGCTTATTATGAGGAGTGAGAGGGAGACGAAGACTATCCCGGTGATGATGATGATGACGACGATGATGAAGGGGTCTGAATGTGCCCATTGAATCGGACATCTCCCCAGACAGACCCTCAGGTGTCTCTCCTCCCAGGCTCTCCGAGTCCCCTTCACATTTTTTGTTCTACAAAAAGGTGGCACAAACCCTGCAGCTTCCCTTGGTTGACGCAGCAGAGGAGGATAAAGAGCCTGATTTTGTGGAAATGATGGACATCCCAGAGTCCAAAAAGCTGTCTATCCCTCTTCATAAATCCTTGGGGAAACGCACACAAAATTTTACAAACCCCTAATTCAGTACCTCCTGTGGATAAGAGAATGGACAGGAGGTATTCGTTATCAGGCTCAGCTGCAGAGTTCCTTTATAGTCATTGCAGCCATGTTGGGATAGTGCAGGCTACAGCCTGTGACAGGGTTAACATTCCTTTGGCTTCCCACCCCCTGGATAAGGACTCCAGGAAAGTGGATGCCATGGCCAAAAAACAGTATTTGGCATCCTCTTTGGGACTCAGGCAGGCTACTTATATGGCCTACACAGCCAGGTACCAGAAATCCAGATGAGACACGGTTCTGGAACTGGCTAAACAGGCCTCTCCCCAGCTAGCCGAGGAGCTGGAGGTGGTGGCTGCTGATAGAATTGAGGCATCCAAAATGCAGTTTCATGCTGCTGTGGACTCCAGTGATGTGGCATCTAGAGTCACGGCTACATCTGTGTCTCTCAGAAGACATGCTTGGCTCAGATGTACTAGCCTTTCACAGAACACCCAGACTAAGGCCATGGATTTTCCTGTAGTAGGTAACACTCTGTTTGGGGAGCAGACAGAGGCTTACATGAAGAAAATGGATGAATATAGGACCACGTACAGGAGTGCACAGGCCAAGGAAAGGCTGGCCACTCCGCACAAGCAGCAGTCTAGGGGCAGGACCTTTCAAAGGCCCTTTTACCAAGCCCAGGCCTCCTCTCCCTTCCCACAGAGGGGGTTCTTCAGAGGAAGGGGCAGGAAGGGGATGAGCAGGGCTGCTCCCTTCTCCTCTCAGTCTAAGGCTTCTGGCAAGCAGATACCCTGATGTGTCAGCCCGGGTTGACTCCCCATTTCCAGTAGGAGGCAGGCTGGCTTACTACTTCCAGGCCTGGAAGTCTGTGACCTCAGACAAGTGGGTCCTGGAAGTAGTAAGCCAAGGCCTGGCCCTCAGCTTCAAAAAATTTCCAAAAAGAAGAGCCAAGTTTTTTCCACCTGCATCAGTCTCAGAAACCCTTGCCCTAGAGACAGAGGTTTCCTCTCTTCTAGCTCTCAGAGCTATAGAAACATAGAATTTGACGGCAGATGAGGACCACTTGGCCCACCTAGTCTGCCCATTTTCCTACCTAACAGATAAGCTGCAGATCCTAGTTAACCAACAGCTTACTTCCTCTTACCCGCCACTAGGACTGCCTTATGCCTGTCCCATGCATTCTTGAAGTCCCCACTGTTCTTGACTCCACGACCTCCTCAGAGAGGCTGTTCCATGCATCCACAACCCTCTCAGTGAAAAAATACTTCCTCACATTACCACTGAGCCGTCCCCCCTCTATCTTCAAATTGTGCCCCCTTGTTCTTGCACATCTCTTTTTCTGGAAGATGCTACCCTTTTGGACTTTAATTCCCTTGAGGTACTTGAAAGTTTCTATCATGTCCCCTCTCTCCCTTCTTTCCTCAAGAGTATACATATTAAGCTCCTTTAGTCTTTCTTCGTATGTCTTCTGGTGTAGACCCTGCACCATTTTGGTTGCCCTCCTCTGGACAGCCTCCACTCTGTCTATGTCTTTGCGGAGATGGGGTCTCCAGACCTGCACACAGTACTCCAGATGGGGTCTCACCAACTGTCTGTACAGAGGGATAACAACTTCCTGTTTTCTACTATTGATGCCTCTTCCTATGCATCCCAGTATCCCCAGCCTTCCTTACTGCCTTCTCACATTGCTTGCCCACCTTTAGGTCATCTGATATAATTACCCCAGGTCCCTTTCTATTTTACTGTTGTCACTATCTCACCCCCATTGTATCGCTTCCCTGGGTTTTGTTTCCCATGTGCATTACCTTGTACTTCTTTGCATTGAATCTGAGCTGCCATACATTTGACCATTCTTCCAACCTTGCCAGTCCCTTCTCATCCTTTCCACTCCATCTTGTGTATCAACCCTGTTGCAGATCTTTGTGTCATCTGCAAAGAGACATACTTTTCCTTCCAGTTCTCTGCAATGTCACTTATAAAGACATTAAAAGGACCGGTCCCAGTACTGAACCCTGCAGTACCCCTAGTAACCTCCTTTCTTCACTGTGTACTCCATTTACTACTACCCTTTGCGTCCTGTTGTCTAGCCAATTTTTTATCCAGGCTACCACTTTGGGACCCACTCCAAGGCTGGCTATCTTGTGTATTAGTCTTTTGTGTGGGACTGTATCAAATGTCTTGCTAAAATCTAGGTAGGCCATGTCCACAGCTCCTCCCTGGTCTACTACTTTGGTCACCCAGTCAAAGAAATCTATTAGATTCGTCTGACACGACCGTCCTGCTGTGAATCCATGCTGCCTTGGGTCCTGTGCCCCACTGGCCTCTAGGTACTCAACAATTCTTTCCTTCAGAAGTGATTCCATCATTTTCCCTACCACTGAGGTCAAACTAACTGGTCTGTAGTTTCCTGCCTCTGTCCTGCTCCCACTTTTGTGAAGAGGAATCACATCTGCCCTCCTCCAGTCCTCGGGTACCACCCCATCCTCCCATGATTTGTTAAAGAGAGTAGTCAGCGGTGTCACTAGTTCTACCCTTAGTTCTTTTAGAATTCTTGGGTGAATCCCATTAGGCCCCATTGCTTTGTCCACCTTCAATTTTATTAGTTCTTTCAGAACCCTTTCTTCTGTAAATGGACTGGTATCGACCCCGTCTTCAGAGTGTTTCTCTTGTTTGGTTTAGGTAACTCCCCCTCCTCTTCCTTTGTGAATACTGAGCAGAAATATTCATTCAGTATCCCTGCTTTTTCACTGTCACTCTCTACCCACATTCCTCCCTTTATTAAGCTTCAGTATCCCTCCTTTGGTATTTCTTAGCTCCCTAATGTACCTATAAAGGTCTTATCCCCTTCTTAACAGAATTGGCTATCCTTTCCTCGGTTTGGGCTTTGCTATTCTGGCTGCCTTCCCAGCCTCTTTCTGCTTTAACTGATAAAGTTCTCTGTCCTGCTCCTTCTGTGTTTCCTTATATTTCCTGAATGCTGTCCTTTTCTCCTTAACTTCCCTGCCACCTCTTTTGTGAACCATAGCGTTTTTCCTTCGTTGTGTTTTATTGATTTGCTTTACACAAAGGCTTGTTGCCTCTGTGATGGCTGTTTGATCACTCCCATTGTTCCTCCACCCGTCCTTCTTGCCTGTTTGCTAGTGCTTTTCTGAGGACTCTCTCATTTCCCAAAGTCATCCTCCTAAAGTCTAGTACTCTTGCTTTTGTATGGCTTGATTGTATAGCTGTGTTTATCGTGAACCACACTGTTTGGTGGTCTTGTTCCCAGATGGCTACCCACTTCTAAATCTGAGATTCTTTCTCCATCCCCATTTGAAAGTACCAGGTCTAAGATTGCTCCTCCCAAGTGGGTTCCAATACTAGCTGTCTGAGGCATGCCCCTGTGGGGCATGAAGAATGACCCCTGCTCTTGGATGTGCCTGCAGCAAAGGTGCTCCAGTTAACATCTGGCATATTCAGGTCCCCATCAACAATATCTCCCTTTTCTGCCATTCTAAGAAAGCCTTCTATCATTTCCTTGTCCATTCCCTCCTCCTCAGAGATGGGGTCTGTATACAACCCTCATGCGGATTGTAGTCCATTTCCTGTCTCCAGGGTGACCCAAAGTGCCTCATCTGCTCGTGTTTACTCTTTAGTTCTGTTGCTTTGATCCTTCCTTTACATAGAGAGCTACTCTCCTCCCCTCCTCCTCTTTTACCCTCCCTGTCCCTCTTGTAGATTGTGTATCCTGGTATGTTGACATCCCAGTCATGGTTCTCTGTGTACTATGTTTCTGTGACTGCCATAATATCCAGGCAACCCTCTTCCATCAAGGCCACTAGTTCAGGAGCTTATTACACAGACTACGGGCATTGGTACTCATCACCCTCCACTTTTTGATAGCTCTTACCCTTTTAGCCCCATTTCTGTCCTTACTGCCTTGGCCTTTTTACATTTAAATCTGTTCTGCTCCTAATAACTTCTGTACCTTGGTGTTTACCTCACTAATCACCATGTTTTGTGGGGGGGAGGCTCGGATTTCCCTGCTCCTTTTCAGTGCCTCCCCCCTTGGCTAGTTTAAATGCTTGCCAATGAAGCATTTAAACCACTCACCTAGGATCCTGTTTCCCTCCTGGACAGATGCAGACCATCGCACCAGTATAGGTCTGCATCCCTCCAGGTGGCTCCCCAGTCCCCAATGAAGCCAAAATCTGGAGCTCCACACCAGTTTTTCAACCATTCAATGAATTCCCTGGTGAGGAGTCCTAGCATCACCCTTGCCATAGACAGGCAGCACCTCCGAGAAGGTTACCATATGGCTACTTGTCTAGGCCCTTCCCAACTCTACAAACTCCTCTTGCACTGCTCTGATCCCATTCCTAGCCAGTTATTTGTCCCTAGGTGGACAATGACATCCAGCTCCTCCCTCTGCAGCTCCTCCCATGATCCTGAGGATTCGCTTCCTGTCCCTCCAAGCTGTGGTGCCAGGAAGGCACCTTACCTCCCTCTCCCCTTCCTCCCCATTTCTACCCCTAATGATTGAGTCCCCCACCAGGAGTTGTTTCCTTCTCTGTGGCGTCCATGCCACCTTCCTGTGGGTCTCCTTTGTGAAGGTTCCCAGCATCCTCCTTGGTCTCCACTGCGGTGCCTCAATAGAGGAACCACTATCCACCAGAAGCGAATGAATTGTAGAGAGGTACAGCTGGAGGGATGCAACTCTGTTCCACCACCTCTCCCTCCCTCCTTGAGCCCACCCTGGTCCAGCCTCTCCTCTTTCTTGGCAACCTCTGAGGTCGTGGCATTGGCCCTGGTGGTCCCTGGGTGGGGGAGGAGGTTTCACGAATCCTAGCCAGGTCAGCCTGGAGACGGGCAACCTCCTCTCTCAGACCAGAGAGGTGCCTGCAAATAGGTCAGCATCGCAGCCTCCAGAATGTCTCCCGGAACACTGCTGCCCCACAGCCATTGCACTGCACCACTCCTATCATGTCTTATTTTGTGTCCTCTCTACTGTTTCTCTGGATGCTTATTCTCTCTCTCCTTACAACTCTCACCCTTCCTGTTCTGGGACAGCAACTTCCTATCTTCTTCAGTAGCCTCCTCCTTCCTTGCTCAATATCAGACCACCAGCAGCTGGGGAGTAGAGCTACCTTTTTTTACTTTAGGGTTGACAAAGCCAATGTTTCTCTATGATCCTTTCCTTCCTACTGCCAAACGGAAGTTCCTGTTGACGGTCCAAATCCAGTGGCTACTAAAGTAGAACTGGCTTTGGGTGGATGGAGGCAATTGGTAAGAAAAAGGCTAGCAGGAAAGTTGTAATTGACCCACCTGCTTTTATTGTGTCTAAACCACACCCCCAGGTAAGCTCTCTTTCCTCCTACTGGTTTAGCAAAGTCAGCTGATACAGTACCCTTCACTGCACAGAACACACACTGACTTTATTTATTTTCTTTCTTTTTTTAACCCTAAATAAGACCCCTTCTACTTCTAATAAAGTTATCTGTCTACTTAATCTTAACAGACACTGACTCCTGCTGAGATATACATTTTAAATTAATAAGAAAATGTAGCTTCTTTTAGTTAGCTGCTTTCTGCTCTACAAGCAAGGCTAGCAACAGGAAGTTGTAATTTGACTCACCTGCTTTTATAATGTCTAAACCACACCCAGGTAAGCTCTCTTTCCTCCTACTGGTTTAGCAAAGTCAGCTGATACAGTACCCTTCACTGCACAGAACACACACTGACTTTATTTCTTTTCTTTCTTTTTTTAACCTAAATAAGACCCTTCTACTTCTAATAAAGTTATCTGTCTACTTAATCTTAACAGACACTGACTCTTGCTGAGATATACGTTTTAAATTAATAAGAAAATGTAGCTTCTTTTAGTTAGCTGCTTTCTGCTCTACAAGTAAGGCTAGCAACAGGAAGTTGTAATTTGACTCACCTGCTTTTATAATGTCTAAACCACACCCCCAGGTAAGCTCTTTTTCCTTCTACCAGTTTAGCAAAGTCAGCTGATACAGTACCCTTCACTGCACAGAACACACACTGACTTTATTTATTTTCTTTCTTTTTTTTTAACCCTGAGTAAGACCCCTTCTACTTCTAATAAAGTTATCTGTCTACTTAATCTTAACAGACACTGACTCCTGCTGAGATATACATTTTAAATTAATAAGAAAATGTAGCTTCTTTTAGTTAGCTGCTTTCTGCTCTACAAGCAAGGCTAGCAACAGGAAGTTGTAATTTGACTCACCTGCTTTTATAGCGTCTAAACCACACCCCCAGGTAAGCTCTCTTTCCTCCTACTGGTTTAGCAAAGTCAGCTGATACAGTACCCTTCCCTGCACAGAACACACACTGACTTTCTTTCTTTTCTTTCTTTTTTTAACCCTAAATAAGACCCCTTCTACTTCTAATAAAGTTATCTGTCTACTTAATCTTAACAGTCACTGACTCCTGCTGAGATATAAGTTTTAAATTAATAAGAAAATGTAGCTTCTTTTAGTTAGCTGCTTTCTGCTCTACAAGTAAGGCTAGCAACAGGAAGTTGTAATTTGACTCACCTGCTTTTATAATGTCTAAACCACACCCCAGGTAAGCTCTTTTCCTCCTACCAGTTTAGCAAAGTCAGCTGATACAGTACCCTTCACTGCACAGAACACACACTGACTTTATTTCTTTTCTTTTAACTCTAAATAAGACCCCTTCTACTTCTAATAAAGTTATCTGTCTACTTAATCTTAACAGACACTGACTCCTGCTGAGATATACGTTTTAAATTAATAAGAAAATGTAGCTTCTTTTAGTTAGCTGCTTTCTGCTCTACAAGCAAGGCTAGCAACAGGAAGTTGTAATTTGAGTCACCTGCTTTTATAGTGTCTAAACCACACCCCCAGGTAAGCACTCTTTCCTCCTACTGGTTTAGCAAAGTCAGCTAATACAGTACCTTTCACTGCACAGAACACACACTGACTTTATTTCTTTTCTTTTTTTTTTAACGCTAAATAAGACCCCTTCTACTTCTAATAAAGTTATCTGTCTACTTAATCTTAACAGACACTGACTCCTGCTGAGATATCGTTTTAAATTAATAAGAAAATGTAGCTTCTTTTAGTTAGCTGCTTTCTGCTCTACAAGCAAGGCTTGCAACAGAGCTGTAGAGAAAGTTCCTACTCAGCACAAGTGAAAAGGACTGTATTCCAGGTAATTCCTTACCCCAGAGAAAACAGGGGAGTGGCGACCCATCCTAGACCTAAGGTATCTGAACAAACACATTTCAAAGCCCAAATTCAAAATGATAACTCTGGGAATAATCCTTCCTCTCTAAGGCGGGTATTGGCTAGCATCTCTGGACCTCAAGGATGCCTGCTTCCATATTCCTATCAGGTGCTCCCACAGAAAATACCTCAGGCTCGAGTTGCCTTCAGGCCATTACCAGTTCAGAGCCATGCCATTTGGTCTAACATCAGCTCCAAGGGTGTTCACAAAGTGCCTTGCAGTAGTGGTGGCTTACCTCAGAAGACAGGGTATCACCATCTTTCTGTAACTGGATGACTGGCTGTTAGTGGGTCAGTCTCCTTTACAGGTCAAGTCAGCTCTTCAGACTACCCAGGACCTACTCAGTTCCTTGGGTTTTCTTCTCAATCTTCCAAAGACTGTACTCGAACCAGTTCAACTTCTCACCTTTATAGGCATAGAGTTGGACACTGTACAAGCAAAAGCCTTCCTTCCCCTGGCAAGGGTAAAGGCCCTAGTGGATCTCGCTTCCTCCTTTCGACCTCTGGTCTCCCGCCCAGCAAGACAGTTCCTCCAACTCCTGTGCCACATGGCAGCTTCCATGGCAGTGGTGCAGGGAGCAAGGTTCCAGATGAGGGACATTCAGTTTCATCCGAGGTCTTTTTGGTCTCAAAAGAAGGATTCACTTACCAAACTGATTCCAGTGACTCAGACTCTGGTCCAAGCTCTCCAGTGGTGGCTGGACCAGAACATCATCAAACAAGGGGTTCCATTTCTCCCTCAAGTCCCATCAGTAGTTTTAACTACGGATGCTTCTGTCCTAGGGTGGGGAGCTCACCTGGGAGCCCTGACAGCTCAAGGGCTCTGGTCTCCACAGGAGTCTCTCCTTCATATCAATCTCCTGGAACTCAGGGCAGTTTTCCTTGCCCTGCAGAGCTTCTCGGATTCAGTCAAGGGCAAAGTGGTCCAAGTCAGAACGGACACCACCACCACAATGTGGTACATCAGGAAGCAGGGAGGCACTCGGTCCTCGGCCTTGTGCACAGAAGCCATGAAGCTGTGGTCTCTGGCCTATTCTCCTCAGACTTCTCTGGTAGCAGTTCACCTTCCACGGAAGGACAACGTACTAGCAGATGCTCTGAGCAAAAATTTCCAGGGACACCACGAATGGTCCTTAGATCCTCACATCCTGAAGGTCATCTTCTCCAGGTGGGGCACTCCAGAGATAGATCTCTTTGCAGCACGGACAATCATCAACTTCCTCTGTTTTGTTGCAACCTCCAGTCCTGGGGACGGTTCCCCAGGATGCTCTCTTTTGGACTGAAAGGGCAGGTTTCTATGCCTTCCTCCTTCTGCTGTTCAGAGTTCTGATCACGATCAGGACTCAACCTCCACAGTGATACTGGTGGCTCCAGATTGGGCCAGACAGCCTTGGTATCCTCTACTGCTGTCCTTGTCAGTGTCACGTCCCCTGTCTCTGCCCAGGACATATAATCTCTTGTCCTCCTCCCAGGGGTGGATCTGGTACCCCAATCTCCAGTCTCTCCATCTCAAGGCCTGGCTCTTGAAGAGTTTGAATATGCAGCTCTGCATCTTTCTCAGGGAGTTCTGGATATTCTGAAGGTCTTTAGGAAACCTTACACTAGAATAACTTACAACTCCAGATGGAAAAGGTTCAGTATTTGGTGCTCTCAGAAAGGCATCCTGCCTGATTCTGCAGACATTTCCACAACTTTAGACTATCTAGTTCATCTCAATGGTTTAGGCCTTAGGCCTGACACTCTGAAGGTTTATCTAGCAGCTGTCTCTGCATTCCTCTCAGCAGGGAAGGGCTCTTCCCTGTCATCTCATCCTGTTTTCAGAAAGTTTTTCAAAGGTCTGGTTCACATTAGCCCTCCCTTTAGGGAGCCCACTCCGCCTTGGGATCTTAATGTCTGCATAGCTCAGCTAATGCAGCCACCCTTTAAACCTCTGGCTTTGGCCAAATTGAAGTACTTGACCTGGAAAACTGTGTTCCTGGTAGCTATTACTTCTGCCAGGCGGATTAGTGAGTTACAGGCTCTGTCAGTGGAACCTGACTTCATCTCCTTCCATAGGGACAAAGTCCTCAGAACCAATAGGGAGTTCTTGCCAGAGTGATTTCAGATTTTCATCTGAACCAGTCTATATCTCTCCCTGTGTTTTCACTGACCATTCTTCTTCAGGTGAAAGAAGGTTACACAGTCTGGACGTTAAGAGGGCCCTTAGCTACTATATTGAGCATACTAAGGCACATAGAAATGTATGTCTTCAATTGTTTCTCACTTATGGTGAAGTGGGAAAGGGTAAGCCTGCCACTAAGAGAACTATTGCCAGGTGGATTGTTTCTTGTATACAATTTTGTTATGACAAGTTGGGTAGGAAGCCCCCTTCAGGTCTGAGGGCTCACTCAACCAGGGGTACAGCTGCTTCTCTAGCTGCAGCCAGAGATATATCTTTGTTAGAGATCTGTAAAGCAGCCACCTGGAAAACAGTACATACTTTCACCAAGCATTACTCCCTAGACATCCAGGCTAGGAGTGATGCTAGGTTTGGTACAGCAGTACTGCAGAGCCTCTTCCCAAAGTAGGTCTGCATTCCCTCCTCCATAGGGAACTGCTTGATAGTCTGCATTATGTCTGAATACAGCAAGACTTCATGTTGTTTAAAGAAAAAATTACCATGGTACTGTTGTTTCTTCTAATGGAGTCCTGCTATATTCAGACCTCACCCCCGCCTCCCCTCTCAGAACCTGGTTTTGGGAAGTGGTCTGGCAGGTACAGTGTTGCACCTCAGTGGTGTACCTTGTACCCTCCCTCTTGGGTGGGGCAGATGTTATTTTTTCTGGTGTTTTACTTAAATATTGTCACTGCCTTTCCTTCTTGGGTTCTTCACTTGAGTCTTTTGGGGCCCAAGAAGAAATATTTTGCCCTTTGGCTATATTTTGAACAATTTTCATACTTTAGTTATTAGTTAGCTCGTAAGAATCTGACGGTTACACTGGGAAGTGCCACAGACAGAGGTTTGAAAACCGAGCTTGAGCTCAACGTTCTATGCTTCTGCATAGAGTTAACTCTTTCCTCTCCGGGGCAGTTCAAGTGCTGGAGCTAACTGCGTATGTCTGAATACAGCAAGACTCCATTAGAAGAAACAACATTTCTATGGCGAGTAATTTTTCCTTTTTGCACACCTCCTTCAAAACAGTACAGCAGTCATTATCCACAACCTGCCCAAGACGTCTTTTCACCCTGTGGCACAGAATAGCGCTTTCGCTCTGCGAAATCACCTTTCATGACAAGTGAACAAAATGACACTGGTAGTCTTCATGATGAGGGGGTCCCAAAAAGGCCGTGTTGAAAATTTAGTGCAACACCTCCTTAAAATGGCCAAGTTGCACCTGTGCGTTGAATAATTTGTACGCACATGCTTAACTTTGGTCATTTGGTAGCTCTTCACAGCCCTATTGGCTCTGGCTAGAACTTGTTAAGCAAAGGGATCCCAGTATCAGTGACATTTCCACATAAAGATTCACATGTAGTTTTATTCCTGCAAATATGCAAGGGGGAAGAAAAGACAGAAATAGCAACGGAAGGCAGAGAGATAGCGAGAGGCAGAGAATTGCAAAACCATCGGCATGATCAGTTCTTGGGTCTCACAAGAAAATTTGGTTGCACAACCAGACAGGGAATAGACGGAAAGGGAAAGGATAGAACAGACCCTTTCGTTTAAACTTTGTGCATAACAAATGAGGCCGGGCCTTATTCAACCCTGTCACAGCAATCACTTCTGCTTGAATAATTTCAGAGCTACAGGCACAATTTGTGAGCCTCCTTATTTGATTTTCTGCAGTCAGGGTGTCTTTACGTACTAATCCTAAGTTTCTTCCAATGGTGATGTCTGATTTTACTTTAAATCAAACCATCCATCTGCCAGTGTATTATCCAGAGCATGCCAATCTAGGGGAAGCTGTGCTCCATACCCTAGATGTGTATAGAATACTCTAGTACTTTACACACCATACAAAGAACTGCATAAAGTCCTCACAGCTTTTTGTTTTGTTAGCCCCAGGCAAAGAGGGAGCCCGTTTCTAAACTGTGCTTGTCCAAATAGCTAGCACACTGTATTATGTTCAGTTACAGGAAGTATGATAAGGAACTTCCTGATGTGGTTCGTGGTCATTCCACAAGTCTCATGGCCACTTCTGTAGCTTGTTTTCCAAATGTTTCTGCTGCAGAAATCTGTACAGCTGCCACATGGAGTACTGTCCACACCTTCACTAAACACTACAGTCTGGACATTGTCTCCCGTAGATAAGCTGTTTTTGGTCTAGCTGTGCTACAGGGCCTGTTATCATAAGCCTATAGGCTCCAGCTGCCCAGATTGTAAGCTTTTGATACTGCCTGGGACTCATTCCAAAGGTGCAGCCTGATGAAAGAGAGAGCCTTGAAGAAGATAGAACAGTTTTGTACTTACCATAACAGTAGATCTTCGTGAGAGTCTCTCTTGTCAGGCCATGTTGTCCCACTCACCTTCCCCCTTCAGGGTTGCTACAAAGGATCTTTGTACTACTGTCTCTGTTGCTGTTTTTTCCAGTACTCTGTCTCGCCTGGTATGTGTAGTGCTGGCATCTCTCCTGGTTCCCTAGAGGGAGGTCCTCCAAGCATGATCTCCAGCAGGGGCCGCTCACATTTATGTAGATGCTGATGCCTGACATCATCGTGGGCAGCCCCTGGCTGACTGCTTGCAAAAGTTTCCATGTGGTCCTAGCACTGAGGCAGGTACAATTCCAAAGGTGTGGCCTGATGAAAGAGATTCTCTTGAAAAGTGCATAACTGTTCTTTGTTCTAGATACGAATGACACATACTTTCATGTCAGAATCTGAAAGTTGCACAGAAAATACCTGCATTTCATGCCTCAGGGCTCACACTGTTGCCTTTTGGTTTGTGCTCTGCACCATCTGGCATTACAAAGTAGCTGTTGCAGTGGCTGATGCCCTACATAGGGAGGACCTCTGTGTCTTCCTGTACATAGATAACTGGCTATTAAGCTCTCTGCAGGAAGTCATGTCTACACACTATTACAGACTCTGCAGTTGTTTGACCAATTGAGTATACTGGTCAGCAAACCAAAGTCGGTCCTTACTCATTGCCAGTGGCTCTAGTACATAGGAGCCATTCTGGACATGGGTCTGGGATGAGCATTTCTGCCCTACAAGTGTCTTTGGCTCTGGTGGCTCAGGCACAGCTGGAATCTTCCAGCAACTATGTCTCGACCAGATACTTTTTAAGGTTACTGACCTGTTTGCAGCTGCCATGCCGACTTTCCCACTAGCTGCGCCTCACGTAGGAATCCCTTGAAGGTTTCTCAAGGGTGCAGTGGCTCAAAATTCAGTGGAGTGTCTCATACAGGTAACTCGTCCACTTAATTGCTCCTTGCTTTGGTGGTTGAATCACTCCAACCTAGAGTCGCTGTCCCCATTCCTCTGGCCATCCCCTTCTGGTGATGAGCACTGATGCCTCAGGTTCGGGTTTGAGATGCCCATCTGGGACCCTTCAAAACTTGGGGCCAGTGGACCCTACTGGATACAGTTCTGCACAGCAACACTAAAGATGAGGGCTGTTCTGTACATCCTACAGGCTTTTGCCTCTCTTCCTCCTCCTGGGAACCAGTTGCTGATCTGTACAGACAAGATTTTGATGTATTACAACAGCTAATGAGGCTGAGTTAATTCATACCCTCTGTGCAGAAAGGTGATGAGCGTTTGGCACTGGACGGTGGACATACCTCTCAACCTCCGGATGATCAAATCAGGGACAGAAGACCCCCAGAAAATCAGGGACACTTCATTAGCATACAATTTGCATAGTCACACCCCCCAATTTTAGTGTTTCCAAACATTACGTTCAGTTTCTATTAAATATTATCCAGACTAACAAGCAGGGACACCACTTTTTTTTTTTTATTATAAATCTAGTAATTAATCATTCATTAATAGTATCAATAAACTATTTGGCATGATAAGTATTGTTTTTTCCATTTCTTTGGCATTAGTGACTGGCATATTCCTACAAGCAAGCAGCCTGATGTTGGAGGAAAATACTAACCCAATAAAATCAGAGTGAAGTGAAGTCAAACCCACATTTCTAGTGGAAGATGGCAGCTATTTTTCAAGGTGTTCCTATTCTACCAGACTTCAAAGTAACACATCAACACTAAGTATTTATGAAATGCAAAACACGGACAATCATTATAAAAACTAACACATCTTATTGGTCTCATAGCTATTATTTAAAACAAAGGTTAAGGTCACAAACATTATCATTTTCCACACACACCCCCGGCCACAGTCATCATGACCAGCAGCATGAAACTTGGGGTTGGGACAGACAGACCCATGAAACTTGAAACACACTGGACACTGCATTAATTATTTTGAACATACCTCAGAGAAAAAAAACTACTTTCTCTACATTGGTGTTCTGCTCTTGTTGGCTGGTGGCTGCTGCAAAGTGCGATTAGTCCGGTGATGGGTCATGGGCTGCAGGCAGGCTGGTTGATTGTTGCAGCTGATGAGAGCACCGAGTCGGGGTTGACGATCAGTGACTGTCACGAGTGTAAAAATAAAATGTATTTACAGCTACTTTTACTTACTAGTAAAAGTAAGGGGAGAGCTCTCAGGAAGCTGGGGAGCAAAGATCGGCAGGCGGCAGCGTTGGACTCAGCGGCACAGCACGGCAGCAGTTGACTGAGCACGCTCTCTCTCTCTCTCTCTCCCCCTCCCTCTGTCAGGCAGTCAAAAACAGCAGCTTCAATCCAGATTTTCTCTCCGGTGCTTTGGAACTCTCCTCGGCTGAATGAGTTCCAAGAGCACCGGAGAGGCTGCTTTATCCACAGATCGTGGACCTGAGGGGGAACTCAAAAGTTTAGGTTGCAGGGGTGGAGGTGCCAAAATAGGAATGGACCAAGCAGCAAAGCGTGATTGGTTGAACAAGCGGTGACGTCAGTGCTCTTGCTCTGTGCAGCACAGTTTAGGAACCCGGAGAACAGTAGTCGGCGTGGACCGCGTGGCAACATGTAATTTTGGCACACAGTCGGCATTTTCAGGGCAAGACACAGTCAATCCGGGATGGCGGGGCAGAAGTGAAAAAACTGTCTAAATACGGGATGTCTTGGGCAGATCAGGACAGTTGAGAGGTATGGCGGTAGAACAAAACATATCCTAATGCCAGAAATCCTTTACTTGATGTTTACACCTAGCATCTAGCTCCATGGAGACACATGCCCGTGAGGCAGAACCTTATTCTAATGATAGAATTTAGAATCTTGGTTCAGAATCTGCTTCCAGTCTCCACTCTGACAGTTGGTCAGATTTGATCCGACTTTGGGGTATCTCTTGCAGCAGGCCACACCTATGAAACTATAGCCGCCAGACAGTAGGGACCACATGGAAACTTTTCTAGCTAGCAGTCTACCAGGAGTCACCCACGTTACCGTCAGCCTATCCTATAAGAGTGGGTGGCCACCATGCCCTCCTCATATTTTCCTGCTGTCAACCATTGCCGTCAGACTTCATGGAGATCTGCCAGCTTCAGTTGACCGCCATTTCTCCAAATTTTTGTCAAACCTTTTTTTTTTGTTGTTTTCTCTTCTAGTGTGTATATCACTTTAGCGATAAAGTGATTTTCCCTCTCTGTTTATGCGAGCTCAGCTTCCAGGAACCTCTTCAAAAGTGTGCCAGTGAGAAGAGATCCCCAAGAAGGACTACCATGAGGCCTGCATCTGCTGCTTAGGCCCAGAACATGGCACCCAGGCTTTGTGTGATCTGCTGCGGCTTCAGCCAGGCCACCAGGAAGTGCTGAGAGCAGATCCCGCAACTTTCTGCTGAAGCAGAAGGTCGCCAAGATGGAGAAGGAGCTTCAGGCTCAAAGTTCCTCCACTTCCCCTCATTGTCCTCTGGCTCACAGGCTTCCAAGGCTCGGGGCAAGTCTATGGAGAAGCATAAGCCTCAAGATAAGGAACATCCAAGGACAAAACACTATCCATCTTGATCCAGGTCGCCGCTTTGTGCACCGACTGCAGCGAGGCCCGTCATCGTCAGGGGCAGCCCCTCTGCCTTGCCACGCCCCTTTCCCCTGCAAGGCTACCATTGTAGCCCCCACCCCACCAGTGTTTCGGTGCAGGGTTGGTTCTAGGGACTCTGGCATCCCAGACTTCACAGCACTTTTTGCCACGGGCATTGTCATGTGGCTTTGCTGGTTTGTTATCGACAGGCTCAATATCGGCAGTTGTCGGGTCACAGCCAATACCCCCACCCTCGACCATTTCTTTGGTCGTTGTCTTGGGCCAGGGGCCTCTTTCCTCTCAGATGTCACCCTGGCCCCAATGCCGGCCCATGCCGAGGAACTTCACCGGACACCCCAGCTTCTGCGGCCGCCTACACCGATGTTCCCCTCAACTGACACCAATATGTCTGATGCTAGTAGCGGTGGACTTCCGCTCCATGCTTTCTGCCTTATGGGATTTTATGCAGGCCGCTGAATTTAAGCTTGCTCCTCCCCAAGGCCCATCCCCACAGCACCCCCTGCTTCTCCAGGAGGACCATGGCTCACACCCCAGAACCCTGAGCCCTCGCTCCCCACTCAGGACTCAAGGGACGAGGTGAGGTGCCATCTGGACCTCATTCCTCCTGATGAGGGCGATGACAGGGGAGCTACTCCTTGTAACTCCTCCATGGTCTCGTCCGACAGTGAGGAGACCCAAGGTATATCCCACAGTCCCCCCCCCCCCGATGTTGACAGGCTACTTACTTAAGGTGTCTGAATGCCCCTCTTGTGATCATCCCTCCCTTAATAGAGCCTTTTGCAGATGCCACCATGGCCACCTGGCATTGGCCCAATTTGATACCCTACCTAGGAAGGCAGATAAAGTATACCAGACTCCCGAGGAAGGCCTTTCTTTGCCAGTCAGGCTCAAGCGGATTCAGTGGTCATCAGTGCCACCCACAATCGCACCAAGAGTCCAAAACATCTCAGTTTCTTGCCCCCGGATAAGAAGTCACGAAGGCCGGATCACATTGGCAAGATAACCTTTGCCTCTGCCACACTGACCATCAGGGTGTTACGTTGCCCATATGGTCTAGTACCAAAACCAGCTCTGGACCAAGCCCTTGAATCTTCCCGAGCCCTCCTAGAGGACCCCCTAAAACAGCAGTTGTTGCAGTGTCTTAAAGCCGGACCTGACATTGGTACTCGCCTCCTTAGGGCTGCCTAAAACGCCGTAGATGCCTTGGTGAGGGCTGTCATGGTGGGCATTTGCCTTCGTCAACGCTCTTGGGTGAGGGTGTCAGCTTTGCTCAGGATCATCAATTGTCCGTCCTGAATGCCCCTTTTAGAAGCTACAAGTTGTTTGGCACAGATGTGCAGGACACATTGTCTCAACTGCAAGCCTCAGGCCGCACCCTAGGATCGGTCCACTCCCTGTACCACACCAACCAAGCAACCAAAAAGTGGTCAGCAAGTGCCCTTTTATCAGTCCATTCATAGACCCAAGCCCTCTAGCAAACCTCAGGGTAAATGCCAGGCAGCCCCTACTATGCCCACCCCTTCCTCCACCATAGGAAAACCCCCCAGAGGAGGAGGTGCAGCTCCGGCCATCCCACTGGTTCAGCCTGACTCCTTGCCTGACCCTGGTGGGGCAGGAAGTGGTGGTAGGGGGTCGCTTCTCCCTACACTTGGACAAGTGGAAGAATCCTCAGAGATGCCTGGGTACTGCAGATCATAGAAAGTGGTCACCACTCTGGAATTTTGGCCTCAGAGGAATCCCCAGTTCTGTGGTGGGAAGTGGGCTTGCTGAAGGGTTGGCCCTGTGTTTCTGTTTTCGTGAGACCCTTTGTTGAGTCTGCTGATGGGCGGACTTGATGGGAAGTTGAAGTAGTGGGTGGTTGGTAAGCGGGTGTATCTGACTGGGAGTGCTGGTGGGTCTCTGCAGCCTGTTGGATTATTTTTCTGATACTTGGGCTAGAGATTTGGAAATAGGCTCGAATCTGAAGACCTGGACAGAGGCTCGAACTGAAGGCTTGGAAGAGGACACTTGACTGGTTGGAAGAAGTGGAATTATTTTACTTTGCTGCAGTGGAGGCCCATTCGTTATTTTGGTGCTGATAGTGAGAAGGATTTTTCAGTTTTTTTTTTTTTTTTTTTTGTGATTTTGACTTTGGCTTTATTTGAATTTGGATTGATGACACCTGATTATTAATTTTATCATTTGGATGACTGGGTGGTGAGAGGACCTTGTGTCCCTGTATTTTATTTATTTTGTTTACTAAATTTGTTGCTTATGTTATTATTATTATTTAGCATTGAGAGTGCCCTCTCTCCCAGTGGTGAGAGGACTGGGTGAGGAGGAATTAATTATTTTAGTGTATATTGCCTTTACCCCTCTTCCCCAGTGGTGAGAGGACTGGGTGGGAGGGGAATTAAGTGATTATGTATTTTGTTATATTTTGTGCTTGGGTTTGGGGAGAGCCCTTAAATCAATATTCAAGATTTATTTTGTGTTTTCATTTTGATTATATTGTTGTTTTAGTAGGGTGCTAAATATGTGTTGGGATGGTACAAGGACAGTCAATTATTATTCCCCTCGGGCTCAGAGACCTCTGTCCTTTTAGTGTCCTCCCCTATTGCCAGAAGTATACAGGTGGTATAGGGCTTTGGGGATTAGTAGAAAAAGGAGGAAAACGAGGCCTGGGCCTGGGGAGGGAATGGAAAGGAGTGGGCGGATAGGGATAGTGGGGACAAGGAGATGCCCTGGGGCGAAATGGGTCCAGGAAAGGGGTCCACCCTGTCTGGTGCCCATACCCAAGGCTTCTGCCTATAGTCAGCAGGTAGCACAGTTATCGTCGGTTGCTTATCCTATTCGGGTGGTGGTGTACAACGCCAGGTCTATTAAAAACAAAACTGTTGTTATAGCTGATTTTGTTGGAACATCTGACCTGGCGTGCATCACTGAGACCTGGTTGGATGAGAACGCTGGTCCAGTTTTGGCAGCAGCAATTCCAGCCGGATACTCAGTGATACACCACCCGAGGATGGATCGTAGGGGCGGGGGTGTTGCTATCTGTTTTAGATTGGAACTGGGCCTAGTGGAGATACCAGTGGGAATTACCAACTCCTTTGAATGTATCATGAGGTGTGGGGTGCAGGATACTTCTCGTCTACCGTCCACCAGGTGGCGGGATACTTTCTATGGAAGTAGCAGACTTCATTGTCGACCTGCCATTGGGATCCCCAGATGGTTGGTTCTGGGGATTTCAATGCCTGCGATTTGATCAACTCTCGTAGTTTGGTCAAGACTTCCGCCAGTTAATGACATCACTGGGCTTCACACAGGTTATTTCCTCCTCGACCCATATTGGTGAACATTCATTGGATTTGGTGTTCCTACTGGGGATGGAGATATCCGATTTGGTGGTGGAACCAGTCGGATGGTCTGATCATCACTCCATTGGGTTCAGTTTTGAGGCCACCCCCAGTAGGCCGGCCCCTATGGAGATGGTCTGGTACCGCCCTTTGAGGGGTGTTTCCCCAGATGGCCTGATGGCGGTGCTGGACCTATCGGGCTTACCGAGAGATTGCATGGATCCAAGGGACTTGGTGTTCGCCTATAATAAGGCGGTGGCAGGGGCCCTGGATTCTATTGCTCCTGTTCGTGTTCATCCCCTCACCCTTCGCCCCAGGTCTCCTTGGTTTGATGAGACTCTGAGGGAGTTGAGGAGAGTCGGATGAAGGTTTGAGAGGTGCTGGCGGAGGTCGGGCCTGGATTGTGACAAACTTAGTTTGATGGACCACTATGTGGTCTATCAATCCGCAATCTCTCGTAAGAAGGCAGAATTCATGTCCAGAGAGATTGCGGCTGCAGAGAATAGACCAGCTCAGCTTTTCTGGCCTGTGGACAGATTGTGCAATCCAATCTGTCTTCAACCCAGAAGAGCCTTTTCTCAATAATGGTTTGAGGAGTTTGCTCAATTCTTTTCAGATAAGGTTGCCACAATCAGGTCTGATATCCATCTGACCCTTTCTAATGGGAGTTGCGATGGTCGGCAGGAGATGTCGGACATCCAGTTTGTGTGGTCTGACTTCAGCCTTCCCACAATCAATGACATAGTGATGATCATCCAATCATTGTGTCCGACCAACTGTAGTTTGGATCCGGGCCCCTCACGTCTCTTAGTGGGCTGTGTGGATAAAATTGGTCCGGTCCTTGCCGAGATAGTCTGGAGGTCTTTGGAGAGGGGAATTTTTCCAAATCCTCTGAAGGAGGCTGTGGTTCAGCCCCTTTTTAAGAAGTCCTCCTTGGACCCGGACTGTCTGGCTAACTACAGGCCTGTCTCTAACTTGCCCTTTGTAGGCAAAGTTATTGAGAAAGTGGTCGCGTCGCAGCTGGATGATCATTTGACCAGCCACAATGTCTGTGATTCTCTCCAGTCCGGATTTAGGAAATGACATAGTACTGAGACAGCTCTTGTCCGGGTACTAAATGACCTCCTAATAGCGAGAGATCGAAGGACTTGTTCCATCTTGGTCCTCCTTGATCTCTCTGCAGCGTTTGACACTGTGGACCATGGTCTGCTATTGGAGCGCTTGCAGTCTATCTGTGGGCTGTCTGGTACAGTCCTCAGCTGGTTTCGATCTTTCCTTGAGGGTAGGACTCAGAGGGTGGTGTCCAGGATTTTCTCCTCGGCATCATTCCCCCATCCTGTGGGGTACCGCAGGGCTCCATTTTGGCACCCATGTTGTTTGCGGTGTACATGCTGCCGTTAGGAGCGATTATTAAGCGATGCGGTTTGAGTTTTCACTGCTATACAGATGATACTCAGCTGTACATGACCTTTGTGCCCGCCAAGATGCTGCCTTTTCAGTCTTTAACAAATGTGTGGCGAAATCCAGGACTGAATGAATGTGAGTTGGCTGCATTTGAACCCAGAAAAACAGGTGTTGGTTGTGGACCAGGGCGCCAGGAGGTGGGCTTGTTGGCTGGATTACCTCGGGTTTATGGCTTGGGGTGTGTAGCTAACTACCTCAGACTGGTGCGGAACCTGGGCGTTGTGTTGATGACTGTTTGACACTCAAATCTCAGGTGTCGCGGTTGTCAAAACCTCGTTTTACCATCTGAGGAACATTGCCTGGGTGAAGCACCTGGTTCCTCCTGACGATCTTCCTACCTTGGTCCACGCTTTTGTTACCTCCTGCCTTGACTACTGCAGTGCCTTTTATCTTGAGCTACCGGGGGTTGAGATTCGCCGCTTGCAGCTAGTGCAGTATGCGGCAGCCAGGCTATTGACTGGCTCCTCTAGGTCCAGTCATATAACGCCTGTGCTCCGCAGACTGCACTGGCTGCCAGTTTGCTGGCAAATCACCTTCAGGGTCGGTTTGCTGACCTATAAAGCCCTACACGACCAGGGACCTGGCTACCTGAAAGATCTCCTTTGTCCCTATTGTCCCTCCCGCTCTCTCCAATCCACTGACGAGGAATTGCTAGAGATTCCCTGGGTTCGCTTAAAAACTTCAGGGGCCAGATCTTCTAGTTTTATGGCCCCAACCCTGTGGAATTCTCTACCTCGTCAGGTGCGTGATTGCCCGACTGTCCAAAGTTTTAAGGAGGCTTTAAAACTTATCTTTTAGCCTAGCATATAATGATTTTTGAATGCCGTTGTCAAGTCTATTTTAATATTGTTTTAATTATTCATTGTTTTATGATGCAATGTACAGGCACCTTGGTTTTAGAAACCTTTTTACAAATAAAGATTGATTGATTGTTATTTTACCCTTCCAACCATATTCCAGTGTTCTGGGAGGAAATTCACTCCATGAAGCAAAAAGGGGCCATAGAACCCGTCCCAGAGACTCGTCAGTGCTGAGGGTTCTAGTCTCACTTCTTCCTGGTGCCCAAATACATAGGAGATCAGACCCATTCTGAACCTCCTGGATTTAAATCTGTTCATCCAGCACAAAAAGTTCCGGACAGTAACACTCCAGGGTCTGCTGCTCCTTTTTTACCAGGGAGGTTGGATTTGATCCCTCAGCATTAAGGATGCCTACCTGCATGTCCAGGTACATGCGTCCCACAGACAGTACCTAAGGATCTTACTTCGAGGGGGTCTTGCACGGTTAACACCTTTAGGACTGAAGCCGGCGGGTACCAGGACCCCACAGAAAACTTCTAGCTAGCAGTCGGCCTGCATGCAACCTCATGTATGATGTAAAGGGGGGAGATCCCCCAGCCGATCCCTAGTTCTTTTCCCACCCTCGATCGTGCAAGTTGGACCTCTGCAGATGTCTTCAGCTAGTCGACTGCCATTTTACATCGCATTTTGTTATTTTTTGCCTCAAAATTATTCTTCAAAAATTCTACTTGCATGTCTTCTTCTCCATCCTTCTCAGTCGAGATGCGGCGATCGAAGTATGCATGCGGCAAGCAGATTCCTCATAAGGACAGCCATTTGGCCTGCCTCTTCTGCCTAGGCCCAAATCATGATATAGAGGCCGCACACTTGGCTCCACTGCCAGAAGACCCTTAAAGCCTTCTTGCTCAACAAAAAGCTATCTGAGATGGAGAAGGAGCTTCACCGAAAGGGTTCATTCTCTTCACCAGCCTCCGGAGCCTCTACCTCCTCTTCCTCTCACAAGGAGAGAAAATTGAGCGGCAGACACAAGCAACAGGAGAAACAAAAGGAGAACCCCCGGTCGGAATCCTGCTCACGGTCCCCGACCAAGTCAGCGACCACTAATGGATCCCCCTCTCCCCACAGTGGAGGGTCAACTCTTTCCACTACGGCTGCCCTTTCATCTTCCGGGCTCCCAATGACCAAACCTTCCTTCCTTATCACTGTTGCAGGAGAAGGTTCTTTGGGAGTACAGGACCTCGACCTCTGCCTCTCGGCCTCTCAAGCGTAAGCCCATAGTCCCCTGTGGGCTCTAAGCGAGTGGCCGGTGGAGAGTGGATCTTGGGCGACAGGCCTTACCTGTTGCTCTCCTGCCGGTGTGTCTGCTGAGTCCTCCCAACTTGGGACTACTCCACTAGGCGACACCGGGACTGAAGCCCTCCTCCTCCAGGAATGAGGGGCATCCGTCCCTCTCGGGAGCCAGCTCCCCAACTGTGGCTGTGACTCCTAGGCAGCCACCGGCTGAATCGCCAGCCTAGCACCAGTCTATGCTGGTTCCTTTGCCGGCATCCCTGACGTCTCCTCGGGTCAACCTATCGCCACCTAACCCTCCTAAATCGCCAGCGGGGTCTGACGGCCGACCCTTAGCCGACACCTGATGGCCGTACGCTGTGTCCAGTCCATCCGACACCAGATGACACTGCTCCTCTGGGTCCGATGCCTGAGTTACCTGAGCCTGATGACTAGATGCCAGGGCCGTTAAGCGTACTCCCCTGAAGCCAGACACACCAGACCTGCCACTAAGTCCTCCGCAAGCCCTAAATGATTTTTTTGCGGCCTGGTGGGCCTATTTCAAATACAGAGAGGCACCTAAGGAACCTTGTAAGCCTACCTCCCAGGGGCCATCTCTGGACAAGCCTCCGGTTCATCCACCGACTCCTTCACCTAGGGGGACCACCCCAACGCCAGATGGGGGCGATTCCTCCCTTCCCAAAGGACAGCCACGTAAGCAGCCATGTTCGCCCTCACCGGACTCTGGGGATTTGGACAGGTACTCCTCCGTCTGCGAGGACTCCAACCTTCCTTTTGGAGCCATAGGGTGTTGTAAGACACCCCTCATTCCCCACTTTATGGTCCATCATTCATGGATGTAATGCAGCACATCCAACAGCTGAATGGCTGGGATACGGAAGAGCTGGATCTGGAGCAGTGTCGATTGGTCACTTTTCTCAGGAAGGACGACACCCTGCCTTTGGTGGTTCCCCACTTGTGAGTTCAATAGGGAATCAACAGGGCAACGTGGAGGCGTGCCCTTTCTATGCTGGCCATCTCCAAGAAGTCAGACTGACTGTATTGTGCCCCAGAGAGGATCCCTTTAAGGGAGCACCCAGAGAGCAAACTCAGTCGTGATTAGTCGCGGCCCATGACCACTCCAAAGCGTCCTAGACACATGAGTCGCAACCTCCAGACAAGGATTCCAAACAGTTTGACTGCGTGGCCAAGAAGGTGTACTGCTGAGCCACATGTGCCATATGATCTCAAAATTTCCTTGCCCACATGGTTCAATACCAGAACACCCTGTGGGACAAGGTGGTGGAGGTAGCTCGAGTTTGCCCAGATTGCCCACGAAGGGCAGAGCTGATGTCCATCTTAAAGTCAGGTTCGGACATCGGTAATCACATTCTTCGGGCATCTTATGGCATGGTGGACTTGGCAGGCAGGACTGCAGCTTCTGCTATATGTATCCACCATTACTCTTGGTTGAGTGTGTCCGGGTTTGCTCCAAACGTGCAGTCAAAGATTTTGGATGCCTCCTTCCGGGGCCCAGTCCTGTTGGGCGAATACTCACAAATCCTCATTACTTGCCTGCAGGAATCTGGGAAAGCCATTAGATCTGTACACACTATGTATAAATCTCAGCCCACACTGCCCTAAGCAGTCCTTTCGGAGGAATGCAAGACAGCAACCTAGAGGACAGCAGCAGAGGCAGGATTCAGCTCAAGGCTTCCCTCCTGCTTCTGGAGGTTCTGCCGTCAAGCCCCTAGGACCTCCTGGCCCATGCTGCCCTCCCCAGTTCCTCAAAGTGACTTGTTGCCCTACCCCCTTCCCCAGCCGACGCCTTAGTGGAGGCGGTAGGGGGTCAATTTTCCTTGCACATAGAAGGGTGGTGCCAGATGACCACAGATCAATGAGTTGTACAACTTATCAAAAGGGGGCACACTCTGGAGTTCACTGGAATTCCCCCAGACAACCCACCGATCCAATCCCATTACTCTCAGGCTTACAGCACTGTCATCACAGAGGAGATCCAGGCCCTCCTGCAAGTGGGCCATAGAACCTCTCCCTCCGGCTTTCAGGGGAAAAGGTTTTATTCCCCTTCTTCCTGGTGCCAAAGAAAACAGGGGACCTGCATCCTATCTTGACCTCAGCCACCTTAATCAGTACATTGAGTACAAATAGTTCTGGATGGTCACTCTAATAAACTTGCTCCTTCTTCATCGGAGGATTGGTTATGCTCTCTGGACATGCAGGACACATACCTCCACATTCTGATTTTCCAACCACATTGGAGGTTCTTCACTTCTGCTTCCAGGGAAGTCACTACCAATTTCGGGCTGTACTTTTCGGCCTGTCCTAGGCCCCCAGAGTTTTCACCAAATGTCTTGCAGTAGTGGCTGCAGCTCTAAGGGGACAGGGTCATTATGTCTTCCCCTACCTGGATGACCGGCTGCTGACCGCTCCCACAAAGGACCAGCTACTCCACACTATACAAGCCACCTTCTCCCTGTTTCGGGATCTAGGGGTTACCTTAAACCTCCCCAAGTCCTCTCCTTGACCGAGCCAAAGGCTGCACTACATTGGGGCAATTCTGGATATGGTGCAAGGCAAAGCCTTCCTCCCTCAGGACAGAGCAGAGCGCCTTCAGACGCATGATTGACAGATCTCTGGTTGCCAGGTCTGTCAAGTTAGCCAGCCTGGGAGTGGGTCCCAAGATGACAGCCTGGGTAAAGAATTGGCTGGAGAATAGGACACAGAGAGTAATAGTAAATGGAGTCCACTCAGAAGAAAGGAGGGTTACTAGCGGGGTACCGCAGGGTTCAGTATTAGGACCAGTCCTCTTCAATGTCTTTATAAGCGACATTGCAGAAGGACTGGAAGGAAAAGTATGTCTCTTTGCAGATGACACTAAGATCTGCAACAGAGTTGATGCACAGGGTGGGGTGGAAAGGATGAGAAGGGACTTGGCAAGGTTAGAGGAATGGTCAAATGTATGGCAGCTTAGATTCAATGCTAAGAAGTGCAAGGTAATGCACCTGGAAACAAAACCCAGGGAAGAGTACACAATGGGGGTGAGATACTAACAACAACAAAATGGAAAGGGACCTGGGGTAGTCATATCAGATGACCCAAAGGTGGGCAAGCAATGTGAGAAGGCAGCAAGGAGGGCTGGGGGATACTGGGATGCATAGGAGAGGCATCACCAGTAGAAAACAGGAAGTTATTATCCCTCTGTACAGACAGCTGGTGAGACCCCATCTGGAGTACTGTGTGCAGTTCTGGAGACCCAATCTCCATAAAGACATAGACAGGATGGAAGCTGTCCAGAGGAGGGCAACTAAAATGGTGCAGGGTCTGCACTGGAGGACATATGAAGAGACTTAAGGAGCTTAATATGTATAGCCTCGAGGAAAGGAGGGAGAGGGGACATGATAGAAACTTTCAAGTACCTCAAGGGAATCAACAAAGTCAGAGGTAGCATCTTTCAAAAGAGGTGTGCAAGAACAAGAGGGCACAATTTGAAGATAGAGGCGGCTCAGAGGTAATTTAAGGAAGTATTTTTCACAGAGAGGGTTGTGGATGCATGGAATGGCCTTCGGAGGAGTTGTAGAGTCAAAATCAGTGGTGGAATTCAAGCATGCACGGGATAGTCATAAGGCAATTCTGGGGGTTGGGGGTAGAAAGAAGTAGGCTGCTGGTTAACTAGGATCTGCAGCTTATCCAGTAGGTAGGGAAATGGGCAGACTGGGTGGGCCAAGCGGTCCTTATCTGCCGTCAAATTCTATGTTTCTATGTTTCTAAGACGTTTGGGACACATGGCAGCTGCCATCGCCATGGTCTCCCTGGCCAGGTTGTACAAGAGGGTGATTCAGTGGAATCCGAGAGTTCAGTGGGATCAGCATTTTGATGACCTAGAGCAGCTGTTCTTGGTGTCGAACCCTGTAAGACTGGCCTTAACATGGTGGTTGAATTCATCCAACCTTTCCAGAGGGGTTTGCCTATGGAAGGAATCCCCCAGTTAGTGGGGCCTGATGGGATTCACCCCAGAATTCTTAAAGAACTAAGGGTAGAACTAGTGATACCACTGACTACTCTCTTTAACAAATCATGGGAGGATGGGATGGTACCTGAGGACTGGAGGAGGGAGGATGTGATTCCACTTCACAAAAGTGGGAGCAGGGCAGAGGCAGGAAACTACAGACCAGTTAGTTTGACCTCAGTGGTAGAGAAAATGATGGAATCACTTCTGAAGGAAAGAATTGTTGAGTACCTAGAGGCCATTGGGCACAGGACCCAAGGCAGCATGGATTCACAGCAGGATCGTGTCAGGCAGAATCTAATAGATTTCTTTGACTGGGTGAACAAAGTAGTAGACCAGGGAAGGCTGTGGATATGGCCTACCTAGATTTTAGCAAGGCATTTGACACAGTCCCACAAAGATTAATCTACAAGTTAGCCAGCCTTGGAGTGGGTCCCAAGGTGGTAGCCTGGTTAAAAAAAAATGACTGGACAACAGGACACAAAGGGTAATAGTAAACTGAGTCCACAGTGAAGAAAGGAGGGTAACTAGCGTGGTACCGCAGGGTTCAGTACTGGGACCAGTCCTCTTTAATGTCTTTAGAAGTGACATTGGAGAGCACCTGGAAGGAAAAATGTCTCTTTACAGACAGCACAAAGATCTGCAACAGGTTTGATACACAAGGTAGGGTGGAAAGGATGAAAAGGGACTTGGCAAGGATGGAGGAATGGTCAAATGTATGGCAACTCAGATTCAATGCAAAGAAGTGCAAAGTAATGCACCTGGGAAACAAAAACCCAGGGGAAAAGTACACAGTGAGGGGTGAGATACTAACAACAACAAAAATCGAAAGGGACCTGGGAGTAATTATATCAGTCTATCTAAAGGTGGACAAGCAATGTGAGAAGGCAGTAAAGACGGCTGGGGGGATACTGGGATACATAGGAAAAGGCATCAACAGTAGAAAACAGGAAGTTGTTATCTCTCTGTACAGACAGTTAGTGAGATCCCATCCGAATACTGTGTGCAGTTCTGAGACCCCATCTCCCAAGAAAGACATAAACAGAGCGGAGGCTGTTCACAGGAGGGCAACCAAAATGGTGCAGGGTCTATACCAGAAGACTTATGAAGAGAGACTAAACAGCTTAATATGTATACCCTTGAGGAGGGGGGCATGATAGAAACTTTCAAGTACCTCAAAGGAATCAACAAAGTCCAAGAAGGTAGCATCTTTCAGAAAAGAGATGTGCAAGAACAAGGCACAATTTGAAGATTTGGGCGGGGAGGGCGGCTCAGAGGTAATGTTAGAAAGTATTTTTTCATGGAGAGGGTTGTGGATGCATGGAACAGCCTTCCTGAGGAGGTTGTGGGGTCAGGAACAGTGGGAGAATTCAAGAATGCATGGGACAGACATAAAGCAATTCTAGTGGGGGGTAGGAGGAAGTAGCTGTTGGTTAACTAGAATCTGCAGCTTATCCATCAGGTAGGGAAATGGGCAGACTAAATTGGGCCAAGCGGTCCTTATCTGCCGTCAAATTCTGTTTCTATGTTTCTAGAGTCCTGACCCACAGGCATTGGGTCAAGGCTGGGAGGCCACTGGGAGGCTGCCAGACACAAGGGTCCTGGGCCTAGTACAGCTCCATCTCCACATCTATGCCCGGAGATAATGACCATTCTGTATGCCCTTCAAGCCTTCCAGACAGTCTTGCTATCTGATCCCCTGTTAATCCAGACCGACAACATGTCGGTGGTCTTTTACATAAACAAACAGAAGGGGACTCATTCTTATCCCCTCTGCAGTGAGGCTGTGCAAGTGTGGGCATGGCCAGTGGACCATTTTCTAGACTTGACAGCTGTCCATGTTCCTGACATGCAAAACACCCTGGCTGACAGTCTTAAGCCGGTCTCGGTCCAGGGCCCATGAGTGGGAACTTCATCCCTCAGTGGCCGAAGCACTCTTCGACAGATGGGATCATCCAGAACTAAATCTATTTGCCTCCTCAACCAATGCAAACTGCCCAGTTTTTGCTCGCTGGATCTAGGGCCTAGTGTTTTCTGGTGAGACACGTTGTCCCTCTCCTTGATGGGGAGGTTACTTTATGCTTTCCCTCCTTTTTCTCTACTGAAACAAGTTCTTCTCAAGCTGCAGTCAGAGGAAGCAGAGATGATGATTCTGGTGGCACCTTTCTGGTTGTGCCAGATTTGGTTCAAACAACATGAAGTCTTGCTGTATTCTGACAATTGCAGTTAGCTCCAGCACTTGAAGTGCCCCGGAGAGTGAAGGGTTAAAATTCTATGCCAGGCATAGAACGTTGGGCTCGAGCTTGGTTGAAAACTCTGTCTGTAATACTTTGAAATCAAACTGTCATATTCTTTACTCCGCCTCACTGAACAGTTGCTCCGGAAATTTCTCCTTCTGCTCGGGTCAAAGTCTGTTAAAGTTGTCAGTTTTTAGTCCTCAATAAGTACTGTTTGTCGGTTCCGGACTCTGTCTGTGGTACTGTAAGTACTTAGGATAGTTATTGTGTGGAAATTGTAAAACTTTTTCGGTCAGTTCGGCTGAACCGATCTTTTAGAAGTTTAGTGTGTGGTTACCGGTCCGTATTGGTTTAAAAAAATAACGTGAATTGAACCTTTTTTTTTTTTCGACACCCATAACACAGTGAGAAACTGATAGGGGAGTCTTGCCTAGCGGTTGCCGTATAAAGGGTAAGTTTTGTTAGGTTGGCCATGTCTGAGAAACCCAAGAAAAAAAACCGGGCCCACTGGGTTTCAACACTGCAGTGTCTGTGGGGAGGTCTTTGCTAAGGCCAGTCAGCACACCACTTGTGTTTACTGTCTGGGGTTTGGCCACCTCGATTCAGACTGCCAAATTTGCAAGAATTTCCCTAAGTCTCCTTTGGATAAAAGGTTAGGTAGACTTAGGGATAAGAAGGCTGAGAAATCCCCTGACCTAGAAGGCCAGCCCGGTTCAGTTCCTACCGAACCAGAAGGAGTGCCCTCTGACCAGGGTGATACTTCTTTGGGCAGGAGGAGAGCCAATTCTGAGGGATCGGTTCCTACTAAAAGAAAGCGCAAGGATAAATCGGCTGGTTCGGATCCAGACCTTCATGTTCCGACCGCCGAAGAGATAGCCAGAGCGATTCGGATTGCTGAATCGCTTCGTCCAGTTCCGACCGATCTGGCACCTCCTGGCAGGGGTTCAGTTCAGTCAATTCCCCTGGGCCAGGATTATTCCCCTGAAGATTTTTGCGAACTGGAGTTTGATGAGGAGGGGGATTTTGAAGAGGATGATTATGACGGCGAAAGTCTGGATGTGCCTCTGGAACCTGACAACTCCCCAGACAGACCTTCTGGTGTTTTCCTCCTAGGCTTTCTGAGTCCCTCCCCTTTCTGTTTTACAGAAAGTGGCTCAAACCCTCCAGCTTCCTAGAGGAGGCTGTGGAGGATCAGGAGGAGCCTGATTTTGTTGAGATGATGGACATCCCAGAGTCTAAGAGACTGTCTGTTCCCTCCATAAGTCCTTTGGGAAATGGACACAAAAAATTCTAAGGTCTCCTAACTCTGTACCTCCTGTTGACAAGAGAATGGACAAGAGTTACGCCTTGTCAGGCTCAGATACAGAGTTTTTCTATCAGCAATGCAGCCATGTTGGGGTAGTGCAGGCTGCAGCCTGTGACAAGGCAAACATTCCCTTGGCTTCACACCCCCCAGGCAAAGACTCCAGGAAGACAGATGGCATGGCAAAGAAGCAGTACATGGCATCATCTTTGGGACTCAGGCAGGCTAACTATATGGCCTATACAGCCAGGTACCAGAAGTCCAGGTGGGACACTGTACTGGCACTGGCTAAACAGGCTTCCCCCCAGCTAGCCAAGGAGTTGGATGGGGTGGCTGCTGATGGGATCGAGGCATCAAAGGTGCAATTTCATGCTGCTGTGGACTCCAATGATGTGTCAAGAGTCATGGCTACATCTGTGCTCTTAGGAGAATGGCTTGGTTCAGATGTACTAGCCTTTCACAAGACACCCAGGCTAAGGCTATGGATTTCCCCGTGGTGAGTAATTCTCTGTTTGGGGAGCAGACAGAGAATTACATGAAGAAAATGGAAGAGTACAGGACCACTTATAGGAGTGCCCAGGCCAAGGAGAGGCAGGCAACTCCTCAAAGGCAGCAAGCTAGGGGCAGGTCTTTTCACAGGCCTTTCTACCAAGCGCAGGCCTCTTCTTCCTTTCCTCAGAGGGGGTTCTTCAGAGGGAGAGGCAGAAGGGGGATGAGCAGGGCTGCATCCACCCCTCAGCCTAAGGCTCCTGCCAAGCAGACACCCTGATGTGTCAGCCCGGGTCGACTCCCCCATTCCGGTAGGCAGCAGGCTGGCTTACTTTGTCCAGGACTGGATGTTTGTTACCTCAGACAAGTGGGTCCTGGAGGTTGTAAGCCAGGAGCTGGTTCTCAGTTTCAAAAAAATTTCCAAAACTAAGACCCAGATCCTTTCCACCTGCAAATACATCAGAAACCCTTGCTGTAGAGGCAGAGGTTGCCTCTCTACTGGCCTTAAGAGCCATAGAGAGAGTTTCTACCCCATACAGGGGCAAAGGTCTGTACTCCAGGTACTTTCTTACCCCCCAAAAAGACAGGGGAGTGGCGACCCATCCTAGATCTAAGATACCTAAACAAGCACCTACTAATGCCAAAATTCAAAATGGTGACTCTGGGAACAATTCTTCCCTCTCTGAGGCCAGGAGGCTGGCTAGCCTCCCTGGACCTCAAGGATGTCTGTTTTCACATTTCCATCAGGTGCTCCCACAAAAAGTACCTCAGGTTCGAATTGTCCTCAGGCCATTACCAGTTCAGAGCAATGCCCTTTGGCCTAACTTCAGCTCCAAGGGTGATTACAAAGTGCCTAGCAGTAGTGGTGGCCTTTTTAAGAAGGAAAAGGATTTCTATCTTTCCATACCTGGACAGTTGGCTCCTTGTGGGCCAGTCCTCAGACCAAGTCAAGTCAGATCTGCAGGTTACCCAGCAAGTTCTCACTTCCCTGGGGTTCTTTCTCAATCTTCCCAAGTCAGTTCTCGAGTCAGTACAGCTCCTCACTTTCACAGGAGCAGAGCTGAACACGCTCAAGGCAAGAGCTTTCCTTCCTCTGGAAAGGGCAAAAGCCATCTCTCAGCTGGCCTCTTCCTCCCTCTGGTTTCTCGACCAGCAAGGCATTTTCTTCAGCTTTTGGGCCACATGGCAGCTTCCACGGCAGTGGTCCAAGGAGCCAGGTTTCAGATGAGGGACATTTAGTTCCATCTGAGGACCTTTTGGTGCCAAAGTAAAGATCCTCTTACCAAACTAGATCTTCCTGGACATAAAGTCTCCACCACTCATTCACACTAATGGAATGTATGCCGGAGGCGCTAGGACCCAGCGGGAGCAAACTTTTTTGCAGGTGGGCCGGCGCCTGAGATGGAGCCACGAGGAGCGGCGCCGCGAGTCTCTGCTCGTGCGGCAATGACTGTCTCGGCGTCGACCCTCCAACCACCTCAGTTCCTTTTTTTCCCCGCTGTCTAATGTGCTTCAGTTACGAAGTCGCTCGCCCGCCGGGAGTCAAACTTCAAACTAGCAGCATAGTTTTCAGTTTACTATTTTGTAGTATTTTTCGAATAAAGTACCTCTTACGATAATTTATTCTTATCAAAGAAAGAAGTCTCAGCCTACATTGGCGGAGTCGACCATGGTAGTCAGGTGGCTGGTAGGGAGACTTTGTATAAACTGTTCAGTCCAGCCGTGCTGGGTCGGTCCACCGCCTTCTCCGGAAGGGGGTCTGACAACAGACGGTCTAATGCCCGAGGGATGGGCGGTCCCCTGGAAGCATAAAAGTAAATGGTCCCATTCTCGGCACTGTTGGCCTCGAGCTCTTCTTGACCGTAGGTCAAAAGAAAGGCATCATAAAGGGGTCGCCCTTTGTGACGTCTGACGGTCGGTCATTGGGGTCAGTTGCCGGTCTCCTCGTTCAGAGTCACCGGTTTCTGGTTCTGGTCTCCGACCTCTTTGATATCGGAGCCCTTCCCCGCCTTCTGGTAGGGCTTCCGATGAACATTTTCATCAGTGGGCTGCTGTTGTGGAGCAATGGGCTCGGAGGCTGGTCCAGCTGCCTGGCCCGGTCTCTCAGGGGCCCTCGGGTTCTTCGGGGGATTGGGCAGGGCAATTGGGCCTCCCTAGTCGCGCAGCGCCCTCTTCGGTGCCGTCGGCTCCACGCTTAGGTGTTTTCCCACCTCATATGGCTGCGGCTCAGGGGGCCACACCGATGCCTCTATCTCCTGGTATTCTTCCTTCTTTTCCCTCAAATTCTAAATCTTATCTTTGTCAGTCTTCACCATTCATCACAGATGGGTATCTGGCCAGAGGTCAGGACCCTGTGGGAGCTTTTTTAAAGGTGGGCGGGCCGACACACCTCGGCGCTGCCCTCGGGGCCCGGCGTACTACGTGGCCCTCGCGGGTTGCCCGTTGGGCTATCAACTCCACCTGCCTGCCAGTTCTTGGTCTCCATACGTCGAAATCGCCTGTGGGAAGCTGGAAGAGATTGTAGGCCTGATTTCATCCTATTCCTTCGAGCAGTCGTCCGGTTTCCTGCCGGTTCTGTTTTCTGCCTCTACTCGACGCTGCCCGGTAAGATCTTTCCTTATTTTTGAATTTTACGACATCGAGTCTGTTTTGGTGTTTTTTTCCGTAGGTCATGTCTCGGTCGGAGGGCAAGAAGTCTTCGAAGACGGGTTGGCCCCCCATGCGACGGTGCCCATGCGGCGAAAATTCTCTGTCACCGACCAGCGACGACCGGTGTCTTGGCCCGCTTCCCGACATGGACTTCGGCGCCTGCTTCTCCATGGACGCGGGTCCTCGAACAGCGCGTTGAAAGTGGGGGCGAGCTCCGCCAACTTTGAGGTAGGGTTACTTTCGTCCGGGCCAAGCGCTCTCTCGGCCTTTCCTCCGGGTCCCTCCGGTTCTATACGGACCAAGGAGGGAGGAGCTTGTTCTGTAGCCTAGCCATTGCCGAGGCTCCTTCCAGCGGCGAGGAGGCCCGCCCCGCTCTCCTCCCGGAGTGGACGGGAAGCGCCGCCATGGCAATCGCCCTTGGGGTGAAGGCTCCCGGTGTTGTTCCCGGCTCGGAAGGCCGGGTCGGCGCTGTCCTCGATGCCGTCGGAGCCTTGATTGCCGTGGGCCTGGCGAAATATCGTTGAGCGCCGACTTGTCGCCAGCACCATGGGCTCGGTCGGCACGATCACGGCGCCAACACTGTTCGCGGCGCCGTGAGGCCCACTCCAGCTCATCCTTCGCCATGTCTCATAGCGCCGAGGTTGAGCACGGCGCCCGTGTCTTTGAGGCTCGGCGCCCGTCGGGCCTTTTGTTTCCATCTGTTGGTGCCGTCCACGCGATTTCGGCGTTCGACACTGGGTCCACCCCGGGGCGTCGGCGCTGCCAGTGGCGCCCGGGGAACCAGGTGGTGTCGACGTCGGCGCCAAGGATGCCACTGGGGATGTTGGCGCCGTCCCTGTCCTTGGTGCCGCTCCCGGTGCTGGTGGACCGGATGGTACCGTGACTGGTCCTGGCATTGGACCTCTGGCTCGGGCTGGGGCCGTGCCTCCCTCGGATCCTGCTCGCGGGGTTGTGGGGGGTACTGGCACCGGCTCGGGAACAACGGTGGCATCCGGGCCTGGTGGTAGGGATAGTTCTGCCTGCCCTCCTACGGTTTGTCTCAGAGCCTCGGACTCTACCTCTTCGGAGATGGAGTCGAGCTCTGAGTCAGACATGGAGTCGCACCCCTCGGGGTTGGCTGCGGACCTGGGCAGCACGGTGGTCTCATCGGTCGGAGCCAGCCCCTTCTGAGGAGAGGTTGATGGCTCCGAGACTAGGGTCAGTGGTGCTGACCAGCAGGCAGTGGTGCGTGCCACCATAGCTCTGCAGCCTGGTCTTGGGGTTTCACCGATCCCTCAGTTGTGTCCCTTTCGGTGGTGTGCCTTGATCGCCCCAACTTTGGGGCCCATCGAGGCACCTGCAGGGTCAGCCGACATCTCTTCTCGGCTCTGCCCCCATCCCTCTGCCACACTCTCCTGCGCTCACAGGCATCCTTGGTCCTAGCGGCCCTCTCACCTGGGAGCAGTTCAGAGTGGTGGCTGGCCGTTTCCCTGCTTACGTTAGGGCAATGGACAGCCAGGTTTTTCAACCTTCCTCCGTGCAGCCACCCACTGAACACATGGTGACCTCCAGCTCCTCATCCCCCTCTTCAGGGGGAGAGGAACCTTCTGTCCACATCTCTCCGGCTGCTGATCTCTCGGAGTATCAGCGTTTCCTCATGAGGATGTTGGAGGATTTGCACCTTTCACCTTCCACTGTCAGCAATCCTGAGCACGCAGCGCATGCCTTTCTAGGCAATTTTGGCGAGGCCACCCTTGTGGTGCCGCCCTGGCCGGCTCCCTTTCGGGAGGCGTCGTTGCGTTTCTGGCAGAGACCCTTCTCCAGAGTTCCTGCCCCAAGGGATCTCAGCCAGAGGTATTGCGCACCCCCGGAGTCTCCAGGTTCCTTGCCTCATCCACAGTCTGGATTGGCGCACTTGGATACTCCTGATGGGCTTCGGCGCCCTTCACGTGACCGGCCCCAGATCAAGACTCCCGGATTTTGATTTCTGGGGAGGAGGACCTTACTCCGCACGGTTCTTCCTCTATTTCTGCACATCAGGCCCACTATGCAGCCTACAACAGGTTCTTGTGGTCCAGGCTAGGTCAGCTCCTAGCCTCGTTGCCTGACTTGAAGCAAACCAGACAAGCCATCGCGCACTCTGCACATGGCCTGGAGCTAGCAAGGCACCAAGCGAGGGCATCTTATGACGCCAACGAGGTAGCTACCAGGGTCGTAGGGACAGCGATTTGCACTAGGCGATCGGCATGGCTGCATCTTTCCTGGTTGTCACCCTTGGCCCCTCGTAGGGTGATTAGCTCCGCCCACCAGGGAACCTACTTTTTCTCCCGCAGAGTGAGACGGCGCTTGACGGGGCAACTTCCTTCCCCCTCCGGGGAACTCAGTCTCACTCTCCCCACACTCGGGCCTCTCCAGGCCCTGAAGGTTCCCCCCCTTAGTGTGTCACCCACTTTGTCCCTTAGGGTGTAAGAAACAACCCCTTCGGAGGGCTTGGTACTCATCCATCTGTGATGAATGGTGAAGATTGACACAGATAAGATATGAAAGTCGTACCTACACGTAATTATGATGCGTTCTGTGTATCTTCACCATTCATCTAACCCTACCACCATCCCCTGGGGCCTCAGTCTCTGGGTCCCCCTCCTCCCTCTGTGACCCCCCTCCTTAGGAGTGGGGTAAAGTAAAGGACACACAGGAGTATTTTCCAAGGAGAGTGGACAGCTCGAGCGGCACTCCTTCTACTACTTTGTCTCCACCCCTGTGGGTGGGAGTTGGTAGTTGCTCCTTCTCTCCTCCTCCTGGTTCACATCCAACTATTTCTCCTAAAAAGCCGACTCTGCTTTCTGGAATATTTGCCAGTTATTCCTGCCTTGAATTCTGGCAGACAGCTTTGCTACTCTTTGCAGTTCCTATATAATCTGGAGATGGACAAGGATCTCGGATATCTTAATACCTCCCTCTCTCCTAAATTCTTTCCCACCCTACCCTTCCCTTCTTCCGCTTCCAGAGATTGGGGCCCCTCCCAATCCCCGTAGTCTAACCTCTTCTTTGCTGTCCTCTCAGTCGTTATTTCTCCTTTTAGTTCAGACATCCTTTCCTTTTTCTGTCCCTTGGACTCTCTTGTCTCACCCTCCATCCCTTCCTCTTACCTCTCCAGCAACTCAGAACTGGCAGGCAGGTGGAGTCGACACAGCCTGACGGCCAACCCGCGAGCGCCACGCAGTATGTCGGCCTCGAGGGCAGCGCCGATGCCTACCTTTAAAAAAAAAAGTTCTCGCGAGGGTCCTGACCTCCGCCAGATACCCATCTGTGATGAATGGTGAAGATACACAGAAAGATCATAATTCACGGTAGGTGCGTAATTTTCATTTTAAGGCCCTGGGTTCCTTTTCGGCCCGTTGGTGGGTGGATTCCTCGCAGTTTCGGCGCCGTTGCACCTGTCAGTGCCGTGTGGCTTGGCCGCGTGTTCTTCAGCGCCATCTGCTTTGTCGGTGTCGTGCGGCCTTCGGTGCCGGCTCTTCTTGCAACGAGGCTGGGCTTTTCTTCTGCCAATCTTCAGTGCGTCTCCTCTCTGATTTCTTTTCCTTCCTCTTTTTCTGCTGATTTTCAATCCTTTCCTGACCATGCAGTCCCTCCTGATCTGTCAAGAGATGATATTGAGCCTGACCCAGATCTTAGACTGGGTGATGATGTGGAAGGAGCAGGATCTAATCCTGTTACAGAGCCTGTGGTCGAGAACCTGTCATTTAAGTCTCTGCTGAAAATTTGAATTTCACTCTTCTTTTCAGACTATGGACATCGATCCTGGGAAGCTTTTAAGACTCCAGTATCTTCATGTTCCGGACATCCCTATGGATTTAACTCCCGGTACAACCCTCCTTTGAGACGCTTTCTCAAATGGTATGGAATAATCCTGCTCTCATTCCTTCTGTGGCTAAGTCCATAGATAGGAAGTATGCTGCTCCCAAGAATCGACCCATTTTGGCCTCCCAAGCCTTTGCGGATCCTATTGTAGTCTTGGCAGAGAATGATAAGGTCGTCCTTCCTCAGACTACTACAGCTCGACCTATAAACAAAGAATCTCGTAAGATAGATACTTTAGGTAAGAGTGTCTTTGCTGCATCCACCCTGGGTATGCGTATCGCCAGCTACCAGGGCTATTTCTCTCAATATGAGTATATTCTTTGGCATTCGCTCAAACAAATGGTTGAAGCTCTACCTGAGTCGGACACTAATTCAGAGCTTCTTCAAACCATAACCAGAGGCATCAAGTCCAACAACCAACAGGTTAAAGCAGCTATGGACGCCTTCAATACTGCCTCCCGAGCGGCGCCAGCATTTGTACCACTGCCATTCCTGGCTGCGCACTTCAGGTTTCACAAATGATGCCCAGCAACAGGTCATGGCGTTGCCCTTCGATGGTGTGTATCTCTTTGGCCCTCAAGTAGAACAGGCTCTAGAGGCCACACAAAAGACTAGGTCAGCCATTAAATTGGCTCGACCTCCTCCCGCCCCCTCTCGTAGGGGTATTAACAAATGCCAGTTTCATAACCATCAGTCCTTTCGAGGCAAAGGCAGGGGAGGTTTTATAAAAAATCAAGCCCCTCAGTCTGAAAGAAATGCAACAGAAGGTGCAAGGACCCAAAGCGCCCAGTGCCGCCTTCTGAGTTTCTGGCCCAAAGTCCCACCTCAGCTGCCCGAGGGGACTCTTTAGTGGTGGAGGTCGTCTGAGTCAATTCTACAACCAATGGAAGTCCATAACTTCAGACAAATGGGTCCTTCTGATAATCCGTGAGGATATTTCCTCAGTTTTTGGAGAACTCTCCGGATTGTCTCCCCAAGCGGCAGCCAAAGCTGTCAGTTCTTCAGTCAGAGCTTCTCGCCTCCGAAATACAAGGCCTTCTGAACAACAGGGCAGTGGAAGTAGTTCCGCTGGATCAACGGAACACAGGGTTCTACTGCCATTACTTTCTAGTTCCAAAGAAAACCGGGGGCATGTGCCCCATTTTGGACCTCATAAAATTAAACAAGTTTCTTCCCAAAGAGAAATTCAAGATGTTATCGCTAGGGACCCTGTTACCCTTGCTTCATCAACACGACTGGTTAGCCTTCCTGGACATGCGGGATGCTTACCAACATATTCCTATTCATCCAAAGCATCGCAAATACCTAAGGTTTGTGGCTTTGGGACAGCATTGTCAGTTCGGAGTCCTGCCCTTTGGGCTGTCCTCGGCGCCGCAAGTTTTTACAAAGTGTTGTGCAGTTTTCGCAGCGCATCTCAGAAAAGTTGGAATACAAGTGTTCCCATATCTGGACGACTGACTTCTAGCAAGCCCTTCCAGGCAATGAACTCTCGATGCCGTTGCCACGGCCTCAGACTTTCTCACGTCCATGGGAGTCCTGCTAAACCTCAAGAAATTGCAGCTGCAGCCCTCCCAGAGGCTCCTTTTCATAGGAACTCCTCTGGACACCTCCAGTGCGAAAACTTTTTTTTACCAGAGGACAGAAGGAGCGATATCCTACAGATGGCATGATACATCAGACTGAACAGCTCAGTTCGAGCTATCTCGATGCAATGGATGCTAGGTCTCATGGCATCCTCTGTGTTCACTGTACCCCTAGCACGCCTTCACATGTGAACCTCTCAATGGATGCTCAGTACTCAGTGGTCCCCAACCACTCACCCTCAGTCCTTTCTCATCAAGGTGACAGAACCTCTGAAGAAGTCATTCATCTGGTGGTCGCAAGGGGACAAACTTCTGGAAGTGTATCCCTTTGCTCCTCTGGATCATCAGATTTCCATTACCACAGACTTCGTCCCTGATGGGGTGGGAGCTCACTGTCAGACTCCCCACACTCAGGGTACGTGGACTCAGGACGAGTCCCAGCTTCACATAAATGTCTTAGAAATGAGAGCCATCCTTTATGCAGTCCAGGCTTTGAAGAACATTCTCCTTCAAACGGACAACAAAGCAGTGATGTATTACATCAACAAGCAAGGCGGGGCTCACTCTTACCCCTTATGCAGGGAAGCGATGAGTGTGTGGGAATGGTGCTTGGAGCACAAGGCTCTAATTCGAGCGGCCTACCTGCCGGGAGTACAGAACGAACTGGCAGACCGTCTCAGCAGAACAGAGACAGATCCTCACGAATGGTCTCTCAACTCAACCGTAGTTCAGTCACTATTCGCAGAGTGGGGAACTCCAGACCTGGACCTTTTTGCGTCCCCACTCAACACAAATCTGCCTCTCTTCTGCTCCAGAAATCCAGGGCTTGGCATTTTCTGTCAGGATGCATTCAGGCTGCAGTGGACAAAACGCTTTCTATACGCCTTTCCGCCTCTTCCTCTAATTCAGAGGGTACTTCTCAAGTTCGAGTCCCAGGGGAGCAAAATAATTCTCATTGCTCCCTTCTGGCCTCGGCAGATATGGTTTCCGTTACTCAACAGTATGTCGGAAACCCCTCCGAAACCGCTTCCCCTTCAGACGAACCTTCTGACTCAGGGGCCTGTGGTCCATCCCAATCTGAGATCGCTTCACCTTCATGCTTGGCTCCTGAAGAGATAGTAGTGAACAGGTTCAATGTCTCCCACAGAGTTTCAGATATTCTTCTGGCTGCGCAAGCCAGCCACTAGGAAAACTTACACAGCCAAATGGAAGCGTTTTTCGCTCTGGTGTGCAAAATCTTCTTTAAATCCTTTTTCCTGCCCACCAAATAAAGTTCTAGAGTACCTTTTGGACCTCTCAAATTCAGGTCTGCAATACTCTACAGTCAAGGTTCACCTTTGTGCCATTTCAGCTTATCGTGAGCCAGTACTTTCCTTGTCACTGGCTCAGTTACCCGTGGTTAAGAGGTTCCTTAAGGGAATTCTGCATACCAGACCTCCTATCAGACATCCAGTCACAGCCTGAGATATTAATCTTGTGCTAGACATGCTCACTCGAAAACCTTTCGAGCCTCTAGCTACCTGTGAGTTGAAATTCCTCACTTGGAAAACGGCCTTCCTGGTGGCCATTACCTCGGCCCGCAGGGTCTCTGAGATGCATGCCTTGGTCACAGACCCTCCGTATACTGTGTTTCATAAAGACAAAGTAGTTCTTAGGACCCATCCTAAGTTCCTCCCTAAGGTTGTTTCAGAATTCCATCTAAACCAACCTTTGATCCTTCCTACTTACTTTGTGAACTTCCAGAATGAAGGGAGCGTTCTCTTCATTCTTTGGACATCAAAAGAGCTTTGCATTTCTATTTAGATAGGACAAAAGATTTGCTCAAAGCTCAATAACTGTTTGTTTCCTTCAGTGAGACCTGGCTGGGTCAACCTGTCGCTATCAGATGCATTTCAGCATGGCTGGTGGCATGCCTCCGCCACTGTTATTCCATGGCGCAGGTTAAGCTGGAAGGCAGAGTGTACACTCACTGTACTAGAGCGGTCGCGGCATCCCTGGCGGAAATCCGCAACGTGCCCATTGCAGATATTTGCAATGCGGCCACCTGGAGCTCAGTGCATACTTTTGTCAAACACTGTGCCCTGGGTGTCCATGCCAGACGACATGTTTCATTTGGCAGAACCATCCTTAATGGACTTCTCTCCTAAATCTGTGAGCTCTTGGTCTCTCCTGACGCTCTCTCGGGGGATTACTAGCTTGGTACTCTCCCATTAGTGTGAATGAGTGGTGGAGGCTTTATATCCAGGTAGATATGGAATTGCGTACCTACCTACCGTAATTCTTTGATCTTCTTGGACGAAATCTCCACCACTCATTCACACGCCCACCACCATCCCTGAGCTCACCTCTGTTGTTGGTCTTCACTCCTTCAATCTTTAGGCTGTGAAGACTTCTTTCTTGACCCTTCTTATACGGGTCTTCCGGACTATCTTATGTCCGGTTTTTGGTTAGGCTATACTTCTAGGTTAGTTATGCTGCACATCCTCGGAGAAAAAATGTACTGAGGCGGTTGGAGGGTCGACACCGAGATAGTCATTGCCGCACAAACAGAGGCTCGTGGTGCCGCTCCTCGCAGCTCCATCTCTGGCGCCGGCCCTCCTACAAAAAACTTTGCTCCCGCTGGGTCCTAGCGCCTCCGGCGTAGATTCCATTAGTGTGAATGAGTGGTGGAGATTTCGTCCAAGAAGATCAAGAATTACTGTAGGTATGTAATTTCCAGTTCCTGTTACTCAGACCTTAATTCATGCCCTTCAATGGTGGCAGGACCTGGACAATCTGAGGCAAGGTGTTCCATTTGTCACTCAGATTCACTCTATGGTTCTTACCACAGATGCTTCCCTTTTAGGGTGGGGAGCCCATCTAGGGGCTCTCACAGCCCAGGGACTGTGGTCCCCTCAGGAATCCCTTCTTCATATCAACCTTCTGGTGCTCAGGGCAGTACTTCTTGCCCTACAAGCTTTCTCTCAGTCAGTACAGAACAAGGTGGTTCAGGTCAGGACGGACAACACTACCACCACGTGGTACATCAACAAGCAGGGAGGCACTCAGTCCGTGGCCTTGTGCACGGAGGTCATGAAAATATGGTCCCTAGCTTATTCCCTACAGACCTCTCTGGTAGCAGTCCACTTCCCAGGAAAGGACAATGTGCTAGCAGATGCATTGAGCAGGATTTCCCAGGGCCATCACAAATGGTCTCTGGATCCTTTGGTGTTGAAAGTGATTTTCTGAAGTTGGGACACTCCAGAGACAGACCACTTTGCAGCCGCAGACAATCACCAACTTCCTCTGTTTTGTTGCAAACCCCCCAGTCTTGGGCTCAGTCTCTCGGGATGCTCTGATTTTGAACTGGGAAGGGAAATTTCTTTATGCCTTCCCTCCCTTCCCTCTACTGTTCAAGGTTCTAGTCAAGGTAAGGTCACAACCTTGCAAAGTGATTCTGATTGCTCCAGACTGGGCCAGGCAGCCTTGGCACCCCCTGTTGCTGTCCCTAGCAGTCCATTTTCCCCTGTCTCTTCCCAGGAATCACAACCTGTTAACCTCCTCTCAGGGGAGGATTTGGTACCCCAATCTTCAGTCACTCAATCTCAAAGCATGGCTCTTGAAGGGTTAGAGTATGCAGACTTGCATCTGTCCCAAGGGGTTCTGGATATTCTCAAAGCTTCTCGAAAGCCTGCCACCAGAAAAACTTCCAACTCCAAATGGAAAAAGTTCAGCATTTGGTGTTCCAAGAAGCATATATCCCCAGACACTGCTGAGTTGTCTACAGTTCTGGATTATGTGGTTCACCTTAATGGCCTAGACCTCAAACCAGCTACTCTAAAAGTTCATTTGTCAGCTGTTTCTGCTTTCCTGTCAGTGGGGAAGTCTCCCTTTCTGTCATCTCACCCTGTATTCTGTACATTTTTTAAAGGCTTGCTTCATATCAATCCCCCCTTTTAGGGATCCTGCTCCTGCCTGGGATTTGAATATTTGCATTGCTCAGCTTATGCAACCCCCCCTTTGAGCCTATGTCCTCAGCAGAGCTCAAGTACTTGACCTGGAAAACTGTTTTTGTTGCTGTTACCTCTGCCAGACATATCATTGAATTGCAAGCCCTGTCAGTGGAGCCTGACTTCATTTCATTCCATAGAGATACAGTGGTCCTTAGAACCAATAGAAGGTTCTTACCCAAAGTGGTTTCTTAGTTCCACTTAAACCAATCTATTTCTCTTCCTGTGTTCTTCACTGATCATACCTCCTCAGGAGAGCAGAAGCTACACAGTTTAGATGTTAAAAGGGCCCTTAGTTACTACATAGAATGTACAAAGGGTCACAGGTTTGACTACCTCTAGTTGTTCCTCGCTTATGGGGAAGTAGGTAAGGGCAAACCTGTCACCAAGAGAACCATTGCCAGGTGGATTGTGTCCTGTATCCAATTCTGCTATGAGAAACTGGGAAAAATTTCACCCTCAGGCCTGAGGGCTCATTCCACTAGAGGTACAGCTGCATCTCTGGCTGTGGCCAGGATATTCCTTTGTTAGAAATTTGCCAAGCAGCCACCTGGAAAACAGTTCATACCTTCACCAAGCATTACTCTCTGGATATCCAGGCTAGGAGTGATGCTGGGTTTCAACACAGCTATGCTTCAGAGCCTATTCCCAAAGTAGGTTTTGTCCCTCCTGCTTGGAGTAGTGCTTGGCAGTAGTCTGCAGTTGTCAGAATACAGCAAGACTTCATGTTTGAAGAAAAATTACTCACCTTAGGAACTGTTTCTTCTAATGGAGTCTTGCTGTATTCTGACCTCCTTCCCTGCCTCCCCTTTCAGAACCTGTTTTGGGAAGTGGGTGGGCAGGTGCAGTGTAGCACCCCAGGGGTGTTTTCAGCCCACTTTCTGTTGTATTGGGTGCTTTGTGCTTGATTAGTTAAGACTTGTTATGCTTTATTGCTTGGTTTTTGGTCTTTGGGTTTCCTGACTTGAGTCTTTTAGGAATCTAAAGCCTGTGTTGCCAGTTGGCTAGTAGGAATTTTACAATTTCCACATTATCTAGTCAGTGAGTTTTAGCTCGTAAGAATCTGATGGTTTGGTTTCACAGTATTACAGACGGAGTTTTCAACCGAGCTCGAGCCCAACGTTCTATGTCTGGCATAGAATTTTAACCCTTCACTCTCCGGGGCAGTTCAAGTGCTGGAGCTAACTACAATAGCCAGAATACAGCAAGACTCCATTAGAAGAAACACAATTACTAAGGTGAGTAATTTTTTCTTTCCGCTTCTTCAGCAACTTGCAGTGGAACCTCCAATGTCCCTGCCACTATGCTCAGACTTGCTCTCCCATGAGCAGAGAACCCTGGTCTGTCCAGATCTCAAATCTCTGCATCTCTATGCATGGCTCCTGCAGACCTAGCTATATTCAGATTCAGGGTATCAGCCAGAGTAGCAGATGTCCTAGTGGCCGCTAGGAAACCTTCCACTAGGGCAACCTATGCCATGAAATGGAAGTGGTTCTGCAGCTGGGCCACCGCTGGGCATTTAGACCTCTTCTCCTGCCTGGTGAATTTGGTTCTGGAGTACCTCCATATGACGCAGGACTCTGCAACTCTTCGCTCAAGGTGCACCTGTCTGTCAGCTTCAGTCTACCATGCACCTATTGAGGGCAAACGCTTGCCCAACTGGATCTTCCCGTACATTCTTATGGGGCATTCTGCATTGTAAGTCTCCCATCCAGGACCCTATCCCACCACAGGATCTTTTTGTTTGTTTTAGAAAAGTTCACTTTGCCTCCTTTGAACCTGCTGCAATTTGCAGCTGCACTTTGTCATGGAAAGTGTTATTCTAGGGACGTGCATATTTTGTTCTATCCACACTTGTTGGCAGTGTCCTTTCCCTTTAGGTTGTGCCGGAAAGCCTTCAAGCTGGTTCCTCCCACCCACCTGGGTGGTATAATCCTCTGCTCTGCCCCATGATGCCAGATCTTCCTTCTGCTGGAAGACGAGGTTTCCTCCTTACCACCACTACCGCGTGAGTAGACCCTGGCTCTTAAATCTTCTGATTTACTTCCAAAGCTTACAGTTGTAAGAGTTTATTCATCGGAACGGTCTTGATTGTGACCACAATGGAGGAAAAGTCCTCACCCAGGTTTCCCGGTCCCTTGCAGGCAGAAGATGTCATGCACTGGCCCGCGATGCCACGTGCGTTTACTGCCTGGGACATGACCATGATACCCAGGCCTGTGAATTTTGACCCACTTTCTAACCGAATATGCTTGCGATCGTCTCGCCCTTTTACAGCTGGGTCGTCCAGAAAAACGTAACCCACCAGTCAAATCTAAAGAAGCCCGTTAGGTGGTCTTCGTAGCTGTGGGGTCATCCAAGCAACTTCAACAGATGAAGGCCTTCGAGGAGGAGGCGACTTGCACCTCTTGCCATTACTCCTTGAAGGATTTTCAAGCTTCAGGCCCTGTTGTGTAAGGAGCCTTATTTGGTTTTCCACAAGGACAGGGTGTCCTTGCAGACTAATCCTAAGTTTCTTCCCAAGGTGGTGTCAGAGTTTACTTTGAATCAGGACATCCATCTTCCAGCCTACTATCCAGAAGACAAAGAACCTCTGTGCGTAAACACTGAGGCAAGGGTTACCCCAAAGGACATTTGGCTGGGAAGCTAAGTTTCAAGAAAATACAAAATCACACATGTTCTCACATGCAAATAGATTATGGGCGAGTGTTTCCATCATGTTATGTCAGATGGTGTCGGCAAAACAGTTGCGGTGCGGTGCTAGCACCCTTTGCAAACTGTGTGAGAGGCCTCTCGGCACCATGCAATTCTGCTTAAAGTTGGACCAGCATAACATTCTGTGGTGATTTGCATATGCAGCCCATGATGCTTTGCATTGTGGGGGCATGAGTGATTTTGTACTATCCAGAATACTCATACTAAGGCAAGGCACTACTGCATACTCTGGATGTCCATAGAGTGCTTTGTTATTACTTGGAGTGCACCGAGCCATTCGAAAGACTGACCAGTTGTTTGTATCTTTCACCTAGGATGGAAGGGGCTTCTGTTTCTAAGCAGTGTTTATCAAATGGTTGGTTAAATGCATTGTTTTGCTACAATAAGTGCAACAAACCCTTACCGGGCTCGAGTAAAGGGTCACTGTACCAGGGGCATTGCTGCTTCCTTCACCTCCTTCAAGAACTGGCTGCCAACATTTGTGAAGCTGGTACTTGGAGTTCTGTCCACACCTTTCTTAAGCACTGCAGTTTGACACTGCATCACATTGCAGAGCAGGCTTTGACTGGCTGTCCTTCAGGGCCTCCTGTTGTAATTCCTTTTGGGAGACTTCTACCACCAACCATCTGACTGGGGAATCTCCTTACTGCTTGGGACTCAGTCCTAAAGGTGTTACCTGCTGCAAGAACCCCCTCAAAGTAAGATAGTACAGTTATGTAAGAATTTACCCTAACAGCAGATCTTCAAGAGGAGCTCTTGCAGCAGGTACTATTTTTCCCACCCACCTTCCCCCTTGTAGCTGCTTCTCCATCACAAATACCTTTGTTTTTCCTCCTTGGGAGGAAACTCCTCAATTTTCTATTTTTATTTATTTACTTGCAGGGTCTCCAGCGGGAGAACTGGGGATGGGCTGGGGGACCTCCCCCTTATACCATATGTGACGTCGGGGGCGGGCCGACGTCAGGGGGCGGCCCCCCACTATATACTGCTAGCTAGAAGTTTTCCATGGGGTCCTGGTGCCTACCAGCTTCAGTCCTAAAGGTGTTACCTGCTGCAAGAGCTCCTCTCAAAGATCTACTGTTACGGTAAGTTCTTACATAACTACTTTTCATTTCCAGGGGGCACACTTTTGGTTCCAGGCCTTGCCCTTTCACTTGTCTTCGGCCCCTCAGGTGTTTACTAAATGCCTGGCAGTGGTGGGAGCTGCCCTCAGGCAGGAGGGACTCTGTCTTTCCCTACCTGGACAACTGGTTTCTCAAAGCTCAGTCCAGTGAGCACCTATTACAGACTCTGGAACATACCACCCGCCTATTCCAGGATCTGGGTATTGCAGTCAACCTACCCAGGTCAGTTCTCGCCCCCTGTCAGAAGAAGAAGAAGAATCAGCATTTATATAGCGCTTTTCATACACAGTATCCCAAACCGCTTTACAAGCAATGCTAGACTGGTAGTGAAGTGACTGAATGTGTGGTGGCGGCCATATCGCACATCGTCAGCCACACACAGCCTGGATAATTGCATGAACCGATTTATGGGAAGGGAAATGTTGGCCAGGACACCGGGAATGTTCCCTGCTCTTTGCGAAGAGTGCCCTGGGTTCTTTTACTTCCACCTGGACACCCACCAGGACAACACCAGGATGAGCAGAAGGGACCTCAGTTTAACGTCTCATCCGAAGGACGGCACACCCCAGCAGTACAGTACCCCCCAATACTGCACTCGGATGCCAGCGATTTTTAGGTGCAAGTCCAGTGCTGATGTGGGAGGAGAACTCACAACCTTCTGGTCCAGAGGCGGATGTGCTACCAACTGAGCCACGCTTGAGAACATAGGGGCAGTCCTGGATACCTCTCAAGGCATGGTCTTCCTGCCCCAGGACCGGGCAGATCGCCTTATAGCTCAAGCCTGCCTGCTCTACAGCAGCTGCTGTGTCTCAGCCAGAACCCTCCTCCTGCTTTTGAGTCTGATGGCTGGCTATAGTCAGTGTCCCTTGCCAGATTGCACATGAGGATTCCTCAGTGGAGACACTGTGGGTCCAATGGGACCAGCATACCGACGGCCTCGAATAAGCAGGTCCAGGTCTCATCTCCAGTGAAGAGGGTTCTACTTTGGTGGATGGAACCCAGCAATCTGTTTAGAGGTGTTCCTTTTCTAATTCTTCCTCAGCAAATCCTCACAACCGGCTACCTCGGTAGGTGGAGGGTAATCAAGGGCCCACCAAACACAAGGGACCTGGTCCTATTTGAATCCTCTCTCCACATCAGTGTCCTGAAGATGTGGGCCATTCTTTATGCCTTTTAGGTCTTCCAGACTCCGCTATCCCTGGGTCTTCTGCTAGTGCAGACGGACAACATCAGTGTAGTCCACTACATCAACAATCGGGGGAGGGGCATTCACTCATACCCCCTCTGCCAGGAAGCAGTGAGAATCTTGTATTGGGCTGTGGATCATGGTCTCGAACTGTTGGCCATCCATGTTCCAGGCATCCAAAACATCCTGGCGGACACCCTATGTCCATCACAGTTAGAGGCGCATGAGTGGGAGCTGCTGACCTCAGTAGTAGAAGACCTGTTCCATAGGTTGGATTGTCCAGAGCTGGACCTTTTTGTGTCCCCACTCAACGCAAAACTGCCGCTTTTTTGCTTGCGCGATACAGAGTCTGGAGTTCTCTGGCAAGATGCCTGGGAGGTTTCTGAACACATTTCTTCCCTTCCCCCTGCTTCAGAGGGTTCTGATCAAGCTTCAGATGGAAGGGGCCACGGTGATCTTCATAGCTCCTTTCTGGTCTCCTCAGATCTGGTTCCTCTTACTGCAGCAGCTGACAGTGGAACCTCCAGTACCTCTTACTCTGTCACCAGCTTGTTCTACCAGAACTGGGGAACCTGGTCCATCTAGACCTCAGATCCTTGCATCTTCACGTCTGGCTCCTGAAGACACAGCCATGGCTCGGTTCAGAGTGTCACACAAGGTGGCTGATGTCCTGGTGGCAGCTAGGAAGCCTTCCACCAGAGCCACTTATTCTGTGAAGTGGAAACGTTTTGTGCTGTGGGCTGCTTCACTTCAGCTGGATCCCTTCACTTGTCCAGTGAATCAGATTCTGGAGTACATGCTGTCCCTTTCAGACTACAGTCTGAAGTATGCCTCTCTTAGCCTCTCTTAATGTGCACATGTCTGCCATCTCTGCCTTCCATGTGCCTATTGATGGCCATACGGTAGCACAACTCGAGGCGTCCTGTATATTTATGAGTGTCATTCTTCACCTGAAGCCTCCTATCACAATCCAGTACCACTTTGGGACTTGAATTTTGTGTTGAAAAACTTAGTTTGGCTTCTTTGAGCAGGTCATGACATGTGAGCTATGCTTTCTGTCATGTAAAGCATTATTTTAGTTGCTATTACTTCAGCTTGAAGAATTTCAGAGCTACAGGCGCTTATGCACGAGCAGTCTTATTTGGTTTTCCACAAAGACAGGGAGTCTTGCATACTAATCCAAAGTTTCTTCCTAAGGTGGCGCCTGAGTTTACTTTAAATCAGTCCATCCACCTCCCTGTTTATTACCCAGTGCATGCCATTCCAGAGGAACCATTGCTGCACACTTTAGATGTGCATAGAATTTGTGTTGTTATGCCCACCGTAGGAAGGAATTATAGAAAGTCCTCTTTGTTTGTTTCATTCACCGATGGGAAGGAAGGTGTCCCTGTTTCAAAACAGTGCTTGTCGAAATGGTTGGTCAACTGTATTACTTATTGGTACAGAAAGTATGGCAAGGACCTTCCTGGTGATGTTAGTGACCATTCTACCAGAGGCATGACCACTTTGTTGTCTGTTTCAGGAGTGTGTCAACTGTAGAGAGCTGTACTGTTGTTGCTACTTGGAGTACTGTCCACACCTTTACCAAGCACTACAATCTGGACATTGCCTCTAAGCATAGGGCCAACTTTGGCCTAACTGTCCTCCAGGGCCTACTTTCTTAAGCTCCCGGTTTCCTCCACCTAGACTGTGCCATCGGTACCCAGCAGGGCCGACCCCCTGACTTCAGCTCCGCCCCAGTGTCGGTCATGCCATAAAAGGGGGAAGTCCCCAGTTCCACCTCAGTTCTTTTCCCGACGCAGACCCGCTGTCAGCGGGAAAGTGTTAGTGAGTTTTTTTTTCAGCAGTTCTAACGAAATTAGTGAAAGTTTGTTGATTGTCAGTTTTCTTCTCTCCTTGGATTCTCCTGTTTTTCGACTACCATCGCATTTCTTCTCCGTCGCTGGTCTCATCCTCCGGCCCGAAGAAGACCAAGTGTGTGCCTGTGGCCACCAGATTCCATTGAAGGACGGCCACAAAGGCTGCGTCTTCTGCCTGGGCCCAGACCACAACCTTTAAGCCTGTAGAATCTGCAAGGGCTTTCCCAGCAGGACTAGGATCCGATGCCTGAAGGCCCTGAAAGTCCACCTTTTGAAGAAGCAGGTGACCGTCATACAGAGCTTTCACAGGGAAAAGGCCAAGCATTGGGACAAATCCCATCATAAGTCCCGTGAGGACTGTTGCCGGTCTCCCCTGCGGTCCAGGTCACGTTCTCCCCACAAGAAGACTTCGTCTTCGGGCTCGGGCAGTTCCGGCCATTCATGCCACTCCAAGCATGAGGTAAAGGCAAAGTCTGCCACTCCTGTCAGCCTGTGATGCACGGCCAGTGAGGCTGCTTCTGTTAAAGCTCTGGCACAAAGGTCACGCCACTGCGTGGCTCTACGCCTCGGGCGGATGCTTTTCAAGGCCTCTCTCGGTGCATGCCTTGCCTCATTGAAGAAGGCTCCCTGTCGTGGCTTTATCTGGGTCGGGTAAGTCGCTGAACAAGAATCGGACCCTCCAACTAAACCCTTCCAAGTCGGCAAAACCAGAGCTGGCCTTAGCCGAGACACTGGCCACGGAGTCCAAGGCCGATCTATCTCAAGAAGAGCCCGTACAGGTCACGGTACCATCGCCGGCTCTGAGGTCTTCCACTCTGGAGAGCACTTCCTCAGAGTCTTCTCCCAAGACCCTTCCGGCTTCACCAATTCACCTGAAGGAGATGGTGGCTTCGGTGTTTAACAAAGAAGAGCTTCAAGAGCTCTTTTCTTTCTGGTGGAGTCAGGGCAAGAAAGATGAGGCTCCTCCAGCGCCGGTCCCCGACTGGCTGGGCATCCAAGACACTGGGGATCTTCCTGCAAAGTCGCCTACTAAACCCCGAGATGAGCGGTGCAAGACATCAAGATCCCGTTCACATACCTCAAGGTCTGTCGACAGCACCACTCACGGTCTTCCAGCCATCGCCGGTCCCAGCTCAAGAGCAAGTCCCGCAGCCGTCACAGGTGTCTTACCAGGCGCGGATGCTCTCCTAGCTGTCACCAGACAGGCGTCAGCCCCATGGCCGTCGGTCGGATAGTGGTGACGTCCCAGGAGGGAAGTCCGTACAATCATGGTTCGGCCTCTCCTCATCCTAGTAGGAGCCAGTCTTCTTCATCCTCTTCGTCAGACCAGACCCTCTCAGGATTTGGGGAATCTTACTTCGAGAGGGCTGTTGTAGTAGGTATTAACATATAGGACTAAGCCGACAGGTGTCAGGACCCCACGGAAAAATTTCTATCTAGCAGTCTCTGGCGGGGGACTGCCCCCACATCTGGTGACCAGCGTCGTATTATGTTGGTATAAAGGCGGTCTCCCACGCTCAGCTTCCAGTTCTTTCCCACAGTCGGCTTGTGAAAGTTCCTCGCGGTAGAACAGTGCTCGTCAGTCGTTCATTGGTCTTAAAGTTTTCTAACTTTTTTCAACCTGTTTTATCTGTTTTTTGATATTTTCTTCAATAATTACTGTGTATGTCATACCCGACGCCCTCCGAATCGCATAAGAACAAGTGTGACTCGTGTGGTTCCCAGCTTCCACACAAGGACATCCACTCCGTGTGTCTCTTCTGTCTAGGCCCAGACCTCCCCGTGGAGAAGTGTCAGCACTGCCAGAAGTTCAACTCGGCTAACTGCAGGAGAAGGCAGCAGTCCCTGGAAGCCTATCTCCTCAAGAAGAAAATGGCCTCCATGGAAAAAAGAGGTTAAAAAAAAAAAAGCTTAGGCAGGCGTCCACTTCCCCCAAAGGCCACAAAAAGAAGCGTGACAAGGAGAAGCACCGGGAGTAGGGGGAGTCTTCCACAGCAGCCGCTACTTCGGCTGGAGTCATAGGCCTAAATGTAACATCCCCTCCGGGGGATCGCTCCTCGACGGCCATCTTGGTGGCTGCCAAGAAGGTGTCACCCTTACTGTCGGGCTCGCGCTCTGGCCCTTTGGGAGTCTCCAGGGCAAAGGAGGCCTCCGCTCCCGTTAAGGCCGCTCCTTCCTCATGGCCTTCCAGTCAGAGCGGGTCCAGTAAGTCGGACGTCGGATCCACCGACACCCGCCTGGGCAAGGCTGCTAAGCCACTCACCTCCTCGGGGGAGCACCCAGCCAAACCCTCTTACGACAAGGCAGCCACTCCTTCACAACCTTCCTTGGATAGGGAGTCCAATAAGTCGGACGCCGGATCCTCCAACGTCTGCCCGGACACTGACGACAAGTCGGACGCTGGCTCCCCCAACAACCGCCCGGCCAAGAAGCCTGCGCCAGACCCTATTGTCCCATCTAACGCTCCAGGCTTTCCGCAACATCTCACCACGTTGCCCACTGAGGTCCCCGCGTACCCTCGACTGACACCCAGGGATTTTAATCCTCCTTCCCCGGTCGTCACTGAGGATCTCGAGACGCTGCCGTCAGGGCTTCCTCCTCCTGCGCCGGAGCCCCTGATACCAGATTCTCAGACGCCAGTCCTGATTCTGGCCGACCCGACGTCACCCTCCGGCGTCCCTCTACCCGATGGAAGACCTATTCCTCTGTCATGACCATCTGACCTGCTCGACGATATACCCTCGCCTGGCCAACACTTCCTCCATCTGGACCGTCAGCAGGGTCTCTGCCAGGTCCTTCTGCTCCGTCGGAGCCCCTGGCATCAGGGTACCCGACACCGCAATACCTGGTGCCGCAATATCCGGTGCTGCAGTACCAGACGCCTCAATACCAGACGCCGGGCTACGGGTACCCTCAGTACCTGTATCCCCCATCTCTGCCGCCCAGTCCACAGCCGCCGGCAGATCTGAAGGAGATCTTGGCCTCCTGGTGGGCTGAGGCCAAGGCTTAGCTCACCAAGGAGGTTGAGAGTCATCTCCCTACGCCGGTCCCTATATCAGATTTCCTACGTCGGAGACGGGAGACTCCCTCCCTCTTGCCAGACACCAGAGGAGAACCCTCCGGTGCCCGAGGTGGGGAGGATACGTTCCTCTGAGAACTCCCCAGAGGGGTCGTCCCTCCCTCTCCTAGGGAGAAGTCTTCTTCAGAGATTTCTGACTCGGACTCGGAGTCCGGCCACTCTGACCCTGAAGGCGAGCCCACACTCCAGAACGCCCCAGGCCGAGGGATCCTTTGAAGTCCCCTCCAGAGGACCCTTCCTTTCTGGAGTTATTGAGGAAAATCCAGGAAGTACATCAGTGGCAATCAGTGGAGCCAGACCCACAGCGCAAAATACTTGCTGCCCATCTGGATCTGCCAGAGACCACTCCTACGCTGATTCCACCCTGGATAGAGCCTCACAGAGATCTTGTTTCCACCATCTGAAAACAACCTTCCACGTTAGCCCCCCTTCCAAAGAAGGCGGACAGGCTATACCAGGCTCCTGAGGGTGTAGACTTTCGCAGCCTTCACCCAAAGGCGGATCTGGTTGTCGTCAGCGCCGCCCACAGCCTCTCCGCCAATCTTAAAACATCTAAGCTCATCACTGGCTGATAAGGTATCCCGGTTTCTGAACTAGTACAGGAAGAAGATCTTGTCCTCTTTTACCCTAGGCATCAGGGCCCTCTATTATGTTGCCCATATGGGGGATTTCCAGAAGACCATCCTTAGCCAGGTGGAATCTAAGTTGGACTCCCTTCCTGAGTCACAGACTAAGCAGGAAGTGCGTGACCTTGTCCATTCCACTCGGTTGGCCTGTCAGCACATGCTCCATACCACTTACGATGTGGTCAACACAGCTGGAAGAAGCTCGACCTTCGCTGTAGGCCTACGGCGTCATGCTAGGCTCCATGTGTCAGGACTGGTCCCTGCGGTACAATCCGCTATACAGCATGCTCCTTTCAGGGGTTTGGTGCTGTTTGGGAGTGATGTCAAGGACATCATTACCGAACTGCAAGAGAAGGGTACTGCACTCAAGTCTGTCCAGACTGTGTGCAGACTCCCTCAAGGGCAGCGGTGTCCTTTTCGTCACCAAAACTGACAGACAAAGGCCGCAAGGAAAACGTGCCAATAAACGTCCTGGCCCTCCAGCAACTGACTCCCTGCCTCTCCGCTGCCTCTGGAGGTTCCAGAGGAACCAGTAGGGGAGATTCTCCTCCCATCTGCCGGGTTGGAAGAGGATAAGATCAGACACTTGGGTGCTTCAGCTGATATAGGCAGGACACGATTAGAGTTTCTGCAGAAAATGCCACTAAAACCACCCCTTCAGTCGTCTTACTCCCCGCAGCATCTTCCTCTGGTTCTAGGGGAAATCATCTCCCTTCTCTCGAAGGCGGCAATAGAGCCAGTCCCCACTCATCTTTGGGGGACAGGTTATTCCCATTTCTTCCTAGTTCCAAAGAAGATGGGAGACCTGAGGCCCATTCTAGACCTCAACTCCCTGAACATGTTAGGTGGAGTACAGACACTTCAGAATGCTCTCCTTGCAGAGCCTTCTACCACTGCTTGTTTGGGACAGTGGCTATCGCCCTGGAGATTCAGGATGCTTACCTGCATATCCCCATGTACCCTTCCCAACCGAGATACCTTCATTTTTGTTTTCAGGGTGACCACTACCAATTTAAGGCCCTCCCATTTGGTCTTTCCCGCCCCAAGTGTTTACCAAATGCCTGTCAGTGATAGAGGCCCACCTGCATACCCAGGGAGTATGGGAGGGCTCCTGGCGGCCACGTCCAGGGAGGAACTCCTGCACTCCCTTCCCTTACCCTGCAATTTTATACCAGCCTGGGTATCACCATCAAGCAGGCTAAGTCCCACTTGGTCCCTTGCCAATGCCTTCAGTTTATTGGGGCGATTCTGGACACGACCACCGGCAAAGCCTTCTTGCCTCCGAACAGGGTAGACACCCTTCAGAATCAGGCTCATCTTATGTCCGGCCGCAGGAGGGTGAGAGCCAGGTCAGTCCTCCGCCTCCTCGGGCTAATGGTGGCTGCCATTCTGACAGTCCCGTTCACTTGGCTCCATATGAGGAGCTCTCAGTGGACACTTCGGTCGCAATGGGACCAGACCAGGGACAATCTAGACCAAGAGGTACTAGTATCAGATCCCATGATCAGGGACTTGCAATGGGGAATGGTTCAGGAAAACCTGTGCCTGGGGGTTCACTTCTGCATCGGTCCCCCTTCCCAGACGTTGACAACAGATGCATCTGGAGCAGGCTGGGGTGCCCACCTAGGGTCTCACAGGACTCATGGCAGCTGGTCCAAGTTCGAGCAAAACCTGCCCATAAATGTACTCGAACTGAGGGCAGTCCTTTATGACCTTCAGGTTCTCCTTCCCTTCATTCTCCCTGGTCATCTCCTCATACAGTCAGACAACATGTGCGTAGTCTGGTACCTCAACAAACAGGGAGGAACATGTTCCTAGCCCCTGTGCTGGGAAGCGATGAGAGTCTGGTATTGGGCAGCCCAACATCACCTTCACTTGACCGCAGTTCACATTCCGAGAGTGGAAAACACACTGGCAGACAAACTCATTCGGTTCACAGCCAGGTCCCACAAATGGGAGTTAGATCAGCAAGTCGTAAACGACATCTTTCGGTGATGGGGAACACCTCAGATAGACCTCTTTGCCTCTCCACAAAATGCAAAACTTCCCGCCGTCCGCTGGCTCGCTCCAGGGCGACACTTTTTTTGGTGGGACGCTCTGTTTCTCAGTTGGAGGGACAGATCTGCTTATGCCTTTCCTCCCATTCCTTTAATTCCGAGGGTCCTGAACAAACTCCGATTGAAGTAGCTCGAATGATTCTCATTGCTCCTTTCTGGCCCAGGCAAGTTTGATTTTCTGTTCTGCAGCAGTTTTCAGAGAAACTTACTCTTCCTCTGTCACAACAATTGTTGACCCAGGATCAGTGGACCCTTTTTCATCCAGGCCTCAAATTCCTTCATCTCCATGTGTGACTCCTGTGGACGTAGCTAAAGCCCACTTCGGAGTCTCTCCTTTAGTAGCGGACATTTTCGTGGAGACGGCCTACCTGCGTACCCAGGGGGTGCAGGTTTTCCCGTACCTGGACGATTGGCTCCTGGCAGCCCCATCCAGGGAGGAACTCCTGCGCTGCCTTCCCCTTGCCCAGCAGGTCTTTGCCTGCCTGGGTATTACCATCAACCAGGCCAAGTCCCATCTGATCCCGTCCCGGAGGCTTCAGTTTATCGGGGCGATCCTGGACATGACCTCTGGCATGGCCTTCCTGCCACCGGACAGGGCGGCCACTCTCCAGACCCAGGTCAGCCTGTTGTCCAGTCGCGGGCAGGTCAACGCCAGGTCAGTCCTTCGCCTCCTCGGCCTAATAGTGGCTGCGATTCCGACAGTCCTCGTGCTCGGGCTCCACATGAGCATCTCTTAGTGGATGCTTTGGTCTCAATGGGATCAGCTAGTGGACGACCTAGATCAACTTGTCCTGGTCTCCACTCCATGGCTCGGGACTTGCAGTGGTGGATGGTTCAGGAGAACCTCTGCAGGGGAGTTCCCTTCGGTCTCCCTCCCCTCGCAGGCGTTGACTCACGGACGCCTCCGGCGAGGGTTGAGGAGCCCATCTCTGTCCTCACAGGACCCAGGGCAGATTCGTCTATGCCTTCCCGATTCCAGTGATTACGAGGTCTTGAAGGAGCTTGAATGATTCTGATCGCTCCTTTCTGGCCCAGACAAGTTTGGTTCTCTCTCTGCAGCAGTACTGGAGGAACCTCCTCTTCCTCTGTCGCTATTTTTGCTGACCCAGGATCAGGGACCCTGGTCCATCCAGGCCTCAAGTCCCTTCAGTTGCACGCGTGGCTCCTGCAGATGTAGCTCAAGTCCACTTGGTCCCCGCGAGTAGCTGAGAGTCTGGTGGAGGCCTGAAACCCTCAACCAGGTCTACTCATGCCATGACATGGAAGTGGTTCTCTATTTGGGCTGCCTCCAATGATGTCGAGCCCTTCTCGTGCTCTGTCGGACGACTTCTGGATTACCTGCGACACTTCTTCGATCTGGGTCTCAGCCATTCATCCTAAAGGTTCACATGGCAGCCATTTTCACCTGTCATGTCCCTTTGCAGACAGAATGTTTGCTCAGCTGGAGATCTCTAAGACCTTTTGAGAGGGGTCCTTCACTTACCCCTATCCGGGTTCCTGCCCCTCCTTGGGATCTGAATTTCATTTTAGAAAAGCTTACTCTGCCTCCTTTCAAGCCGGCAGCCTCAGCGGAGCTAAAGTTCCTTTCTTGGAAGACTCCCTTCCTAGTGGCCATTACTTCTGCTTGACGGATTTCCGAGCTCCAGGCCCTGATGTGTAAAATTCCATATTTGATTTTTCACAAGGAACGTGTGGCTCTGCGTACCAACCCTAATTTTGTCCCTAAGGTGGTAGCGGAATCGACGCTGGATCAATCCATAGAGTTGCCTGCCTCTTTTACGCAGCACTCTAATCATGGAGAGTACCTCCTACATACTTTGGATGATCACCGAATTCTGAGATACTACACCAACAGGACGAAGGATCTCAGAAAGACTGATCAACTGTTCGTCTCTCTTGCTCATAAAAGAGAAGGCAGTGCTTTTTCTAAGCAATGCCTATCAAAATGGTTGGCATATCACTTTCTGTTATGACAAGTACGACAAGACCCTGCCACTCCACCAGAGGGGTCGCTGCCTCTGCAGCTTGTTTCAAGAATGTATCAGCGGCTGACATTTGTGCAGCCACTACTTGGACTTCTGTCCATACCTTTATGAAAAATTACAGTTTGGACATTGCCTCTCGCCATAGAGCAGGCTTCGGGCTGGCTGTTTTGCAAGGCCTCCTTTTCTAAGGCCTTTACAACCAGAGGTCTCTACTTCTGAGTAGCTTTCCTCCCGTTTGTTTCTCCTTGTTCCAGACTGCTTGGGACTCAGTCCTGTATGTAATTACTTGCAAGAGCCCTCTCGAAGTAAGATAGTACAGTTACGTAAGAACTTACCGTAACAGTAGCTCTGAGAGAGGCTCTTGCGATAGGTATTCTTCGCCCTCTATCCCTAAGCTTTTCAGCTCCTTTTCCAGGAGGGAATATCTGCTCTCTCTCATCTTGCCTTTTGGCCTTTGGCGGGAAGGAACTGGAAGGCGGGTGTGGGGGACTACCCCTTTGTAGTGACGCCGCATGACGTCGGTCACCTGACGTGGGGGCAGTCCCCCGCCAGAGACTGCTAGCTAGAAATTTTTCTGTTGGGTCCTGATGCCGGCCGGCATCAGTCCTATATGTAATTACCTACTGCAAGAGCCTCTCTCGAAGATCTACTGTTACAGTAAGTTCTTAAGTAACTGCACTTTTTCTTTGCTTCATTTATATGGGGGAAATATCCTCTTGTCTTGCCTCCTTTGGCGGGAAATAACTGGAAGGCGGGCGTGGGGGACCACCCCTTTATACCAACGTCGTACGACACCAGTCATCTGACGTGGGGGCGGTCCACCGCCAGAGACTGCTAGCTAGAAATTTTTCCGTGGGGTCCTGATGCCCGGCGGCTTAGTCCTATGTGTGAATACCTACTGCAAGAGCCTCTCTTGAAATTCTACTGTTACGGTAAGTTCTTACGTAACTGTACTTTCTTCTGATGACAAAGAGACACCTCTTTCACCTCCTGACAATCCAACTTTTCTGGACATCATGCGGCACATCCAGGCCTCCAGTGAATGGGAGACTGAGGACCTGTATCCGAAACGCCGGAGACTGGCACAGTTCCTGAGGCAGAAGGAGCCTAAACCATTGGTAGTGCCTCCTTTAGTGGATACATTCCAAGACCTCACGAGGATCACTTGGAAACATCCCGCCACAGTCCCGGCAATTCCCAAGAAGTCGGACAAGCTGTATAGAGTGCCGAGGGAGGAGCCCTACTTGGCGGAACACCCTCAGGCCGACTCAGTGGTCATAGCGGCTGTTTATGACAAGTCTAAACAGCCCGAGCACCTTAGTTCTTATCCTTCGATCAGGAGTCCCGTTATCGGGACCAGGTGGGCAAGAAGGTGTACTCTGCATCCACTTGTACCATATGGTCCCTGTACTTCCTAACGCATATGGTCCAGTACCAAAATGCTTTATGGGAGATGGGTCAAGAGTAGCCAATGCCTTGCCATACTCCACACAGAAGACGGAGCTCCTGGACATTCTGAAATTGGACTCTGATGTAGGCACCCATGTTCTGTGTGCCTTGTACGACACTGCAGATACGGCATTAAGAGCGTCAGCCAGGTGTCTGCCTGAGGCACCACCTCTGGCAGTAGTCTCAGGATTCTCCCAGGATCTGCAGACCAGAATCAAGGACCTTCCTTCTGTGGTTCCAGATTGTTCAAGCGGACACCGAGGGTCTTATCTCTGCCCAGGAGTCAGGGAAATCAATCTGGTCTGTCCGACAGATATATAAGGGGGACCAGAAGCGATTCATAAGCGACCATTTCGGAAGACCTTAGGTCAGCCTGCCCATGGCAATCAGACAGCCCAGAGAGGAGGCTTTAAAAGGAAGGCCGCAACCCAGCTGCCTGGGGGCACCTTTCGAGGCCCAAAATCCTCCCTAGCCTCTCTGCCAACCCCATCTTCTCATAACTCCTATTGACCCCCCCCCATGGAGGAGGCACAAGGAGGCAGTGGGTCGCTTCCCTCCACTTGGAGGGATGGAGTAACATCACTTTAGACCTTTAGGTCCCAGACATTATAAGGAGGGGTCATGCACGGAGTTCACTCAGATCCCCGGAGACACCACCAAGGTCCTCAAGATGTCGTCCTCCTTACATACCTCTCATAAAAAGATTCGCCCTCTTGCAAAAGGGCAATAGAGCCAGACTCCTGCAGCAGCAGGAAAAGGTTATTATTCCACTTCTTCCTGCTTCCAAGAAAACTCTGGCTCTTGCCCATCCTGGACCTCAGCTCCTTAAACAATTATATAAGAATACCGAAGGTTCAGGATGGTGACCCTTCCACGTCTAATTCCTCTGCTGCATCAAGTGGACTGGCTCTGCTCCCTGGACATGCAAGATGCGAACATGCATATCGGGGTCACACACACACACACACACACACACACACACACACACACACACAAGAAGTACTTGAGGTTCCAATTCCAAGGGGGACATTACCAGTTTCGGGTTCTGCCATTCGGCCTTTCTTTCGCTCCTCGAGTCTTTACCAAGTGCCTAGCAGTGGTAGCCACGGCCAAGGCTAGAAGGGACATTATGTCTTCCCTTACCTGGACAATTGGCCTTTTACGCCTCACAAGAATATGCCTCCTTCCACACTCTCTGGGACACCTATACACTATTCCAAGAGTTGGGGAATCACCCTGATTTTTCCCAAGTCATCCTCCGAGCCCAGCCAAAGACTCATCTTTATAGGTGTAATCCTGGACATGGTCCAGGGCATGGCCTTCCTCCCACAGGAAAGCAGAGATCGCCTCAGTAGAAGTGGGCACAAGCGGTCCTAATAACCCCACAGGCCCAAGCCAGGACCTTCCTCAGGCTTCTGGGGCACATGGCAGCAGCCATCCCAGTAACTCGCTAGCTTGTCTCCACATGAGGGTCCCTAATGGATGCTCAAGGTACAAGGGACCAAAGCTCCGGTCTCGACCACATGATCAGCATCTCTGGAGCCAGTCAGAAGGACCCTTCTTTGGTGGTTAGATCCCCTCAACTTAGAAAAAGGGGTCTTGTTTCGGCAGGAGCCTCTGAGTCGGACCTTGGCTATGGATGCCTCCGACTTCAGCTGGGGGGCTCACCTAGGGGACAGCCAGACTCGGGGCATTTGATCCCTAGAGGAGCGCAACCTCCACATCAATGTGTTGGAAATGCGAGTAGTCCTCAATGCTCTGTGGGCTTTTCAAGAGGATTTAGCGCTAGGCTCTCTCCTCGTCCAGTCGAACACCACCACCGTTGTCTTCTACATCAACAAGCAAGGGGGAACACACTCCTACCCCCTGTGCAGGGAGGTGATGAGAGTCTGGTATTGGGCTCTGGAACATCACATCTCCCTGGCCGCAGTGCATGTTCTAGGCGTCCAAAATGCCTTGGCCGACAGCCTAAGTCGATCTCACTCCAAGGCGCATGAGTGGGAACTACTCCAGTCAGTAGCGGACCAGCTCTTCGACACTTGGGGTCTTCCCGAGCTGGACCTATTTGCATCCCCATGCAATGCCAAACTGCCAAGTTTCTGCTCGCAAGAGCATGCGCCTGGTATTTTTTGGCTAGATATATTGTCCCTTTGTTGGACAGGGAGGTTCCTTTATGCCTTTCCTCCAATTCAGAGGGTTCTGTTGAAGGTGCCGGCTAAGGGGGCTCAGATGATCCTAATCACCCCGCTGTGGCCGCGGCAGATTTGGTTCCCACTACTTCAGCGGTTGTCGTTGGAGCCTCTGATTCCACTGCCAGTATGCTCGCAGTTGCTGTCCCAGAACCAGAGCAGACTGGTACACCCAGATCTCAAATCCCTGCACCATCATGCATGGCTCCTGCAGACATAGTCAAGACGAGGTATGGGATCTCCCAAGAGGTGGCAGACGTTCTCGTTTCAGTGAGAAAGCCCTCTACTTGGTCCACTTGCGCTATGAAGTGGAAGCCTTTCTGCCTTTGGACTTCGTCGCGTCATCTGAATCCCCTTACCTGTCCAGTGAACTCAGCCTTACAGTACCTCCTCTCCTTATTGCAGCAAGGCTTCAGCTACTCCTCCATTAAGGTGTATATGCGGGCCATATCTGCCTATCACGCTCTGGTAGATGGCAGGACCCTAGCCCAGTTGGACGTGGCCCGTACCTTCTTACAGGGCATACATCATATAAAGCCTCCCATTAGGGATCCAGTCTCCACCCCCCCCCCAACCGAGATCTCCTTTTTGTGTTAGAGAAGCTGACTCTCCCTCCTTTTGAACTTGCAGCAGAGTGTGAGCTGTGCTCTCTCCTGTAAGGTGTCTTTTGTTGCTGTTACTTCAGTCAAGGGTTTCGATGATACAAGGATGTTGGTGAATTTGTTTGTCTGAGGAGACATAGATAGCTATTCCACCTCCCTTAGTGGATCTGTCTTGTCGGCATATAGTGAACCCAGGAATGTAGAGTGTGTGTGGTCGCCCACTTTGCTGTTAAGCCACGATTCGGAAAGAATATCAGGGGCAAGTGAGACAGCTAGTGACTGAAGAAGGTCTATTTTAGGGAGGAGCCTGCGAATATTTAGGTGTAATATTATTAAAGGAAACCTACACCCTCGTATCTTCAAAATGTTATTTGTTTGCATGTCCGCCAACAACTCTTCATGTAACTGTTAAGGATGTATAGCACTGCTTTAGTCAGTTTTCACAGTTCATACTAGGCCCTGTTACTGTTCTGGGAGGCTCCATTTGGTTGTAGAAATCTCATTGTCCCTGAGAGCTGCGTTAGCATATGAGAACATGATGCATAATCACCCTTTAAACCCCCCCAGTCTGCTAAATTAGTCTCCAAAGAAGCAAGCTGCAAGAAGGTGTGAAATACCACATTTACCTTCAAGAGCTTTGTAAGCTATCTGAGTTATAATTCAGGTTTCTCACCCCAGGAATACTCCAGTATTCCTAACTCTTATGCACTATGCCTTTAATCCAGATCTGCCTAAAGATGGAACGTTATGCTAATGATGCAACACCATTGGCACGTGCCACTTTTCAAATGCTGCCCCTATCAACTGCCTACATTCTAACCTCTCAGATTTCTGTCTTTGCCTGTCCAGACTAGACACTCGGAGATCCTCTCCTCAACAACTGGTCGTGAAGACTTATAAAAAAAGATATAAGTATTCCTTATCTTTTGTTTTGAGCTTAACCGCTAAATTATTTTAGTTAAAATTGTTTTCTCGGTTTCTCCCAGTTCGGCATAACTGGAGGGAACCAGGAATTTTTAGTCTAAAGCGGAGTTTTGTGAAAAGAAACTCCTTGATTTTGGCTTAAATCTTTAAATAAATTTATTTTGTGTAACCGCTAATACCGGTTACTGAACCGATAACCTCTGTTCCTTTTGTATCGGTTCTCAGTTCTGATCGGTTCTGAACCGTCCACAACCGTAAACTATTATTTAAAATCCTTTTGCAGTTTGTGTTTTCTGCCAAATTGGCAATATGTCAGGAAAACGGTGAACCGGTTTCAAAACTGTACTGAGTGTGGAAGTATTTGCCAAGCCAGATAAACACACTTATTAGGTGGCCTGTCTTGGCTATGATCATTTAAAGTCTGATTGTGAAATTTGCACATTTCCTGAAAAACGTTTGGAAAGGCTCAAAAGAAGTTCCTCCACCTAAGGGTCCCTCAAGCTCTGACCAGCTGTCACCTTCAGTGCCTGTGGGCAAAACCACAGAGACCACTACCTCTACCCCGATCACGGGTACCAGGTCCTTGGAAAAAGGCCTGCTGAATGGGCTAGCTCTCTGGTTCCATTAAAGAAAAACACAAAGAACCCCCTGCTGGACAGCATTTGGGGACTTCTGTGGTGACTGAAAATATGCTTCTAGGAGCGGGGATATGTTGTTCATCCACACTTATTGGCATGTCCCTTTCCTTTAAATCTTTGGCGGAAGTCTTCAGCTGGCTCTTCCCACCCGGTATAACTCTCGGGCTCCGCCCCATGACGCCAGATCTTCCTTTCCGCTAGAAGATTCAGGTTCCCTCGTGCTAACTCTAGCAATCATAGGCCCTGGCTTTGCAACGTCGGTTTTTACTGCATTGATCTCTTAAACTCGTTCGAGTTGTCTATTCCGATAATAGCGTATCGGATATGGAGGACAAGTTGCTCCCTGGATTTCGCCGGTGTTCATGCGTCCCGAAAATGTTGCGCACTGATCCCCACCTTACTTATGTGAACTGCCTAGGTGTCGGTCATGACACCACCACCTGCACCTTTTGCTTAGCCTTCCATCCTAACATTTTGGATGACCGCATGGCGTGCCTTAAGCTGGGGAGACCGGAGAAAAGGAACCCGCCGGTGAAATCGAAGGAGGCGAGGTGGGCGGTTTCCACGGCCGCGGGATCCGCCGAACAGAGCAGATTAAGGCTTTCGAGAAAGAAGCTGCTCAGGCGTCGGCCAGCCGAAGTTTTTTCGTTCCTCTCAACCTCGGCTCCACCTTCTCAGGTTCCTTTAGGGAGTTGTACCTGTCTCTCCCCACCAGGGGTGAGGCGCCCTCGGGATCGCACTCCTCCCGCCCTCGCAAGAGGGACAAGGATCCGAAGTCTTCCTCCCGTAGATGTTGCTGGGACCAAGAGAGGTCTGAGTCCCAGGAAACAACGGTCTCGACTTCAGTCAAGATTGCTTCCTCGGCTGCCGGCTTCACGGATCTTCCGTCTGGCCAGGCGGACACCGAGGCATCGGCTGAATCGGCCGAGATTTTTCTCAAGCCGATCGAGCCACTTTGCCAACTCCGGTGACGATTTTCTAGAAGGACACCTGTCCTCCTTCTTTCCACGATCAAGACGCCTCCTGTGGGTGTCTTTGATCGAATCAACCGAAACCTTGATACCCCCGAGTCTGAGCTTCCCTGACCGACCACGGGTCTCGACCGAGACTCTGCCTTTCAACCGAAGATCAAGAGAAAGGCCACTGGCATTCTCAAAGAAGCGCCTACCAGAGATCCCTCATCCTCCCTCGGACGAGAGAGGCTTCGACGGAAACCCAACGCCTGAGGTGCTCATGGCAACAGCTGATTTTGGCCGGCTGAAGCCGCCTACGCCATCCGCCCCAGTCATTACTTGGCCTGCGCCTCAAGGGCCTACGCCGACCCCTCCGGAACTGAAGGCTTCAGTTCCGCCGCCTGGGGTGCTGGTCCGTATTCCAGCTAGGCCCATACCGGTCTCACCACCTATTAGGGTGGAGCCACCGCCTAAGCAGCCCAGTGGGGCTCCCTCTAAAGAGGACCGTCCAGACACCAGGCTTCCCCGACATCTGTCCATCACAGTCACTCCAGATCGCCTCGGCGGATCGAGAGGGGACATGGATGGAGACTGTTGCACCCCAACCTCAGATCTCGATACCACCGGTTTGCACTCCCATCCTGCTGATGAGGAGTCACCTCGCTGCCTTGGAGGAAGGTCCTCTTCCTTTCAGGGCTTTCTCTGCCTTATCTCCGATTCTACCGGGATGCCCTGGAGTCCATCCAGAAAAAGGTGGAGTACCCCCTTACTGATATCCTTAAGAGAGGATACCCAGACAGAGGCCTTTCCAATAGCGGAAACCATTACTGGTCCTGCCCTTGAGCTGCAGCCGCCCAGCTTCCTGCCCAGCACCGTATGCCCCTGTAAGTATACGGTGCCTATGGGATCCCTGCCAGGATTCACAGAGCATCCCTCGGCTGAGAGCCTGGTGACTGCTTCCGTCTTCAGACGTACTGGTAGCTCGGCCGACACTGACTAACCGACCGACCTCCGGACAAGGAGTCCAAGAACATGGACCACTCTGCCCATAAGGTCTATGCGGCCTCTTCCTTGGGCCTTCGTCAGGCCAGTTTGGCTGTAATCATCACACACTTCTCCCATGCCCTCCTAGGGTCATTGGATGAAGTACTTCCTCACCTCCCCGTGGACATGCAGACCACAGTCAAGCAAGTCCATGATCAGGGCCGTGCTGTCACCAAACAGCAGCTCCAGACAGCCCTGGACATCAGTGATTCTTGTGGCCGCTCTTTAGCAGCCACAGTGGCCACCCGCCGCAGGGTCTGGCTGAGGTTATCCTCCTTTCCGGGGGACACCCAGCACAAGTTAGCTGATGTGCCTTTCCTTGGTACCGACTTGTTCGGCCCAGGAGTGGCAGGCCACCTTCAGCATATTTAACAGTCCAATGCCACCTTGGATGCCACTTCTGCTAAGGGTTCCTCAGGCAAGAACCAGCAGAAGAGGAATCCTTTTCAGCAGTCCTCCCCTGCGGTCAGACAGCCCTCCTTCCAAGGAGGTCAGCAGCACCAACAGCAGCAGGCTCAAGCTTGGCGCCCTAGGCCCAAGCAGGGCCCTCAACAGCCTTGTAAAGGAGGCCGAGGCGCTGGTCCAGGAGCTTCCTCCTCCTCCTCCTCTAAGCCTGCTCAGTGACGGGTTGGGGGTTGCCACCCCTACACCCGTCACGCCTGCCCTGGGACCTCCCGTGGGGGGTCGGCTCTGCCACTTTCTTTCCGCCTGGTCCGATATCACTTCGGACAGGTGGGTTCTAGAAGTGGTAGGGCAGGGACTGCCTCTGGAATTCCAGCAGTACCCGCCCAGCCAAGCCAAGCCCCTCGGGAGGAAAGGATCTCGGCTCGCACACAGTCTGCTCTTCGAGACGACATAGCGCCGCTCCTCCGCAAGGAGGCGGTAGCTCCAGTGCTGGATCCGCCTGTAGACCCAAGCGTCGTATCCAGGTACTTCCTGGTGCCCAAGCGGACGGGAGGGGTTGGCGCCCCATCCTAGATCTCCACGACCTGAATCAGTGTCTCAGGTCTCGCACCTTCGGATGGTAACTCTGAACCAGATCATACCATCCCTGGTGCTAACTGTCTGGATTTTGTTCACTGGATCTACAAGCGTTTTCACATCCCAATCCGTCCGTCCCACCAGCGGTTCCTCCTCTTCAGGGTCGAAGGGACCCTGTTCGAGTTCCAAGCCATGCCGTTCGGCCTGTCATCGGCCCCTCGGGTCTTCACCAAATGCATTGCAGTGGTGGCAGCCCATCTTCAGCGTAGAGGAGTTTGAATTTACCCTTATCTCCACGACTGGCTCTTGGCAGGTTCCTCCCTTCAGGAGGTGGAGAGATCCAGGGACCTGGCTCTCAGAGCCTGCTCTCAGCTCTGCCTCCTGATCAGCGAGGCTAAGTCGGGACTTCGTGCCATTTCAGGTGATGGGCGTCATCGGGGCAGAGCTGGAGACTCGTCAAGCCAGACTCGGCTCCCGGTGACAGAGGCGGAGGTTCTTTCCTCCTTGCCAATCACATTTCTGGTTGGGCTCTTGCGCTGCCCAGAACTTCTTGCGCCTTCTGGGTTCATATGGCGGCATGCACCTCAGTGGTCCGTTGGGCCAGGTGGCACATCGCCCCCTTCAATGGGAGCTGGCGCTCAGTGGACTCAGCGCCCACGGTCATTCGACCAGCTGATCACTGTAACCCAGAAGATGTGGGACACCTCCAATGGTGGAGCACCCCAGAACGGTTGCAGGAGGGATCCCGCTTGTCCCCGAGCGACGGTTGTTCTCACGACTGATGCCTCTCTCATGGGCTGGGGAGCCCACATGGGGGACCACAGGACCCACGGGTTCTGGACCCCCGAGGAGTCCCGATACCACACCAACCTGTAGGAGCTCAGAGCAGTCAGACTGGCACTGTCAGCATTTGCTCCTCAGCTCCGGGGTCAAGTGGTTCAAGTCCAGACGGACAATACCACAACCATGTACTACCTCAACAAATAGGGCGGCACGCACTCCTGTCTGCTATGCAAGGAGGCGCTCTGCATCTGGACCCTCGTCAGCCGGTTGGAGGCGGATCTCCTAGCCATCCATGTGGCAGGAGTCCCAAACCAGCTGACTGATGCTGTCAGTCGCATAGGCCAGACATCCCACGAGTGGTCACTCCATCCAGAGGTAGCTTACAGTCTGTTCTCCCATTGGGGCAAACCGTTGGTGGACCTGTTTGTCTCCAGGAAGAATGCCAAGCTAAGTCTGTATCATGCCCTCCCCAGCAGGGCTCGCTGTAGGGGGACGCCTTTTCGAGGCTATGGACCCCAGGCCTCCTCTATACCTTCCCTCCATTTCCCTTGATCCACAAGGTGTTCAAAGAGTCCATCAGTGATTCTCACAACAGATGCATCACTACTGGGGTGACGTGCCCATCTAGGGGCCACACCACTCATGGCACTTGGTCCAGTGCAGTCCCTCTAACATATTAAATCTGCTGGAGCTCAGAGCAGTGTTGCTGGCACTCCACATAAGGGGAGTCCACGGAAAGCGCCTGGTTACTCGCCTGTAACAGTAGTTCTAGGAGTGGTATATGTTGTTCATCCACACGCACCCACCCGACCTCCCCAGCTTTAAGGCACACAACCTTGCTTCCAGCGGGCTAAGATCTGTCATCAAGGGGCGGAGCCGAGAGTTATACCACCCGGCTGGGTGGGAGGAGCCAGCGTGAAGACTTCCGGCAAGATTTAAAGTGAAAGAGAATATGCCAGTAAGTGTGGATGAACAACATATACCAAGAACTACTGTTATAGGTGAGTAACCTGTTCTTTCTCCACAGGAGATTGCACAGGCTTTTAAAGTCTTGCAGACTTTACAAGGAATGCTGCCTGCTGGAAAGCAGCCACCAGTTCAGACCCCTACTACATCTGCCCAGTCTTCCTTCCATGATGATTTGAAAGAGTATGGGGAGGACGAAGAAGAAGGTGAAGGGGAGCCTATAGAGCCTGAAGTCTCCCTGAACAGGAGTTTGGTTCATCACCCAGGGCCTCAGAGGATTATTCCTCCCCTTTCACATTTGTCAGAAAAATGGTAGATGCCCTTGACATAACTGCCTCTGAAGTGATAGAGGATGAAGAGGAAGCAAATTATTTAGAGATGATGGGGTTAACACCCACCAAGAAATTATTGCTTCCTGTGAATAAGTTCTTTAAAACAGACATATTTAAAATCCTCCAGACACCTGGGTCTAACCCTCCTTTAGTAAAAGGCGGGAGAAGAAATACCAGCTGGACAAGGAAGGGGCTGAATTCTTGTTCTCCCACCCTGACCACCAGGGTGTGGTGCAAGCTGTGGACTGTGACAAGGCAAAAATACCTCTGGCATCTCACCCTCCTGAAAAAGATTCCAGAAAAACTGATAGCATAGCCAAGAAGGGCTACTTGTCAGCTTCCTTGGCCATCAGACAAGTGAATTTCCAGGCTTATCGCCCAATATCAGAATTCTCCGTGGCACTCTGTCATGGCTGTGGCAGATAAAGCTTCTTCTGGTCTCTCAGCTGACTTAGCTGAGACTGCTAGATTTGGCTTAGAAGCAACCAGATACCAATTTCAAATGACAGTAGACACTAATGACACTGCTGCCAGGTGGATGCCTAATACTATTGTTCAGAGGAGGTTTGCTTGGTTAAGAGCTACAAATCTCACTCAGTATACTCAGGGCAAGGCAGACTTGCCTGTTGAGGGTCATGTCCTCTTTGGAACTCGGACAGAGGCTTACATGAAGAAGGTGGACGAGTACAAGGCCACCTACAAAAGCAGTTCTGCCAAAGAAAGGACCGCTCTGTCCACTAGACCCAATGGAAGGGGGAGGTAGGGGCAGACCTTTCCATACCAGGCCTTTTTATCAGGCCATGGCTGTACCCCAGGTTCAGCAGTACCCACAGTTGGGGTACTTCAGGGGCAAAAGGGGTTCCATGTGTGGTTCCCAGTCTCAGCTTCAGGCAAAGCAAGACCCCTGACATGCTTTCCCAGGACGTCTTCCCACTACCAGTAGGGGGCAGACTGACTCACTACTTCCAGACTTGGAAACAAATCACCACAGACAGGTGGGTCCTGGAAGTAGTCAGGGTTTATAAATCCCTAAGCTTCAAAACCCTTCCCACTCTTAGAACCAGAGTATTCAAGTAGCTTCCAATGCAGAAAGGAAGCTGCTGGAAAAGGCAGTACAAAACCTACTTGAGTCAAAGGCAGTGGAACCTGTGCTCCAACAACAAGGGAAAAGGTTTTATTCCAGATACTTCCTCACAACAAGAAAAATGGGGGTGGCAGCCTATCCTAGACCTAATGGTGCTAAACAGGCACTTACTAAAGCCAAGGTTCAAAATGGAAACCTTGTCACTGATTCTGCCATCAATCCAAAAAAAGAGATTGGCTGGCATCTCTGGACCTGAAAGATGCTTGCTTCCACCTCCCTATAAGGGAGTTTCACAGAAAGTACCTCAGGTTCAGACTCCCTTCAGGTCTTTACCAGTTCTCAACCCTGCCATCCGGTCTCACTTCAGCTCCAAGAGTGTTCGCAAAGTTCTTTTCAGTGGTTGTGGCACACCTGCGAAGGCTAGGTGTCACAGTTTCCTTATCTGGATGTTACAGTTTTCCCTTACCTGGACGGTTGTTGGTTGGAAAGTCACCACAGCAGGTAAGGGAACATCTGCAGCTCACCCAAGGACTTCTAGAGTCACTGGGTTTTCCGATAAATCTCAAAAAGTCAGTCCTTCTCCCTGCACAAGTGCTGCAGTTCATAGGAGTAAGTAACACCCAGGAGGGCAGGGCTTACCTACCTCTAGACAGGATAAGAGTATTCTGCAGATGGCAGGCTCCTTCAGCCTGAAGAGACCAAAACTGCAGGACTGTTTTACAGCTACTGGGCCACATGGCAGCCACCACTGGCACAGTCCTGGGTTCCAGGTTCCAGATGAGAAACATCCAGTTCCACCTCAGGACACATTGGTGTCAGAGAAGGATCCTCTCACAAAGCTAGTCCCAGTAACAAAACATTAGTTCAGGCCCTTCAGTGGTGGAAAGAGGAAGCCCACCTCAGGGAGGGTTCCTTTTCAAAAGAGTCCATCAGTGATTCTCACAACAGATGCATCACTACTGGGGTGAGGTGCCCATCTAGGGGCCACACCACTCATGGCACTTGGTCCAGTGCAGTCACTCGAACATATTAAATCTGCTGGAGCTCAGAGCAGTGTTGCTGGCACTCACGCCTTCACACCACTGGTTCAGGGAAGGGTGATACAGGTCAGAACACACAATACCCACAGTGTACTACATTAACAAGCAGGGAGGAACAAGGTCAGATCCTCTCTGCACAGAAGCTATGAGAATTTAAACTCTGGCCTGTTCCCTAGGAATTTCCCTTCAGGCCATTCATCTGCCAGGCCAAGGATAATACTCTAGCAGATGCTCTGAGTCGGATCAACCTGGCCCATCACAAATGTACCTTGAACAGACAGGTGGTAGAAGTGATTTTCAGAAGGTGGGGCACTCCAGAGATTGATCTCTTTGCTTCCCACGAAAGTCACCACCTGCCGCAGTATTGTCGCAGATCCCCAGCTCAGGAAACAATACACCTGGATGCTCTGGTTCTGGACTGGTCAGGTAAGTACCTGCATGCGTTCCCTCCTTTCCCTCTGGTGTACAGAGTGCTTCTCAAGCTCAGGTCCCAGCTAGCTTCATTGATCTTGATAGCTCCAGATTGGGCCAGGCAGCCATGGTACTCTACTGCTCCCCATGTCTGTAGCCGAGCCAATACCTTCCTCAGAGGCACAACCTCCTAACCTCCAGTCAAGGGAGACTCCTGTACCCCAAACCTCAAATCCCTCAGACTCAAAGCATGGCTCTTGAGGACCTAGAGTATGCAGGCTTGCTTCTCTCTGAACATGTTCTAGACATTTTAGGGGGATACAGGAAGCCTTCCACCAAGAAAGCCTACGCCACAAAATGGAAAAGGTTTTCTATCTGGTGCTCCACCTGTGATGTGGTGCCAGCTCAGGCAGGGTTCCAACTGTGCTGGACTACCTTTATTTGCATTCACTGGGCCTGTAGCCCACTACTCTGAATGTCCACCTAGCTTCAGTGTCTGCTTACACCTCAGCTAGGAAGAATGCCTACCATGGCATCTAACCCGATTTTTAAAATGTCCTTTAAAGATGTAACTCATTTGCACCCCCCCCTCACAGGGAATCAGTGCCAGCCTGGGACCTAAATGTATGTATTGCCTAGCTCATGGGTTCCCCCTTTGAACCCATGTCTTCAGCTACTTTGAAGTATGTCACATGGAAGATGGTTTTCCTAGTGGCAATCACTTCTGCTAGAAGGATCAGTGAGCTCCAGGCTCTTTACATTGAATAGGACTACATTTCATTCCACAGGGACAAAGTGGTCCTCGAACAAACAGAAAATTTTTCCAAAGGTGATTTCGACTTCATTTGAACCAATCCATTACCTTACCTGTTTTCTTCACTGAGAATTCAAGCTCTGGGGAATGTAGACTGCACAGTATTGATGTCAAGAAAACTCTTAGCTGCTACATGACTGTCACTAAGGCCCATAGATAGGACAGGAAACAGATGATCTTACTTCGAGAGGGCTCTTTCAGTAGGTATTCACAAATAGGACTAAGGTGTCAGGACCCCACGGAAAAACTTCTAGCTAGCAGTCTCTGGCGGGGGAACGCCCCCACATCAGTTGACCAGCATCAGACGATGTCCGTATAAAGGCGGTCCCCATCGCCTTCAGTTCTTTCCATGCGTCGGCTTGTGAAAGTTCCTCGTGGTAGAACAGTGCTACGTCAGCACCTTCGTGGCCTAAGTTTTAGACTTTTCGACTAATTCTTTTATTTTTCCGACCCCAAAACCATTTGCTGTATATGCTCATCCCCAGCGCCCTCGAATCGCATAAAAACAAGTGCGACTTGTGTAGTTCTCAGCTTCACACAAGAAAGGACTGGCACTCCTTGTGCCTTTTCTGCCCAGGCTGGGACCACTGCATAGAGGACTGTCAGCACTGCCAAAAGTTCAACTCAGCTACCCGCAAAGAAGGCAGAAGTCCCTGGAAGCCCATCTCCTAAAAAAGAAAAATGGCATCCATGGAGAAGGAGTTAAAGAAACTTGACAGGCGTCAACCTCCCCAGAAGGCCATAGAAAGAAAGGTGAGAAGGAGAAGCACGGGGACCGGGATTCCTCATCCACAGCAGCCGCAACTTCGGCTGGAGTCGCAGCCCTCCAGGTATCTGCCCCTCCGGGGATCGCTCTTCGGCCATCTTGATGGCTACCAAGAAGGTGTTGCCCCTCCCATCGGGCTCATGCTTGGAGCCCCTCGGGAACCTCCAGGGTAAAGTAGACTTCCACTCCCGCCAAGGCCACTCCTCCATCACAGCCTTCTGGTCTGAGCTGGTCCGGTAAGCCAGATGCCGGTTCTACCGACGTCCACACAGACAGGGCTGATAAGCCACTCACCACCTTAGGTGAACGCCCAGGCCGCCACCCTTACGCCAAGGCCGCCCATCCTTCACGGCCTTCCATGGACTGGGAGTCCGATATGTCGGACGCCGGCTCACCCGACGTCCGCCCAGACGCTGTCAAGTCGGCCATAAGCTCCTCCAACGACCGACCGGCAGATCTGCCTGCGTCAGACCAGTCGTCGCTCCTGATGCCCCAGGCTCCCCGCAGCGGATAGGCCCATTGCCTTCTGAGGTCCTTGCGTCCCCTCTGGGCATCCCCCAGGGATTCTGATCCTCTTCCCCTGGTCGGGACTGAGGACCTAGGGACGCTGCCGTCACGGGTGCCCGACGCCGCCCTCCAGCGTACCTCTGCCTAACAGAGGACCTGCTCTTCCACCAAGACCGTCGGACCCTCCCGGAGGTCTTCCCATGCTGGGCCCGACACCCTCGGACCAGCGATCCCACCATCTGGTCCACCAGCAGGGCCTCGCCAGGACCTTCTGCTCCATCAGAGCCCCTGGCACCAGGGTACCTGATGCTGCAGTACCAGCTCATGATATCCGATGCTGCAGTACCCGACACCGCATTATCCGGCACGCAGTACCCACAACCTCGAGTACCGGCCGCCAGGAGTTCCCTTCGTCGGGTTATGGATACTCCTATTTCGGGCACCCCAAACACCCACCCATGCCCCTCTTCCTCCTCCACCATCTCTGCAGCTGCCGTGAACCTGAAGGAGGTCTTGGCTTCCTGGTGGGCCGCGGCCAAGGCTCAGCTCACCAGGGAGGTCGAGAGTCATCTTCTCATGTCGGACCCTCTACATTGGAGACCCTTCCCCCTTTACCCGATGCCAGAGGAGATCCATCTGGCTCCCGGGGCAGAGAGGACACGCACCACTGGTGGTCCCCAGAGGGGTTCCCTCCTCCTAGGGAGGAATCTTCTTCTATTTCAAAACCATCAGACTCAGATTCCAACTCAGATCACTCTGAACCTGGAGAAGAGCCTCATACTCCAGAAAACCCAAGGCGAGGGACCCTCCAAGTCCCCTCCAGAGGATCCTTCTTTTCTGAAGCTCTTGAGAAAGATCCAGGAGACATGTCAGTGGCCATCAGTGGAGCCAGACCCACAGCTCGCTGCACATTTGGATCTGCCGAGACCACTCCACACTGATTCCACCCTGTATAGAGCCTCAGCGGATCTTGTCTCCACTATTGCTTCCTATTTGAACAACCATCTGCGCTAGCCCCCTTCCGAGGAAGGCAGATAGGCTACATCAGGTCTGGAGGATAAAGACTTTCTAGGAGTCTGGATATGTTCTTCATCCACACTCATTGCATTGTCCCTTTCCTCTTTTAATCTGCTTTAAGTCTTCAGGCTGGCTCCTCCACCCACCCGGTGGTATATACCTCAGCTCCACCCCATGGCCTGATCTTCCTTTCTGCTGGAAGATACAGGTCGCCTCCTCGTGCTTTCGCATTTCATAGACCCTGGCTTTTTAAATCTACGGTTTACAGAAATTAAACCTTGTTGAGTTAGCGATCGCAATTTGCAACTTTGATCATGGAGGAGAAATCTTTCCCGGGATTTCGCCAGTGTCCTTTCGGCCAAAAGATGTCGCGCACTGATCCCCATCTCACGTACGTCTACTACCTGGGTGTTGGCCATGACAACTCGTCCTGCAGTTACTGCTTGGCCTTCCATCCCAATGTCCTGGATGACCGCGTAGCGCGTCTGAAACTGGGGAGACAGGAGTAAAGGAACCCTCCAGTGAAGCCCAATTAGGCTATGTGGGCAGTTTCCGCAGCCGTGGGCTCCACTGAGCAGATGGAACGCATGTAGGCATTCGAGGAAGAAGCTGCTCGCGCCTCGGCTAATCGAAGCTTCTTCATCTCACTGAACCTAGGCTCCACCTTTACAGGTTCGTTTAAGGAGTTGTGCCAGTCTCTCCCCACCTGGGGTGAGGCGCCCACGGGCTCGCACTTCTCCCACTCTCGGAAGAGGAAAAAGAACCCACTTCGTCTCAACTAAAGCGATCTTGAGATTGAGAAAGGTCTGTCCCAGGAGCATGCAGTCTCAACCTTGGTCGAGATCGCCTCCTCTGCCGCAGGCTTTACGGACCTTCTGTCTGGCCAGATGACCAAGGAAGTGGCCAATGAGGTCGAGATCATTCTCGACCCGATCGACCCTTGGTTGCCGGCCATGGTCGATTCCTTAGAAAGGACTCTGGTCCTAGTGTTTCCTGATGAAGAGACCCAGCCAGCTGCGTCCACAGTAAGGATCAGGTTCCTGACCTCGGGTTTCACCGACACCCCCCCACCCCACCCCGGTGTCTCCCGATCGACCGAGTCGGCCTGCCCAATCTCGGTCGAGGTCCAGAACCCCCTCAGCCGAACGACCTAGGAAGAGCCATAGGCACTGTAAGAAGAGGCGACGCCACAGGTCATCCTCATTCTTCAACGGAAACTCCGGCACTATGAGGACCTTATGTGGCAACGGCTGATTCTGACCGGGCAGAAGACGGCTGTTCCGGTCACCCTGGCCATTACTTGGCTCTCGCCTCCCAGGCCGAATCTGACTCCTCCGGAACCGAAACCGTCGGTTCCTCCGCCCGTGGGGCCGTCCGTTCCCCCGGTTTGGCCTGTTCCAGTCTCTCCACCTGTTCGGGTGGAACCGCCGCCAAACAGCCTATGGAGGCTCCTCGTAAAGAGGACCGACAGGACGCCGGACTTCCCTGATGTCTGTCTGTTACAGTCACCGGACCTCCTCTGCGAATCTAGGGTGATTTAGGCAGCACGCTGTCACTCTGATGTCACCAGGCTCCACTCTCATCTTGGGGATTATGAGTCATCAGTTGGCACAGGGATGGAGGGAAGGCCCTTCCTCCTTCCAAAGGATTCCCTCTCTCATTTCCGACTCCACGGAATGCCCTGGAGCCAATCCAGAAAAAGGCAGTACCGTCTCACAGAAATCCTAAAGAGGGGATACCTGACGAGGCTCTTCCTGTGGCCGAGGCTGTCGCTGGGTCTGCCTCAAACTTGGCAGCGCCCTGCCCTTGCCCAGCACCGGCCTGCTCGCATGGCCCGCAAGCACATGGTGCCCATGGGGTCCCTTGTGGGGTTCACTAAGCACCCTTCAGCTGAGAGCCTGGTGACCGCCTCTGTGTTCAGGCATACTGGCAGTTCGGCCGACACTGACCGACCCCGGACAAAGAGTCCAAAATATGGACCACTCTGCACGGAAGGTCTGTGCAGCTTCCTCCTGGGCTTCATCAGGCCAGCTCAGCTGTCGTCATGGCACACTTCTCTCATGCCCTTCGGGTCATTAGACAAAGTTCTCCCTCATCTCCCCACGGACATGCAGACCACGGTCAAACAGGTCGGGACAGCAGCCTCTGGACGGCCCTCGACATCAGAATTCTTTGCCGCTTGATGACTGCCACAGTGGCCTCTTGCCACAGGGCTTGCGCTGAGGCTTTCCACCTTCCGGCAGATACCCAGCATAAGCTTGCTGACATGTCTTTTCTTGGGACCGACTTTTCGGTCCAGGAGTGGCCGGTCACCCACAGCGATAGAGCAGTCCATCCACCTGGACGCCACTTCTGCCATGGTTCTTCGGCAAGAACCAGCAGAAGAAGGTGATGAAGCCTTTTCGGCAATCTTCCCCTGCGGTCCGGTAGCCCTCCTGTCAAGGAGGACAGCAACTGCAACATCAGCAGCAGGCTCAAGCTTGGCACCCCCCGGCCCAAGCCTGGATCCCAACAGGCCCGAAAAGGGGGCTGAGGCTCAGGTCCTGGAGTCTTCTCCTCCTCTTAGCCTGCCCAGTGATGGGATGGGAGTTGCCACCCCTATCTCCGTCACACCAGCTCTGGGCCCTCCCGTGCCGGGTCGGCTCCGCCATTTCCTTTCCGCCTGGTCTGCTGTCACTTTGGAGAGGTGGATTCTCGAAGTAGTCGGTCGGAGGTTGCCTCTAGAGTTCGAGCAGTACCCTCCCAGTCGAGCCCGCGCCCCTCGGGAGGAACGGCTTTCCGTATGCACTCAGTCGGCTCTTGAGGGCGACAAGCTCAACTGCTCCACATAGAGGTGGTAGCTTCCGTGGGGATCCTCCAGCAGACCCAGGCTTTGTCTCCAGGTACTTCCTGGTGCCCAAGCGGATGGGGGTTGGCGCCCATTCTAGATCTCCACTACCTGAATTAGTTTCTCAGGTCTTCACCTTTTGGATGGTCACTCTGTCCCAGATCATACCATCCTTGGAGCGAAACATGTGGTTCTGTTCTCTGGATCTGCAGGACGTGTTCTTTCACGTCCCAATCCTTCCGTCCCATCAGCAGTTCCTCCGCTTCAGGGTCGAGGGGACCCTGTACGAGTTCCAAGCCATGCCGTCAGCCTGTCATCGCCCCACGGGTCTTCACCAAATGCATTGCAGTGGTGGCGGCCCATCTTCAGGGGGTGGGTGTCAGAATTTACCCCTACCTCGACAATTGGCTCCTGGCAGGTTCCACCCAACAGGAGGTGGAGAGGTCCAGGAATCTGGCCCTCCAGACCTGCTCCGGCTCAGCCTCCTGATCAACGAGGCCACATCCGGAACTCATGCCTTCCCAGGTGATGGGCTTCATCGGGGCAGAGCTCGACTCTTGTCAAGCCAGAGCTCGGCTCCCAGCAGACAGGGTAGAGGTTCTCTCCTCCTTTGCCCAATCATTACTGGTTGGGCACTTGTGCCCTGCCTGGGACTTTCTGCGCCTTCTGGGTTACATGGCGGCATGCACCTCAGTGGTCCGTTGGGCCCGGTTGCACATGCGCCCTCTCCAATGGGAGTTGGCCGCCCAGTGGACTCAGCGTCACGTTCATTTCGACCAGCTGATCACTGTAACCCAGATGATGTGGGATGCTCTCCAATGGTGGACCGCCTCAAACCAGTTGCGGAAGGATCCGTTTGTCCGCCCTAGCGGCATGGTCTTCCTCACGACTGATGCCTCTCTCATGGGCTGGGAGCCCACATGGGGGACAACAGGGCGCACGGATTCTGGACCCCTAAGGAGTCCCGATGCCACACCAGCCTGTTGGAGCTCAGAACAGTCAGATTGGCCCTGTCAGCTTTCACTCCTCAGCTCCGGGGTCAAGTGGTTCAAGTCCAGACAGACAATACCATGACCATGTACTACCTCAACAAACAGGACGGTACACACTCCCGTTTGCTGTGCAAGGAGGCGCTCCACATCTGGACCCTCGTAAGCCGGTTGGAGGTGGATCTCCTAGCCATCCATGTGGCAGGAACCTTGAACTGGCTGGCAGATGCTCTCAGCCGCATATGCCAGACATCCCACGAGTGGTCTCTCCATCCAGAGGTAGCTTACAGCGTGTTCTTCGGTGGGGCAACCCATTGGTGGACCTGTTTGCCTCAAGGAAAACTCCAAGCTGAGGCTGTATCATGCCCCGGTTCACTGCAGGGGTATGCCTTCTCGAGGCTGTGGACCCCAGGCCTCGTCTGTGCCTTCCCTCTGTTTCCTTTGCTCCACAAAGTGTTACTCAAGGTGAGGAGGGACAAGGTGATTCTGGTAGCCCCAGATTGGCGCGCTCTGTTCTGGTATCCAAATCTCCTCAGCCTCAGCTGCAGGCCCCGGCGGCTTTGCACATGCCTGGACCTGATATCTCTCAACCAGGTGAAGGTCTTCCATCCGACCTTCAGTCCCTGAACCTCACAGCCCAGTACCTGAGCGGCTACAGTTCTAGGCTTTGGGTCTTTCCGAAGATGTCTTCATTGTGGCGGAGGCATCTAGAAAGGAATCGACCAGGGAATGTTATGCCTTTAAATGGAAAAGCTTTTCCATTTGGTGCCAGGGTAAGGGTCTGGACCCCTTATCCTGCTCTGTGGCTAACATTCTCGACTACCTTTGGCCTCTCTCTCTCTCTCTCTCTCCAAAGGGGGTCTCCAGTCATCGACCCTTAGGGTGCACCTGGCAGCCATTTCTGCTTGCCAGGCGCGGTCTGGTCTGCCAATAATGGCGCAGGAGACAGTGGTCGGGCATTTTTTTCAAAGGCCTGGATCACATATCCCCTCCAGTGCATGAACTTCCACTTCCGTGGGATCTGCTGCTGGTTTTGGCAAAGCTCATGGGCAAGCCATTCGAACCCATGCACAAGTGTGAGCTGTCACACTTGTCGAAGATGGCCTACCTGATGGCTATCACGTCAGCCAGGACGACAGGGAGCTCCAGGCACTTTCGGTGGACTCCCCTTATCTGGTCTTTCACAGGGACAAAACTGTCCTGCGCCCCAACCCGAAATTCCTTCCAAAGGTGGTGTCAGAGTTTCACCTTAACCAGGTGTTGACTCTGCCGGTATACTACCCTAATTACACCTCGGACGCCAAGTACAGGCTCCATACTTTGGACCTGAGATGTGCTCTCTCCTATTATAAGGAGAGGACGGCGGAAATTCGGGGAGAGGTTCGCCAGCTGTTTATCACCAACGCTGAAGCCGCTTCTGGCAGACCTGCAGCCAAACGGACCATTGCAAGATGGATTACATCATGCATAGGTCTGTGGTATGAGTTGGCAGGCAAGGAGACTCCCAGAGGGTTAAAAGCTCATTCTACCCACCATACTGCTGCATCGCTGGCTGCTTCCAGGGACATCCCTATCCAGCAAATCTGTCAGGCTGCTACCTCGAAGTCAGCAAACACCTTCATTACCTACTACCACATCGACCTTGAGTCAAGCTGGGATGCTGGTTTTGGGACCTCAGTTCTCCAATCTCTGTTCCCTAAGTAGGGGGTGTGCGCCTTACCTCCCTTCTCCTGGAGAACTGCTAGGAGTCTGCCAGTGAATGTGTATGAGCAACATATCCACATGCCTAGAAGAACAGGTTACTCACCTGTAACAGTAGTTCTAGGAGTGGTATAAATGTTGTTCATCCACACGCACCCACCCGACCTTCCCGGCTGCGGACTCACACAACCTGGCTTCCAGCAGGTTAAGATCTGGCGTCATGGGGCGGAGCTGAGGTATGTACCACCCGGGTGGGTGGGAGGAGCCAGCTTGAAGACTTCTGGCAGATTTAAAGAGGAAAGGGACAATGCCAGTGAGTGTGGATGAACAACATATACCACTCCTAGAACTACTGTTACAGGTGAGTAGCCTGTTCTTCTCAGTTTCCACCCCAAGGCGGACTCTGTTGTAATCAGTGCCGCCCAATCCAAAACACCTGAGCTCATCCCCCACCTGACAAAGAATCACGACTTCTGGATCAGTACGGGAAGATTTACTCATGTTCGACACTAAGCATCAGGGCCCTCAACTACGTCAGCCACGTGGGGAACTTCCAGAAGTCCATTCTTAGCCAGGTAGAATCCAAGCTGGACTCCCTTCCTAATTCACAGACCAAATAGGAACTGGGAGACTTGGTCCGATCCACTCGTTCAGCCTGTCGGCACATGCTCCATGCCACCTGCGATGCAGTGGATACAGCTGGCAGAGGCTCGGCTTTTGCCATAGGCTTACGGCGTCATGCCTGGCTCCGTGTGTCAGGATTGGTCCCCGAAGTGCAGACTGTCATACAAGATGCTCCATTCAGCGGTTTGGTGCTGTTCGGGGGTGATGTCAAGGACATCATAACCGAACTGCAGGAGAAGGGCACTTCACTTAAGTCAGTCCAGACTTTGTATAGGCCCCCTCAAGGGCAGCGACGTCCTTTTCATCGGCAGAACCTACCCAAGGAAAGCAACAAACGTCAGGCCCCTCCAGCAACCAAGACTCCCCCCAGCAAAAAAACCCACGGGAGCCTGCTGCTGCACTGCCCACCACCTCCTGACTCCCTGCCTCTCTCTCTGCCTCTGGTCATTCCAGAGGAACCGTTGGGGGGGAGAGTCTCCTCTCATCTAACGGGTTGGGAGAGGATAACATCAGACGCTTGGGTGCTCCAGCTAATATCAGCTGGACACTCAATACAGTTTCTACAGAAACCTCCTCCTCAGTTTTATTCCCCACAACATCTTCCTCTTGTTCTAGAAGAAATCATATTCCTTCTATCGAAGGTGGCAGTAGAGCCCATCCCCACTCATCTTTGGGGGACGGGTTACTATTGCCATTTCTTTCTAGTTCCAAAAAAGACTGGAGACTTGAGGCCCATCCTAGACCTCAGGTCCCTGAACATGTTCATGGAGTACAAACGCTTCAGAATGCTGTCCTTGCAGAGTCTTCTTCCCTTACTTCGGCCGGGACAGTGGCTATGTGCTCTGGATATGCAGGATGCATACCTGCATATCCCCATATGCCCTTCCCACCACAGATACCTCCAGTTTTGCTTTCTGGGTGACCACTACCAGTTCAAGGCACTCCCATTTGGTCTTTCCTCAGCTCCCTGAGTATTTTCCAAATGCCTGTAAGTGGTAGCAGCCCACCTGCATACTCAGGGTGTGCAGGTCTTCCCGTACCTGGACGATTGGCTCCTGGCGGCCTCTTACGGGGGGAACTCCTGCACTCCCTTTCCCTTACCCTGCAGGTTTTTACCAGCCTGGGTATTACCGTCAACCAGGCCAAGTCCAACCTGGTCCCTTGCCAATGTCTCCAATTTATAGGGGCGATACTGGACACAACCCTGGGCAAAGCCTTTTTACCTCCGGACAGGGTAGAGACCCTTCACATTCAGGCTCGTCTCTTGTCCGTTCGCAGACAGGTCGGAGCCAGGTCAGTCCTCTGTCTTCTGGGGCTTACGATGGCTGCCATTCTGACAGTTCCACTCGCTTGGCTCCGTATGAGGATCCCTCCGTGGACGCATCGGTTGCAATGGGGCCAAACTCTGGATGAACTAGACCAAGAGGTGCTAGTGTCGGATCCCATGATCAGGGACTTGCACTGGTGGATGGTTCAGGAGAAACTGTGTCTGGGAGTTCCGTTTTGCATCGCCCCTCCATTCCAAACGCTGACAACAGATGTGTCAGGGGAGGACTGGGGTGCCCATCTAGGGTCTCAAAGGACTCGGGGCAACTGGTCCCTTTTCGAGCAGAGACTGCACATAAATGTGCTGGATCTGAGAGCAGTCCTATATGCCCTACAGGCTCGTCTTCCTTTCATTCTTCCCGGTCATCTTCTGATCCAGTCAGACAACATATGTGTAGTCTGGTACCTCAGCAAACAGGGAGGAACATGTTCCTATCCGCTGTGCTGGGAGGCAATGAGAGTCTGGTATTGGGCAGATCAGCACAACCTTCACCTGACCACAGTTCATGTTCCTGGGTTGGAAAATACCCTGGCAGACTAGCTCAGTCGCTCCTCAGCCTGGGCTCACCAGTGGGAGTTAGACCAACAAGTCATAAACAACATTTGTCAGCAGTGGGGGGATGCCTCAGGTGGATCTTTTCACCTCCCCCCAAAACACCAAACTTCCTGCCTTTTGCTTGCTCGCTTCAGGGTGAGACGTTTTCTGGTGGGACACACTGTGTCTCTGCTTGAGGGACAGACTTGTGTATGCCTTCCCTCCCATTCCCTTGATTCCGAGAGTCTTGAACAAACTCAGAACAGAAGGGGCTCATTTGATTCTCATCACCCACTTCTGGCCCAGGCAAGTTTGGTTCTCTCTTCTGCAACAGTTTTCCAAGGAACCTCTTCTTCCTCTTCCTCTGTCACAGCAATTGTTGACCCAGGATCAGGGGACCCTAGTTCACCCAGGCCTCAAATCCCTTCATCTCCGTGCATGGCTTCTTCAGACGTAGCCAAGGCACTCTTCAGAGTTTCTCCTTTAGTAGAGGACATTTTGGTGGAGGCGAGAAAACTTTCCACCAGGTCCACCTATGCCATGAAGTGGAAATGGTTTTCCATCTGGGCGAGCTCTAAAGACTTGGAGCCTTTCTTGTGCCCTGCTAACAAAGTCCTGGATTACATGCGTCACCTCTTCAACCTGGGTCTCGGCCATTCTTCTTTGAAAGTCCATATGGCAGCTATCTCGGCCTACCACCTTCCCTTCAGAGACCGGTCTTTTGCCCAACTGGAAGTCTCTAAAACCTTCTTTAAAGGGATTCTCCACCCGAGACCCCCATCCACAATCCGCCCCTCCATGGGACTTGATTTCATCCTGGAAAAGCTCACACTGACCCCCCTTGAACTGGCAGCAGAAGGAGACTTAAAGTTCCTTTCCTGGAAGGCGCTCTTCCTAGTGGCCATTACCTCTGCTCGATGTATTTCCGAACTCCAAGCCTTAATGTGTAAAATCACGTATTTGATTTTCCACGAGGAACGTATGGCCATGTGCACCAATCCTAAGTTTCTTTCTAAGGTGGTGGCCGAGTCTATGCTGATCAATCCATTGAGTTACCAGCTTTCTTTATGCAACACTCCAATCTTGGGGAGTACCTCTTACATACTCTGGATGTTCACAGAATCCTGTGATACTACACCAAGTCTCTCAGGAAAACTGATCAGCTTTTCGTTTCTTTCGTTCACAAACGGGAAGGCAATGCTGTTTCCAAGCAATGCCTGTCTAAGTGGTTGGCGAATTGTATCACTTTCTCACTTACAACAAGTCCCTCCCGGGTCAGGTCAGAGGTCACTCCACTAGAGGAGTTAGCTGCCTCTGCAGCTTGTTTCAAGAATGTGTCAGCGGCAGATATCTGCGCAGCTGCTACTTGGATGTCTGTCCATACCTTCAGGAAACACTACAGTTTGGACTTTGCCTCTCGCCATAGAGCAGGCTTCGGGTTGGCTGTTCTGCAGGGTCTTCTTTCATGAGACCTGTCCAGCCTTGAGGTTTATGTTGTGGACGACCGTCCTCCTCCCGAGTTTTCTTCTTTGTTCCAGACTGCTTGGGACTCGGTCCTATCTGTGAATACCTACTGCAAGAGCCCTCTCGAAGTAAGATAGTACAGTTGCATAAGAACTTACCATAGCAGTAGATCTTCAAGAGAGGCTCTTGCAGTAGGTATTCCCTTCCTGCTCTCCGTCCCCCTAGGTTTCTTCTCTTTTTCTTCCATGGGGGCATATCCTCTTTTCTCTCTCATCTTGCCTCTTTAGGCCTTTGGCAAGAAAGAACTGGAAGGCAGGTGTGGGGGACCACCACTTTATACGGACCTCGTCTGATGCCGGTCACCTGACTTGGGGGCGGTCCACCGCCAGAGACTGCTAGCTAGAAGTTTTTCCATGGGGTTCTGATGCCTGGCGTCTTAGTCCTATCTGTGAATACCTACTGCAAGAGCCTCTCTCGAAGATCTAATGTTACGTTAAGTTCTTACGTATCTGTACTTTCCTGACCTGTGGGTATGTAGGAAAAGGACGTCCAGCATCTAAGAGGTCCATTTCTCACTGGATAGTTCAGTGTATTCAATTTTGCTACTCAAAAGCTGGGAAGGAGCTCCCAGCAAAGCTGAGAGCCCATTCCACAAGGGGTACAGCTGCTACTATAGCAGCTTCCAGGGATGTTCCACTGGTGGACATCTGTACAGCAGCTACCTGGAGAACAGTGCACACCTTCACTAAGCATTACAGTCTGGACACACCGGCTGGGGTGATGCCAGGTTTGGCACAGCTGTCCAGGAGTCTCTATTCCCAAAGTAGGTTCTGTGCCCACCTCCAAAGGTTCTGCTTCTTCGTTTGCATAAGAGTTAGGAATATTGGAGTATTCTTGGGGTGAGAAGAAAAAAATTACTTACCATAGTAATCTTGTTTCTTCAATATTCCAATATTCATAACTCTCCCACCCCGCCTCCTCTGTTAGAACCAGTGGCCTCTGCACTCCATGCTGTGTAATCAGCGGTATGAGTGCCACACTGGCATTTCTGTTGAAACTGTGTTTTCATTGGTTTCACCCTCTTCAGGTGATTCTGGCATTCGGGAAGGGGGTGTTGGTGGTGTTCCCTGCTGTTGGAGGTTTTTGGGTGTTATTATTATTATAGTTTTATAGGAGTATTTTCTCGTGGGGCCTGTCTTGTCAGGCATCTATGAAATCTGAGAGGTTAGAATGTAGGCAGTTGATAGGGGCAGCATTTGAAAAGTGTCATGTACTAATGGTGTTCCATCATTAGCATAACGTTTCATCTCTGGGCAGATCTGGCTTAAAGGCATACTGCATAAGAGTTATGAATATTGGTGTATCCCTTGGAAGAAACAAGATAACTATGGTAAGTAATTTTTTTCTTTTTTCCTTTTAAACTCCATTGAGTTTGAGATTCCAGAGAGTCTTTGCAGGATATTTGTTCTTTTAGTATAGAGATACATAATATAAATGATAGATCTGACATCATGTTTTCATATGCTAATGCAGTTCTCATGGACAATGAGATTTCAACAACCATGAAATGGAGACCCCCAGGGCAATCACAGGGGGCTACCATGAGCAGTGAAAACAAAGTAAGGCTAACAGATATAGCCCTAACAACTACAGGAAAGGAGTTGTCTGTTGACATGGAAACAAATAAAATTTAAATAAGAGGGTGTAGTTTTCCTTTAAATCACGGGGTAGGACAATGAGGGTTTGATAGGAATGGGCAAGGAGGAGAGGGGATGGCCGGAGAGCATGGCCTGGGGTTAGGGCTGATGTTCCCTTATGACAACAGCAGCAGTGCAATGATTAAGAAGTGAAGTTTAGCACTCTTATACCAGGGCAGAGATCTAGCTGGGGTAGAAGTGTATGTGTGTGCTTGTGTTGGGAAGGGGGGGGTTTGGAGGGAGGTGGCTGAAGTTTTAGCAAATGTATCAATGTGAGGTAGGAGGGTGGTGCAGGATCGTAAAGGGTAGTGCGACCAAATAGTGAGGATTGGTGTAGGGGACACTGCAAGGTTATAAACAGGGATGTAGAGGAAGATAGGGGCAGGCATCGTGGGGGACGGAGCAGGAGTGAGCATGAGGAGGGGGAGGTAGAGTGCAATGAAGAGGGAAATAGGTAGTCTGTGAGAGGTTGGAGACAACATAAGAGGAGATATGGCTAGGGGGATGGACTGGAGGAGGTAATAGAACAGGCTTTTAGATGGGGCAGCCAGAGGAAGGGGAAATGAACTGCAGCTAGGGTACAGCTCTCAACCTCTTAACAGATTGGGAGGTATGGTACTGGTGAAGGGGAAACGGGGCTACAGTACAATGCTTAGATCACTTAATTGCTAGTAGCAGGTACTTCCCAGGAAATTCCTGTTTGGATTTATTAGCACAACTTGTGTGGTAATGAGAGATTATATTTGCCTTGCTGGGAGGGGAAGAGTGATGATCTACAATTGGGTGGCAGTTCCCAAGGGTGGAGCCCAGAGTGAAGCAAGGGGATTTAAAGAGGGGAGGAGGAGGAGAGTGGGCAGGAGAAAAATTTCAGCTAGAAGGATAAATTAATTCATGAATTTAAGTAGCAGACAGCCGAGAAATTGCTGAATTTAGCAGCAGTGTGTGTAAGAGAGCCAGTCTGCTATGCCCAGCAGATGGCAGCGTCCAGTCAGTGGAATATTGAGCGAGGGCCCCCGAGTTTGAAGCTTCGCGCCTTAGTAGGACCATTCCTGGTGCTTGTTTCCTTGCGGGGCCGAAAGTTGCAGGCAGGAGGTGCGAGCGGTGGTGGCAAAGGGAGCCACCACCAAGAGTGAGTGCCCGGTCCAGGGCTCGGATCTGTGGAAGGGAAAAACGAGAGGGGATTAATTAAGTAGGTGAAACGGGGTTGCCAGAGGCTGCACAGGACAGGAAAGGGCAGAATACAACGAAGTGGGGGGGCAGGAGCAGGTAGCAGACAGAAGAGCAGTGGGGGACCAGAGACAGTAGGGAGAGAAGAGTTAGCTTAGTTGGAGACAGGAGAGAAGAATTAACTTAATTGAGGTGCAGTTAGCAGTGGAAGATAGGGAGTAGGGGGGTGGTCAGCACCGAGCACCAAATGGGGGGTTTAGGAGAAGAGACAAAAGAATGGGGCGAGCACTTGGAAAAGCAGGTGGAAGTTCCAAGAACAAGTTCGGAATTAAAACAACTCTAAACAATTCAGTAGATTTAACAAGAATTAGTGCAGAACTCAAATCATACAACAGATTTAACTGTTCAGAATTAAAGCACAACTCTAATTCAAACAGGTTTAAAAGAGGGCTGGGAGTTAACACAAATCCTAGGACTAAGCAACAGCCCAGCAGTAATTTACGCTTAGACTAGAATTCTAACAAGGAATGATAATTTGTAAATTCACCTAGAGAGAAAAAGAAAATTGCAGCTAGAAGGATAAATGAATTAATGAATTTAAGTAGCAGACAGCCGAGAAGCAGCTGAATTTAGCAGCAGGCAGCAGAGTGTGTAAGGGAGCCAATCGGCTATGCCCAGCAGATTACAGCGTCCAATCAGTGGATTGTTGAGCAAGGGCACCCAAGTTTGAAGCTTGGCGCATTAGTAGGGACCGTACCCGGAGCTTGTTTCCTCGCGGGGCCAAAAGTTGCAGGCAGGAGGTGCGAGCGGCAGTGGCAAAGGGAGCCGCACCACCGAGAGTGAGCGCCCAGTCAGGGGGCTCAATCTGGATCTTGTTTCCTTGCTAGGCTGAAAGTTGCAGGCAGAAGAAGTGGGCGTCAGTGGCAAAAGGAGCCGCACTTCCGAGAGTGAGCGCCCCATCAGGGGGCTTGATATGGATCTTGTTTCCTTGTGGGGCCAAAAGTTGCAGGCAGGAGGAGCAGGCGGCAGCAAAGGAGCCACACCACCGAGAGTGAGCACCCAGTCAGGAGGCTCGATCTGGAGCTTATTTCTTGGTGGGGCCGAAAGTTGCAGGCAGGAGGAGCGGGCAGCATTGGCAAAGGAGCCGCATCGCCGAGAGTGAGTGCCCAGTCAGGGGCCTCGATCTGGAGGTTATTTCTTTGTGGGGCCGAAAGTTGCAGGCAGGAGGAGTGGGCGGCGGTGGCCAAGGGAGCCGCACCACCAAGAATGAGCACCCAGTCAGGGGGCTTGATCTGTGGCTACTCTAAGGTTACCTCTGTTTCCTCCTCTGTTCCCCTAGTGGGCTGTTGCTTTTGGTCTCCAGCGGGAGAACTGAGGAGGGTATTGGGGCTGTCCACTCTTATAGGACTGACTGATGTCAAAGGGTGATGTCGGTGGTGAGTGGACCCCTCTGAGAGACTGCTTGCTGGAATGTTTCCGTGTGGTCCTATTACCTGGCGGCTTAGTCCTACCAGTGTGGCCAGCTGCAAGAGATCCTCTTGAAGATCCACTGTTACAGTAAGTTCTTACATAAATTTACTTTTCTACCTATATTGGTGTTGGGAGTCCCATCTTAATTAGGTATGGTCCTGCCTACCTACTTTGCCAACTTCCAGAGTAAGGGAGAAAGAACTCAATTCACTGGATATTAAGAGTCTGTTCAGGTTTTGCATGGACAGGACTAAGGACTTCAGAGTCATAACAGCTCTTAATCTCTTTCAGCCCTAATCAAAAGGGACTTCCTGTCAAGTGCATTTCAGTCTGGATTTTAAACTGCTTCCGCCACTGCTGTACTACAGCTCAGGTTAAACTGGAAGGCAAGATACAGTACATGCCTAATTGGTTGCCACTTCCCTGGCAGAAATACGCTCTGTGTCCATTGGAAAAATTGCAGTGCTGCAACTTCAAGCACAGTGCAAGCTGTTATCAAGCATTGTGTCCAGGATGTCCATGACAGGCAGCATGCCATCTTTGGTAGGACAGTTTTGAATTGATTACCATCATGAGTGAGCTCTCAGCTTCAGCCTCCTGGTCCGGTGGACTATTCTCTATTGTTGGTACTCTGGCACATTAGTTGGAATCTAAGGAGAAAAGATGGATTCTTGGAAGATATGAAAGTTGTTGATCTTCATAAATATCTTCTCCGTAGATTACCATGCCAGCCCACTATCCCCTGGACTCACTTCAGTATTGCTGTGTTGGTCTCTACCCCTTTGTACTTGCTTTGAACTATGAAGACACTGTGTTACTGGGTTTGGTGGCCCTTCTTACTTGGGACACCAGGGTCATCCGTCATCTTGTGCCTTTAGGTTGAGGGCGTCATTACTCGTTAGGTTAATATTGTTCACCTCCTCTGTAAAACAACAACAAAAAAAAAAAAGTACTGAGGCAGTTGGGGGCCGGGGCTGCTGTATACCAGCGCATTGGGCCTACTCACACTGCCAGTGCTCCAGAGAAGTTCTGACTCCATCGGGGTCCTAGCATGTTCATCACAGACCCATTAGGGGTAATCTCTGGAGAAGATATTCATGAAGTTCAGTAGTTATGGTAAGTATGTAACTTTCATTTCCCAGCTGTCTTTTCAATGCAAGGGACTCTTGCCTCACCGTAAAGGATCACTTTGAACTGACCACCAGCTCTTTCATGTACACTAGTCGCACTTAAAGAAGGGGAAACTCCACTTGTTTAGAAAGTCCCTATGGCAAAGTGTCAATTTCAAAGATCCTTGACCCACTTCATAGCTTTCTATGGGACAGTTAATACCCTGATTTCAAGAACAGCTTGAGGAACTAGTTGTGAAAAGAAAAGGATCATATGGTTTATGTTGTGTTTTTTTAGTTAGAAATGCAATTACTCCTGTAACTTTCAAAACATTATACATTGTGGGGGGGGGGTTAAGTAAGGGGAGTTCTCTTATGCAGGACTCTTTTCCTGCATGAAACAGTACTGTTTTCTCTGCTTTTGCCCAATCTAGGCAGTGGACAAGCACTTCAAGCTGCCTCATGCCTCCAGCAAACCAGTCAGGTCTTCAGGAAGTTTGATGGACACTTCATACAAAACACTGAGATTTGCTCTTAGATCTTCACTGAAAACTGCTATCTACAGAATAACTACTACATTTGGGGAACATCTGAAGTAAGGATTGTGTGTAGTAACCCATGTTGCTAGGTTCACCTTTGATTTTTCTTCTGTACAGTTTACCTGGTCAGTTACTGGGAGCATAACCCCTCTTGATTGCCACTGTTCTGCAGCTGGGGTTTATTTGCTCATTATATTGTACATAAGATGCAGTAGGATCATTCTCTCTGTTTTCTGCTGCCAAAGGGAGAACTAAAGCATATGGTCAAGTAACTGGCCTGGGTCACAAGTGAGCCAAAGGTTTAGCTGGGATTTGAACCAGAATCACCTGTCAGTCCATGGCTGTAGCACCTGAGCAACGTTTTGTGGTCTGTACAGCAAACCTACTTAGATTATTCGCTGTCTACTAATAACAAACCATTGTAATAAGGTTGCTAATCATGCCTATGCCCTTTTACGTAGAATTAATAATACTTTCGTTCTTAAAACTGAGGAGTGCATCATGGCCCTGTATAAAACCCACGTTAGACCTCACTTGGACTATGGTTCACCTTTCTGGAGTCCCTATCTGGCTACGGACATCACAAGAATTTAAAAAGTTCAAAGAAGGGCCACAAAATTTATACCACATCTTTCTCCATTGGATTATGAAACTAGGCTTCATAGAACGGGGCTTTATTCCCTCGAATTTAGAAGATTAAGGGGCGATCTCCTTCAGTTATTTAAGATCTCTCAATCAGCTACGCTAATGAGCTTATGCGGATTATCCTTTACATCCAGAAAAATTGTAGCTAGAATACACAATAAACAAATAGGAATTGACAGAACAAGAACAAACAAAAGACAGCAGTTTTTTACTGTCAGAGCCCCGAGAATTTGGAATTCCTTGCCACAGGATATTGTTGATTGCCAGAATATAAATATCTTTAAAGTCAAACTTGATAAATGGCTTCTGGAAAGAACATAACTTATCAATGATCCACAGTGTGTGGAGGACATCCTCGATGGGCTTCGGCCTTCTTTTTTCCATCTACCAAGTAACAGTTGATACAGGTAGAAGCTGTCCTGTCAGTTACCCTACCCATCCATGCTGGAGTCCCACAGAGCTCCATCCTTGGTCCCATCCCACTCCTCTGCTGAGCAGTCAGCGTTCTCCTATCGTCTTCCCTCCCTCTGGAACCTACTCCCTTAATTTCTCCATCTCTCCCTCCCCTGTCACCCTTAGGCACCAGCTGCTGTCATCTCCTCCCTGACCTCCCGTTGGAGCCCCTACCATCCCTGTTGTTGAGCCTTCTCCTGGGTTCTACTTCAGGCTGTATCATGCTCCTTCACCTTCTGTATCTGCAGTGCCTCATTCTACCTGCTTTGGTATCTTTATTTGCACATCAAGTCACTCATTGTACCTTTGCTTAACTCCATTTACTTTTTATGTGCACTTGTACCCTGTTAAATTGTACTCTGTTTGCACTTTGTGCCAATCATTAATACTTTGCATGCTTCTATTATTGTATTTCCTGATCTTACTTTGAGGGTATCTCTTGCAGCAGGTCAAACCTGTGAAACTATAGCCACCAGGTGCCAGGACCACACACAAACTTTTTTAGCTAGTAGTCTGCCCGGTGTTCCACTCGCTCCGATGTCACATGCTGACGTCGCCATATCCTTTAAGATTGGGCAGCCCCCGCACCCTCCTCAGTTCTTTTCCCACTGTCTACCATCACACGTCAGACCTCTCGGTGATGCTGCCGCTTCAGTCGACTACCATTTTTCGATTTTTTTTTTTTTTTTTTTTTTTTTTGTGTCTCTCCCAATGTAGTATTACTTTACTTTAAAGTGATTTTTATTCGTCATTTAGCTCCATCTCTGACAAGCTCTTCAGGAGGTGTGCCTGTCGCTAGAAGATCCCTGAAAAGGATGACCATGACACTTGTGTCCGCTACCTAGGCCCCGACCACGATACCAAAACCTGTGAGATCTGCTGTGGCTTCAACCAGGCCACCAGGTGCCGCCACCAGAAGACCCTGGAAACCTTCCTACTCAAGCAGCAGGTCGGCTAAATGAAGAACGAGCTGTACAGGCCAGGAGTTCCTCTGCTTCCCCAACCTTGTCATTGGGCACTACTTCTTCCATGGCCCAGGACAAATCAAGCGGGAAGCACAAGGACAAGGACCGCGCCAAGCTCCAGTCCCTTCCCTCTCACTCGCTGTCACCGCTTCAGGTGTCAACCGCGGCGGTGCCATCCTCCTCTTTGGGAGCGGCCCCCATCTGCCTCGCACACCCTTTCTTCCTCAGGGCTGCTATTGACAGCTCCTCCCACCAATCTGTTTATGGCGGGTTTTGGTTCCTCGGGCGCCCTACTGACGTCACAGCCCCTTCTGTTTTGACCCCTGTTTTCCATGAGCCAACAGTTAGGTGGCTCCGCCAGGTATCTGCGGGGCCTCAACTTACTGCCTCTGCACCATTCTCTGCTGTGGCCTCTTCCTCTGGGCCATCGTCAGCGCTGGTGTGTCGCCCAGGACAGTTTCTTGGTCATTCTCTCCCTCTGCAACAATGACCCAGATGACGTAGACACCCCACGGGCCTAAGCCCACTAGGCTACTCTCCCCAGCTCCACTGCTGGAGCCGACCCCAGTACCTCCTCAGCTGACGCTGCTTAGCCTGTTGCAGGTCACGGTTGACTTCCCTATGCTTTCCAACCTGTGGGACTTCATGCAAGCTAGGTTTGCTTCCCCACAAGGGCCGATGCCGCAGGGGCCTCCAGTGCCTACCCCAGCGCCCTTGATCCCTACGGGCCCATGGCATTCTTCTTGAGATAGGGAGCCCTCTAACCCCTCCTCAGGGCACTGGGGATGTGGATGAGTATCACCCTGACCTACTTCTCCCATATGATGTAGATAAAGTTGATACAGGAGATGAAAGCAGTGCTTCCCCATCCCACTCCATGTCCACAGTGTCGTCTGATGGTGAGGAGACCTTCAAGTATGTCCCGGTACCCCCTTCCCCCGACCTTTCCCTTGTCTTGGTCTTGAGACAGTTGCATGTAGCCATGGAGTTTGACACTATGAACAAGACCCCATCCGGCGTAACTTGTCCACGTACTTTGGCTTGCTGAATGCTCCCCCTCTGGTCAGTCCTCCTTTGATTGAACCTTGAGTATGGCCACCTGGCATCAGTCCTGTTTGGTCCCAGCCATGCCTCAAAAGGCAGACAGACTTTATCAGGCTCCAGCTGGCAAGCCTTTTTACTCTGAACAGCCTCAAGTGGACTCTGAGGTCATCAGTGCTGCCCACGATGGTACTAAGAGACCCAAACACCTCAGTTCACTTCACTTCACCCAGAAAAGGAGCCCTGGAGGTTGGATCTCATGGGTAAGAGAACCTTTACCTCTGCCATGTTGGTCATAGGGGTCCTCAACTATATCACCCATATGGTCCAGTTGCAAAACCAGCTCTGGGCTCAGGCCAAGGACACTGCTAAAGCCCTCCCAGAGGACCCCCGGGACAACAGCTGCTCCAGACTATCCAGTCAGGGCCCAACATCAACAAGCATCTTCTTCGCTCTGCCTGAGAGGCAGTGGATGCTTCGACCTGCGTGGCCGCAGCGGGCATTTGTCTACAATGCCATTCTTGGCTGAGAGTATCAGGATTTGCCCAGGAGGTACAATAATCCATTGTGAATGCCCCTTTCAGGGGTACAGTATAAATTATTTGAGGCAGATGTGCAGGATATCCTGTCTAACCTGCAGGCTTCTGGCCGCACCCTCCAATCAGTTCATTCCATGTACCACACTAACTAGCCCTGAAGCGGTGTGCAGGTGCCCTTTCGGTGCACTGCCCCATAGACTCAAACCCTCAGCCAAGCCCCAGGGAGAGCGTAGAGGCGGTGCAGACCCGGCTGCCCCTTCCTCTTCAGCATGAATCCTTGTCCTTTGTCTCTGCCGCCTCCCCCATTGTCAGGTAGGAGGTTGTGGTTGGTGGTTGTTTTTCCCTGCAGGGTGATCACCAGAGACGCCTGGGTCTTGCAGCTAATAGAGAACGGCCCACTCTCTGGAGTTCATGGAGTGGCCTCCAGAGAAACCTCCACTTTAGTCCTGTTATCCTCCAGACCACATTCCAGTGTTTTGAGAAGAGATCCACTCCTTGCTGCACAATAGGGCCATAGAACCCGTCCCAGAGACCCAGCAAGGAAGGAGGTTCTACTCCTATTTTTTCCTGGTGCTCAAATGTACAAGGAATCTCAGGCCCATTCTAGACCTTCTAGAGCTAAATCTCTTCATCCAGTGCAAGAGATTCAGGATGGTGACCTTTTAGAGTGTACTGCCTCTTCTGCACCAAGGAGACTGGATCTGCTCCCTCGATATGAAAGATGTATACCTGCATATAAAGGTGTGTGCCTCTCACCTGGCAGTACCTCAGGATCTTAATTAGAGATTCGCTCTTGCAGCAGGTAACACCTTTAGGACTGAAGCCAGCAGGTGCCAGGACCCCACGGAAACGTTCTAGCTAGCTGTACCCAGCGGGGGACCACCCCTGACATCCCATATGGTACAAAAGGGGCAGTCCCCCAGCCTATCCCCAGTTCTTTTCTTGCCGTCAACTGCGCAAGTTGGACCTCCGTGGAAGCCTTCAGCTAGTCGACCGCCATCTTACCATGTTTTTAATGCCTTTTCTTTTCCAAATTAAACCAAAAGTACATGCCGCCGTCTTCTCCAACTTCTACAATTGAGAGGCACCTTTCCAAGTGCACGTGCGGCAAGCAGATCTGCATAAAGACAGCCTTTCAGCCTGCCTTCTCTGCTTAGGCCCAGACCACAACATCGAGGCATCTAAGTACTGCCACAATTTCAACCAGCCCACGCTGCTTCGTTGCCAGAAGACCCTCAAAGCTTTCCTGCTGGAAAAAAGGATATCTGCTATGGAGAAAGAACTTCATCGCAAAAGCTTGTTGTCTTCTCCCTCATCCTCTTTTCCTCATAAAGAGAGGAAATCTAGCGACAAACACAGCACCGGGAGAAACGCAAGAAGTCCCAGGCAGAAGATCGCTCTGGGCTCCCAGTCACTAAGTCTCCCTCCTCCCTCCCTCATCTCCATTATGGGAGAAGGCTCTTCAGGCCGTGGGAAGTCTTCCCATATCTCGCCGCCACTCAAGCTTAAGCTTATTACCCCTGGGGACTCTAAGCCTGGTGGCCCAGCCGGTGACTTCCAGGCGGCAGACCGCTTTCTATTGCCCTCCCGGCCAGGGTATCCCTCAAGTCCGCTCTGACATCAGGGGCCGACGCTAGCAAGCTGCACCCTGGACGGTTGCCCTCTTCCTCCAGAAGCAATGGGTGTACGTCCCACTCAGGAACCACCCCTCCTCCACAGGCGACTCCGCCTAGGCGTCCACCGGCTAGTTCTTCGGCCGCCGCCTACGTTGGCTCCATCGACGCCAACCTTGCCGATGCCTCCTTGAAAGAGCCCGGTGCCCCCACAGATGCCAGTTGACTTCTGCATCCCTAGAGGGCCGACACCAGGGGACCTGATGCCCAATGGGCAGACGTCGGACCCACCACTTCTGACGCCTGAGGACACTCCGTTGGTCCCGACACCAGAGGACCTAGGCCGGACAACCTCGGGATTGGCCCAGTCGGACGACCTGATACCGGGGCCATCCAAGCCAGGCCCCCCCTCCTCGACACAAGATGTTCCTGCTGTTTATGGCATGATGGGCCTATCTCAAAGACACAGAAGCCCCCACGACCCCTACTAAACTGGCTCCTCAAGGACCTCCTCCAGCCAAACCTTAGGGCCATTCTCCTGCCTGCCTCCTAAGGGGCAGACACCAAAGCTTATTCCTTCTAGGGAATGACCACGCAGGCCACCAAGGTCGCCTTCCCCTCTCCGGACTCTGAGGACTCAGATGAGGATTCCTTTTCCCCCTCTAGCCCTGGGGATTCAGACCCTCCATCAGATCCGGACATCAGGAAGGACACCCCACGCTCCCCGCCTAATGACCCTTCGTTCATGGATGTGATGCATCACATCCAGACGCCCTTCCCATGGTAGTCCCTCCGATGATCCTACAAGGATGCCAACAAGCTTGCTTGGAAGTGTCCATTCTCAACTCTGGCTGTATCTAAAAAGTCAGACTGCTTGTGCACTGTTCCTTGGGAGGACCCCTTTTACAGGGAACAACCTGAGGCCGATTCTGTTGTGCTGAATGTCGCCCATGATAGGTCTAAACAACCGCAGCACCTCAGTACACAACCCCCAGATAAGGACTCCAAGCAGTTTAATTAACTGGCTAGGAAAGTTTTTTTCCTCCTCTATATGTGCCATCTGATCACAAAACTTCCTTGCCCACATTGTACAGTACCAAAATGCCCTGTGAGACAAGGCACCGAATATTATTCCAACCATGCCAGACCCCCCCCTGGTTGGGCAGAGCTTATGGCCATTATGAAGTCAGGCTCGGACATCAGTAACCACATCCTGAGAGCATCTTACGATACGGTTGACTTGGCAGGCAGAGCTGCCACTTCTGCAGTCTGTATCCACCAATATTCTTGGCTGAGAGTTTCCAGGTTCGCCCCAGATGTCCAGTCCAAAGTAATGGATGTCCCTTTCAAAGGGCCAGTTCTGTTTGGGGAGGATACCCAAAATATAATTTCTAGGATCGTGGATATGTTGTTCATCCACACTCTTTGGCATGTCCCCTTCCACTTTAAATCTTGCCAGAAGTCTTCAAGCTGGCTCCCTCCCACCCACCTGGGTGGTATAGCCCTCAGCTCCGCCCCATGATGCCAGATCTTCTTTTCCACTGGAAGATTCAGGTTACTTCCCTCGTGCTCACGCATTTTGTAGGCCCTGGCTTCAAAACCTTAGGTTATTCCAAAAATTTGTCTCATTCGCATTAGCAATCGTGACTATTTACCTTCGATTATGAAAGACAAGTCTTCCCCCGGATTTCACCAGTGTCCATGCAGCCAGAAGATGTCGCGCACCGATCCCCATACCGCATGCGTCTACTGTCTCGGTATCGACCATGACACCTCGAAGTGCGATCTTTGTCTCGCTTTTCATCCTAACGTCCTCGACGACCGTCTCGCATGCCTGAAGTTGGGGAGGCCGGAGAAACAGAACCCTCTGGTGAAATCTAAGGAGACTCGGTGAACAGTTTCCGCGGCTTCGGGATCCGCCAAGCAATTGGAACAAATGCAAGCATTCGAGGAGGAAGCCGCTCGGGCTGCAGAACCTACTCTGAGCTTCTTTGTTCTGCTCAACCTAGGCTCCACCTTCTCGGGCTCCTTAGGAGAGTTGTACCGGTCTCTCCCGACCAAGGGGGAGAGTCCTACGGGCACGCACTCCTCTCAGTCCCATAAGCAGGAAAAGGACCCGGGATCATCTTCGTCCCGATGGAGAAGCTCTTGGGATCGGGAGAGATTTCTTTCCCAGAAACCGGCAGTCTCGACCTCGGTCGAGATTGCCCCTTTGGCTGCTGGTTTTTCGGCTTTGCCATCTGGCCAGTTGACCGAAGTGGAGATCTTCTTCAACCCATTGTTGCTGACTCCAGTCGACGAGTCTCTCGATCGAACTCCGATTCTTACTTTCCCTGATGAGACCCAGCCTGCTGGGAATCCCATCGAGGAAGTGGTTCCCGACCCCGGGAAATCACTGGTCCCGCCGGTGTCTCCCAAGCGACCGAGTCACCCTGTCCGATCTCAGTCAAGGTCCCAGAACCCCCCGACTGAAAGACTGAGGAAGAGCCACAAATGCTCTAAAGAGGCACTTATCGGTCGCTTTCTGCCTCCTCGGATTGTGAGAGGCTCCGGCGGAAACTCTGGCGCTACGAGGACTTCATGTGACAGCAGCTGATTTTGACTGGGCACAAGCCGACCCTGGCTTCCACCACAGCCATTACTTGGCTTTCACCTCCTAGGCCGAAGCCGACTCCTTCGGAGCCGATTAAGTCGGTTCCCTTGCCCGCGGAGCTGGCGAAACCTCCAGTTTGGCCATATCGGTCTCTCCACCGATGATGGTGGAACCACTGCCCAAGCAGCCTGTGGAAGGGGCTCCTTCTAAACAAGATAGGCCAGACACTGGGCTTCCCTGGCGTCTTTCAGTCACTGTTACCCCGGACCGACCCCGGCGGGTCGAGGGTGACCTGGGCGGTCGACCGCTGTATCCGGATTCCTCGATTCGATGACCGCCTGCATTCTCATCCTAGGGATGACGAATCGCGGGGGTTAGAGACAGAGGAAGGTCCTTCTCTCTTCAGGGCATTCTTGCCTCATCTCTGAGTCCACAAGGATGCCCCTGGAGCCAATCCAGAAAAAGCGGAGTACCCTGTCAGACATCCTTAAGAGAGGGGGATACCCCCAACAGAGGCCTTTCCTGTGGCCAAGGCCGTTGTTGGCCCGGCCTTAGAACTCTGGCAGTGCCCTGCCTCTTGTCCAGCACCGTCTGGCCGCATGGCTTGCAAGTATGCGGTTCCCATGAGGTCCCTTGCAGGGTTCACAGATATCTGCAGGACGCGTTCTTTCACGTCCCAATCCGTCCGTCTCATCAGCAGTTCCTCCGCTTCAGAGTCGAAGGGACCCTGTACGAGTTCCGAGCCATGCCGTTTGGCCTGTCCTCAGCCCCATGGGTCTTCACCAAACGCATTGCAGTGGTGCCGGCCAATCTCGGGTGTCGAGGAATAAGGATTTGTCCATACCTCGACAATTATCTTCTAGCAGGTTCCACCCAACAGGAGGTGGAGAGGTCCAGAGACCTGGCCCTCCAGACCTGCTCCCAAGTCGGTCTCCTGATCAACGAGGCCAAGTCTGAACTTGTGCCTTCCCAGGTGATGGGCTTCATCGGGGCAGAGCTCGACTCGCGTCAAGCCAGAGCTCAGCTCCCAGCGGACAGGGGGGAGGTTCTCTCCTCCTTTGCCCAATCATTTCTGGTCGGGCAATTGTGCCCTGCCCGGGACTTTCTGCACCTTCTGGCTTACATGACTGCGTGCACCTCAGTGGTCTGATGGGCCCGGTTGCACATGCATCCGCTTCAGTGGGAGCTGGCCACCCAGTGGACTCAGTGCCACGGTCATTTCGACCAGCTGATCACTGTAACCCAGAAGATGTGGGATGCTCTCCACTGGTGGACCGCCCCAGACCGGTTGCAGTAAGGGATTCTATTTGTGCGCCCCAAGCAGACTGTCATTCTTACAACCGATGCCTCTCTCATGGGCTGGGGAGCCCACATGGGGGACAAAAGGACCCATGGGCTCTGGACCCCCGAGGAGTCCCAGTACCACATCAACCTGTTGGAGCTCAGAGCAGTCAGACTGGCACTGTCAGCTTTCACTCCTCAGCTCCGGGGTCAAGTGGTTCAAGTCCAGATGGAAAATACCACGACCATGTACTACCTCCAGCACACCCGGACCTGATCTCTCTCAATCAGGGGAAGGTGTTCCATCCGGACCTTCAGTCCCTGCACCTTACAGCGTGATACCTGAGCGGCTAGAGTTCCAGGATTTGTGTCTTTCCGAGGATGTCTTCACAGTGGTGAAGGCATCCAGAAAGGAATCAACCTGGAAATGTTACACCTTCAAATGGAAAAGGTTTTCCATTTGGTATCAGGGCAAGGGCCTGAACCCTTTGTCCTATCCAGTGGCTAACATTCTCAACTACCTTTGGTCTCTTCCCAAAGGGGGTCTTCAGTCATCGACCTTTAGGGTGCACCTGGCAGCCATCTCTGCTTACCGAGTGCGGGCTGGTCAAAGGCCTGGATCACATATCCCCTCCGGTGCGTGAACCTCCACCTCAGTGGGATCTTTTGCTGGTACTGGCAAAGCTCATGGGCAAGCCATTCGAATCAATGCAATAGTGTGCCTTGTCACAATTGTCATGGAAGACAGCCTTCCTGGTGGCTATCACATCTGCCAGATGGACAGGGGAGCTCCAGGCACTTTTGGCGGATTCCCCTTATCTGGTCTTCCACAGGGACAAGATTGTCTTACGGCCCCACCCGAAATTCCTTCCAAAGGTGGTGTCAGAGTTTCGCCTTAACCAGGTGTTAACTCTGCCGGTTTACTACCCTAACTACACTTTGGAGGCCGAGTACAGGCTCCATACTTTGGACCTGAGACATGCTCTCTCCTGTTGTAAGGAGAGAACGGCGGAAATTCGGGGAGAGGTTCGCCAGCTGTTTGTCACCTACGCTGAAGCCGCTTCTGGCAGACCTGCAGCAAAGCAGACGATTGCAAGATGGATTACATCATGCATAACTCTGTGTTATGAGTTGGCGGGCAAGGAGCCTCCCAGAGGGATAAGAGCTCATTCTGCTCCCCATACCGCTGCATCGGTGGCTGCTTCCAGGGACATCCCTATCCTGGAAATCTGCCAGGCTGCTACCTGGAAGTCAGTAAACACCTTCATCACCCACTACCACATCAACCTGGAGTTACGCCGGGATGCTGGTTTTGGGGCCTCAGTTCTCCAGTCTCTGTTCCCTAAGTAGGGGGTGTGTGTCTTGCCTCCCTCCTCCCGGAGAACTGCTAGGAGTCTTCAAAAGAGTGTGGATGAACAACACATTCACAATCCTAGAAAAACAGGATACTCACCTGTAACAGTAGTTCTAGGAGTGGTATATGTTTATCCACATGGACCCACCCGACCTCCCCGGCTGCGATGAACAAACCTGGCTTCCAGCGGGCTAAGATCTAGCGTCATGGGGCGGAGCCGAGGATTATACCACCCAGGTGGGTGGGAGGAACCAGCTTGAAGACTTCCAGCAAGATTTAAAGTGGAAGGGGACATGCCAAAGAGTGTGGATGAACAACATATACCACTCCTAGGACTACTGTTACAGGTGAGTAACCTGTTTTTCCTATCTGCAAGAGGCTGGGAAAGCCATTGGGTCAGTGTGTGCCACGTATAGACCCAAGCAGCAACCTAAGCAGTCTTTTCATAAAACTGGCTGGCAGCAATATAGAGGACAGCAACAGCGACAACAGTGGGCAGGCTTTAAATGCAAAGCCTCCACTCCTGCTTCAGGAGATTCTGCCCCACAAGCCCCGAGAACCTCTCAACCCACGCTTCCTCTCCCCAGCTCCTCTGCCTGACTCGTTGCCCAACCCCCCTCCACCTGCCAAGGCCTTGGAGGAGGTGGTGGACGGACGATTCTCCTTGCATACCGAAGGATGGTACCGAATAACGTCAGATTGCTGGGTCCTGCAACTTATCGAAAGGTGGCACATTCTCGAGTTTACAGAGGATCCTCCAGGCAACCCTACAATGCAGTCTTACTACTCTCCAGCCCACAGCGTCCTCATAGCAGAGGAAATCAAGGCTCTCCTTCAAAAGAAGGCCATAGAGCCTGTTCCCCCGGAACAACGAGGGACAGGCTTTTACTCCCACTTCTTCCTCATACCAAAGAAGACGGGATATCTCCATCCTGTCCTGGACCTAAGCCACCTGAATCAGTACATAGAGTACAAGAAATTCAGGATAGTTATCTTGATAGGTCTGCTCCACCAAGGGGATTGGTTATGCTCCCTGGACATGCAGGACGTATACCTCCACATTCTGATCTTCCAGCTGCACAGGAGGTTCTTGCACTTCCGATTCCAGGGGCGCCATTACCAGTTCAGGGCCTGTGCACCGAGAGTGTTCACCAAGTGTCTTACCATGGTAGTAGCAAGTCTCAGGAGGCAGGGGCATCATGTCTTCCCCTACCTTGACGATTGGCTTCTAACAGCTCCCTCTCAGGACTGGCTTATAGGCACCATTCAAGACACGTTCTCCCTCTTTCAGGACCTGGGGTTCACTCTTAATCTCCCCAAATCCTCCCCCTGGCCAAGTCAGCAGCTTCAGTATATAGGGGCAATCTTGGACAAGGCAAGGCCTTCTTCCCCTAGGACAGAGCAGAGCACCTTCAGTCCCACGCTCAGCAGTTGCTCTCAGCTCGCCAAGTTCTGGCCCGGACATTGCTCAGACTGTTGGGACATATGGCAGTGGCCATTGCCACCATTTCCATGGCCCGGCTCTATACGGGGGTTATCCAGTGGAACCTCAGGGTTCAGTGGGATCAGAGGTCTGACGACCTGGACCAGCCGGTCCTGGTATCTAGCCAGTCAAGCACTCACTGACATGGTGGCTGGATTCTCCCAACCTCTCCAGAGGGGTTCCCTTCTGGAAGGAATCTCCCTCCCAGATCCTGACCACAGATGCGTCGGGCCAGGGTTGGGGAGCTCATCTGGGCACTCGCCAGACTCGTGGATCCTGGACTCAGCAAGAGCTTCATCTCCACATCAGTGTTCTGGAAATGAGGGCAGTCCTTTATGCCCTTCAAGCATTTCAGACAGTCTTACTGCCTGGCTCTCTGCTGCTACACACCAACACGATGTCACTGGTGTTTTATATCAACAAGCAAGGGGGAACACACTCTTATTCTCTGTACAGAGAAGCCATGCGAGTGTGGATCTGGGCAGTGGACCATTAGCTAGAACTCTTAGCAGTCCACATCCCAGGCATTCACAATACCCTGGCCGACAGCCTCAGTCGGACTTGGTCCAGGGTCCACGAGTGGCAACTTCTTTCTGTGGTGGCAGAAGATCTTTTCACTAGATGGGGTCACCCAGAACTCTATCTGTTTGCCTCCCCATCCAGTGCAAAACTGCACAATTTTTGCTCGCTAGATCCATGGCCTGGTGTTTTCTGGTAAGACGCATTGTCCCTCTCCTGGACGGTGAGATTCCTTTATGCATTCCCTCCTTTTCCCTTGCTGCAACAGATACTTATCATGTTGCAGTCCGAGGGTGCAGAAATGATCCTGGTGGCTCTGTTCTGGCCTTGTCAGATCTGGTTCCCACTGTTACAGCAATTGCCGATGAAACCTCCAGTGCCCCTACCCCTTCGGTCGGACTTGCTGTCCCAGGAGCGAGGCTCCCTGGTCCATCTGGATCTTCGATCCTCCATGCTTGGCTCCTGCAGACCTAGCCATCTCCAGATTCGTGGTTTCCCCCCAGGGTAGCAAACTTCTTAGTGGCAGCTAGAAAACCCTACACTAGGGTGATCTATGCTAAGAAATGGAAATAGTTGTTTGGGTCACCACTAGGCATCTGGACCCACTCACCTGCCCAGTGAACTTGGTACTGGAATACCTTCTCTCCCTTTCAGATGCAGGACTCCGCAACTCTTCGTTAAAAGTGCACTTGTCTGCTCTGTCCGCATACCATGTGCCTGTTGAGGGCAAGTACATTGCCCAGCTGATCTTTCCCGCACTTTCCTGTGGGACATCTTACACTTGAAACATCCCATCCGGGATCCTGTCCTGCTTTGGGATCTTTTGTTTGTTTTAGAGAAGCTCACTCTGCCTCCCTGTGAGCTGCACTTTCTGTCCTGGAAAGCATTATTTTTAGTTGCTATTCAGCTCAAACAATTTGCGAGCTTCAGGTCCTGATGTGTAAGGAGCCTTATTTGGTTTTCCACAAGGACAGGGTGTCCTAAGTTTCTGCTGAAGGTGGTCTCAGAATTTACCTTGAATCAGTATATCCACCTACCAGTATATTATCCAGAGTACTCAAACCGAGGGGAGGCGTTGTTGCATTCTCTGAATGTTCACAGGACGCTTCATTATTATTGGAGTGCACCCGTCCAGTTCGTGAATCTAATCAGTTGTTTGTTTCCTTCACACACACACCCCAGAATGGCGGGGGCCCCAGTTTCTAAACAGTGTTTATCCAGATAGTTGGTTAGTTGCATTGTGTTCTGCTACAGTAAGTACGACAAACCGTTACCGGGCTCGGTTAAAGGTCATTCTACCAGGGGCATGACTGCTTCCTTTGCCTTACTGGAAAATGTGTCTGCTGCTGACATTTGTGCAGCTGCTACTTGAGTTCTGTCCACACCTTCGTGAAACAGTACAGTCTGGACATTACTTCTCGCTGCAGGGCTGGCTTTTCTGCTCGCAGTCCTTCAAGGACTTCTATCCTAATTTCACTTGTGAAGACTTTTCCTCCACCCTTCTGCCCAGGATTTCTCCTCTGCTGCTTGGGACTCTGTCCTAAAGGTGTTACCTGCTGCAAGAGCGAATCTCAAAGTATGAAGTACAGTTACGTAAGAACTTACTGTAACAGTAGATCTTCGAGAGGCGCTCTTGCAGCAGATAGAGAATTTCCCTACCTTCTTCCCCCTGGTGAAATGTTTTCCTTTCCATCTCAGATACCTTCATTCCTCAGTTCTCTATTTTTTATCTCATTTGCCGGTCTCTGGCGGTAGAACTGGGGATGGGCTGGGGGACCACCCCTTTTATACCATACGTGACTTTGGGGGAGAGGTGACATCAGGGACTGTCCCCTGCTGGGTACTGCTAGCTAGAAAGTTTTCGTGGGGTCCAGCACCTGCCAGCTTCAGTCCTAAAGGTTTTATGTGCTGCAAGAGCTCCTCTCGAAGATCTACTGTTATGGTAAGTTCTTATGTAACTGTACTTTTAAATTCCAGGGGGCACATTTCCAGTTCCAGGCCCTGGCTTTTGGCTTGTCCTCGGCCCTCGGGTGTTTACCAATTGTCTGGCAGTAGTGGCTGCAGCCCTCAGGAGGGAGGGCTTCTATGTGTTCCCCTACCTGGACAACTGGCTTCTCCAGGGAGCTCCTGTTGCAGATCACGGAACGTATCATTCATCTGTTCTAGGACCTGGGCATTACACTCAGTCTGCCCAAGTCTGTCTTTCTCCCTTGCCAGCACCTCCAGTACATAGGGGCGGTTCTGGATACAGCTCAGTGCATGGCCTTCCTACCCCAGGATAGGGTAGAACATCTGATGGCCCAAGCCCGCCTGCTGTACAACAGTAGATATGTTTCAGCCAGGTCCTTCCTTCGGCTCATAGGCATGATGGCAGCAGCCATAGTCACAGTGCCACTGGCCAGACTTCACGTGAGGGTGCCCCAATGGACACTGAAGGTCCAGTGGGATCATAGACTATCTGGAGCAGCAGGTCCTAGTCTCCTCTCTGGTCAAAAAGGTTCTGCTTTGGTGGATGAACTCGGCGACCTGTTAAGAGGGGTTCCTTTCCTCATTCCTTCCTCTTAGCAAATTCTCACCTCAGATGCTTTGGGAATAGGGTGGGGGAGGGCTCATCTGGGGCTCCACCAAACACAAGGGTTGTGGTCCATGATTGATTCCCCTCTCCACATCAGCATCCTGGAGATGCGGGCAGTCATTTATGCCCTGCAGGCCTTCCAGCTGTCCCTGGGCCTTCTGCTGGTGCATATGGATAACATCCGTATAGTACACTATAACAGCGAGCAGGGGGCACTCACTTGAACCCTCTCTGCTGGGAAGCAATGAGAGTTTGGTACTGGGCCCTAGAATGCAATCTAGAACTGTCAGCTGTCCATGTTCAAGGCGTCCAAAATATTCTGGCGGACAGGTTAAGCCGGTTACAGTCCAAGATGCATGAGTGGGAGCTGCTGACCTCTGTCGTAGAAGACCTGTTTGACAGGTGGGGTCATCCGGAGTTGGACCATTTTGCATCCCAACTTAATGTAAACTGCTGTGTTTTTTGCTCGGCCGCCCAGGGCCTGGAGTTTTCAAGATGGTTGTCCTCTTTGGAAAGGGAGGTTTCTTTACGCCTTTCCAGGGTTCTGATTAAGCTACAGATGGAAGTGACCACTATGATCCTCATCGCCTCCATCTGGCCTTGCCAGATCTAATCTGGTTCCTCTTACTGCAGCAGTTGACTGGAATCTCCAGTGCCCCTGCCTCTGTGCACCAGCTTGCTCTCCCAGGAATGGGGCTTCCTGGCCCATCTGGATCTCAGATCCATGCACCTTCAAGCCTGGTTCCTGAAGACATAACCTTGGCTAGGTTTGGGGTGTCCCCCAAGGTGGCTGATGTCCTGGTGGTAGCTTCCACCACGACTACATATTCCATGAAGTGGAAATGCTTTGCTCTGTGGACTGCATCATGTCAACTGGATCCCTTCACTTGTGCAGTGAATCAGATTCTGAAGTAACACAGAAAAATTTGACGGCAGATGAGGACCGCTTGGCCCACCCAGTTTGCCCATTTCTCTACCTGATGGATAAGCTGCAGATCCTAGTTAACCAGCAGCCTGCTTCTTCCTACCCCCACCAAAATTGCCTTATGACTGTCCCATGCATGCTTGAATTCCACCACTGTTTTTGACTCCACAACCTCCTGGAAGGCCGCTCCATACATCCACAACCTCTCTGTGAAAAATACTTCCTTAAATTACCTCTGAGACGCCAACCCCCATCTTCAGATTGTGCCCCTTGTTCTTGCACACCTCTTTTTGAAAGATGCTACCCTCTTGACTTTGTTGATTCCCTTGAGGTACTTGAAAGTTTCTATCATGTCCCCTCCTCCTCTTTCCTCGAGGCTATACATATTAAGCTCCCAAGTCTCTTCATATGTCTTCAGTGCAGACCCTGCACCATTTTAGTTGTCCTCCTCTGACAGCTTCCATCCTGTCTATGTTTTTATGGAGATTGGGTCTCCAGAACTGCACGCAGTACTCCAGATGGGGTCTCACCAGCTGTCTGTACAGAGGGATAATAACTTCCTGTTTTTACTGGCGATGCCTCTCCTATGCATCCCAGTATCCCTGCCTCCTTGCTGCCCTATCACATTGCTTGCCCACCTTTAGGTCATCTGATATGACTAACCCCAGGTCCCTTTCCATTTTTGTTGTTGTTAGTATCTCACCCCCATTGTGTACTCTTCCCCTGGATTTTTATTTCCCAGGTGCATTACCTTGCACTTCTTGGCATTGAATCTAAGCTGCCATACATTTGACCATTCCTCCAACCTTGCCAAGTCCCTTCTCATCCTTTCCACCCCACCTTTGTATCAATTTTGTTGCAGATCTTTGTGTCATCTGCAAAGAGACATACTTTTCCTTCCAGTCCTCTGCAATGTCGCTATAAAGACATTGAAGAGGACCGGTCCTAATACAGAACCTCATGGTACCCCACTAGTAACCCCTTCTTCAGAGTGGACTCCATTTACTATTACTCTCTGTGTCCTATTCTCCAGCCAATTCTTTACCCAGGCTGTCATCTTGGGACCCACCCCAGGCTGGCTAACTTGTATATTAATCTTTTGTGTGGGACTGTGTCAAATGCCTTGCTAAAGCTCTAGGTAGGCCACGCCCACAGCCCCTCCCTGATCTACTACTTTGGTCACCCAGTCAAAGAAATGTATCAGAGTTGTCTGGCATGACCTTCCCGCTGTGAATCCATGCTGCCTTGGGTCCTGTGCCCCTCTGGCCTCTAGATACTCGACAATTGCTGTCCCTTTCAGACTACGGTCTGAGGTACTTCTTTCTTAAAATGCACCTGTTGGCCATATCTGCCTTCTGTGTGGCTCTTGAAGGCTGTATGGTGGCACAAGTGGAGGTGTCCCTTACATTTCTAAGCGGTATTCTTCACCTGAAGTCTTCTATCTGCAATCCAGTCCTGCCTTAGGACTTAAATTTTGTTTTGGAGAAACATACATTGGCTCCTTTTGAGCCAGCTGCAACATGCGAGCTACACTTTCTGTCGTGGAAAGCATTATTTTTAGTTGCTGTTACTTCTACTCAAAGGATCTCAGAGCTCCAGGCTCTCATGTGTGAGCAGTCTTTTGATTTTCCACAAAGATAAAGTGCTTTTGCGTACTAACACTAAGTTTCTTCCTAAGATGGTGTCTGAGTTTACTTTAAATCAATCCATCCATCTGCCTGTTTTCTACCCAGAGCATGCCAATCCAGGGGAAGCATTGCTCCACACTTTAGAGGTGCATAGAATTCTGTATTACTGTATTCACCGCATGAAGGGCTGTACGAAGCCCTCTCAGTTGTTTGTTTCTTTCATCGCTGAGAAAGATGGAATTCATGTTTCTTTCGCCCCTGGAAAAGGGGGCATTCCTGATCTTACTTAGAGAGGGCTCACGCAGTAGGTAATTATATGTAGGACTGAAGCCGGCAGACGTCAGGACCCCACAGAAAAATTTGTAATTAACGGTCTCTGGCGGGGGACCGCCCCCACGTCAGGTGACCAGCGTCAGGCGACGTCAGTATAAAGGAGCGGTCCCCCACGTCTGCTTTCCAGTTCTTTCCCACCGTTAGCTTGTGAAAGCGCCTCATGTTAAGTTCCTACTGCTTCGCCAGTCTGTCATTGATTATTTTACTGAATTCTTTCACGCCTCTCTCAGTATTTCTTCCAGATGCATGTATGTTATCCCCCACGCCCTCCGATTCTCATAAAACATGCAGACTTATGCGGCGCCCAGCTCCCGCATAAGGACTGTCATTCTCAGTGCCTCTTCTGTCTAGGCCTGGATCATCCTGTGGAGAAGTGCCAGCACTGCCAACAATTCAACGCCGCCACCCACAAACCAAGTCAGCAGTCCCTGGAGGCCCACATTTTAAAAAAGATGTCCTCCATGGAAAAGGAGCTGAAGAAGCTCAGGCAGGCCTCATCTTCCCCTGAGGGTCACCATGAGAAGGAGAAACTCCGGGACTCCACTTCCACGGCCACCATGACTCCCTCCAGCTGGATGCTGCTCCAGGCCCCCTGGAGACCGACCGACGGCCGCCTTGAGGGTTCTAAAGTGGCAGCCGCCCCTCCACATGCTCAGGAGCCTCCAGGACAAAGGAGGCTACTGGCCCCAGGGAGGCCGCCACCGCAGCCCCTCTGCTGAGCGGGTCCAGTGTCGGACGCCAGGGTCAAGACGCCTGTTCTTCGGGGAGTGCACGTCCTCAAAGACACCCACCAAGACCACCCTTCCACGCAGGTTTTGTCGGATCCGGACAAGTCGACACCGGCTCCCTCTGACGCCTGCCCGATCCTACCGGTGGCACAACATCGGCTCCTCCTGACGCCGCATGGCATTAGAGCCGACGCTAGACCCTGTTGACCCGATCCGCCATCCCTGGCTCTCCGCTACAACTGAGGCTCCAGCACCTCCTGTTGGACCCCGGATTTTAGTTTCCTTCCGGTGACACAGAGGACGATGCTCCCGCCAGGTCTCCTCCCTAGGGCCGATCCTGATGTTGGACCTTGGACGCCGGGTCACCTGATGCCGGGCTACATTCCATTACCGGATGCCGTCCCTGCTGGACACGATGCCCGCAGGGCCACCTGTTCCTGGCCTGCCTTCGGGGCTCTTCCACGGCCTTCTGCTCCGACAGAGCCCCTGGTTCCCGGCTATCCGACGCCATCCTACCCGGGACCGCAGTATCCTGCTCCACAGTACCCAACGCCTCAATACCTGATGCCAGGCTTCCCGCCTTCGGGCTATGGATACTCATCCTATGGATACCCTCAGTACCCGTATCCCCCTCTTCCTCCACCCCAGCCACCGGTGGACTTGAAGGAGACTCTGGCTGCCTGGTGGCTGAGGCCAAGGCTCCACTCACCAGGGAGGTGGAGAGCCAGGACGCTGGTCCCGCACCGGATCCTGGCGACGTGAGACCCCTCCCTCACCCAACACCAGAGATGAGCCCTAGGGTGCCAGGGCTGGTGAGGACACACTTCCCCGAGGGTTGCCCAAGGGGTCCGTTCCTCCTCTGCACCGGGAGGGGTCTTCATCCTCTTCGTCGGAGACCGCTAACTCAGATACCGAGGGGTGCTCCGACCCTGACAAAGAGCCACACACTCCAGACCATCCCAGGTTACCAGCACTCCTCCGAAGTCATCTCCGGAAGATCCTTCCTTTCTGGAGTTGCTGAGAAAATTCCCGGAAGTCCACCAGTGGCAATCTCTGGAGTCAGATCCACAGCGGAAGAAGCTCGCTGCCCATCTGGATCTGCCTGAAACTGCTCTGATATTGATTCCACCCTGGATTGGGCCTCACGCCGACCTTGTTTCCACTATTTGGAAACAACTGCTCTGCATCAGCTCTCCTTCCGGGAAGGCAGATAGGCTATACCAGGCTCCTGAGGGTGTGATTCCTTGAACACACACCAAGGCCGACCAATGTGATTACGCCCGCTTGCCAGCCGTCTGCAAACCCAAACACCTCAGCTAGTCTCCACCTGACGAGGAATCTCATTTGGAGCCGCATAGGAAGAAGGTGTATGCTTCTTCCACTCTGGGGATCAGAGCTCTGAACTATGTTGCACATATGGGGGACTACCAGAAGACTATCCCGAGTCAGGTGGAATCCAAATTGGACTCCCTTCCTGAGTCTCAGACCAAGCAGGAAGTGGCTGATCTCGTCCGTTCTGCTCGTTAGGCCAGTCAGCCAATGCTCCATGCCACGTACGATGCAGTGGACATAGCTGGTCGGAGCTTGGCTTTCGCCATAGGTCTTCAGCGTCATGCCTGGCTCCAGGTGTCAGGATTGGTCCCAGAGGTGCAGTCCGCTATCCAGGATGTGCCCTTCAGGGGTTATGTGCTGTTCGGTGGAGATGTCAAGGACATCATCACAGACCTGCAAGAGAAGGGCACTGCACTTAAGTATGTTGACTCTTTGTACAGGCCCCCTCAGGGACAGCGTCGCCCTTTTTGCAGACATTCTCGGCCTAAAGCGAAACCTCAGGGCAAGTGGGCCAACAAACGTCAGGCCCCTCTGGCTGTCAAGCCCCCCACCCCCACCCACAAAGGTGGCGGGAGCTTCAGCCGCGACGTTGCCTCACACCTCATGACTCCTTTCCTCTCCCACAACCTCTAGACCTCCCAGAGGAACCAGTAGGAGGGAGGTTCTCCTTCCATCTACCAGGTTGGGAGAGGATTACATCAGATGCTTGGGTGCTCCAACGGATAGCAGCAGGACACTCGATCGAGATTCTCCAGAAACCACCCAGAAAACCACCCCCCAGGTCGTCTTACTCCCCGGAACAGCTTCCTCTGCTCCTAGAAGAAATTTTTTCCCTTCTTTCGAAGGCGGTGATAGAGCCTGTCCCGACCCACCTTTGGGGAACAGGTTACTATTCCTATTTCTTCCTAGTTTCAGAGAAAATGGGAGACGTAAGGCCTATTTTAGACCTCCGCTTCCTGAGCATATGTCTGTGAGTACAAGCATTTCAGATTGCCTTCTCTGCAGGGCCTTCTGCCGCCTCCCTGATAGGGACAGTGGTGCCAGGCGCTAGATATGCAGAATGCCTACCTGCATATCTCCATCTGCCCTTCCCACCGCAAGTTCCTTAGTTTTTCATTCCAGGGGGACCACTACCAATTCAGGGCCCTCCTATTTGGTCTTTCCTTGGCTCCCCGAGTGTTCACCAAATGTCTGTTGGTGGTGGCGGCCTACCTGCTTACCCAGGGGGTGTAGGTATTCCCATACCTGGATGATTGGCTCTTGGCGGCCCCCTCCAGGGAGGAACTTCTGCGCTCCCTCACCCTGCAGGTTTTCACCAGCCTGGGTATTACCATCAAGCAGGCCAAGTCCCAGCTGGTCTCTTGCCAAAGGCTCCAGTTTATAGGGGCGATCCTGGACACGACCCTCTGCATAGCCTTTCTGCCTCTGGACAGGGTGGATACCCTCCAGGCTCATGTAAGCCTGCTTCCAGTCGCAGACGGGTCAGTGCCCAGTCAGTCCTTCACCTACTTGGGCTCATGGCGACTGCTATTCCGACAGTCCAGTGCGCTCGGCTCCATATGAGGATCTCTCAGTGGACGTTTCGGTCTCAGTGGGACCAGACACTAGACGACCTAGACCAGGAAGTTCTGGTCTCTGATCCTATGGTCCAGGACTTGCAATGGTAGATGGTGCAAGAGAACCTTTGCCGGAGGGGTTCCCTTTTGCCTCGAACCTCCCTCCCAAACATTGACAACAGATGCCTCGGGAGAGGGCTGGGGGGCCAGGCCCATCTAGGGTCTCTCAGAACTCAGGGCTGCTGGTCCAGACTCAAGCAGACTCTTCATATAAATGTGCTCGAACTTAGAGCCGCTCTGTATGTGCTCCAGGCTCTGAACTCTTATGTCCTTCCCGGCCATCTGACCATCCAGACTGACAACATGTGCGTAGTCTGGTACATCAACAAGCAGGGATGAATGCTTTCCTACCCTCTATGCAGGGAAGCAGTGAGAGTTTGAACTGGGCTGTTCAGCACAGTCTTCCCCTGATGGCAGTTCATGTTCCGAGAGTCAAGAACACACTGGCAGACCACCTCAGCCGTCCTCAGCAAAGTCCATGAATGGGAACTGGATCAAGGGTTGGCAGACATCATCTTCCGGTGTTTTGCGGGGAGACCCCCAGGTAAACCTGTTTGCATCCCCTCAAAACGCAAAGCTTCCCGCCTTCTGCTCGCTTGCTCCAGGGCAAGGCATTTTTTGGCGGGATGCTCTGTCTCTCGACTGGAAGGGAAGATTCATCTATGCCTTCCTGCCGATTCCCTTGATTCCGTGGGTCTTACACAAACTCAGCTTCGAAGGAGCTCGGAAGATCCTCATCGCTCCATTCTGGCCCAGGCAAGTTTGGTTCTGTCTTCTGTAGCAATTTTCAGAGGAACCTCCACTTTCTCTTCCTCTTTCACAGCATGCATATGCTGACCCAGGATCAAGGGACCCTGATTCATCCAGGCCTCAAATCCCTTCAGTTGCATGCGTGGCTCCTACAGACGTAGCCCAGGCCCGATTCGGGGTTTCTTCGCTCATGGCCGATATTCTAGTGGAGGCCAGAAAGCCTTCCGCTAGATCCACCTATGCCATGAAATGGAAGCGGTTCTCGATTTGGGCCTCTTCCAAGGATTTTCAAGCCATTCTCTTGCCCTGTCAGGAGAATCCTGGACTACATGCGTCATCTCTTTGACCTGGGTCTCAGTCATTCCTTCTTGAAGGTTCATATGACGGCTATCTCAGCCTGCCATGCCCCTTTTGGCGACAGAACTGTCACACAGTTGGAAGTCTCTAAGACTTTCCTTTGAGGGGTTCTCTATTTACGACCCCCTATCCATGTTCCAGGCCCTCCTTGTGATCTGAACTTTGTTCTTGAGAAACTTACCCTGACTCCCTTTGAGCCGGCAGCCTCAACAGACTTGAAGTTCCTCTCGTGGAAGACTCTCTCCTAGTGGCTATTACTTTAGCTCAAGGATTTCCGCTTCTAGGCCTTGATGTAAATCCCATACTTGATTTTTCACAAGGGAAGAGTGGCTCTGCGCACTATCATAGGTATCATAGGTCATACAGAGCTAAAAGACCGAAGTCCATAATGCTCGTCTGATATTAATTATATCCTACTACATGATTTTGTTTTAAATAAATGTCTAAAAGTCTTTTAAAGGTGTCAACACTTGTGCATGACACTAAGTCCCCAGGTAAACTATTCCAGATCTTACATACTCTTATTGTAAACCAATTACTTCTTTTGGTTGTTTTGCACTGTTTTATTTTTAGCTGTAATGGATGTGCCCTGGTTGAATATATTTTGCTTCTTAAATCATGCATAGCTTTGAAAACCAGACACAAATCACCCCTTAGTCTACGGTATTCCAAGGTGAATAAACCCAAATGGTCCAGTCTTGCATGGTAGTCAAGATTTCTAACTTCGTGGATATATTTTGTTGCTCTGTGTTGGATTTTTCCATGGATTTTATGGTACCCTTATTCCCTGGTGCCCAAAACTGGGCACAGTAATTTCAAATGAGGCCTCACCAAGGATGAGTACAAAGGAAGTATAACATCACAACTCCTGCTGGTAATATGTTTGTTAATACAATGTAGCACTGCTGCCTTTCTGATCACAGCCTGGCAATGGAGTTTGGGGCTGAGGTCATTAGAAATTCTAATACCCAAATCACGCTCATTGCTAACAGCTTTTAGGGTCAACCCACCCAGGTGATATTTGGATTGATTGTTTTCAGTTCCAAAATGTATCACCACGCATTTGTCCAAGTTGAAGGGCAATTTTTTCAGAATAGCCCACTCATACAACTCATTTAAGGCAAACTGAAGGGTGTTACTATCCTTGATGTTAGTAATTGGGTACCCTATACGCGTATCATCTGCAAATTTTGTTATCCAAATATCTGTATTAGTTTTAATGAGGCTATATAGTTGAACAAACACGCCCCAGAACCGAACCCTGGGGCACCCTGCATGGTTACATCATCCCAGTCTGAAAAGGAGCCCTTGATGCACCCTCTCTGAGAGCGCCCTTTAACCATGATTCCACCCATCTGGTTAAATTCCTCCTATACCAAGGTTTATCATGTCCTCAATAATATAACCGTGAGGGACCTTATCGAGGCCTTGAAAATCCTAAAACACAACATCCACTGGTTCGCCTCTATCCAATGCCATGCTCACACCATTAAAAATTTAACAAATTTGTCTGGTATGATCTAGCCTTTGACAAACCTGTGCAGTAGGATCAGGTTCTATCAGGGTATGCAGATGTTCCTTTATGAGTCCTTCCAATAGTTTTCCAAAATGGAAGTCAGACTAACAGGTCTATAATTAGACACCTCCTGCCTAGAACCTTTTTATAAATTGGGACCACAGTTGCCAGCCTCAGGCATCTATAACTTACCCTTCCTGGATGGATTTAGTAAAGAGAGCAGTTATAGGTCCTGCTAAGGGAAATGATAATTTTTTAAGATCCGAGGTGAAGACCCTGGAGACTTAAAAGGGTCCAAATTTTGAAGTAATTTATATACAGTATTAGTAGTTATTGTAAAGGACCCATTAGTGATGTGATCATTATGTTTCCTAGTAGATTCAGTTTTTAAATTAAATACTGATGAAAACTGGTTGTTACACATAATAGCCATACGTGTCGTGTCTACTACTAATTCGCCAGTGTTATTTTTTAACGGGCCAATAGTCGGAGTACCACCCCTTTTATTGTTTATATATTTATAAAAAGATTTATGATTATCTCCTACATTTCTGGCCAGTCTTTCTTCAAAAACCTTTTTAGCCCTTTTTATACTATGTTTAGTTGCCCTTAACTGGGATTTATAAATATCCCAACTCATCTTAGACCCACAGGACTTAGCTCTTATATAGGCCCTGTTTTTGTGTTTAGTATATTTTTTGACTGATTTATTCATCCATGGTCTTTTCAAATTAGTTTTATCCTTTTTTTTTATAACCGGAATGTATTTATTAGTCCAGAAAGTCAATTTACTAACCAACGTTTGCCACATATCCAGAAGTAAGAGATCTAAAAAAGAGTGTTGCCAATTCCAAGATAAACTTTCAGATATCATTCCTGAAAAATCTTTTTTAAAATTGTAACGCATAGTATTTCCTGGGTCCTGCCCAAGTTTGCCCTTTAGGATAAAGTGTACAATAGAATGGTCACTGGATCCCAAGGGATGAAGCATTGAACAATTAGAAATTTGATTCAACATATTATGCAATACTAAGTCCAAAATATTATTTCTCCTTTGCTGGTATTAACTATTTGTTCTAAATTAGATAACACAAATAACTGCAATTATACCATATACATAAATAACCAGCCAATCACATAGCAGACTGGCACCTTAGTCCTGTTGTAAATCCTATGATAATCACTGGCAAAGGTGCCAGCCTGCCACATCCTCGTACACCCTGTAAAAATCACTCCACTTCCAATGTTTCAAAGCCACCATCTTTCCTCTCGCTAACATTCACCGGTAGGCCTAATATTTAAAACCGAAAACAATAAAATGGATGCCTCCTTTGACCTTATCAACAAAAGTGAACTCGAATTAATTTTCAAAACCTCGTGATAAAGCGACTGCAGTATCGGGGTTTTGGCTGGTGGGAGAGGAGCGATGTACGGATGTCTCTGGCTTCTTGAGGTACATTTTACATGCGGTCTAAATCTGTGCTTTCATTTTGGAGGGTTTTGCCCATACTTACCTCACAAAACTTAAATAAAGAATACCATTAATTACCATGCACTATTTTCTTTCATGGAAGGATATTTCTTACAAAAATCATTTTTTTAGACACAAATAAATAAAATAAAACCATTTAAACTTATATCCATCACAGAATGTAATGGCATAATCGCAATAAGCCACTTGGGGGTGTGGGTTATCGGGTTTACGGCTGGTGAGGTTGCCCACTGCCACGCCTTCGCGGCAAACCACGCCAGCCGTGGTAAATCCCTCAGATAACCCACACCCTCATGGCTTATTGCTTAAATATTTCATTTCGCAGAAGATGAAGTAACCAAGTTTTTCCAACAAATACCAGGGAGATTGAAGTCTCCTACCATTAAAGTGTTTTTGTGATATATTCTCCACAAAGTCAAGTAACTGAATATCATCTTCTAATGAAATTGTTGGAGGTCTATAAACTACCCCATATTAATACATGGAGCCATTTTGGGAAATATTTTGACCCATACCACCTCAATGTTTGGCCATTTTGTAAGTTCGACATTCTCACATTTATAATGCTGGACACATACAATGCCACCCCTCCTCCCTTGATGTTACTTCGATCCTTATGATACAGTGTATAACCTGGAATATGCTTGTCCCATGTATCATTTTCACACCACCATGTTTCTGTGACAGCACAGATATGGATATTTAACTGGTCCAATAATAGGACAAGTTCATCAAACTTATTCCCAAGGCTACGGGCATTAATTACTACACAATTGTAGTCAGGAGGGGGCAGGGAAATTGTCTTATTATAATTGATATCCTGTTGCATAGTGTCAACCCCCCCATCTAATAGTTTAAACAGAAATCAATCTGGTGTCGTAATCTAGTGGCAAAGATGCGTTTACCCTGTCTGTTTAAATGTACACCATCCTGTGCAAAAGATTTTTATTCAAAAACTGGTCCAATTTTCCAAAAACAGAAACCTTCTCTTATAACACCATCGTTTCAACCAACCATTTAAGGTCAGGATGTCCCTTTTCTTTTCAATGCCTGCTCTAGGTATTGGAAGGAGACCCGAAATAATCAGCTTGCCCTCTTGCCTTTTTATAGACTCCCCAATTGCTTCAAAATCCCTCTGGATTTGTAATATAGATCTTTTCCAAGGTCATTAAGTCCTGCATGAATCAAGGTAAGAGGGGATTTGGTGTGTTCCTGTAGCCCTGGGAACATATTCTTTATGTCATTAATACCTGCTCCAGGAAGGGTGCTGACAGTAGTGAATAAATTCCGATTTTTGCATAAAATATGATCTGTATAACGAATACTTGAATCAACCACCACTAATACATCCCTAGTAATCGGAATTTGAATTGAAGGTGTATCTTGTACTTGAGAGGGATTCACAGGACTTGTTAAGGGGGATGTACTATAATTCAATGCAACCCCAGAGGGTGAAGGGAACAGTAACTCGGGAGTATGTAGAGGTTTAGAGAGAGTATTAATGCTTGGTGTAACTGCTGAGAACTGACCCTCACAAGCATCATCGGTGCTTGTTACAAGTGGGCAAGAATCTGTCATTAAACTGCTGAATTTATTTTCAGTGTGAATATTATAACTGCCCCCAATATTACGCCTGCCTTTTTTACTCTTTACATTTTGAACAAGGCACCATTCGTGTTCATCCTGTTTAAACTTAGTTGGACTATGTTGTGACAAATTACTAACTAAACTGTCTGCCACATTGTCAGTATACTCCTGTAAATGAGTAATATCCGCCTGGGTTTGTAATCGTTTATGAAGGCATCAATTTCAGCCCTTAAAGAAGAGATAACAGAACAATTTTTGCACACTAAGTCTCTCAACACAACAATGGAATACATACCACAGCCAGGGCAACTATAGTAGGTAATAGCCCTATCCATAATCCTGATGATTACACTTGTGGGCCTCCCTTTCAATGTAATGAGATACCCTCAGGCCCACGGGCACAGCGGACACAGCACTGCCGTCATGGCGGCTTGTCTCTGCGCGACGGCGTGCCCTGCTGCGCTGCAGGGCTGTGTTATATCTAAGTGTGACCGGAAATATTTTCTCGATCACAGAGCTGCTGTTGCTAGGCGCTAGTAAACACAGCCGAATGGTGCTCAGCTGTTTGAACAAAACGTCAGTTTTATTACAAAAAGCCTCTAGCTAGCATATTAACCCCAGAAATAGCACTGTAATCACACATGCAGTGAGACCACAACGCTCTCTGCCTATTACCTGAGTTACACAGGAGATAGGACTCCGTAGTACCAAAGTGTTAAAAACGCACAGAATGACACAAATACTTGCACAATTAAACAGTTTAAAATGGTGTATTTTAGTTTAGCAGAGCCCCTTTAGTCAGGCAGCCAGTATCTGCTCGCCCACCGCTGCAGGGCGTTATATCCCAAAGGCTGACCGCAATATTTTCTCGGGTCACAGGAGCTGCTGTTGCTAGGCGCTAGTAAACACAGCCCAATGGTGCTCAGCTGTTTGAACAAAACGTCAGCTTTATTACAAAAGCCTCTAGCTAGCATATTAACCCCAGAAATAGCACTGTAATTCCACATGCAGTGAGACCACAATGCTCTCTGCCTATTGCCTGAATTACACAGGAGATAGGGCTCCGTAGTACCAAAGTGTTAAAAACACACAGAATGACACAAATACTTGCACAATTAAACAGTTTAAAATGGTGTATTTTAGTTTAGCAGAGCCCCCTTAGTCAGGCAGCCTAAGGTAGTGGCAGAATCTACGCTGAATCAATCCATTGAGCTACCTGCCTTCTTTACGCAACACTCCAATCAAGGGGAGTACCTTTTGCATACTTTGGATGTTCACAGAATACTGAGATACTACACCACTTGGACTAAGGATTTCAGGAAATCTGATCAGCTTTTTTGTCTCTTGCTTACAGAAGGGAAGGCAATGCTGTTTCTAAGCAATGCCTGTCGAAATGGTTGGCTCATTGTATCACTTTCTGTTATGACAAGTACAATAAGACCCTGCCTGGTCAGATCAGAGGTCACTCATCCAGAGGAGCAGCCGCCTCTACAGCTTGTTTCAAGAATGTCAGCAGCAGACATCTGTGCAGCCGCACTTGGACTTCTGTCCACACCTTTAGGAAACACTACAGTTTGGACATTGCCTCTCGCTGTAGAGCAGGCTTCGGGTTGGCTGTTTTGCAAGGTCTTTTCTTAAGACCCTTACAGCCAGAGGTTTATTTGTTGGTAGTTTTCCTCCTCTTGAGTGCTTTTCCTTGTTCCAGACTGCTTGGGACTCAGTCCTATATGTAATTACCTACTGCAAGAGCCCTCTCAAAATAAGATAGTACAGTTACGTAAGAACTTACCATAACAGTAGATCTTCGAGAGAGGCTCTTGCAGAAAGTAATGCCTTCCCGCCCTCCATCCTCCATCCCCTTAGCTTGCTCAGCTCCTTTTCCAGGAAGGGAAATATCCACTTCTCTCTCATCTTGCCTTTTTGGCTCTTGGCGGGAAAGAACTGGAAGGAGGACATGGGGGACCGCCCCTTTATACTGACGTTGCCTTACACCGGTCACCTAATATGGAGGCAGTTCCCCGCCAGAGACTGCTAGCTAGAAATTTTTCCTTGGCGTCCTGACGCCTGCCAGCTTCAGTCCTGTATGTAATTACCTACTGCAAGAGCCTCTCTCGAAGATCTACTGTTACGGTAAGTTCTTACGTAACTGTACTATTCTAAACAGTGCTTGTCCAAATGGTTGTCCAACTGTGTTACTTTTGTTGCAAGCACGGCAAGGACCTTCCTGGCGTTGTCTGTGGTCATTCCACCAGAGGCATGGCCACTTCTGTTGCCTGTTTACGGAATGTTTCAGCTGCAGAGATCTGCGCTGCTGCCTCTTGAAGTTCTATCCACACCTTTACCAAACACTACAATCTGGACATTGCCTCTAGGCGTAAAGGCCAGTTTTGGCCTAGCTGTTCTACAGGGCCTACTTTCTTAGGCTATTGGTTTCCTACCACCCAGACTGGATGTCCTGCTGTTGAGAACTGCTTGGGACTCTTTCCATAGCTGTGGTCTGCTGCAAAAATACCCTCAAGTGAGATAGTACAGTTATGTAAGAACTTACCATAACAATAGATCTTCGAGGGGATTTCTTACAGCATCCCATGCCGTCTCACCCTCTACCCCCTGGCCCTGTGGGTCTTCCTGTGTATGTCCCTCTTTCCCCCTAGTGAAAAACAACCTTCTCCTTCTGTTGTTTCTTTATTGGCGGGAACCTTTGGCTCCTCCTCCTCCTCTGTTCTTCATCTGGAGACAACTTGCTGCTGTTCTTTGGCGGGAGAACTGAAGAGGGCGCAGGGGCCACCCACTCTTATAGGACAGGGCAACACCAGCGTGTGTCATGAGAGTGGGTGGCCCCCTGGTAGACTACTAGCTAGAAAAGTTTCTGTGTGGTCCTGGCACCTGCCGGCTATAGTTCCATAGGTGTGGCCTGCTGCAAGAGATCCACTCAGATCTACTGTCACGGTAAGTTCTGCATAACTACTTTCCTTTCTCCGGTCACACCAGGAAGCAAGCCTTGCTCAGTGTGTCTTTTCCAAGTTACCAATTTTGAGATAAATAGTATACTGATCATACCCTGTTACCATCTTGGTTGGAGTCCCACACCACAAATTAAGCTCGCACCCTAAGGTGGCATCAGAGTGCATAATGGATTCGATAAAGAACCAGCATCCCCGGCTCCCATCTGTTGTGGCATCCCATAAGGATCCATCCTGGGTCCCCTGCTCTTCTTCATTTTTGTTAACGACTGTCCCACTTCCTTTCACCACTGTCGCTCCATTATGTACGCCAGTGACCTGCTGCTCTACTCAGCCTCCCATTCAGTTGCCAAACTCAATGTTCACCTGTCATCTATGCTCCAAGACATTCAGTCCTGGCTCCTGTCTAACTCCCTAATTCTCAGCCTACCAAAAACTCAGGCAGTGCTCTTCGGGTCGGCTAGAAAGTCCATACCGGGACACCTAAACTCTTTGTGTGTTGCTGTGATGGGTCTGTAGTCCTGTCCACTGACTCCTTTAAATACCTCTGAGTGACACTTGACCCCACTCTCGTTTTCTCTGGTCGCATAAACAAGGTATACAGATCCGTTAACATAAAGAGTGGAGCTGCTTACCGTGTGCGTCACTCCCTTACCCCAGCTGCTAGGATCTCAATGGCCAGAGGTGTCTTGCTCCCTCGACTTCAGTATGCCCTCCCCATCTTTTCCCATGCAAACGCTGGTATTCTTTGCAAATGGGATACCACTTACAACAACATTTGCCCTGTCGGCACCTCACCTTACTCACCACTGTCTTCTATACTCCATCCCACACTGGCTATCCCTGCAACCCTGCTACCGTATGCACTGGGCTGTTTCACTGACTCCATGGTTAGACACCCCGCCTGACAGTACTGGGGCCATGCTCACCCCAGTGCCCCACTCCCACCTACTGACATCCTCAAATGCCTCGCTGCTCTCCATCCCACAGTGTTCAACAAGAATGGGGAACAAGCTTTTCTCAGTTTGCCCTCAAATTCTGGAACACTCTGCTCCCCAGGCATAAGTGCCCCCTGTCTCACCTCCTTAAGACTACATTTTTCTCCTACCTGCATGCACTTGATTCTTGTGTGTCTGTACCTAACCCCCGTATTTTCTTCATAGTTTTCTCCTACTCCAGCACTTCATGGCTTCTTTATTTTTGAATGCATATGCCTTGTTCTGACATCTGTCCCATCCCTGTGAGGAAGGCTATTACTACGTGTGTTTTATTTCCCTATCTATCCTTGCGAGGATGTCTGTTGCTTAATTTTCTAACTGCTTTGTACTTCTCTATTTGTTTTATCTGTTGAATGTATAATGTACTCTCCAGGTCATGCTTGAAAATAGGCAGGGTTATTGCCTAATGCACCTACCCGGTCAACAAAAGCAAATAAATAGCACTCCAGCATTTAAGCTTGGATGTGTGTCCATACTCAGATTAGGATACAGTTGTTGTCATGCGGTACAAGGTACGAGAACATGATTGATGAGAAAGTAATATTGTAGTGCATTTTTAGACACCTACTTGCCTGATTGAGGATCTCCAGCAACATTCAAGGGTCCAGGTGCCCTTCTATGGAGTTGGCAAAAGTTCTAAAGATTGTTCTATGTAGACGACGTGGCAGAGGAGAAGGCTCCCCAACCATCATTGGGTGGTTTAGGAGCTGGAGCAGTGAGATGGCAAGTGTCAGAGTCAGAGGAGTGAAGATTATTATAAGGCAAAGATGAATAAGTTTAGTAATGTACTTTGGTGCATTTTCCTTTTGTATTTATAACTGTAGCCAGTGTACTGTAGATCTGAACATGAGTGATGTGCCTATATTTTCTGAAGCGAGTAAAAAGGTGGGCAGCGGGGTTCTTTTGAAAGTCGGAGAGTAGAGACGGGCAAAGTTGCCGAAATTAGCCTTGTGAAAAAATTTGCGAATGTCAGCAAATTCGCTTCACCACTGACCACAGTTCACACATTATTTACCTGGAGAATTGCCCAGATTCCTACAACAAAACGTTACTCTATTTGCAGGCAAATTAGGCAATTTGCATAGTTAGGGCTGCACGATTTGAGAAGTTCGCCAGTGAAAATACTTGAATTTTGGTCCTTTAATTACATAAAATCCCTCCCCTGCCCCCCTGTACTATAATTTCACCACTCCAACCACCCAGACACTTTCATAAGTCAAAACCCCTTAGCATCCCCGCCCCAGCCCTGGTGAATTTTGGGAAAAGAACTGGTAATAGTCATGGTTGTGGAAGGGCTCCTCAAAGTGTGTGCGCACACACAGTACCAGTGGTAGTAGTTATTTGGGCTGGCAGTATAGCCTAGAGGTTAGAGTAATGAGCTGTGAATAAGCTTGGTACATCCAGCAGACCTGGAATTGATTCCACAACCTTCACTTGTATGTGTGACTCTGAGCAAGTCACTTAACCTCCCAGTGCTCTCTGGTCACCCGTGAAAACAGGCACTTGTGCCTAGTGTGGCCTTGCCTGGTTACCAAAGACTAAAATAAATTATATATATTCTCTCCCCCACCCCAACCCGTGCCAAATGTACTCCCTGCCCCCCACCACCAGACACTATCTAACAAGATGACCCCCCACATAACCCCTGCCTGGTCCCACCACCCTCCTCCACACACCAGCACACCGAAAAATCATTTATGTGATGTCCTGCAAAAGCTGCAGTAAGGAAAACAGTCCCCCCCCAGTGCGGAGTATCTGCTCTGTTTAGTGTCCCTCTCGGTAACTAATGACACTGGTGCATAAATATATGGGATGACTTTGCTCCTTGTAAAACCTGATAGGCTGAATTAGGAAGTAAAGATGTCATTATTCCTTTATACTTCTAGACCATTACCGACAGGGACTCTGAACAGAGCAGACGCTTTGCACCAGGGTACTGTTTTCTTTATTGTAGTTTTTACAGGACATCACATGAATGATTTTTCAGGAGGGTGGTGGGGGCTAAAGGAGGTTGGGGGGTCTGTTAACAGGGTCTGGTCGGGTGGGGTGGGGAGTTTGTTTAGCATGCAGTAATAACTACAAATACTTGGGACTGTGCACACCATTTTGAGGAGCCCCTCCCACTACAACAACCATATCAGTTCTTGTCACATAAACTATCCTGGACTGGGGTGAAGGGAGAGAGGAGGAGGAGGAGGAGGAGATTAATGGGCGGGAGGGTTTTGTGACTTATAAAGGTGTTTGGGAGGTGGATGAGGATATTTTGTATTTTATTGCTACAAAAAGGAAAAACAACATTCACTGAAGTTGGTGCGCCCAGGAAATTTTCATACCTTTACAATTTCTGAATTTCATGAATTCACATCAGCTTTGCTGTATCTCTAGAGGAAAGTAGCTATAGCTGAGGTAAGATAATATAAAGGAATGTATATTATCATTGTAAAGCATCAGTGCAACCAAAGGGAGACAATAGTTTATTCTAGGAACATGGCCGTGGTTCACTAACCACACTGACATTTCCATTGTAACAGTCTGATTAGCCAAACATCTTTAAGCTAGGCTCCTCCCACCACCGAAGCAGTATATCCCTGACTCCATCCCATGATGTTAGATATTTTTTTCTGCTGAAGAAACATGTCACCTCCTTCGTGGCTTAAGTTCCACTTAGGATTTAGTGTGCCGTTGACAAACTTTGTCTTCCAGTTTTCAAACTTGTTCAAGTAATTTCCTCGGTTTCTTCAACTCCTCTTGTCGATCTTTGATTGAGCAACGGAAGCTGTGGTTCAGGTTTTGGATTCGGTGCTGGCAGAAGATGTCGGTCTCCAACCCACACGACACATGCATGTACTGCTTGAGTGGACAGCGTGACGTGGCTGAGTGTGGCCGTTGTCTCCTGAGTCCCTGGAGGACAGGAAGCTCTGGCTTTCTTTGAGTTGGCCTTCGATAGGATCCAAAGGACCCCACCCTAAGTCTTGTGTAGTGGTGATCACTGGGGGGAGGGGGGTGCCTCTCAAGTAGAGATCATGTTAGCAGTAGTGGAGAGCACTCACCCTTGCAGTACCAATATAGAATTTCCCACAAGTAATTCAGTTGGTCACTGTGATTGGTGAATTAATTAACAGTGAATTGATTGGTTTTCATTTACTATGATGTCACGGGTGTCAAATATATATATACCCTGATTGTATTTAAGTTCACTATCTCTGAAGAAGCCCGAATTGTAGGCAAAACATAAGCTTTCCTGTAATGTTGTATGATGCCTTTGAGAGTAAAGAGCTGAACTAGCACCAGTTGTGTGGAATTGCTTGATCTTCCCTTGTCAGTCTTCACCCATTCACCTCGCACGCGCGCTTGGCGCATCACTCTCGGGGGTGGGCGCGTTGGTGCGGAAACTCAAAAAAAATAAATCTCTCTTGGCGGATGCGCACTCCAGCACAACCTCAAGCAGTAATGAATGGTGAAGATATAAGAGAAGATCAAGAATTACGGTAGTAATGTAATTTTCATTTTTGCTGCTACTGCAAAGGTGAGTGCTTCCACTACTGCTAACACAACACCACCCTAAGGCCTGCAAGAAGGAGTTGGCTGGTCTGCCCAGCAGCTTGCGCCACCTTCTTGGTCTCAGTGCTGCTCCTGACTGCTGACAGTCAGAGGGCCATTCACCGGTGGCTTCTGGAACATGTGTTTGGCCCTCCAGACCCTGGGGAAAGCCCTGGTCATTGTGGTGCCAAACACAAGTGCCGCCAGCGCCGGTCATGGGACTGAGAGAGATTGCGGTCCTCCTGGTCTCTCTATTCGCCTGACCACTCAATGGGAATCGAACATCCCTCAGTCGAGGGGCGGGTCAAAGGCTGTTCAGTGCCCCTATCGAACCAGCTGACTTTGACTCCAGTCAAACAGGCTGCAGGAAGTTTACTCGACCCCCTCGACTAGTTGTCGGAGGAGGACAAGGACTTGACCTTGCAGACCCCAGTGCACCCGGTCCTCACTCAGGACACGGTCCTATCGGTGTCCCCATCCAGTCCTTGGTGGGAGCTGCCTTCACCAGTGGTCAAGCCTTTTACACCCATGCTTTTTACTGTGGGCAGGCATATGGTATATCACAATCAGCCAGAAGGTTCCCCTCGTTGTTGTTCTTCTGGTCGACTGTCTAGGTCATGGTCCAGATCTCAGTCAAGACATTCCCGCTGTCGATCCCTTTCAACCAGGAGGGCATCGCCTTCGATACTCCTCATCCTCAGGTGAGGAGAGGCACCGACACAAACCGCGCAGATTCTATGAGGAGCTCCTCCAGCAACAGTGAGCCCTCCTGTCCACTGGCAACTGCAAGTGGTGCCTATGCCAGTCCACACTTCTTAGGTGCTTCCCACAACTGCTTCTCAGCCTCTACAGGTGGAGGTGCCACAGCCGCAACCAAACGTGAGTGCTGCAACCAAGGATGCCCCTTCGGCCACAGGCTTGCCAGGTCGGTTGCAGTGCAGATCACCCTGGGAGACACCGGGTGGTCCATGGTGAGCAGTGGTTGAGGGCCATTTTCAAACAGTCCTTGACTGGCTCGGACCACAAGTCCATGGTCTCCTCTGGGACTCCTGTCCTTAACCGGAGATCTTACTTGAAGAGGGCTCTTGCAGTAGGTATTCGCGTATAGGACTAAGTTGCCAGGCGTCAGGACCCCACGGAAAAATTTCTAGCTATCAGTCTCTGGCGGGGGACTGCCCCTACATCATGTGACCGGCGTCAAATGACGTCGGTATAAGGGGCGGTCCCCCACACCCACCTTCCAGTTCTTTCCTGCTGTCGGCTTGTGAAAGTTCCTCGCGGTAGAACAGTGCTGGTCAGTCATTCGTCGGTCTTCAAGTTTTCAAACTTTTTCTACCTGTTTCTCTATTTTTTCGACTTTTTTTTCAACAGTTGCTGTGTATGTTGTCCCCGACGCCCTCCAAATCGCATAAAAACAAGTGTGACTTGTGTGGTTCCCAGCTTCCACACAGGGACGGCCATGCCTTGTGCCTCTTCTGTCTGGGCCCAGACCACCCTGAGGAGAGTGCCAGCACTGCCAGAAGTTCAACTCCGCTACCCGCAAGAGAAGGCAGCAGTCCTTGGAAGCCCGCATCCTCAAGAAGAAAATGGCCGCCATGGAAAAAGAGTTAAAAAAGCTTAGGCAGGCGTCTACTTCCCCCAAAGCTCATAAGAAAAAGCGTGACAGGGAGAAGCACCTGGAGCGGGAATAGTCTTCCACAGCAGCCTCGACTTTGGCTGGAGTCACGGCCCTCAAGGTAACATCCCCTCCGGGGGATCGTTCCTTGACGGCCGTCTTGGTGGCTACCAAGAAGGCATTGCCTCTCCCGTCGGGCTCGCGCTTGGGCCTTCAGGAGCCTCCGGGGCAAAGGAGGCCTCCTTGTCAGTTAAGGCCGTTCCTCCCTCGTGGCCTTCTGGTCAGAGAAGGTCCGGTAAGTCGGACATCGGTTCCACCAACTCACACCTGGACAAGGCTGCTAAGCAGCTCACCTCATCAGGTGAGCGCCCAAGTAAAACCCCTTCCGACAAGGCTGCCACTACCTTCGCAGCCTTCCTTGGGTAGGGAGTCTGATAAGTTGGATGCTGGCTCCTCTGACGTCCGCCCGGACACTGCCGATAAGTCGGACGCCGGCTCCACCGATGACAGCCCGGCCAAGAAGCCTGCATCAGACCCTATTGACCAGTCTGATGCCTCAGGCTCTCCGCAACGTCTCATTATGTTGCCCACTGAGGTCCCCACCCACGTCCCCTCGTCTGACACCCGGGAATTTTAACCCTCCTTCCCCGGTCATCACCGAGGACCTCGAGACACTGCCATCAGGGCTCCCTCCTCCTCCTGTGCAGGACCCCCCCCCGGATGCGGGATCCTCAACGCCGCCCCGATGCGTGCCTGGCGCCATCCGGCGTCCCTTTGCCCGACGGAAGGCCTATTCCTCCGTCAGGACCGTCTGACATGCTCGACAGTATACACATGCCGCTCGACACCCGCTGGGCCGCTTCCACCATCTGGCCCACCAGCAGGGCCTCTGCCAGGTCCTCTGCTCCATCAGAGCCCCTGGCGCTTGGTACCTGACCCGCAATACCGGTGCTGCATTACCCAGCTCCTCAGTATCCGGTGCCACAGTACCCATTGTCGTAATATCTGGCGCCCGCTGTTTCCGGCGCTCAATATCGAAGCGGGCTACCCACTGTCAGGTTATGGGTACCCATATAACCCACCTCCGCCGCCCACCCTCAGCCACCGCGGATCTGAAGGAGACCTGGCCTCCCTGGTGGCTGAGGCCAAGGCTCAGCTCACCAGGGAGGTCGAGAGTGTCCCGACGCCAGACCCACCCCGGGATCCCCATGTCGGAGACAGGAGACTCTCTCCCCGTCACCAGAGGAGGGCCTCCGTGCCCGAGGCAGGAGGATATGCACCCCAGGAACCCCCAGAGGGGTCGTCCCTCCTAGGGAGGAGTCTTCTTCCTCTTCGTCAGAAACTTCTGACTCAGACTCAGAGTCCAGCCACTCTGACCCCGAAGGTGAGCCCCCATACTCCGGAATGCCCCAGTCCGAGGGATCCTCCGAAGTCCCCTCCGGAGGACTCTTCCTTTCTGGAGTTATTGAGGAAAATCCAGGAAGTACATCAGTGGCAGTCAGTGGAGCCAGACCCACAGCGCAAAATACTCGCTGCCCATCTGGATCTGCCCGAGACTGCGCCGATGCTGTTCCCACCCTGGATAGAGCCTCACGCAGATCTTGTTTCCACCATTTGGAAACAGCCTTCCTCGTTAGGCCCCCCTTCCGAGGAAGGCGGACAGGCTATATCAGGCTCCTGAGGGTGTAGACTTTCTTAGCCTTCACCCCAAGGCAGATTCGGTTGTCATCAGCGCCGCCTCAGCCACTCCGCCAATCCTAAAACCTCAGCTCATCTCTGCCTGATAAGGAACCCGGATTCCGACCAGTACGGAAGAAGATCTATTCCTCTTCTACCCTAGGCATCAGGGCCCTTAATTATGTTGCAGATATGGGGATTTCCAGAAGACCATCCTTAGCCAGGTAGAATCTAAGTTGGACTCCCTCCTGAGTTACAGACTGCTACAGGAAGTGGGTGACCTTGTCCGCTCCACTGCTTGGCCTGTTGGGTCCATGCCACTCTACGATGTGGACACAGCTGGAAGGAGCTCGCCTTCACATAGCCCTACTGCGCCATGCCTGGCTCTGTGTGTCAGGTTTAGTCCCTGAGGTACAATCCGCTATACAGGATGCTCCTTCAGGGGTTCAGTGCTGTTCGGGGTGATGTCAAGGACATTATTACCTAACTGCAAGAGAAGGGTACTGCACTCAAGTCCATCCAGACTGTGTACCAGCCCCCTCAGGGGCAGCGGCGTCCTTTTCATTGCCAAAGCCGACAAAGACAAAAGCCGCAAGGTAAACGTGCCAACAAACATTGGGACCCTCCAGCAACCAAGACTCCCCTAAGCAAAAAAGCCATAGGAGCTTCGGCTGTTGCGCTGCCCCACATCTCCTAACTCCCTGCATCTCCGACTGCCTCTGGAGGTTCCAGAGGAACCGCTAGGGGGGGAGATTTTCCTCCCATCTGACAGGTTGGGAGAGGATAACATCAGACGCTTGGGTGCTCCTGTTGATATCGACAGGACACTCAATAGAGTTTCTGCAGAAACTGCCTCGAAAACCACCCCATTAGTCATCTTACTCCCTGCAACATCTTCCTCTGGTTCTAGAGGAAATCATCTCCCTTCTCTCGAAGGCGGCAATAGAGCCTGTCCTCACTCATCTTTGGGGGACAGGTTACTATTCCCATTTCTTCTTAGTTCCAAAGAAGACAGGAGATCTGAGGCCCAGTCTAGACCTCAGCTCCCTGAACATGTTCGTGGAGTACAAACGCTTCAGAATGCTCTCCTTGCAGAGCCTGCTACCACTACTTCTACCTGGACAGTGGCTATGCGCTCTGACACGCAGGATGCCTTCCTGCATATTCCCATGTGCCCCTTCCCAATCGCAGATTCCTCTGGTTTTGTTTTTGGGGACCACTCACTAATCAAGGCCCTCCATTTGGTCTTTCCTGCCCCGAGTGTTTACCAAATGCCTGTTGTCGGTGGTAGTGGCCCACCCATGCGGCCCAGGGAGTACAGGTATTCTGTACCTGGATGATTGACTCCTGGCAGCCTCGTCCAGGAGGAACTCCTGCACTCTTTCCTTACCCCTGCAGGTTTTTACAAGCCTGGGTATCACCATCAACCAGGCCAAGTCTCACCTGGTCCCTTGCCAACGTCTCCAATTTATAAGGGCAATTCTGGACACAACCACCGGCAAAGCCATCTTACCTTTGGACAGGGTAGACACCCTTCAGAGTCAGGCCCATCTTCTGTCTGGCCACAGGAGGGTCGGAGCCACGTCAGTCCTCAGCCTCCTCGGGCTAATGGCGGCTACCATCCTGACAGTCCCGTTCGCCCGGCTCCATATGAGGATCTCTCAGTGGACGCTCGTCGCAATGGGACTAGACCAGGGACACCTCAGACCAAGAGGTACTAGTGTCAGATCCCATGATCAGGGACTTGAAATGGTGGATGGTTCAGGAGAACCTGTGCCTGGGAGTGCACTTCTGCATCGATTCCCCCTCCCAGGCGTTGACGACAGATGTCTGGAGGGCTGAGGGGTGCCATCTGGGGTCTCACAGGACTCAGGGCAGCTGGTCCCAATTCGAGCAAAACCTGCACATAAATGGGCTCGAACTGAGGGCAGTCCTTTATGCCCTTCAGGCTGTCTCTCCCTTTATCCTTCCTGGTCATCTCCTCATACAATCAGACACCATGTGTGTAGTCTGGTACCTCAGCAAACAGAGAGGAACGCATTCTACCTCCTGTGCAGGGAAGCAAGAAGAGTCTGGTATTGGGCAGCCCAGCATCACCTCCACTTGGCTGTAGTTCACGTCCCGGAAGTGGAAAACACTAGCAGATGAACTCAGTCGGTCCTCAGCCAGGTCCCACGAATGGGAGTTAGATCAGCAAGTCGTAAACTACATCTTTCAGCGATGGGAAACACCTCAGATAGACCTCTTCGCCTCTCCTCAAAACGCAAAACTTCCCACCTTCTGCTCGCTCGCTCCAGGGCGAGACATTTTTTGGCGGGACGCTCTGTCTCTCGGTTGGAGGGACAGGTTTGTTTTTGCCTTCCCTCCCATTCCTTTAATTCCGAGGGTCGTGAACAAACTCGGATCGGGAGGAGCTCGGAATGATTCTCTTTGCGCCTTCTGGCCCAGGCAAGTTTGTTCTTTTTTTCTGCAACAGTTTTCAGAGGAACCTCCCTTCCTCTTCCTCTGTTGCAACAGTTGTTGATCCAGGTCTCGAATCCCTTCATCTCCATGCGTGGCTTCTGCAGATGTAGCTAAAGCCCACTTTCAGTCTCTCCTTGGTGGCGGACATTTTGGTGGAGGCTAGAAAACTTCCACCAGGTCCACCTATGCCATGAAGTGGAAACGGTTTTCTATCTGGGCAAATTCAAAGACTTCGAGCCTTTCTCATGCCCAGTCAACAAAGTCCTGGACTACATGCGTCACCTCTTCGATCTGGGTCTCAGCCATTCCTCATTGAAAGTCCACATGGCAGCTGTCTCAGCCTATCATATTCCCTTTGGAGACAGTACTTTTGCTCAGTTAGAAGTCTCTTAAGACTTTTCACAGAGTGGTTCTCCGTTTGAGACCCCCCCCCAGTCCACATTCCTGCCCTTCCATGGGACCTGAATTTCATCCTGGAGAAGCTTACTTTGCCTTCCTTTCGAGCCAGCAGCAGCTGATTTGAAGTTCCTTTCTTGGAAGACACTCTTCCTAGTGGTAATTACTTCTGCTTGGTGAATTTCCGCGCTTCAGGCCTTAATGTGTAAAATCCTGTACTTGATTTTTTCACAAGGAACGTGTGGGTCTATGCACCAACCCTAAGTTTCTCCCTAAGGTGGTGGCTGAATCTATGCTGAATCAATCCATTGAGTTACCGGCTTTCTTTACGCAACAGTCCAATCAAGGGGAAATACCTCTTGCATACTTTGGTGTAGTATCTCAGGATTCTGTGAACGTCCAATCTGACTGAGGATCTCAGGAAGACTGATCAGCTTTTTGTCTCTTTTGCTCACAGAACAGAAGGCAATGTTGTTTCTAAGCAATGCCTATCAAAATGATTGGCGAATTGTATCACTTTCTGTTACAAGTACAACAAGACCCTTCCGGGTCAAGTCAGAGGTCACTCCACCAGAGGAGTAGCTGCCTCTGCAGCTTGTTTCAAAAATGTGTCAGCGGCAGACATCTGTGCAGCCGCAACTTGGACTACTGTCCATACCTTTATGAAACACTAGTTTGGACATCGCCTCTCGCCGTAGAGCAGGCTTCGGGTTGGCTGTCCTACAAGGTCTTCCTTCATGAGACCCGTTCAGCCCTGAGGTTCCATGCTATGGATAACAATCCTCCTCCTCCTCCCGACTGCTTTTCCTTGTTCCAGACTGCTTGGGACTCAGTCCTATATGTGAATACCTACTGCAAGAGCCCTCTCAAAGTAAGATAGTACAGTTAAATAAGAAGTTACCGTAACAGTAGATCTTCAAGAGAGGCTCTTGCAGTAGGTATTGCCTTCCCACCCTCCATCCCCCTAAGTTTTCTTTACTTTATTTCCATGGGGGAGAATATCCTCTTCTCATCTTGCCTCTTTTGGCCTTTGGCAGGAAAGAACTGAAGGCAGGCATGGTTGACCACCTCCTTTATTCCGACGCTGCAGACGCACGCCTGTCACCTGATGTGGGGGCGGTCCCCCGCCAGAGACTGTTAGCTAAAAACTTTTCCATGGGGTCCTGACGCCTGTCGGCTTAGTCCTATATGTGAATACCTACTGCAAGAGTCTCAAAGATCTACTGTTACGGTAAGTTCTTGCGTAACTGTACTTTCAGTCGAGGAGCTATCCACCAAGCATGGCCTGGTGTCCTTTGGGACGCTTGTCCACCTACTCTGAGTCTGTGTCAGTCCCGTTAAAGCCAGTCCAGAAAAGGGCTGTGTAACCTTTTACGGACATTTTGGACTGGGACAGTTCTCTGGAACTTGCTTTCCCGTGACTGAAGCCATTTTGGGACAGGCCCTGGAGCTTTGGCAGCATCCATCATCCTGCCTGGAATCCTGTGCTCCAGACACCTGGGGGACATGGACAAGCCTCTGGACAAGGAATCCTATAAGACTGACCATGCCGCTAAAAAGGTTTATGCTGAGATATCCTCGGTTCATTTTTCAGGATAGTTAATGCCGTGATAATGGCCAGCTTCAGTCACTCCCTGATGGGAGTCTCTGATACAATCCTCCCTCACCTCCCTTCTGATCAACAGTTGGCAGTGATGATCATCAGAGACCAGGGTCACTCGCTGGCCAAACACCAGCTTCAGATGGCCTTGGAAATGGCAAATCGTGGCTGTGTCATGGCAGCAGCCATCTCCATGCGTCGCAGGGCCTGACTGTGCCTGTCCACCTTCATGGCAGATACCCAGTACAAGCTTACTGATGTCCTTTTCTTGGGCACTGATCTTTTTGGCCCTAGTGTGAATGGACATCTCACACATATTGAGAAGTCCAGTGCCACCCTAGATTTTGTGTCGTCATCACAGAAGGACACAAAAAAGAAGCCTCTAAGAAACAGGCTTTCCAGTGTCTGTCCTTTCAGCCACAGCCTCCTCAGCTGCAGCGCCAGTAAGAGCAGTACCAGGTCTTGTGCCCCAAACCAAGGTCTGGGGGCCAGGGTCCTAAGAAAGGGGGGCAAGGGTAGTGGTGCTCCTCTGGCCACAGCTGTCAGTGTCCCCACTACAGCTACCCAGTTGATGGGTTGGGGGGTGTCATCCTCTCTCCCCCGGCCCTGTCCTTGTCTGCACTCTCATTTTTAACACATTGGTCCGCTGTCACAATGGGCAGATGAGTTTTGGATATAGTGGGCAGAGGGCTGCCTCTGAACTTTGAGGCCCTTCTGCTTTACTGCCTCCACGTGCCTCGGGAGTCCGGGATTGTAGAGCACACTGTCCACCCTTCATAAGGAAATTGCTCAGTTCCTTGCAAAAGGGACAGTAGCTCGTGTCCCAGACACCCTGGCCAGTCAGGGTTACATGTCCATGTACTTCCAGGTTTCTTAACGGACAGGGGACTGGTGCCCCATACTGGATTTGCATGATCTGTACCTGTTCATGTGGAAACCAAGTTCAGGATGGTCACTCTGAATCAGATCATTCCTTTGCTTGAGCAGAACATGTTATTCTGCTCCCTAGACTTACAGGATGCATTTTTCCACAACACAGTCTGTCAGTCCTACCTCCATTTCCAAGCGGACAGGTCCTGTACCAGTTCCAGGTCATGCCCTTCAGCCTCTCCTTGGCACCCAGTATCTTACTTCGAGAGGGCTCTTGCAGTAGGTAATCACCTTGAGGACTGCGCCTCCTGGCGTCAGGACTACACAGAAACTTTAGCTACCAGTGTCTGATGGGGGACTGCCCACCCAATGCCCCATAATGGACAACAGCGTGGCCCTATATAGTGGGCAGTCCCCATGCCCACCTTCCAGTTCTTTCCCGCCGTTGACCTGTTCACGTCAGACCTTGCGGAGATCATACTCTGCAGTTCAACTGCTTTTTGGATGAGTATCTGCTTTTTTCTTAAAAATCTATCGGTATTTTGTAGTGTTTGTGCATGTCGTCATCTAATGTCGAGCATAAAAATAAGTGTCTTCATATGCACGCAGTTCCAGCACAAAGACTCCATACTTTCTGCTTCTCTGCCTAGGCCCAGAGTACAAGGTCGAGGATTGTGAGGTCTGTTCCAGCTTCTCATTCAGGCCACATGGAAGTGACGCCAGCAGATCATCGAGGCTCACTTACTCAAGCAGAGAATGGCCTTTATGGAGAAAGTGCTTCAAAAACTCAGTAGTGCTTCATCCTCACCCCCAGAATCCGGGCATAAGAAGTAGTAAAGAGAAACACCAGGACAGGTCTCCTCTCACCCGTTGCCCCTCAGGTGAATGGCGGTCTTCTTTCTCCGGGAAGTCGGTCGCCACGGCCAACCCTGCCCCACTTCAGGAGCAGTCCTCGGCCTCCCTGCACCCCTAGTTAAGGTGGCCGCAGGTGACCTCGGCATCATCCTAGGCCTCTGCTCTGTTTAGGCCCCTTTCCACCAGTGGGCCTACAGCATCTGGCGGAGTTGATAAGTCGCTCATCCGGTTCCCCGACGAGCACCTGGTCCAGGCTGTGTTGTCGGGCTCCGGAGACCCCAGGGCCCGCCCGGTTTTGGTTGATAAGTTGGGCGTTGGCTCGTCCGACATCTGCCTGACCACTACAGCCGATAAGTTGGGCGTCGGTTCTGTTGACGTCCGCCCAACCAATCTGGCATCGGGGTCTGGCGAGGGCCCCGACAATACCCAGTTGCTGGATTTGACTGAGCCCTCCCCAGTGGAATCCCCCCCACCCCCACCGGGCCTCCCCCTCCTTCCCATTGAAGAGATCCTCCGCCCCCCACTGAGAGGGCAGGACGGGAGTCATCCATTAGGTGGCATCTTTCCTAGCTCACCTCCGGATTTATCATTGGAGGTTCCCAGCAACCCTTCAGGGCTCCCTGCTGCCAGTTTCCCCAACAGAGACTCCGACACCACATCTGCTGCCAGCCAGTCTGACGTCTGACCAGGTCCTTCAAGCTCGGGTTTTGGGGCACCCCAGGGCCTTCCATCAGGGCCACTGGCACCACTGTCTGGCCCTCCATCAGGTTACCCTCCGAGATACCAAACACCGCATTTCCTGATGTACAGCCCATCAGGCTATCCCCCGTCAGGTTTTCAGACACTGGGATAAATGCTCAGCACTGAGTACTCTGAATCACGCACCCTAAGGAAGGCTAGGAGCCGAAGCACAGGGGTTAGAGTGTCTCTGTTGTTATCCTAGGTGATTTTCTTCACTATTGCACTATTGAGAACTGTGAACTGCTGTTTGACAAAATAAATGAGCAGTTAGCTCAGAAACCTGTCATGCTCGATTCTTTTTGTGGCGTGGGAGTAGCGCTTGTATCTGTTTTGAAAGAGTATACGCCAGCTTATCCTCCGCCCTGATGCCCGTTGCATTCCTTTCATATGGTGGGTTACCTGATGCCAGGGTTTCTTACGGGTTACCCGCCAGCCCACTCCACCCCCCTCAGGCCCCGACTGACTGTAGGGCTATTCTCCAGTCCTGGTGGTCTGAGACTAAGGCCCAGCTCATGTCAGAGCCGGATAGCCGTCATCCTCCATGAGAGGTTCCCAGGGGTCCAGCCGCCCCGGCCTGCCCCTACGCCCATGTGTCCTCCGATGCCGGGCCGTCGGAAGGAGCCGAAGTCAGGCTGAATGTAGGATAGACTACCCACTGAACCCCAGGAACCAGCCCGACCTGATGTCCAGTGCTCTGACTGAGACCCAGACTCTGATTCTGACTCCTCCTTCTCGGCGGGGTCAGGGTTTGTGACTCCTTCCGGGGGGCCTCAGCCTAGGGAGTCCCTGAAATCCTAACCTGAGGATCCCTCCTTCACAGACCTGCTTAAGAAAATAGCAGAAGTCCGATGCTCAGACCCAAAATGCCAAAGGCTGGCTGAGCATCTGGATATGTAGGTGTCCGCTCCTGTCCTCACTCCCCCCTGGTTGGAACCACATGAGGACCTGGCATCCACCATCTGGATGATGCCTTCCTCGATGCCGGCGGTAGCCAAAAAGGCCGACCGAACCTACCATATTCCAGATGAGAAAGACCACCTCAGTGCCCATCCTAAGGAGGACTCTGTGGTATTTGCTGCGGCCCATGATTGGACTTCCAAGCCAAGGCATATGTGCACGTCTCCTCCTGACAAGGAGTCGAGACAGCTGGACCAATTTGGGAGGAAATTTTATTCCTCAGCATTGGCCATGTGTACCTTGAACTATGTAGCCCACATGTTGGTCTACCAAAAATCCCTATTTAATCAGCTGGAGCCAGCCATTGAGACACTTCTGGACTCTGAGTCAAAATCCATTCTGGCAAACTCCATTTGGTCGGCCAAAGTGGAATGCAGACATTCTCTCAGGGCCACTTACGATGCAGTGGACGCCTTGGCCAGGGGTGTCAATACCGTGGTTAGCCTCCAGAGATTCTCATGGTTGAGGGTGTCTGGACTGGCACAGAATGTACAAGCAGCCATCCAGGATGCTTCTTTTAGGGGTTCAATCCTCTTCGAGGGTGATGCTCAAGACATTATCACCAGCCTGCAGGATAAGGGCAAGGCCCTCGGGTCTGTCACACAATGTGCCGACCCAAGTTTCAGGCCAAAAACCTTTTCGCTGCATAAGCCGGGCAGCAAATCCAAGCAGCAGCAGACAGACGCCACACCAGACGGGCTCAGTCAGCAATGACTGCCCCTCCTGCAAAGCCCAGAGTGTTTCAGGCGCAGCTGTTCCTAACCCCACCCCTTGACTCATGGTCCGCCCCCATGTCCGCTCGGGGAGCCAGTGGGTGGAAGGTTTGACTGTCATCTGCCAGGGTGGCGGGCAGTAACCACCGACTTATGGGTCCTTCAGATGATAGGACAGGGCACACTCTGGAGTTTCTGGAAAAAATGCAGACAGGCCCCGGTAGTGTCCCACTACCCAAAGGCACATTCCTCTATTAAGAGAGGAAATCGAGGCTCTGTTACAAAAGAAGCAATAGAGCCTGCTCCATCCAACCAGGTAGGGGGTATTATTCTCATTTCTTCCTGGTCCCCAGAAAGATGGGAGACTTGTATCCCATTTTGGACCTCAGTGACTAAACCTGTACATAGAGTACAAGAGGTTTCAATGCTGACACACCCAGGTCTGCTGCCTCTCCTGCACTGCACAAGGGACAGTGGTTGTGCACTTTGGATATGCAGGATGCCTACCTGCATATCCCAGTCTTTCAGGCCCATCGCTGCTACCTCCGCTTTGCCCTTCAAGGGGAACATTACCAATTCAAGGCCTTCCTCTTTGGCCTGTACTTGGCACCTCTGGTTTTTACCAAGTGCCTGGCGGTAGTGGCGGCAGCCCTGAGGCATCAGGGCCACTGTGTGTTCCCCTACTACGACTGGCTCCTGTCAGCCCCGTCAAGGGAGCAACTGGAACTCTCCCTTTGTTACCCTGAATCTCTTTGCACAGGTCGGTAGCACTGTGAACCTCCCAAAATCCAAGCTTGCTCCTTCATAGCATCTCCAATTTATTGGAGCAGTGGTGAACACAGTACAGGGTATGGCTTTCTTCCCCCTGGTCAGGGCAGACACTTTGCAGAGGCAGGCTAGTTTGGTAGCCTCCAGCAGGAAGGTCTCGGCCAGGTCGATCCTCTGACTGCTGGGCCTTATGGCAGCGGCCATCCCCACTGTTCCTTTAGCCAGGCTCCACATGCGAATCTCGCAGTGGACGCTCAGAGCACAGTGGGATCAGAGGCTGGACGACCTGGACCACATGGTCGTGGTCTCCGATTCGATGCAGCAGGATCTGTTATGGTGGCAGGATCTCACCAAGGGGGTCCCCTTCTCCCACCCAGACTCTGACTTCAAATGCATCAGGGATGGTTTGGGGCACTCACCTGGGGAACCACAAAACTCAAGGTCTGTGGTCCCAGTCAGAGCTCTCCTTGCTCATAAACGTGTTGGAGATGAGAGCAGTACTGTATGCCCTTCAGGCTTCACCAGGGCACACTGTTAGTTCAGTCTGATAATATGTTTGTAGTCTGGTGCCTCAACAAGCAAGGAGGCACTCGCTCGTATCCCCTTTGCAGGGAAGCGATGTGGAACTGGGCAGTTCTGCATCAGATTCACCTCACAGCAGTTCACGCTCCAGGCTTGCAAAATGTCCTAGCAGACAGTCTCAGCTGCACCAGAGTAAGAGCCCACAAGTAGGAGCTCAAGCAAGAGGTGATCAACCACATTTTCAACCTGGGGGGTCGGCCAGACTTAGATCTGTTCGCCTCCCCATACAGCACAGAACTCACTCGCTCCAGGGCATGATGTTTTTTGCCAAGACACACTCTCTTTGCTGGACAGGGAGGTTTTTGTACGCCTTTCCAGTCCTGCAGAGGGTGCTGCTCAAGCTCCAACTGGAAGGGGCCCACATGGTTCTGATTGCCCCCTTTTGGCCTCGTCAAGTTTGGTTTCCGCTTCTTCAACAGATAGCGGTGGAACCTCCAGTTCCTCTGTCCCTTTGCCATGATCTTCTGACTCCGGAGAGGGGCACACTAGTCCATTGAGGGCTGAAATCCCTTCACCTTCACACGTGGCACCTCAGGACATAGCTGTTTCATGATTTGGAGTCTCTTCCAGAGTGATGCAGGTCCTGGTAGAGGCTAGAAAGCCATCTACGCGGACAGCCTATGCCATGAAATGGAAGTGTTTCTCCATTTGGGCCACCTCACAGGGTTGGGACCCTTGTGTCCAGTTCCTCACGTCATGGAGTATCTCCTGCACCTGTATGACCTAGGCCTGAGCTACTCGTCTCTGAAGGTACACCTGTTGGCTGATTCTGCCTACCACATTCTGGTGGAGGGCAAAACAGTAGCTCAATTGGAGGTTTTCCAAAACATTCCTCAAAGGAATCCCCCAATTAAAACCTCTCGGTGCACAGCCCCGTGCCACCTTGGGACCTTAATTTGTTTTGGAAAAGTTGACTCTGCCACCATTTGAACTGGCTGGTTCATTTGATATGCACTACTTATCCTGGAAAGCACTCTTTTTAGTGGCAGTCACTTCTGTTGGAAGGATTTCCGAGCTTCAGGCCCTGATTTGCAAGGAGCCTTATTTAAGTTTTCATAGAGACCGGGTGGCTCTTCGTACCAACCCTCAGTTCTTATCAAAAGTGGTTTCAGAATTTACGTTGAATCAGTCGATTCAACTCCCAGTGTATTACCCAGGGGAAGCGATTCTTCATACACTGGACGCTCATCGAATCCTGTGCTATTACACTAACAGGGACAAAGTTGTCCGAAAACGGACCAACTTTTTGTTCCTTTGCACCCAAGAAAGAAGGTGCCGAGTTTCCAAACAATGTTTATCCAAATGGTTAGCAAACTGTATTATTCAAACAACATGAACTCTTGCTATATTATGACATATGCAGTATAACCCCAGGTTAGAACTGCTCCGGAGGTGAAAGAGTTAACTTCCATGCAGGGCATGAAATCTTGAGCTCGAGCTCGGTTGAACACTCTGTCTGTTGAAGCTCAAACTTAAACTGTCAGATTCTTTACTCCGCCTCACTGAACAGTCGCTCCGGAGATTTCTCCTGCTGCTTGGTTTGTTTGTCGGTTTTAAAGTGTAATTCTCGGTTTATTTTACCGAAATTTAACCGCAATCGTCGGTTCAAGCTCTGTCTGTGGTATTGTAAGTAATAGATAGGGTTATTTATTATTTTTTCTTCTGTGTGGAACTTGTAAACGTCTTTTTCGGTTCGGTTTGAACCGATCAGAGGGTTTTAAAATTACTTTCTAGCCCTTTAGAGTGCGGTTCCCAGTTCTTATCGGTTCTAAAAAAAACGGATTTTATTACGGTTTTTTCCACGACCCGTGACACGGTTGGGAACCGATAAGAGAGTCTTGCTTGGTGGATTGCCATTAACGGGCAAGTTTTGGTTAGGCTGGCACTATGTCTGAGAAACCCAAAAGAAAACCCGGACCCACTGGGTTTCAGCACTGTGGCCTCTGTGGGGAAGCCTTTGCCAAGGCTGACCCACACACCATTTGTGTATATTGTCTGGGGTTTGACCACATCAATGCAGACTGCCAGATTTGTAAGAATTTTCCTGCTGCCACTGTGGAAAAAAGAGTTGGTAGGCTAAGGGAAAGGGAGGCCAAAAAGTCCGCTGACCCGGATGGCCAGCCCGTTCGGGTTCCATCCAACCTGAGGAGTGCCCTCTGACCAGGGCGATGCTTCCTCGGCAACGAAGAGCCAGCTCTGAGGAGCTGGTTCCAACTAAAAGGGCTAGAATGTCAGCTAGTTTGGGGCCAAAGGTTTTTTCTCCAACCGCTGAGGAAATAGCCAAAGCTATTCAAATTGTCCAGTCTCTTTCCCCAGTTCCATCCGAACCGGCACCATTGGGCAAGCGCCCAGTTCGGTCGGTTCCCTCGGTTCAAGATAATGATTTTGAAGATTTTTATGAACCAGGAGAAGGAGAGGAGGGGTACGAGGAGAGTGAGTGTGATTTTGAAAGTCTGGATGTACCCATTGAACCGGACATTTCTCCAGACAGACCCTCAGGAGTATCCCCTCCCAGGCTATCTGAGTCCCCTTCTCATTTTTTGTTTTACAAGAAAGTTGCTGACACTCTGCAACTCCCTGTTGAGGAAGCTGTTGACGATCAAGAAGAGCCTGATTTTGTGGAAATGATGGATATTCCAGAGTCTAGGAGACTGTCTATTCCCTTGCATAAATCTTTTAGGAAACAGACAGTAAAAATTTGAAAACTCCTCATTCTATTCTCCTGTGGATAAAAGGATGGACAAGAGGTATGCTTTATCAGGCTCTGATACGGAGTTCCTATCCCAGCAGTGCAGCCATGTGGGGTAGTGCAGGCTGCAGCCTGTGACAAGGCTAATATTCCTCTAGCCTCTCACCCTCCTGAAAAGGATTCCAGGAGGATGGATGCCATGGCAAAAAAGCAGTACATGGCAGCATCTTTGGGACTCAGACAGGCAAATTATATGGCTTACGCAGCTAGGTACCAGAAAACCAGGTGGAATACTGTCCTGGCCCTAGCAAAACAGGCCCCTGAACAGCTTGCCAGGGAGCTGGAGCAGGTGGCTGCGGATGGTATTGAGGCATCCAAGGTGCAATTTCATGCTGCTGTAGAGACTAATGATGTTTCATCTAGAGTTATGGCTACATCTGTGTCTCTTCGCAGAATGGCCTGGCTCAGATGTACTGCCCTGTCACAGGATACCCAGTCTAAGGCTATGGATTTTCCTGTTGTGGGAAATTCTCTGTTTGGGGAGCAGACAGAGAATTATATGAAGAAAATGGATGAGTATAGGACCACCTATAGGAGTGCACAGGCCAAAGAAAGGCAAGTCACTCCTCAAAGGCAGCATGTCAGGGGCAGGGCAGGCCTTTCATAGGTCGTTTACCAAGCCCAGGCCTCCTCTTCTGCTTATGCCCAGAGGGGGTTCTTTAGAGGAAGGGGCAGAAGGGGCTCTAGTAAGCCTGCTTCTACCCTTCAACCCAAAGCCCCTGCAAAACAGGCTCCCTGATGGGGTAGCCAGGGCCGATTCTCCAATACCGGTAGGGGGCAGGCTGGCTTACTTTGTCCAGGACTGGAGGTCTTTAACATCAGACAAGTGGGTCCTGGAAGTAGTAAGCCAGGGACTGGTTCTCAGCTTCAAAAAATTTCCGAAGATGAGAGCCAGGTCTTTTCCACCTGCAAACCCATCAGAGGCACTTGCCGTGGAAGCAGAAGTTTCTTCCCTCCTGGCTCTCAGAGCCGTGGAAAGGGTTCTACCCATACACCAGGGCAAAGGGTTGTACTCCAGGTACTTCCTTACACCAAAAATACAGGAGAATGGTGGCCCATTCTGGATCTCAGGTATCTAAACAAGCACCTTTTAAAACCAAAGTTCAAAATAGTGACCCTGGGGATTATTTTACCCTCTCTAAGGTCAGGGGACTGGCTAGCCTCCCTGGACCTCAAGGATGCCTACTTCCATGTTCTCATCAGAAGCTCCCATCGAAAGTACCTCGGATTCGAACTGCCCTCAGGCCATCACCAGTTCAGAGCAATGCCCTTGCCTCCTCCGCTTCAAGGGTGTTCACAAAATGCCTGGCAGTAGCAGTTGCTCATTTAAGAAGGCAAAAGATTGCCATCTTTCCTTATCTGGACGACTGGCTCATTGTAGGCCAGTCTCCAGAACAGGTCAAACTGCATTTACAAGTAACCCAGCAGCTGCTTACATCTCTAGGTTCTCTCTCAATCTTCCAAAGTCAGTTCTGGAGCCTGTCCAGCTTCTCACCTTATAGGCGCAGAACTGAACACAAAGAAGCCAGAGCCTTCCTTCCTCTAGAAAGAGCAAGGACCCTGGTGTCTCTGGCCTCCTCTTTCACCCTGCAGGTCTCTCGACCAGCAAGGCATTTTCTACAGCTCCTGGGGCACATGGCTGCTTCTACAGCAGTGGTGCAGGGAGCGAGATTTCAGATAAGGGACATTCAGTTCCATTTGAGAGCCTTTTGGTCTCAAGGGACAGATCCCCAACCAAATTGATTCCAGTGACTCAACCCTGATCCAGGCCCTTCAGTGGTGGCAGGATCAGAACAATCTGAGACAGGGGGTTCCTTCACTCCCCCAGTCTCATTCCTTGACCCTTACTACAGATGCATCCCTCTTGGGGTGGGAGCTCATGGGCTTACCTTTCCACCCAAGGGCTGTGGTCCCCTCAGGAATCTCTGCTCCACATCAATTTGCTGGAGCTCAGAGCAGTTTTTCTAGCACTCCAGGTTTTTTCCACATCTGTCCAGAACAAGGTGGTTCAGGTCAGAACAGACAATACCACTACAATGTGGTACATCAACAAGCAAGGGGGCACTCGGTCTACGGCCTTGTGCACCAAAGCAATGAAGTTGTGGTCTCTGGCTTATTCTCTGAACGCCTCCCTTACAGCAGTTCACCTCCCAGGCAAGGACAGTGTCCCAGCGGATGCTCTCAGCAGGATTTCCCAGGGCCATCACGAATGGGCACTGGATCCCCTAGTATTGGAGGTAATATTTGCCAGATGGGGCACTCCGCAAATAGATCTCTTTGCAGCCCCAGACAATCACCAACTTCCCCTTTTCTGCTGCAGGCCCCCAGTGTTGGGCTCAGTCCCTCTGGATGCCTTCCTTCTCAGTTGGGAAGGGAAGTTTCTCTATGCTTTCCCCCCCTTCCCCCTTCTTTTCAAAGTGCTAGGCAGAATCAGATCTCAATCCTGCAAGATGATCCTGATTGCTCCAGATTGGCCAGGCAGCCCTGGTACCCACCCTCATGTCCTTAGCAGTCCACCCTCCCTATGTCTTCCCAGGAATCACAACCTGTTAACCTGTGCCCAGGGAGAGTTTGGTATCCAACCTCAAATCTCTCAATCTCAAGGCTTGGCTCTTGAAGAGTTAGAGTTTGCTGACCTACACCTTTCTCAAGGTGTATTGAATATCTTGAAGGCCTCTGGAAGCCTTCCACCAGGGCTACCTATAATTCAAAATGGAAGAGATTTTCCATATGGTGTGCTGGTAAACATATTTCCCCAGAATCTGCTGGCGTGCCCACGATCCTGGATTATTTGGTGCATTTGAATCCTTGGGGCTGAGACCAGCTACCCTAAAAGTGCACTTGGCAGCTGTGTCTGTCTTCTTATCAGCAGGTAAGCCCTCTTCTTTATCAGCTCACCCTGTGTTCTCCAAGTTTTTTAAGGGGTTGCTTCACACCAACCCCCGCTCAGGACCCTGCCCCTGCTTGGGATCTTAATATTTGCATCGCTCAGCTTATGCAACCCCTTTGAGCATTGTCTTCAGCAGAGCTGAAGTACTTGACTTGAAAACTGTGTTTCTGGTAGCCATCACCCTGCCAGGCATAAGTGAGCTACAAGTCTTGTCAGTGGAGCCTGATTTTATCTCCTTTCATAGAGATAAGGTAGTCCTCAGGACTAACAGGAAGTTTTGCCTAAGGTGGTTTCAGACTTTCACCTTAATCAATCCATGTCTCTTCCTGTGTACTTCACTGACCATTCCTCCTCTGGTGAGAGGAGATTGCACAGTTTAGATGTCAAAAGAGCCCTTAGTTACTATATAGAACGTACCAAGGGTCACAGGTTCGAATCCCTCCAATTGTTCCTCACTTATGGTGAGGTTGGTAAAGGGAAACCTGCCACTAAAAGATCCATTGCCAGGTGGATTGTCTCTTGTATCCAATTCTGTTACGAAAAACTGGGTAAGGTTCCTCCCTCAGGCCTGAGGGCTCACTCTACCAGAGGTACAGCTGCGTCTCTGGCTGCTGCCAGGGACATTCCTATCCTAGAGATAGTCAAGCAGCTACCTGGAAAACAGTTCACACTTTTACTAAACATTACTCCTTGGATATCCAGGCTAGGAGTGATGCTCGATTTAGCACAGCTGTGCGTCAGAACCTATTTCCCAAGTAGGTTCTGTCCCTCCTCCATGGAGGTACTGCTGTGTAGTCTGCATATGTCATAATATAGCAAGACTTCATGTTGTTTGAAGAAAAATTACTCACCTTAGTAATGTTGTTTCTTCTAATGGAGTCTTGCTATATTATGACCTCCCAGCCTGCCCCTCTCAGAACCTCTGTTTTGGGATGTGGGTGGGCAGTGCAGTGTTGGCACTCTTTGATGCCCACTTTATTTCACCCTTCTAGGGTGCTTAGGTGTTATGCTTAAATTTTCCTTCTTGAATCTCCGACTTGAGTCTTTGTTTTGGGATCAAGAACAAAAGGTGTTTTTGTAGTTAGTAGCCAGTGGCTAGTGTAGGTTCAGCTTCCACACAGAACCTTAGTGAGTTTTTGCTCGTAAGATCTGACAGTTTAAGTTTGAGCTTCAACAGACAGTGTGTTCAACTGAGCTCGCACTCAAGATTCCATGCCCTGCATGGAAGTTAACTCTTTCACCTCCGGAGCAGTTCTAACCTGGGGTTATACTGCATATGTCATAATATAGCAAGACTCCATTAGAAGAAACAACATTACTAAGGTGAGTAATTTTTTCTTTTCTCTTACCAGAAATATGGTAAAACCTTCCGGGGGGAGAGCAAGAGTCATTCTACCAGAAGCATGGCTGCCTCTACTGCTTGTTTCAGCCGCTGACATCTGTGCATGCTGCTACTTGAAGTTCTGTCCACACTTTCACAAAGCATTACAGTTTGGACATTGCCTCTAGGCGAGGGCAGGCTTTGGCCTAGCTGTTCTTCAGGGTCTCCTGTCCTAATTTGTCTGCCTTCTGCAGATCCATTCCTGCCTCCCGTGTTTCTGTTTTTCTTCTGATTCACACTGTTTGGGACTCAGTCCTCAAGGTTACCTACTGCAAGAGCCCTCTCAGTAAGACAGTACAGTTACGTAAGAACTTACTGTAACAGTAGATCTTGAGAGTAACCTTTTTCTCCTCCCTCCATCCCCCACATTTTCTTAGTTGCTCTTTCTCTATGAGCTCATTCTGGGCTCCAGGAGCCCCTTTTCCATTCTCCGGTCGCTCCTCCTTGTAGGTCTCTGGCGAAAGAGCTGGAAGGCAGGCATGGGGACCGCCCACGTCATCCATCATGTGACGAGTGGGCGTTCCCCTGTCAGACACTGCTACTAAAGTTTCCGTGTGGTTCTGATGCCAGGATGTGCAGTCCTCAAGGTGATTACCTACTGCAAGAGCCTCTCGTGAAGATCTATTGTTACGATAAGTTCTTGTGTAACCGTTACTTTCTTTACCAAGTGTGTGGCAGTGGTGGCTGTATACCTGCGGCACCGAGGGTTCCTGGACAACTGGCAGTTAGCAGGTCCATCCAGAGAGGTCGGGTGAGGTTCGGAGATCGCTCTCTCCAGATTTACTGAGACTTGGGCCTGCTGGTCAACTTGGACAAGTCCAAACTGGTACCCAAGCAGGTGATCAAGTTAATTGGGGCAGAACTAGACTCCTCATGGGTCTTTGGGCGGCCTGCCTCCCTGCGGACCTGGCACTGGATCTTACCTCCTTTCACGATCATCTCAGATTGGGCTTTTGTGCCCTGCCCGGGATTTCCTGTGGCTGCTGGGGTACATGGTGTCCTGCACCAGCGTGGTCCATTGAGCCATCACTGGTCCCAGCACCTAGACACTTGGACCAGCCGGTCACAGTGACCCAGCCGATGTGGGATGCCATTCAGTGGTGATTGATCCCAGAACACCTGGAGGAAATAATCTCTGTTGTCCGCCCTGAACAGACCACGCTAACGATGAATGTGTCAGGCGCACACCTGAGAGACTATGGAGCCCACAGGTTCTAGTCACCCTGGGAGTCCTGTCACCACAGAACTCTGCTTGAGCACCATGCAGTGCGTCTGGCACTGATGGAATTCGGTTTGTCCTATCGGATTGGGTCATTCAGGTCCAGACAGACAGCACCACGACCATGTTCTACCTGAACAGGCAGTGGGGGACTTACTCCCATCCCTTTTGCCCAGAGGCCCTCTAGACCTGGATCCTCATTCACCAGCTGGGTGCAGATGATCTGGTGGCTCATGTCGCAGGATAGAATAATCAACTGGTGGACACTCTCAGCCAAGTAGGAGAGATGTTGCATGAGTGGTCCCTAAATAAGCAGGTGCTGAGCCACCTGTTCCCCCTGTGGGGCACTCCTCTGGTGGTGGACCTGTTTGCCTCATGGGAGAATGCCAAAGTGAGTCTGTTTTGTGCCAACCTCCTACAATCGTGGACACTGTTCGGGAATGGCTTTGCGAGGCCCTGGACCCCAGGCCTCATGTACACCTTCCCTTTGATCCCAAGGTGGTGGTGAAGGCCTGGAAGAACAAGGCACAGAGAATCTGATAGCTCCAGATTGGTCAAGGCAGTTCTGGTACCTGGATTGCCTCAGCAGCAGATCTCTATGGCGACTTCCTCTTCACCCGGATCTGTTGACCAGACTTCAGTAGATGGTCCTGCACCTCACGACCTGGTTACCAAATGGCTAGAGTTCCAGGCCTTGGGTTTCTTGGATGATATGCCCCACATTGTGGAAGTCTCATGAACAGAGTCGACTTGCAGATGCTCTGCCTTCGAATAGAAGAGATTTTCTGTTTGGTGTCAGGGCAAGGAGCTTGATTGCCTTGCCTACCCTGTGGCTGGCATCCTGGATAACCTCTGGTCCCTCTTTCAGTTCGGACTGTAGGCGACAACTCTTAAGATGCACCTGGTGGCTATCTCTGCTTACCGGTCACAGGCTAAACTGACAGTGTCCCAGGAAAAGTGGCTGGGTGCTTTTTCAAGAGTCTGGACCACCTGTCCCCTCCAGTGCATGTGCCACCTCCACCGTGGGACCTACCGCTGATGTTGGCTGTGCTCATGGGCAAGCCTTTCAAGCCAATGCACAGATGAGAGATGTCACACCTTTAATGGAAGATGGCCTTCCTGGCATCATTACATCAGCCAGAAGTACTGGGGAGCTCAAGGTACTGTCTGTGGAGTCTCTGTACCTGGTCTTCCACAGGGACAAAGTTGTCCTTTGTCCTAACCCGAAGTTCCTCCTCAAGGTTATATCGGAGTTCCACCTTAGCCAGGTGAATAACTTACTGATGTATTCTAATAACCCATCTTTGGAGGCCGACTGCAGGCTCCATACCCTGGATCTGCAGAGGGTGCTCTCTTATTATGTAGAACGCATGGCTGAAGTTCAGGGGAGGCTCGCCAGCTGTTTGTCTCGTACACTGAAGCCACACCTAGTAGACCAGCAGCAAAGCGGACTGGAAGGTGGATCACATCTTGCATCGGGAGCCTTCTGTTGGACTTAGAGCTCATTCCGCCAGACATAACCGCTGCCTCGGTGGCTGCTTCAAGGAATGACCCAATCCAGGAGATCTGCAGAGCTGCTACCTGGAAGTCAGCACACACCTTCATTACCCGCTACTGCATCAACCTTGAGTCACGCCAGGACGCTGGTTTTGGGACCTCTGTTCTGTAGACTGTGTTCGCCAAATAGGAGTGTGCACCTTGCTCCTTCCTCCAAGAGATCTGCTAGGAGTCTGCCTGTGTGGATAGTGAGCCATATCCACGTGTCTAGAAAAACAGATTACTCGCCTGCAAGCCTAGCTCTAGGAGTGATATGTTGTTCACATCTACACAACCCACTTTGCCTGCCCTGGCAAGTGGCACACGGATCCTTGTTTCCAGCATGCAGGATGTGATTTTGGGGAATTATTCCACCTGGGTGGTGGGAGGAGCTTAGCTTAAAGACGTCAGGCCAATCGCATTGTTCCAGTGGAACTGCCAGAATGTGGATGTGAACCATATACCACTCCTAGAACTATGGTGTAGGTGAGTAACCTATTTTTATGCAAATGGCTGTCTATTTCTGATCTTTTCTCACTTTTAGATTGCATCAGAAATAGTTAAATGCCTTTGAAAAGTGAAAGTGGTCCAGTTGCAATGACTGGACCACTTTTATTGTACTGCTGATTCCAAATATTTTATACATAAATGCAGTTCTGGAGGAAAAAAAGGTTTGGCAACAATTTCCGAATACATTGGCTAGCAAGACGAATCGAGTATAACTGCTGTATCTTCATGAGTAATGCTAAATAAAAGAGGGTATTCATTGTGTGATATTCTTACAATATCTGCAATCCAATACTGTATAAATGTTACCGATGTTCCATTTGGTGTATGTTATCCTGCTTGGTGAGAATCTGATTAGTGGCCTGAGCATTTAAAAGTATTACATTGCATCTGTAAATATAGTAGCACAGCTTGAGGCCTGGATTAATTATTTGCAGATTCGTGTGTGCTTGGTATATGGTTAATCTTGCATTCTGGATTTGACTCTTGAAAGCATTCTTTGTATATTTGTTCGGAAATCTACATTAAAATAAACTAGTACAGACCCTGCACAGCAGTCTAAATATTGAACTGATATGCAGATGTTTTTCTTTAACATGTGTATTGTTTCATTACAGCTCTGTACAGGTCTCTGTAGAGCATCAAAAAAGACTCCAGCAGTTCCTCGAATACAAGGAATAATTTTTCATGTGGCAATATTCACCACCATTACTGCAGTGCTGTGAAAAGATGACTGTATCATCCAGGCATGCTGAATTACTGAAACATCAGAAAGTACAAGAATGCGCACTTTGACTTTGTGTTGCTGTTGCCCTGTGTCTCTGGAATTATATTTGACTGTAAATCATGTAAATGTTCCCGACTGACTTAGTTTCTGAACTATGTTAAGGCTGATTTACTTTGTTTAATTACACATTGTATTGATTTGTTCTGTTCTAATTTTGCTTTGTGCTGCCTTTGCAGAAATCATATCTGATTTTAGGACATCCCACACCACTCACTAGATACGGTGATTCTCTTTCTCTGAAGCTATATATTTTATTTATTTAACATTGATGATATCGCTCGGTGTGGTTGTCAGTAGTACTTTACGCTAACATGTGGGAGACCCTGGTTCGAGGTGTGCGTACAACTCCCAGCCCTGGGCCAGAGGAGTGTCAGAAGCAATGTGGAGGTAGCACTTTGGAACTTTAGGGGACAGATGTTGCTTGCTGTGCTGCAGCAGCTCCTTCTTAGGCAGTTGATGGGTGCGGTCTGACATATTGGCCTCCTCAGTCTTCTTATCAGTCCTCCTTTTTGTGAGATGATGGAGGGTAAAAGGAGAAGATGAGAAACCCAGTGCCGTTTCTAAGGTAATGGCTACCACTACACTCTTGCCCTGTGTTTCTGGCCCATCTTAGCAATCGTATTCTCTGGCATCGGGCTGAGTGATGATCAAGATGAAGGCCCAAAGAGGGCTGCCAAATGAGAAGAGCATAAACATATGTACTAAAAATAAAAAAAGCAAAAATACAAAATATGCATTTCTAGAGTAATTGTGGGGAAAAATATTGTTCACAAACAGTTTTATATTGTGGGTTTAACTATACAATTTTGAGAGTAGTAATTCATTTATATTGGTTGAATTCAAAATGTCTGCTATATGCTGTAGTCCAAAAAGGTAATCAAACAGAATAGTGTAATATTTTAGTCACTTATATATTTGTTAAAGCATCAAAACTGGAATGTCAGTGGTGGTGGTGATGGTGTTGAATGAATGGGCTCCAGTAATGTCATGTCCTGGATATGGAGTGTAGTTGTGCTGGTAGAGGGAGTGCACTGGTCGCGTAGTGCCCACTGGGGACACATCCTTTTGTCCCGGTCATTTCACTCTGTGACAGCTCACCCCAGACTATTGGCTCCGGTGTCAGTCGCCTCCCACATCAATTCATACCCAGACACCATTCACTACACATCGCACTGTACTCCCAGCAGTAACAGTACGCCTTCCATTTTCACAATCTTTGAGCACATTGCATCATTGGGTGGGCAGATTGCAACCACCTGGAGTTTATTTTATAATATTTACGATGGGGCGAATTGTCGGGGGATAAATTGACGTGGGAGCCGATTGACACGAAACTAAAAGTTGAGGGCGAGCTGTCACAGAGTGAAATTACAGGAACAAATTAGAGTCTTTTCCACCGTTGGGCAGTAGAGCATGACCTGATGTGGGTAAGGAGCCTGAATCTTGTCCCCTTAAGTTGAAGTCCTCTGCTGGTCTTTCAGAAGACTTCTCCCCAGCTGTCAGCTGGATCTGGTTCTCCCTAGCTTCTCTCCATCTGTAGTATCATTGTTACAGGGCATGTCAGGTGGCGGAGGGATGCAACTCTAAATAGGACTACTGCAGGTACAGGAAGAACTTGAGGGTGGAACTTGGGGGTGTAGTAAAATGGGGGGGGTGTGATTTATAAAGCACCATAAATGACTGGTAAACTATTACCAAAAATGTACAGTAGCACAAATACCTAGTAACTATGCAAACTTAGTACTATACCAGAATGTTTTTCTCTTGCAATTGTTATACAGTTTTATGAAGTGTCTGTCTTTCTTGTACCTGCGGTTACTACGAGTTAAACAGTACACTGAGCTGTAAAATGGCACATGAGGTACCTAATGATGCCAGTATTCTTAGTGTCGAAATGGCCAGCACTGCCATTCTGTAGAAATTCTTAGAGCAGCTGATGTTGCTAGGAAAGCTTTAAACAACATTGTTTAGACATAATACAACCTGTAGCTGAAACATTTTCTGTGTTAATCTTCCTTTTGTTCTTTATTATTAAGGATGATTGCATGAATACTTGGGCCTTGCACTTCAGACTTCATCTATTCTTGATGTTTATTCCCCTCTTGAATGTAGAGGCCTGTTTCCATGACCTGATCTGCACCATTGTGCGTGCTGCAGATCAGTTGCACAGGTGCAGATCAGCTCGTGGAAGTGACTTGAGTGTTGTAGGTTGCTCTGTTGTGGCAAACCACGATCCCTGTTTTGGTGAGATTGTGCCCTGTTGCAGGCGTTTTCTGCAAGCATGTAAACATGCTGTTTCACCTGCACTGGTGCACTCTTGTGATACCTTGCAGCAAGCACCTCTTGGCTTACAGTACACTGCCTGTGACTTTTTTCCCCCCGATGGACAAATACAGTATAATATATTGTCCTGTTTCATAAGAGCCCACACAGCAAGTTACAACTATCCTCCCTTCCGGTGGAAACCACCAGCAGCACTCCCACTCTGTTCTGGTATAGACAGTATCCAAGCCAATCTGCACAGTACCTCGTGCATTTGGTATTGGCGACAATACTTTTTGACTGTGAACTCACAGACCCTCACTTCAGTTTGAGTGTGATTATGAATTAGCAGAAGACAGACCAGTTCACCATATATCGAGCTCAAATTTAGATATTGACATGTATTTCTGTGCCCTGCAGCCCCACAGCTATGCAGAACTACACTGAACCTCATACAGAAACTGTTACATCTGCATCCTCCCAGAAGTCCCCACTTCCAGTCTGAATTACAGCACAGGAGTCCCAGTAGGAAATAATGTTTTTCTGTACTCTTGTTGGGTTCAGTTTGTGCAGGTATTTGTTGTCTGGTTTGATGGGATCCCACACAGCAAGTTACAACTGCCCTCCCTTCCAGGGGAAATGTTGCACAAATGCTGATGCACAGACTGACCCTACGATGGAGCACAATGGGTGTGATGGAAATGGAGTTCAGCTGTGGTGCAGGTGGAGCGGCGGGCATGCGGCTCAAATGGAAGCAAAGTAGCAAGGTACGGGTAAGTCATCCTCTTGTGACATCACATCTACTGCCAAGAAAGTGACTGTGATGTATCAAACGATTATGACTTTAAGTGGGGAATAAGCAGCCACAGCGCATAACGTCTAAGGGACAAAACTTCTGTTCACATGCAAATATCCTTAGTAAGAAAGAACAAGGGGTGAATAAATACAGATCATGTATGAATCAAATATTTTGTGTTCAAAAGCTTGAATTAGGTTAGATATGGTGGATCTTGACCTAGCGATGGTTATGTTTGATGAACAGTCTGGTTTTTGAATTTAGTACTTAGATTATCGTTAATTGTCTTTATTAGCTCTCAGCACATGGGTTGGTTTAGGGATGCAGTTTTGGGGTATTATATTTAAGGGACACTGTTGACTCAGCTGGACCAGAAACACAGTTTTTAAGAAAAGCAGAAATTTGAAATATCAAACAAATTATTTTCTCAATTTTTTAGTTACACTTCCCCCCGGTCAGTCTACCTCCACCTCTTAAACCCGTGTAGTCCTGACTCATCTCCTGTAACCTCTGGTCTCTGTCCAGATCACCTCTTCCAACACACAACAGAAATCTCCCCCACGTTTCTTTTTTGCAGTGGGGCTTAAGGGAGAGCTCTGTCATTTCTGTCTCCAGGATATCTGTCATTCGTTGGGAAGGAGTCATAGGAGTTTGGGGGGGGGGGATAAACCAGGATCTGGTGTCACGGGTGTTGTTGAGGGTCTCCTTCATGGCACTCCATAATATCCCCCCTCCCTTTAAAACCCCACCCACACTGATTTTGTGCTCATGCACAGCACTGATCTGGGGGTAGGGGAATCAAGCACTGCCCAGTCATGGATGGCATCAACACAGTTCCCAGTCCACAAGAGGAGGGGTTAATGCAGCTCCGAAGCAGCAGTTAACGCCCCCAGTCTGAGAGCGCTGCCTCCTTTGCAGTCCATGAGCCCAGAGCTTGGAGTCATACTTCGGACACACACCAGGATTCCCCCACATCTTTGCACATTGTACTACCACTGGCCACACCAGTTTGACAATGGCTTCCTTTTGTTGAAGAAACACTGAAGACAAGTTGAACTTGCTACCACTTTACCTGTATTTTTAGTAGCTGTCCCACATATAGATATGCTTTCTTCTGTGTGTTCTGTTATGGGTCTAAATGTAAAAAAGTACTGCAGTATTTGATATGGTGATGCAGACTACATTTTTTTTTGTGTGTCATAAAAAAAAAAAAGTGAAAAGTGCCATATTGACAGCTCTGAAGACCAGAGTTCTCTATTTGAACACGTGGCACCTACAGCTGTAGTGTAAACCTCCCAAAACTGCTCTGTCAGTGAACTTTCATGGAAGGACCATGTCTAGTGGTCAACAGGGGTGGCAAATGGTACCTGCTGTGACATTGACAACTGTCAACAAGGAACTGGACTGGGACCACTGCAACTCCTTACACATGGGCTTCCGAACAGTCATCAGATAATGGCGGCTTTCAGTCACTGCCAGTTTGGGCTGGATCCGAACTAGTGACATAGAGGTGAAAGAATCTGCAACCTGTTGCCAGTCCACCGAGTAACCCAGTCTCCCCACAGGCTACTTTTGTTCAGAAGTATTAACCAAGAGCAGAAATTCAAACCAGCATGTGCATTATACTTTCTAAACTGACACTGTTCCGGAACAGCTGAATGTACTTTCTTTTACTGCCAGTAGTGTTTTTGTACATGTGTGTCACTCTCAAGTTCAGCTGTCTTTTTGTAAAAATATTTTCCAAGTAAAGAAGTTGAATAATTTGTATATTTTCATGTGTGTGTGCCGTTCCTTTTAAATTGACTCCCACAGTGCACTTTCATAGGCATTCAGCCACATCCTTCAGAAAGCAGTGAGCTGGAGAGTCTATAAATTCTAGGTCCAGGAAGTCACAGAAAGGGGGATCCCATTATTATTTATGGTTTTGCATGTCTTAATTCTTTATTTACATATTGTGGCATAAAGATCAATGGAAGTAAAAAAAAAAAAAAAAAATTATTTACAGCCAGCCATATATATATATATGGTGTTTAAAGAGGGACTCTCGCCAAAAGTGATACATTGCAGAATTAGAATAAGCATACCCCCAATAAATCTCATACCAAAAATTAGGTTTCTGCGTTACTTCATTTTAAAGTCATGAGCTATTTTGTAACCCTGATTTCACTACCTATTCAAAAAAGCCAGTTTCAGTGAAGAGCCACTGATGATATCATCTCCTGAACTCACAATCTAGTCCTCCCAGTCAGCAACCTTATAGGACCTGCTTCTCAAAAGTTTAAGAAACTGTAGGTATAGTACTCCTTTAAAATAATGACACAGGGTTGGCTGCAGTGCTTGTGTTTCCAGAATGTTCAGATGCATGGCACTGTACTTCAGAATATGTCAGAAGGTGCTTCTGGAATGCAGCATTGAACCAAGGCATAGAATGTCAAGGTGGTGCACAGTTTTAAAAATGTTTGGGGGGGGCACACAATCTCAGAATGTGACAGGGATGGGCCATCTCAAATGTGGTGAGACTATCAGTCTCCGAATGCGACAGGGACACACATTGAGGAATTTGGTGGGGACTGGCAATTTCGGAATATAGTGGGGATGCACGCTGTTGCAGTATGTGACAGGATACACCATTTATTCTGAAATTGCTTGTCCCTGCCACATTCCAGAATTGTACACACCCACCATATTTCAAAATTGTGCATCACATCTCCACCACATTCTAATATTGTGCGTCCCGGCCACATTCTAAAATTATGCACATCCCTTTCCCATTCTCAAATTGCACATCACTATCACTTTCTGAAATGGTGTATCCCTGCCAAATTCCATAACTGCACATCCCCGCCAAGTTGTGTCAGTGCCACATTCCAAAATTGTCACTTCCACGTTCCCATATTGTACATCACGCCACGTTCTGAAATTATGCGTCGCCACCATTTTCCAAAATTGAGCATCACCGCCACATTCTGAAATCCATGGTCACTGCCACATTCCGAAAATGCATCACCGCCACATTTGAAACTATGCGTCACCACCACATTCTCAAACTGTGTGTCAGTTCAATTTATTGGAAAGTAAAATTGAGAGCAAGCTCTCATTTACAATTGCATCCATTAAACAATATAAAAAACAGACATAACAATCAACAATGAGCATTCAGTCAATAGTTTACAAATAGTACACACAGTGTAATGACTTATAAAAATATTATAACAAGTCAGGCATATACATTTACACTATTGTCAAGAAAAACAATTGCATTCATGTGCCAGAAATTTAAAAATACTTAATTTAAAACATGAAATCGATATTAGAGGTCAATTTTAGTTTTTTTTTTTTTTTGTGCTGCAACCCTAGGTAGGTAAGGCAACGGCAAGTCTAACTACCAAATCTATTTTTATGCCTCGATGCCGTGAATTGAGGGAGATCTGTGGATCGTAAAGAGTATTTATTTTGTTTAATAGTGACCAAATTTAGTAGATAATAAGGAAGTTTATGCAAAACAAATTTATAAACAAGTAGTAACCAATGTGCTTGCCTACGGGCATAAGAGACTGCCAACCGGTTAACAAATAAAGATTACTCTGATGGGTACACCACGGCATACCGATGGCAAACCTCAAGGCACTGTGGTATAGTGAATCAAGGGGTTTCAATATAGTAGTCATGTTCATATAAATACAATCTCCATAATCAATCAAGGACAGGAATAGTGAGTTTACAAGTTGTTTATGAATTACAAGGCTGAAACAAGCCTTATTCCTATAAAAGAAAAATAACATTTTTTTCAATTTGTTAGCATTTGAATATGTATATCAAATCTCATATTTTCATCAAGCACGATGCCAAGGTACTTATATGAGGTGACCTTTTTTAAATCTTTTCCATCCAAGGCCCTTAGGCTTTTACTATTCTTCTCCTTAGCTCTGCTAGTGAAAAGTATCCATTGAGTTTTACCCACATTTAATAGTAAGCACAGGTTAAACAATGTACGTTGAATTCTGTCAGTCTTTTTGCAGGGTGTTTATTGCTATAGCTGTGTCCTTGCCACTGGTATAGATAATAGTATCGTCAGCATACAATTGAATCATTGAGTTGGCTGAGATACTTTTAGGCAATTCATTAACATAAATAAGAAACAAAAAGGGGCACACCTTTATTAACCATAGCAAAGTTAGAACAGTGCTCACCCACTTTCACACATTGCATTCTAGTTGACAAGAGGAGAACCATAGTAGAGCTTCTAGGCCACAACCAGAGGTCTTTAATGTATTTAACAGTAAATTATGATTAATAGAGTCAAACACTTTTGACAAATCTAAAAAAACAGCAGGTACTATATTTTCCTGGTCAAAAGCAGTATAGATATCATCAATAACCTTAAGGGTAGCAGAGGTAGTATTGTGGCCCTTACAAAATCCTGCCTGATAATCAGAATTTTATTTTTCTCCAAGTACTTTGATAGCTGAATATGTAACAATTTTTCAAATAACTTCGAGATTGGTGTCAAAATAGAAATTGAACAATAACAACCAGGATCTGATTCATTACCACCTTTAAAAATTGGTGTAGTACAGGTCATCTTCCAATCAGTAGGTATCTCAGAAGTACATAATGAAAAATTAAGCAAATAGGTTACATATTCCGCTATCACAGGAGCTCCAGTTTTATAAAAAATGGGATCTATTCTGTCTAGACCAGCCCCTTTCTTTACATCTAACTTTGTTAATTCAGTTAGAACAACCTGGTCAGCAATGTCCCTAAAAGTAAACCGAGATCTGTTATTGCAAAAAAACAAAATTAGTACCCAAGGCATCAACTGGTTGATTTGGATATTTTTTTTTATCAAATATGCTTCCAACTTCCAAACTGCATTCATTAAAAGCCCTAACCTGCTCAAGGAGTTTACATGTTTGCAGGTCCTGTAACCCCTTGAGCAGGTGCCACTGCTGCATTCTGAAAATGTGTGTCACCGTCTCATTCCACAAATTGCGTCACCGCTGCATTCATACATAGTGCATCACCACCACATTCCGAACCGGTCACTACTGCATTCTGAAATTATGCGTCATGGCCGCATTCCGAAATTATGCATCACCACATTCTGAAATTCAGCATCACCACCACATTCTGAAACTGGCCATCATTGCCACATTCCAAAAATATGTGTCATCGCCACATTTTGAACTATGCGTCACCATCACATTCTGAAACTGTGCGTCACCGTCACATTCCAAAATTGTATGTCACCGCCATATTCTGAAATTGTACGTCGCTGCCACATTCCGAAATTGTATGTCACCAACACATTCCGAAATTGTGCTTCACCATCACATTTCAAACTTGTATGGCACCACCACATTCCGAAATTGTGCATCACCGCCACATTCAGAAATTGTGCGTCACTGCCGCATTCCAAAATTGTAGGTCACTGATGCATTTTGAACCTGTGCATCACTGCTGCATTCCGAAATTGTGTTCCAGCTACTTTCTGAGACTGTCATTGCTGCATTCCACAATTGCAACCTGGTGACATTTCGAAATCTCATACCTACAGTATTTTAAAAATTGCACACAACTTTGTAATTCTAAAGCCATGTTTGCCACTGCATTCCATCCCCACCCCAACCCCTGTCACATTCTGAAGTACTGTACCTTTCATCTACACATTATGGAAGTGCATGTGCTGACCCCCCACCAGTGTCAGTTTTCCTTTTTCAGATGTTTACTTCACCTGCAGTTTTAAGTAACATAGGATAAATAAATCATACAAGGTAGCTTGCAGGGAGGACTAGGTTGTGAGTTCAGGAGAAGACATCATCAGTAGCTCTTCACTGAAACTGGCTTTCTTGAACAGACAGTGAACTAAGGGTTACAAAATGACTTGTAACTTTTAAACGAAGTAACTTACAAATGTGATTTTTGGCTGATTGAGGATATATATGCTGATCCACATTCTGAATTTGATGCCAAAAATAATGTCAGTCACTCTTTAAAGGGAACATAAACCCTGTTGTCTACATCTTTTTTTATATATATATACTGTTTCTGTATGCACCTTTCTCTGGAGCCTCAGACTTTCAGTGGGACACCCAACAGACTGTATCCCACCTGCCTGAAATCCCCAACCTTACCTGCCATTGGGGGGTGGGTACTCCTCTTCACTTGTCCTGGATCTAAGTCCCCCGGAACGGGACCACCAACTCCTCTGGCAACCTTCTGTAAATTTAGTGGGCGGACCAAGCATTGCGAAGAGAGCAACCAGAGGCAGGCTGGAGGATCCAGCATTGGGCATGGTGGTCTGCCACTCTACCCATCTTTGCCTTCTGAGGCCCAGAGTTTTCCTTGTTCCAGTCGTGGTCGCATGCACTCCAAGCCAGCGCCACCACAGACCATCCCTGGCTGATGGATGGGGAGTGCCCCGGTCACCACCAGTGCCGGGATCGTGACCTCCCAGGACAGGAGAGCGGTCCTTCAGATGCTTAATCCTGTCCTCCCCCACCAACCCAACCCCCAAGTGGCCCGAGCTTGCTCCCAAACCTGGGTTGCTGGCGTAGTGCGAGGTAAGGCGTTCAACACCTCAGCCCTCCACGCTACCGGGCCGGCTTGTTGTCTACATCTTTTGATGTTAATTGGAAATCTGGGCATGTATGAAGTCTAATAACTATTGTATTGCTTTGTATTTGTTTTGAAATCGTCCAGTTTTCTTTATTTAGGGTCTCTTTTTTTAACTTTATTTTCAGGTTTTTGCAGGCATTACAGAAAACCATTACAATTACATTGCAAAGCAAATTGCAAGAAGATATTACATTGTTACATTAGTGCCAATTTCTCATCCCAGGAATACTCCAATATTCCTAACTCTTCTGCAGTCTACCTTTTAAGTCAGATCTGCCTGGAGATAAAATGTTATGCTAATGATGGAATCATTGGCATGAGCCACTTTTTAAATGCTGCTACCTATCAACTGCCTACATTCTAACCCTCAGAGTTCTCTCTCTGCCTGTCAAGACCAGGTGCTTGGAGATTTCCTCCTCATCATCTCGTCAGAGAAGCCTTAAATAAATAAAAACATTTAAGTATCTATTATTTATTTTCATTTGTTGTCTCTTAGTGTAATTTTAATAACTGTTAGCTTAATTTAATTTCAGTTGTTTTCTCGGTTTCTCACGGTTCGGTATAACCGCTGAGGAACTAAGGCCTTTTTAGTTATTGGGGATTTTTCCCCTTATTTACTGTTATTTTCATTTTAAAAAGTTTTAAAGTTTATTATTTTAGTAACCGATAACCTCTGTTACCGAACCGATAGTCTTGGTTCCTTTTCTCTCGGCTCTGTTCCGATTGTTTTTTCTGATCGGTTCTTGAACCGACCGCAACCGATGAAGATCTTATCTGTGTCAATCTTCACCATTCATCACAGATGGGTACTGGCCGGAGATCACGACCCCGCGGGAGCTTTTTTTTATTTTTTTTAAAGGATAGGCGGAGCGACGCAGCATCGGCGCCCGCTCGAGGCCGAACATACCATGTGGCGCCGAGTATTGCTGCTAGGCTGCATGGACCGCCCGCCCACCAGTTCTTTGTCTCCGCCATCGAGGTCGCCCGTGGAAGCTGTTAGAAGAAAACTAGGCATGTCAGCCTTTATTGCGATGTTTAAGTCCGTCGGTCTTACTAGTTGTGGGTTTGCCTCTACTCGACGTTGCCGGTAAGATCTTTCCTTTTTATTTAAAAGTTTGTGACGTCGAGTCTGTTTCGGTGTGTTTTTCTGTAGGTCATGTCTCTGTCGGAGGGCAAGAAGTTTTCCAAGTCGGGTCGGCCCCACCCATGTGTCGGTGCCTGTGCGGCCGCAAGTATTCCGTTACCAACCAACATGACCGGTGTCTCGCGTGTCTTGACCCGCTTCACGACATGGATTCGATGTAGCGCCGCAGCTTCTCCATGGACCCGCCGTGTCCTCAAACAGCGCCGCGATGGAAGTGGAAGCTCCGCCAACTTCGAGTGGGAGTTCCTTTTCGGGCCAAACCGTGCTCTCGGCCTTTCCTTCGGGTCCCCTCCGGTTCTATATGGGCCGAGGAGGAGGGAGCCTCAGCTACTAGTAGCCTGGCCTTGGTCGAGGTCCTCCGCGCGCGCAGGAGGCCTGTCTCCCCGCCTCCGGAGCGCGGAGGCGCCACAGCAATCGCCTTCGGGGTGAAGGCTCCGGTGTCACTCCCCGCGTCCAAAAGGCCCGGTCAATGCCGCCCGACGCCTGGCCGGTCGGTGCCATCGGGCCTTCAGCGCCGCTCGATTGCCGTGGGCTCGTCGGCGCCGACTCTTCTCGGCACCGGCCCTGTCGGGCGCCGTCGCAGCACCAACGCTGCTTCTCGCCGTGATTCCTGACCGCGTCGTTTTCATCATGTTCCGCCTCTGCGCCCGCCCTGGCACCGAGGCTGAGCACGGCGCCGTGGCCTCTTCGCGCCATCAGCCGGTGCCGCCCCTCGGCACCGCTGGTGCTCGGTGCCGCCACGCGCCAAGGCCTAGCGGGCGTGTTCGCGCCGAGTCCGCTGGAGCCGCCGGCGCCGCTTGTCTTCGGTGCACCCGCGCGCCGGGCCTGGCGGTGCCGCCTGCACCGAGGTCATAGCTGGGGCTGCTGCCTGCACTGCCTCTGTCCCTGGTACCGCCTCGAGCCAGTGGATTTGACGCGCCGCTGCTGGCCCTGGCTCTGGACCTTGGCCCGAGCTGCCCTGGCGCCTTCTGTCAGACCTGCTTACGGGGCTGTGGAGGGCACGGTGCCTCTCGCCACTGCTCTGACTGCCGGGTCCTTGGTAGGTTGCCTCCCCGCCTCCCACCGCTTGGCTTAGGGCCTCAGACTCACCCTCGAGTCGGACGGCAGTCACACCTTCGGGTTGTTCATGGAGGAGAGCGAGCCAGTGGTCTCGATGACGAGTCATAGCCAGCCCCTTCTGAGGAGCGCCAGGTAGTTCCCTCGAGGTTAGGTCAGTGGTATCGACCAGGCTATGGTGCGTGCCACCACTGCTATGCAACCTGGCCTTGGGGTTCCCACCCTCGGCGGTGGTAACCCTCCGTAGTGTGTCTCAATCGCCCAACTTTGGGGCCCATCGAAGTCTGCAGGAGGAGGGTGCTGCTCCCTGGGTCTCCTTCGGGGCAGCCTCAGAGCTGCCAGTTACCTAGGCTGGCCCTCTCGAGGACCAGGACCTCTCGGACTCTGAGGGGTCGGGGTTATGCCATGGGCTTTCTCTGAGTCCACCTGGCCCTGGACGGTTTCAGTGCGGACTTCCGCCCTTCCCTTCTGGTTCCTTGAGGGGTCCCATTCTTGGAGGCAGGGACCTTCCTTCTGACCTCAACGGCCCGGCCGCCTCACTGGGGGTATCTTCTGGGCGCAGCCTGGCAGTACCACGTGGTTGTACAGCTGTCGGCTGTAGAGTCTTCCGGGACACCCTCCTCGGGTGTCCGTGGTCCGCCTCCTAGCCCTGGCAGAGGTCAGCTGACTTCTTCTCTCGGCTCTGCCCCTATCCCTCTGCCACATTTCCCAGCGCCCCAGGCATTCTTGGTCCTAGCGGCCTCCTCACCTGGGAGCAGTTCAGAGTGGTGGCTGCTCTGTCTCGGCCCACGTTAGGCTATGGACAGCCAGGTTTTCCAACCTCCCTGCAGCCACCCTCGGAACATTTGGTGACCTCCAGCTCCTCATCCCCTCTTCTGGAGGAGAGGAACCTCTGTCCATATTCTCCGGCCGCTGATCTCTGAGTATCAGCGTCTCGTGAGGATGATGGAGGACCTTCAACTTTCTCCCCTGTCTGTGAGCAATCCTGAGCATGCGGCGCACGCCTTTCTAGGCGATTTTGGTGCGGCCACCCTTATGGTGCCGCCCTGGCCTACTCCCTTTTGGGAGGCGTCCATGCGTTTCTGGCAGAGGCCCTTCTCTGGAGTTCCTGCCCCTAGGGACCTCTGCCAGAGGTATTGCACTCCCCTGGAGTCTCCAGGTTCTATGCCTCATCCGCAGTCCGGATTGACGCACCAGGACACCCCTGACGGGCTTCGCGCCCTCCACCGTGACCGGCCCCCAGATCAAGACTCCTTGGATTTTGACTTCTGGGGGAGGAGGACCTTCTACTCGGCACGGTTGCTTCTCTCCATCTCTGCTCATCAGGCCCACTATGCAGCCTACAACAGGTTCTTGTGGTCCATGCTAGGTCAGATCCTAGCTGCTTTGCCTGACTGGAGCAAACCAGGCAAGCCTACGCGCCTTCTGCACGCGGCCTGGAGCTAGCAAGGCACCAAGCAAGGACATCTTACGACGCCAATGAGGTAGCTACCAGGGTCGTAGGGACAGCAATCTGCACCAGGAGATCGGCATGGCTTCATCTTTCCCGGTTGTAACCCTTGGCCCGGCGTAGGGTGATTTGCTCCGCTCACCAGGGAACCTATGTCTTCTCCCGTAGGGCGAGACGACGTTTGTCGGGGCAACTTCCTTCCCCCTCCTGGGGGACCCCGTCTCGCTCCCCCCACTCTCGGGCCTCATCAGGCCCAGAAGGTTCCCCCCTTTAGTGTGTCACCCACTGAGGGCTAAGAGACTCTGTCCCTTAGGGTGCAATAAATCAACCCCCTTCGGGGGGGCTTGGTACTCACCCATCTGTGATGAATGGTGAAGATTGACACAGATAAGATATAAAAATTACATACCTACCGTAATTATGATCTTTCTGTGTATCTTCACCATTCATCACAATCCCGCCCACCATCCCCCTGGGGCCTCAGTCTCTGGGTCCTCCTCCCTCTGTGCCTACCCCTTCTTGAGCAGGGTAAAGTTGGGACACACGGGGGTATTTTCTCCCCTAAGGGGTACAGCTCGAGTGGCACTCCTTCTCTACTACATATCTCACCTACGGGTGGAGCTGGTGGTTGCCCTCCTTCTGTTATCCATCTAACTGTTTGAAAAAAAAAAAATGTTCCCCCTTTTTTTCACCAAATATCTTTCCAGAGAGAGTACTAAGTCCCTGTACCCTGTCCTTCTCCAGAATAGCCGACACTGCTTTTGGGGTATTGCCAGTTATTCTGTGCCTTGAATTCTGGCAGAGAGCTTTGCTACTCCTTGCAGTTCCTATACAGTCTGGTGACGGACAAGGGTCTCGGATTCTTGTTACCTCTCACTCTCTCCTAAATTTTCTCCCTTCCCTTCCCTCCCTTCTTCCGCTTCCATAGATTGGGGCCCCTACCCAATCCCCTTAGTCTTACTTCTTCTATGCTGTCCTCTGTCGTTATTTCTCCTTTTAGTTCAGTTTTTCTCTTCCTTTTTCTGTCCCTTGGACTCTCTTGTCCCACCCTCCATCCCTTCCTCTTACCTCTCCGGCGACTCAGAACTGGTAGGCAGGCGGATCGATGCAGCCTACGTCTAATCCTCGACGCCACGTAGTATGTGTCTCGAGGGCGGCACTGATGCTGCGCGGCCCGCCTATCCTTTTAAAAAAAAAAAAAAAAAAAAGCGCTCCCGCGGGGTCCTGATCTCCAGCCAGTACCCATCTGTGATGAATGGTGAAGATACACAGAAAGATCATAATTACGGTAGGTACGTAATTTTTATTTCTTGTCTTTTATATTTAAAAATACTCTCTATTTGTTAGCGGTTGCGGTTTTTCAAACAGAATGTCAGAAAAAATGAAAGAGAACCGGAGAACCTGGTTTCAAAAACTACTGAATGTGGTGAAGTTTTTGCCAAGGCAGATAAACATTCTATTTGTGTTTTCTGCCTTGGTTTTGGCCATCTTAAAACCACTTGGGAAAATTGTCAAGCTTTCACTTAGAAGACACTTGGAAAAACATCTGGAAAGATTGAACAAAAGATTTAAGGGTTCCTCTGGCTCTGACCAGCCGAAACACTCACGGTCTGTGGGTGAAACCACAAAGTCTACTGTTACTACCCCTGATATGGGTAAAAAGAGACCTGCTGAACCTGCTAGCTCTCCGGTTCCAGGCAAGAAACAGAAAAAGACTAAGCACACTGAACCCACTGCTAAGGGGACTTCTGTGGTGCCTGCTGCTGTGCCTTCTCATCTTGAGAATGCACAAGCTATAAAGATAATGCAAACTTTATAGAGTCTGCTGCCTGTGGTTCCACAGTCCCCAGCTCTGACCACTGTACCCCCCAATCCACCCTCTTTTCAAGAGAAGCATTGGGAGGGGGAAGAGGAAGAAGGTGAGCCTATAGAACCTGAGGTCTCTCCTGAACAAGAGTTTGGCTCTCCTCCCAGGTCTACAGAGGATTATTCCTCTCATTTTTTCCTTTGTCAGGAAAATTGTAGATGCTTTGGACATCCCTACCTCTGAAGTGGTAGAGGATAAGGAGGAGGCTGAGTATCTCGAAATGATGGGTTTAACTCCCAGTAACAATTGTTACTTCCCATAAACAAATTCTTTAAAATAGAAGCTTTAAAACTCCTCCAGACTCCTGGGTCTGTGCCTCCTTTGGGCAAAAGGTTGAATAAAAAGTATCAACTTGACAGGACAGGGGCTGAATTTTTATTTTCACACCCTGACCACCAGGGGGTGGTGCAAGCTGCGGCATGTGACAAGGCAAAGGTCCCTTTGGCTTCCCACCCTCCAGAGAAGGACTCTTGCAAGATTGATAGTATGGCCAAGAAAAGTTATTCATCAGCCTCTCTGGCCATCAGGCAGGCCAACTATCAAGCTTATGCAGCCCAATACCAGAAGTCTCTCTGGCAGTCTGTTCTGGCCATGGCTGAGAAAGTTCCTTCCTCTCTTTCTGCAGACCTAGCTGAAACTGCTAGGGTTGGCATGGAGGCTGCCAAACATCCGTTTCAAATGGCAGCAGATAGTAATGAAAATGCTACTAGATGGATGGCAAATACCATCGCTCAAAAAAGGTTTGCCTGGTTAAGAGCCACAAACCTTACATAGGATACCCAGAATAAAGCTCTGGATTTTCCTATGGAGGGTACCTCCCTATCAGGCAGCCATGCAGAGGCCTGTATGAAGAAGGTGGATGAATATAAAGCCACCTTCCACAGTAACTCTGCAAAACAGAAACCCTCCACCTTCACTAGACCGTATAATAGGGGAGGCAGGGGCAGGCAATTCCATTCCAGGCCTTTTTACCAGGCCATGATGGTTCATCAGGCACCCCAGTATCCCCAGCAAGGTTACTTTAGGGGTAGGGGCAGGAGATGTACCAGGGGTGGTGCCCAACTTCAGCCCCAATCAAAACAGTATTCCTGACTTCCTAGATCAGGCTGCCTCTCCTTTACCAGTAGGGGGCAGATTGATCCATTATTTCCAGATTTGGAAAACCATCACCACAGACAAGTGGGTTCTAGAAATAGTGGGTCAGGAACTGTCCTTAAGTTTCATGTCCTTCTCCTCCCTTAAAACCAGGGTTTTCAAGCCAGTCTCTCTTCTAGAGAGAAAACTGTTGGAAAAGGAGGTAAAACACCTGCTGTCATTAAAGGCAGTGGAACCTGTACCTCCACAGCAAAGGGGAAAAGGACTATATCAAGATGTTTCCTTACACCAAAGAAAAATGGAGAGTTGTGGCCTATCTTGGACCTAAGGGTCCTCAACAGATTCCTAACAAAGCCAAAATTCAGAATGGTAACACTGTCTCTGATTCTGCCAGTACTCCAAAAAGGAGATTGGCTGGCATCATTGGACTGAAAATATGCTTATTTCCACATCCCCATAAGGGAGTCTCACAGAAAGTACCTCAGGTTTAGACTCCTTTCAGGGCATTATCAGTTTTCAGCTCTACCATTCGGTCTCACCTCAGCTCCAAGGGTGTTCACCAAGTGTCTGGCTGTAGTGGTGGCACACTTGCGGAGGCAAGGTGTCACAGTTTTTTCTTATCTGGACGACTGGCTAGTGGTGGGAAAATCTCCACAGCAGTTAACAGAGCATCTTCCACTCACTCAGCAACTCCTGAAATCTATAGGGTTTCTTCTAAACATAGAGAAATCAGTTCTCTTCCCTTCTCAAATTCTGCAGTTCATAGGGGCAGAATTGAATACCAAAGTGGGCAGAGCCTTCTTACCCAGGGACAGGGTAAAAAGCATCCTGCAGTTGGCAGGTTCTTTCACACTAAATGTCCCAAGACCTGCAAGGCAGTTTCTCCAGCTCCTGGGGCACATGGCAGCTGCCACAGGCACAGTCCTGGGCGCCAGGTTTCAGATGAGGGACATCCAATTTCACGTAAGGGCTCATTGGTGCCAAAGAAAGGATGCCCTCTCAAAGCTCATCCCTGTAACAAAAACATTCATTCAGGCCCTCCAGTGGTGGAAGGTGGAAGCCAACCTCAGAGAAGGGGTCCCCTTTCAAAAGGAGCTTCCATCAGTGATTCTCACAACAGATGCATCCCTATTAAGATGGTGGGCTCATCTGGCAGAACATATTACCCAGGGCACTTGGTCAAGTGCAGAAACTCTCTTACATATCAATCTGTTAGAGCTCAGGGCAGTGTTTCTGGCCATGCAAGCCTTCAAATCACTGATTACAGGGAAAGGTAGTACAGGTCAGAACAGACAGCACTACCACCATGTACTACATAAACAAGCAGGGAGGAACAAGGTCAAGCTTTCTCTGCACAGAAGCAGTGCGAATCTGGACCTTGGCTTACTCTCTAGGATCCTCACTGCAAGGCATTCACCTGCCAGGCAAGGACAGTGTCCTGGCAGATGCGCTTAGCCGAATCTGTCAGGCCCATCACAAATGGTCACTGAACAAGCAGGTGGTGCAGACACTATTCAGGAGATGGGGCACTCTGGAGATAGATCTCTTTGCCTCACATCAAAGTCACCACCTACTTCAGTACTGTTGCAGGCCTCCAGCAGTGGGATCAGTCCCGCTGGATGCTGTCATTCTGTATTGGTCAGGGAAATTCCTTCATGCATTTCCTCTAGTGTACAGGGTACTGTTGAAAATCGGGCTTCAGCCAGCCACAATCATTCTGATAACACCAGACTGGGCCAAACAGCCATGGAATCCTCTATTGCTATCCATGTCAGTGGACGGACCAATGCACCTTCCCATGAGGCACAATCTTCTGACCTCCAATCAAGGGAGGCTCCTATACCCGAACCTCAAGTCACTCAGACTCAAAGCTTGGCTCTTGAGGACTTAGAATATGCTGGTTTACAGCTCTCTGAAGGAGTCATGGATGTTTTAAGGGGGTATAGGAAACCCTCTACCAAGAAAACTTATGCTGCAAAGTGGAAGATATTTTCTTTTTGGTGTTCCAGCAGAGATATAGGGCCAACACAGGCAGGCGTGCCACTTGTGCTGGACTATTTGGTTTATCTGCATTCCCTAGTCTTGCAGTCTTCTACATTAAAGATTTATCTGGCATCAGTCTCTGCTTACACTTCGGCAGTTAAGACGGTTTCTTTGGCATTGAACCCTATTTTTAAGAGGTTCTTCAAAGGCCTATCCCATATGTACCCACCGGTTAGGGAACCGGTGCCAGCCTGGGATCTTAATATTTGTATTGCTCAACTTATGGCTCCTCCTTTTGAGCCCATGTTTTCAACATCTTTGAAGTATGTCACATGGAAAACGGTGTTTTTGGTTGCCATTACTTCAGCTAGAAGGATTAGTGAGCGTCAGTCTTTATGCACTAAAAAGGACTATATTGCCTTTCACAGGGATAAGGTGGTCCTTCAGACCAACAGAAAATTCCCTCCCAAAGTAGTTTCAGACTTCCATCTGAATCAGTCCATCACTTTGCCAGTATTTTTCACTGAGCGTTCTTCTTCTGGTGAACGCAGGCTTCATAGCCTGGATGTCAAGAGAGATTTGAGCTACTACATGACAGCTACTAAGCCCCATAGACAGGATAGGACACAGCTCTTCCTCACTTATGGGGATGTGGAAAAGGGAAATCCAGCATCTAAAAGGTTCATTTCTCATTGGATTGTTCAGTGTATCCAGTTTTGCTATTCAAAGGTGGGCAAGGCAGCACCAGCAGGGCTCAGAGCCCACTCCACAAGGGGTACATCTGCCACACTGGCAGCAGCAAGAGATGTTCCCTCGGTGGATATTTGCAAAGTAGCGACCTGGCGACAGTACGTACATTTGTCAAGCATTACAGCTTGGACATGCAGGCTAGATCCGATGCCAGGTTTGGTACAGCTGTCCTGCAGAGTCTATTTCCAAAACAGGTTCTTCCCTCCTCCAAAGGTACTGCTTCTTAGTCTGCAGAAGAGTTAAGGATATTAGAGTATTCCTGGGGTGAGAAGAAAAAGTTACTTACCATAGTAACCTTGTTTCTCCCAGGGGATACTCCAGTATTCATAACTCTCCCACCCTGCCTCCCCTATTAAGAACCAGTGGCCTCTGCATTCCATACTGTAATATAGAGTATGTATGCCACATTCTACTTTTTATTGGAACTTATTCTTTGGTTTTTCTCCTTTTCAGGTGATTCTGACATAGGAGTTTGTGTGGTTTGTTCAATATATATTTATATTATTCCTCCAGCTGGAGGTTTGGGTGTGGGTATTTTAAATTTAATTCTTTATATTGTAAATATTGGGCCCTGTCTTTCCAGGCATCCATGAAATCTGAGGGTTAGAATGTAGGCAGTTGATAGGTGGCAGCATTTGAAAAGTGGCTTATGCCAATGATTCCATTATTAGCATAACATTCCATCTCCGGGCAGATCTGACTTCAAGGCACACTGCAGAAGAGTTATGCATATTGGAGTATCCCTTGGGAGAAACAAGGTTACTATGGTAAGCAACTTTTTCATCCGTCACAGGAATGCTTTCCCATCTTCCAAATGGCTAAACTCTAGTACCTTAGCATATTTATTTTAAGTGCACTGATCCAAGGACCGTTTTCAGGTATGACCCAGTAGTTCTTCTTTGGATATTGTCAATCATATTCTTATCCTATCTTACCAAGATAGGAATATGATTGATAGGATCCACAGAATAACAACTAAATTAATACCCAGGGTTAGGAGGCTACCATAACATGAAAGGTTAAAATCATTAAACCCTTATGATTTACAATTAAGAAGAAACATGCATAGGGAGGGGTTTCACAAGCAGGAGGAGGGAGGTGATCCTGCCGCTATACAAAATCATGGTCAGACCACACATGGAATATGGGGTCCAGTTCTGGTGGCCATACCTGCAAGGGGACAAGGACAAGCTGGAAAGGGTCCAGAGAAAAGCAACTAAAATGGTGTGGGGGCTGCAGGGGAGGTCATATGAGGAGACACACGGAGAGCTGGGCCTGTACACACTGGAGGGAGGGGGGGGGATATGGTGGATGCATTCAAATACTTCAAGGGCATAAACAGGGTAAGGGTCGACAGCATCTTCAAACTGAGTAAGAACAATTCTACTAGAGGGCATACCTACAAACTAGAGGGGGGCAGATTCAGAGGGAACATCAGGGGGAGGTTATTTACTGAAGGTGGTACATCCATGGAACATGCTGCTAGAATGGGTGGTGGGGATGGATACAGTAGACAATTTTAAAAGAGTCTGGGACACGCACATGGGCCTAGTGGGCAGAGGGCAGGCTGGTAAGGGGAGAGGGGGTCATGGGCAGACTAGATTGGCCAAGAGGTCCTTTTCCGCCAGCAAACTTCTATGATTCTATGAAATGGGTGATCTACTACTACTGTATAGCATATTACAAGATAAAGATCTAATGAAAGAATGTAATATCACTTCAGCCCCTAAACCAAGCCACCTCAGATGTCATAGTAAACAGCTACGCATTCCTATGGCTACAACTAACAAACGTAAACATTTAACAATCAGATCAGTTAAACTTTGGAATTCCCTCCCACAATACATAGTTAATATAACAAATTTAAAGCAATTCAAGAACGAACTTGATACATACCTCTTAGGTAGTGGTAGTTAAATCTGCCCCACATGGTGTGGGAAAGGCAGTCTCGATGGGACTAGTACCTACTTCTGCCTTAAACAAACACGAGTAATACGGAGTAAATTAAGTGCTAGTGGTGGCATATAGGCACACACCAATGGTTGCTAGGTACTTTGGTGATGGAGGAAGGATGCAGAGCAACAGAACAGGGGTAGGACATAGGGAAGAGAGCTAGAGAGAGGAATAGGTGTAATGCAGAGGGGTAAACAAAGTAGAAAGTAGGGATTGGAAGTGAGGGGAGCAGAGAGCGAACACGTAAGGGTGAAGAGAAAGAGAAAAAAGGGGGTAGGGGTAAGAAGAGGGGGTTAGGGTATAGGCATATAGTCTGTCAATGGTCCATATTCACCTAATTTCACCTAGCCACACCTTGAGCCCTCCAGATCTCATAGCACCTGTCTTTCATATGGCTCTCACCCCATTGAAGGTGCTTTGTTTTAAAGCTGCAAGGATTGATTTCCTCATCGCCTCAAACCTCCCCCCTTCCCCACTTAGATGGGCTAATTTATTTTATTTATTTAGGTCTAGGATTACAAGTACCTTTGAGCCAAGGCTCTTTTACAAAGGTTCCACGTCCATTGCAGTACAATACAAGAGATGCAGCAAAATAACATTGTAGGTAAACAGTACAGTAGTCGGGTAATAAGTAATTGGGTGAGAAACACGAGAGAAACCTAGTACAGCATCGTCAGGGAGAGGAGAGAAAGGGGGAGCAATGTAAGGGCCAGAGGGAGGAAGGTAGGAGCAGCCGGCGACATTGTCAGACATCACAGGGAGAAGTGCTGGTAGTGGAGCAGGGGGAGGGGAGGGGTAGTGGGAGACTACAGGTAAAATAAGAGATTAGTGCTATGAAGGAAGGGCATGGAATGGCATAGTGTAGTAGTAAGTAAGGCTGATAAGATGAGGCAGTAAGATATAGGTGGAGCCTGGATATGAACATGCCAAGCTTGGGAATGGAGATGTCGTCAGTGCTGAGCCCATTAAGCCAGGAAGGAGCCCTATGAGCAAAAGATCATTGACCCTGAGTGGTGCAACAACAGGGAACCTGCAAAAGCTGCGATTCGGATCCCCTAGTGTTTCGTGGATTTATGCTCGTGCGCAGGAGAGCTTGAACTCCAGGAGGGGAAGGCCCATGGTTATTTTTTTCGCCATAGTGCAGGTTAGATAATACGGTTGGAGAGTTGAAGCCATCCAGATTGAGCATAAAGTTCACACGTATGTCTGAGACGGATTCCAGTGATAAGCCAACAGGTCTTGTTGAGGGATGTCGATATGCGTCTGAGAGTAGTAGCAGAGGCTGAGCTGTAGATAATGAGGCCGTAGTCTATGATGGAGACCACTGAGCTCTGAACAGTGATCTTCAAGGCTTCTGGGGTGAGATGTTGCCTGTGCCTGAACAGTAAGCCTAGCCGAGTATTAGCAGCTTTGGCCACACTAGCAATGTGGGCCCTGTAGGATAGATTATTGTCATAGAACACAGTCTTTGATGGCAGATAAGGACCGCTTGGCCCATCTAGTCTGCCCATTTCCCTACCTACAGGATAGGCCACAGATCCTAGTTAACCAACGGCCTATTTCTTCCTACCCCCCACAAGAATTGCCTTATGTCTGTCCCATGCATTCTTGAATTCTCCCACAGTTTTAGACCCTACAACCTCCTCAGAAAGGCTGTTCCATGCATCCACTACCCTCTCTGTGAAAAATACTTCTCACATTGCCCTGAACCGCCTCTATCTTTTAAATTGTGTTCCCTTGTTCTTGCACGCCTTTTTCTGAAAGATGCTACCCTCTTGGACTTTGTTGATTCCACTGAGGTACTTAAAAGTTTCTATCATGTCCCCCTCTCCTTCTTTCCTCAAGGGTATACATATTAAGCTCCTTAAGTCTCTCCTCGTATGGCTTCTCTTGCAGACCCTGCACCATGTTAGTTGCCCTCTCTCTGCCTGTCTATGTCCTTGCGGAGATGGGGTCTCCAGAACTGGACGCAGTACTCCAGATGGGGTCTCACCAACTGTCTGTACAGTGGGATAACAACTTCCTGTTTTCTGCTGGTGAAGCCTCCCCCTATGCATCCCAGTATACCCCCAGCCCTCCCTACTGCCTTCTCACATTGCTTGCTAACCTTAAGGTCATCTGATATGATTACCCCAGGTCCCTTCCTTTTGTTGTTGTTACTCCCCCATTGTGTATTCTTCTCCTGAGTTCTCGCTTCCCAGGTGCATTATTTTGCACTTCTTTGCATTGAATCCTAGCTGCCATACTTGACCATTCCTCCAACCTTGCCAAGTCCCTTCTCATCCTTTCCATGCCTCCTTGTGTATCAACCCTGTTGCAGATCTTTGTGTCATCTGCAAAGAGGCATACTTTTCCTTCCAGACCCTCTGCAATGTCACTTATAAGACATTAAAAAGGACTGGACCCAGCACTGAACCCTGCGGTACCCCACTAGTAACCCCTCATTCTTCAGAGTGGACTCCATTTACAATTGCCTTCTGTGTCCTGTTGTCCAGCCAATGTTTTACCCAGGCTACCACCCTGGGACCCACTCCCAGGCTGGTTAATTTGACTATTCATCTTTTGTGTGGGACTGTGTCAAATGCCTTACTAAAGTCTAGGTAGGCCATGTCCACAGCTCCTCCCTGGTCTACTACTTTGGTCACCCAGTCAAAGAAATCCATTAGATTCATCTGACATGACCTTCCCGCTGTGAACCCATGCTGCCTTGGGTCCTGTGCCCCACTGGCCTCTAGGTACTCAACAATTCTTTCCTTCAGAAGTGACTCCATCACTTTCCCTACCACAGAGGTCAAACTGACAGGTCTGTAGTTTCCTGCCTCTGTCTTGGTCCCACTTTTGTGAAGAGGAATCACATCCACCTTCCTCCAGTCCTCAGGTACCACACCATCCTCCCATGATTTATTAAAAAGAGTAGCCAGTGGTTTCACTAGTTCCCCCCTTAATTCTTTTAGAATTCTGGGGTGAATTCCATCAGGCCCAATTGCTTTGTCCACCTTCAGTTTTAGGAGTTCTTGCAGAACCCTTTCTTCTGTGAAAGGACTGGGATCGACCCCCTATCAAGAGTGCTTCTGTTAATTGGATTAGGCACTTCCCTCCTCTTTTGTGAATACTGAGCAGAAATATTCGTTCAGTATCCCTTCTTTTCACTGTCCCTCTGCCCACCGGCCGTTCATTCTATTCAGCCTCACTATCCCTCCCTTTGTCTTTCTACGCTCGCTGATGTACCTATAAAAGGTTTTATCCCCCTTCTTAACCGAGTTGGCTATCTTTTCCTGAGTTTGGGCCTTGGCTATTCTGACTTCCCTCCCTGCTTCCTTCTGCCTTGACTGGTACAGCTTTCTGTCCTGCTTCTTCTGTGTTTCCTTATACTTCTGGAATGCTTTCTTTTTCTCCCTGACTAGCAAGCAAGATCCCCAGGTATTTAAATGACTGCACCTGTTCAAGGGTATTTCCAAGGCTGGTAGTAATGGTAAGGGGGTGTAGCCTGTGCTTGTTGTGTGAGCTGCTAAAAGCATTGACTTAGTTTTTTTGTGATTTAGGACCAGCTTATGTTCAGTAAACCAGTTTTCAATAGAGGTGAAACCTAGCTGCAGATTGTGTTGTAAGGGTTTGGGGTCCTTGTGGGAAGTGAGAATTATAGCGTTGTCAGCATAGAGGATGATTTGCTCAGAGCAGGATCGTGGAAGGGTATTCAGGAAAAGGCTGAAAAGAAGTGGTCCCAGTGTGGATCCCTGGGGGACACCTGAGCGGACAGGTCTAGCATCAGAGAGTACATCAGCAATTTTTACTCTGTGATCGATTTTCCAAGTAACTTTTAAACCATGCTGTAGAGTCATGAGAGAGCCCAGTATCCAGTAGCTGATCAGTTAGCAGATGATGGTGGACAGTATCAAACGCCTTGGTCAAATAGATGAATACTGCCCCAGTTAGGTGACCTTTGTCCAATGTGCTGTGTAAGGCTCCAGTGAATTCCAGGAGGGCAGATGAGGTGCTACGTCCTTTTCTGAATCTGTGTTGCTGTGTACCCAGAATATTGCATTTGTCCAGGAAGTCAGTAAGCTGATCTGCTACTATACGCTCTAGGGCCTTGGAGAGAGGAGGTAATATGGAGATCGGCCGGTAGATCTTCCTGGACATAAATCTCCACCACTCATTCGCACTAATGGGATCAGCGCCGGAGGCACTAGGACCCATCGGGAGCAATTTTTTTTTTTTTTTTTGCTGGAAGGTCGGCGCCTGAGATGGCACCACGAGGAGCGCACCACGAGCCTCGGCTCGTGCAGTAATGAATATCTCAGCGTCGACCTTCCAACCACCTCAGTTCCTTTTTTCCCGCCGTCGAGTGCACTTCAGTGACGACGTCGCTCGCCTACCGGGAGTCAAACTTCAAACTAGCAGCATAGTTTTCAGTTTTATTGTTTTGTAGTAATATCTCGAATAAGTATCGCTTAAGTTTATTCTCTTTTACAAAGAAGTCTCAGCCTACTTTGACGGAGTTGACCATGAACAGGTCAGGTGACGGTAGGGAGACTTCGTATGAAAGCTGTTCAGTCAGCCGGGCTGGGTCCGGTCCACCGCCTTCTCCGGAAAGGGGGTCCGACAATGGTCAGTCCAATGCCCGAGGGGGCGGGCCGTCCTCTCAGCATAAAATAAGCGGTCACATTCTCGGCACGTTCAGCCTCGAAGCTCTTCTTGACCCATAGGTCAAAAGAGAGCATCACTTTCGAGAATTAAGCCTCTGATATGTCTCGCGTGAGACGGTCCATTATTGGAGCTAGTTGCTGGTCTCCTCCTTAGGAGCCAGCTTCTGTTTCTGGTATCTGACGTCTTCGACATCAGAGCCCTACCCCACCCTCTGGTAGATCTTCAGATCAGCAGTTTCATCACTGGGCTGCTCTTATGGAGCAGTAGGCTCGGAGGTTGGTCCAGCTTCCTGGCCTGGTCACTCAGGGGCCTTCGGGCTTCTTGGGAGACCAGATAGGTGGTTGATCCTCCTGAGTCGTAGCGGCACCGCCTCCGTGCCGGGCTGACCACTCTAGGTGTCCCCCCATATGGCTGCAGCGCAGGTGCCACAACGATGCCTCTTTCTCCTGCTCTTCTTCCTCCCTTCTCCTCAAATCCTGTTTTTTGGAGTCTTGGGGTGTTTTCGACGCCCTCGGTGTCGATGGCGTGCTCGGCGCCGTCTTCGGGGCTGGGACATCTATCAGTGCCGTGCACTTTGTCGGCGCCACGGCACCATCTTCTGCACCATGCACCTTGTCGGCGCCGTGCAGCTTCTCAGCACCATCCTCGGTGCTATGCGGCTTCTCGGTGTCATGCGCCTCGTCGGCACCATGTGTCTCTGCAGCTCCGGGAGCCCGTAGGGCATCGTCCATCTCTCAGGACTCCTCCCTTAACCCTTTTTCTTCCTCATTTCCATCTGATTTTCACTCCTTTCCTGTCCATTCAGTCCCTCCTGGACTGTCGGGAGATGACATTGAGCCTGACCCAGACCTTAGGCTGGGTGATGAAGTGGAAGAAACAGGGTCTATTCCTGCTGCAGAGCCTGTGGTCGAGGACCTGTCTTTTAAGTCTCTGCTGAAAAACTTGATTTCCACCCTTTCTCTCCAAACTACAGACATCGATCCTGGAAAATTGCTAAGACTCCAATATCTCCATGTTCCGGAGATCCCTACGGATTTGACTCCTCTGGTACAGCCATCCTTTGAAATGCTGTCTCAAATGGTATGGAGTAATCCTGCTCTCATTCCTTTGATGGCTAAATCCATAGATAGGAAATACTCAGCCACCAAGGATCGACCCATTTTGGCGTCCCAAGCCTTTGCGGATCCTATTGTAGTTTTGGCAGAGAATGATAAGGTCGTCCTTCCCCAAACTACTACAGCTCGACCTATTAACAAAGAATCTCATAAGACAGACACTTTAGGTAAGAGAGTCTTTGCTGCTTCCACCCTGGGTAGGCGTATTGCTAGCTACCAGGGCTATTTCTCTTAATATGAGTATATTCTTTGGCATTCGCTCAAACAGATGGTTGACGCTCTTCCAGAATCAGATACAAAGTCAGAGCTTCTTCAAACCATTACCAGGGGTATCGAATCCAACAACCAGCAGGTTAAAGCGGCTATGGATGCTTTAGATACTGCTTCCAGAGCAGCGGCGGCCGGCATTTGTACCCGCCGTCATTCCTGGCTGCGCACTTCAGGTTTTTCGAATGACACACAGCAGCAGGTGATGGTGTGTATCTCTTCGGCCCTCAAGTAGAACAGGCTCTAGAAGCTACACAAAAAACTAGGTCAGCCATTAAGTTGGCTCGCCCTCCTCCTGTCCCCCCTCTCGAAGGGGTGTTAATAAATGCCAGTTCCATAACCGTCAGTCCTTTAGAGGCAGAGGAAGTTTTCATAAAAACCAAGCCCCCCAGCCTCAAAAGAAAATGCAACAGAAGGTGCAAGGACCCAAAGCGCCCAGCGCCACTTTCTGAGTTGTTGGCCCAAGTCCCACCTCAGCTGCCCGAGGTGGACTCTTCCTCAGCGGTGGGAGGTCGTCTGATGCACCTCTACAATCAATGGAAGCCCATAACCTCAGACAAATGGGTCCTCCGGATAATCCGCGAGGGATATTCACTCAATCTTGTGGAGACCCCTCCAGATCGTCCCCCCAAACGACTGCCCAGGCTGTCAACACTTCAGTCAGACCTTCTTGCCTCCGAGATCCAGGGCCTTCTGCACAACAGGGCAGTAGAAGTAGTTCCGCTGCACCAACGGAACACAGGGTTCTACTCCCATTACTTTCTGGTTCCAAAGAAAACCGGGGGCATGCACTCCATTTTGGACCTCAAAAAACTAAACAAATTTCTGCCCAAGGAGAAATTCAAAATGATTTCACTAGGAACCTTGTTACCTTTGCTTCATCAGCATGACTGGCTAGCCTCCCTAGACATGCAGGATGCTTACCAGCACATTTCTATTCTCCCGAAGCATCACAAATTCCTAAGGTTTGTGGCTCTGGGACAGCATTACCAGTTCAGAGTCCTGCCTTTTGGGCTATCCTCGGCGCCACGAGTTTTTACAAAGTGTTGTGCAGTTCTCGCAGCGCATCTCAGAAAGATCGGAATTCAAGTATTCCCTTATCTGGGCGACTGGCTTCTGGCAAGTCCTTCCAGGCAGGGAACTCTGGATGCCGTAGCCATGGCTTCAACCTTTCTCATGTCCATGGGAGTCCTGCTAAACCTCAAAAAATTGCAGCTGCAACCCTCCCAGAGACTCCTCTTTATAGGAACCCTTCTGGACACCTCCTGTGCGAAGGCTTTTCTTCCAGAGGACAGAAGGAGTGATATTCTTCAGATAGCCTGTCACATCGGAGAGAGCAACTCCGTTCCAGCTCTCTCGATGCAACGGATGCTAGGTCTCGCGGCATCCTCAGTGTTCACTGCACCCCTAGCACACCTTCACATGAGAACTTCTCAGTGGATGCTCAGTACTCAGTGGTCCCCAACCACTCACCCGCAGTCCTTTCTCATCAAGGTGACAGAACCTCTAAAGAGGTCACTCACCTGGCGGTTGCAAGAGAACAATCTCCTAGAAGGGTATCCCTTTGCTCCTCTGGATCATCAGATTTCCATTACCACAGAAGCGTCCGTGATGGGGTGGGGGGGGAGCTCATTGTCAGGATCTCCACACTCAAGGTACATGGTCTCAGGTTGAGTCCCAGCTTCACATAAATGTCTTGGAAATGCGAGCCGTCCTTTATGCGGTCCGGGCATTGAAGGACATTCTCTGTCACAAGAGCATTCTCCTTCAGACTGACAACAAAGCGGTGATGTATTACATCAACAAACAGGGCGGCGTTCACTCTTACCCCTTATGCAGAGAAGTGATGAGAGTGTGGGAATGGTGCTTACAGCACAAGTCTCTAATTCAAGCGGTCCACCTGCCAGGAGTACAGAATGAACTGGCGGACGCCTCAGCAGAACAAAGACAGACCCTCACGAATGGTCTCTCAACTCAGCCGTAGTTCAGTCAATATTTGCAGAGTGGGGAACTCCAGACCTGGACCTTTTTGCATCCCCACTCAACACAAAACTGCCTCTCTTCTGCTCCAGAAATCCAGGGCCTGGCATTTTCTGTCAGGATGCGTTCAGGCTGCAGTGGACAAAACGCTTTCTATACGCCTTTCCGCCTCTTCCTTTAATTCAGAGGTGCTTAAGTTTGAATCCAGGGGACAAAATGATCCTCATTGCTCCCTTCTGGCCTCGTATAAATGTGGTTTCCACTACTCAACAGTATGTCGGCAGCTCCGCCGAAACCACTCCCACTTCAGACGAACCTCTTGACTCAAGGGCCAGTTGTTCATCCCAACTTGAGGTCACTTCACCTTCACGCTTGGCTTCTGAAGAAATAGAAGTGAATAGATCCAACGTCTCTCGCAGGGTTTCAGATATTCTTTTGGCTGCACGGAAGCCAGCCACCAGAAAAACTTACACAGCCAAATGGAAGCGTTTTTCGCTCTGGTGTGCAAAATCCTCTTTAAATCCCTTTTCCTGTCCACCAGATAAAATTTTGGAGTACCTCTTAGACCTCTCAAATTCAGGTCTGCAGTACTCTACAGTCAAAGTTCACCTTTGTGCCATTTCAGCTTGTCATGAGCCGGTATTTTCCTTGTCATTGGCTCAGTTACCTGTGGTTAAGAGGTTTCTTAGGGAATTCTGCATACCAGACCTCCTATAAGATGTCCAGTCACAGCCTGGGACATTAATCTTGTACTAGACATGCTCACTCAGAAACCTTTTGAACGTCTGGCTACCTGTGAGCTAAAATTTCTGACCTGGAAAACAGCCTTCCTAGTGGCCATTACCTCATCCCACAGGGTCTCTGAGATACACGCCTTGGTTACAGACTCTCCATATACTGTGTTCCATAAAGACAAAGTAGTCCTTAGAACCCATCCTAAACTTCTTCCTAAGGTTGTTTCGGAATTTCATCTAAACCAACCTTTAGTCCTACCCTCTTACTTTGCCGACTTCCAAAATGAAGGGGAACGTTCTCTTCATTCCTTGGACGTCAAGAGAGCTTTACGTTTCTATCTAGATAGAATAAAAGACTTTCGTAAAGCTCAACAACTGTTTCTTTCCTTCAGCGAGAGCCGGCTGGGTCAACCTGTCGCTATCAGATGTATCTCAGCATGGCTAGTGGCATGCCTTCGCCACTGTTATTCCATGGCGCAGGTTAAGCTGGAGGACAGAGTGTAAGCTCTACCTGCTAGGGGCGGGCGCTCTCTGGCAGAAATCCACAACGTTCATTGCAGATATTTACAATGCGGCCACCTGGAGCCCAGTGCATACTCTCTCATTAAACACTATGCGCTTGGATGTTCATGCCAGACGACATCTGTCCTTTGGCAGAACCATCCTTAATGGACTTCTGTCCTAAATCTTGAGCTCTTGGTCTCTCCTGCTGCCCTCTTGGGGGATATTAACTCGGTACTCTCCCATTAGTGTGAATGAGTGGTGGAGACTTATGTCCAGGAAGATATGGAAATTATGTACCTACCGTAATTCTTGATCTTCTTGGACAAGTCTCCACCACTCATTCACACGCCCACCCTCCATCCCCTGAGCTCACCTCTGTTGTTGGTCTTCACTCCCTCAAATCTTAGGCTGTGAAGACTTCCTTGTTGACCCTTCTTATACGGGTCTTCCGGACTATCTTATGTCTGGTTTTTGTTTAGGCTATCCTTCTAGTTTAAATAGGCTGCATCTCCTTGGAAAAAAGGTACTGAGGCGGTTGGAAGGTCGACGCCGAGATATTCATTACCGCACAAGCTGAGGCTCGTGGTGCCACTCCTCGCAGTGCCATCTCAGGCGCTGACCTTCCAGCAAAAAAAAAAATTTGCTCCCGATGGGTCCTAGTGCCTCCGGCGCTGATCCCGTTAGTGTGAATGAGTGGTGGAGACTCATCCAAGAAGATCAAGAATTACGGTAGTTACGTATTTTCCATTTCCCGTGGATGAACTTGTCACCACTTTTATGGACCTGGGTAACAGTAGCAGATTTCCATTTGTCAGGAAACTGACTGAGGCTGAGGGAGAGGTTAAAAATTCTAGTTAATGGGCTTAGAACCTCTTCAAGGGTGAGACAGCAGTTTAAGGTCCAAGGAGTCGCCTCTAGTTCTGGACTTGGAGATTGCTTTGGTAATGTATTTGTTGGCTTTGTGTGCCTTGACTGCTTTGAAGTTTAAGGGCGGGTATTTAGAAGGGGTGGTAGAGCTTATGGGTGAAGGAGGGTCATAGTGGACAAGTGGAACACCCTGCCAGAAGAAGTGGTGGGGGCTGAAACAATTACGGGATTTAAGAATGCATGGAATAGACATAAAGGAATTCTGGAGGTCAGGATTAAGGGGCAACAGACCTCTAGGAAAACATAAAGTAAACTTACAAGCTCAAATGGGCAGACTGGGTGGGCCGTAGGCCCTTATCTGCCGATACTGTCTACGTATCTATGTCTATATTCTGTAAAAAAAAAAAAAAAAAAAAAAAAGTCCATGGGGAGAACACTACTGAGGTCGGTGAACGCAGCATTGAAGGTACTGGCAAAAGCCCAGCATAAGTGAATATTGCTTAAAGATCAATTGCAATGTTTTTAAAACTCTTAACATATTTTATTTGCTCACCAAGAACAAGTCTGTATATACTGCAAGTAATATGAACATAGGAAAATGCCAGCAGAAACGGGCCATAATGGTCTATCAAGTCTGCTTGAGTGTGCAGCTCAGTCTGTTTTACTGGAGCTCCCCTTTCTCCCTAGAGTTATCTTCCCCCACTCCCCATTCTCCCTTCAGTTATTACTCCTTTTTATCCTTTTCAACCCCCTTTTAAAACTGCCCACCATTTTCAACAAGACCAGCTCCTCCAGCAGTTCATTCCACTTTGACACCACCCTTTCTGTGAAAAAGAGCCCCTTCATTTCCTTTTTAAATGAAAAATGCCCTCTGTTCCAACCTTGTTTATATCCTTTAGGTACTTTTTTTTTTTTATAAATATTGTGCATTTATGCCCCCTTCTCTGACAGCCTTACCTTCCCTCAGGCCCTCCAAGTCATTGATGCTGGCTGCACCCGAGCCACTTCCCTGAGGTCACCTCCATGCTGCCTTGGTTTGCCCCCCATCGGGGAGAGGAGAAGCAGCCTCCCTTTACCTCTTCCCCCCACCTGCTTGAGTCTTCATCAGGCATCTTTCAGGGATCATCCGGCATGAAAGGGTTGCTTGCCAGAGGCCGTCTCCAGGTTCGGTTGTGGGGGCATTTTTCCAGTGTTGCTCCCGGCCTCAAGGACGTCAACACTCTAGGAGTTCCAAGGGACAAAGGGACGTCACTATGTGATGGCTGTTTCCGAACTCTGCTGACATCCTCCCCACCCACGGCATCCCCGAACTGCACCTCCACCTGTGGTCACCCAGGTGGCGGTATTGCAGCGGGGGGGATGACTGCCTTCCCTCTCCGGAGGAGAGTGATCCTATGGATGCTCTATCCTCCTCCCCCCGATGACCCAAGTCCCCAACTGAAGCCACGCTGCTGGCATCACGAGCAGTAACACTGCTGCTGCGCTGACGGGCCAGCCTAGCCTTTAGGTACTTGAAGGTTTCCATCATACCCCACCCCCTCTCCCTTCTGTCCTCCAGGGAATATATATTGAGCTCCTGCAATCGCTTCTCATATGGGTTGTACCCAGGCCCTGGATCATCTTGGTCATCCTACTCTGTACCCCCCTCCAGTAGTTTGATGTCTTTCTTCAAGTAAGGACACCAGAACTTCACAGAGTACTCTTAAGTGTGGTTTCACCAATGACCTGTACAATGGCAGAATGACTTCCTCTTTCCTGGAGGCGATTCCTCTAGCAATGCATCCCAACATTTTATTTGCTTTGGCTGCCACTTTACAGCACTGCGCAGTGTGTCTCGTGTCTGCCGTATCACCCTTAGATTCTTTTCCTTCTCTAAACTGGACACCTGTACACCCCCCAGTCAGTAGCTGCCCCCAGGATTCCTAGGTCCCAGGTGCATGACCTTGCACTTCGTGGCATTGAACCCCAGCTCCCAGATACCAGACCAGTTCTCATGCCTAGCCAGATCCTCCCTGAGCAATTGTCTCCCCTCCTCTGTGTTCACTCTCCCACAGAGTTTAGTATCATCTGCAAACAGGCAGATTTGATTTTTGACCCCATCCGCTGTGTCACCAATAAAGATATTGAGTAACACTGGTCCAAGTACTGAGCCCTGTGGGACCCCACTGGTTACAGTTCTAGGCTTAGATAGTCCCACCCCCACCACAGTCACCCTGTGGTTCTTGTCGTGCAGCCAGCTCTTGACCCACCTCAGCAGCTTGTTCCTGACTCCTAGATTACTCAGTTTGCTGAGCAACCTTCCATGTGGCACTGAGTCAAAGGCTTTACTGAAGTCCAGGTACAGGACATCTATCACCTGGCCCTTATCTAACGACCTTATGAACCTGTTGAAAAAGTCCATCAGGTTGGTCTGGCAGGATCTCTCCAAGACAAACCCATGCTGCCTATCATCCTGGAGACCATTTGCCTCCAGAAAGTTCACTAGTCTTTCTTTTAGAATGGTCTCCATTAATTTGCCTACAATGTAGATAAGGCTGACTGGCCTGTAATTACCAGGATCATCTCTGGGACCACTCTTGTGGAGTAGTACCACATCTGCCATTCTCCAGTCCTGTGACACGCACCCCGTCTCCAGCAAGGTGTTAAGTATACCATCAGGGGGCCAGCCAGGATCTCCACCAGTTCCCTCAGGACTCTCAGGTGCACACCATCCAGGTCAGGTGTCTTGACCACCCGAAGGGACCTAAGGCTCTTTAAAACTCTGTCCTGAGTCTCCTCATCTGTTTCATCACCCCCATTCAAACCCCTATTTTCCCCTGTGGCATAGGTCCATCCTTTTCCCTAGTGAAGACCGAGCTGAAGTGCTCATTCAGTCCCTCTGCCTAATCCTCACTACTTTCTGCCCATCCCCCCTTCCTCTTAATCCTGACAATCCCATCCTTACAGCTTCCTCTCTTCCTTATACATCTGAAAAAGTTATTTTCCCCTTCCCTGATCCCCTGCGCTAACCTTAGATCTCCGGGGGGTATCTCAGTCATCAGGTTACATCGTAGGAACCTTTGCCATCTGTGAAGGGGAATCCACATGGAAGATTTTCAGCAGTACAGCTGGAGCCACCCACACTGTCGATGTCAGCCAATGTCACCAAACCTATGTAGGCGGCCCCGCTCCCTCTTCAGTTCTTTCCCACTTTCGACTGGCTTGCATGGGTCTCCACAGAAGCTCTGTTGTAGTATTCATGCCTTTTTTCAGCTTACAGCTTTTTTCATTTACTTTGCTAAAATCTCCTTTTTAAGAGATTTTTTCTTTTGTTTATGTTGAGAATTAATCCTTCCTCTTCTCCAGCGTTACCACTGTGGAAAGAAGATTGCCTCTACAGACAAACTTTCAGTTTGTGTCTGCTGTCTTGGGCCTGACCATGAAGTCTCTGACTGTGAGCTGTGCCAGAAGCTTAATCAAACCACCCTTTGGGGATGCAAAAAGGCTCTCAAGTTTCTGATGGAACAGGTAGCCATCTCCGGGCAGGGGTCCTCCGGGGTCCTGGCTTCCCAGTTGCCGACCAGATCTTCAAGCTCTGAGGCCTCCATGGCCCAGACAAGTCCTTGGGGAAAAGTCAGAAAAAAAGACGAAGGCTGTGACTGCTCCCCCTGGCATTGATCTCTCTCCCCATCAGCCTCTCCTTCTGATGTATCTTCAGTGGTGGCAGCTGCCCTGACAAAGAGAACTGCTGTCCAGGTCTCTGTGCCCACCAGACCCATATCGACAGCACCTCTGCCCAATTCACAGGGTGCCCAGCCGTCGAGCTCCGGGTTGTCGGCTCCTGTGTCATCGACTGGTTCTTCGTTGACGAGACTCCTGTCAAGATCTGACTTTCTTTGCCAACCAGGGCTAAAGGTTTGTCAGGCTCTCTGTACATAACAGGCGGGTCGTCACCTGTATCATCGAACCACCCTCCGTTAACATCCACGATTGACCTGAAAGAAGTACTGGTCAAGTTCACGAATGTACTTGTTCAGCGGCTAGGTGCCTTGATGTCAACAAGGTGCCTTCAATGTCAATGGTAGCTTCATCATTGAAGCCTGTTCATCGACCCTGGGAGTGTCCCTATAGGGCACTGCCAGCGCACCTGATGTCAGAACCTGAGGTAGAAGAGGTTGACGTTAAAGAGGAGTATCACCCTGATCTCATTCTTCCTGAAGATATAGAAGAAGAGGAGGAAGAGATCCTTCTTTCTAACAAATCCACTGCCACCTTTTTCAGTGAGGACTCTGTGAAGCATACTCCCAGGCTCCCCCACCCCCGAGGACTCCACATTTTTTTATTTGATGAAACAGCTTTCCTCCACCATGGGCTTCCACACAGAGGAAGAGAATGTCACCAGGAAAGAGCTGGTGGGCTTCCTGGAGATCCCAGAATTTTCCCCAAAGATCATTCCTCCAATGCTACCAGCATTGAAGAATGCAATCACAGCAGCCTGGCACAGACCAGACATGGTGCCAGCCATGCCATGCAGGGCGGATAAGCTTCATCACACCCCTCATGTCTTCCTTAATTTGCTGCCCAGGCCAAAACTGATTCAGTGGCCATCAGGGCAGCTCATGACAGATCTAAGGTGCCGAAACACCCTAGTTACCATCCCCCAGACAAGGAATCTCATAGAATTGACCTCTGGGGAAAGAGGGTTTATGCCTCCTCTACCATAGGCCCAAGATTTGCAAATTATCTGTCTCACACAGTCAAATACCAAAATACCAACTAGAAGAAGGGCAAGGCTACAGCTCTGGCCCTTCCTGATGGCACACAAAAGCAGAAATTGCTTCAGTGTTTCCAGGCGGCTGAGGATGTTGGTAAACATCTCCTCAGAACTCTGTATGACATAGCTGATACCATTGCCAGGGTAGCTGCCTCTGGCAAATGCCTTCATAGGCACTCCTGGCTCAGGGTTTCTGGATTAACAGTGGATGTGCAGTATAAAGTGGTTAATACCCCTTTCAGTGGCACTAAGCTGTGCAGCCCTGATGTCCAGGACCTCATAAACGATCTGCAGGCCTTGGGCATGACCATCAAATCGGTCCATTCCCTCTACCATACCCAGCTAAGGGGCAGAGGGTGGCCTACTTTTGGTAAACAGACAGTAGGCCTGGATCAACTCCCTGTAGCCAGGGGAAAATGAATAGCCCTGGCTCCATTGCCTAACCCCTCCGGTGCTGGAGCGGCGGCCAAGCACCCCAGAAGTGAGGGACCAGCCTCTTCGGCTGACTGTACCTCAGCTTGACTCCTTGCCAAACCCCCCGCCGTTCAGACCCAGGAGGCGATGGTCGGAAGTCTGTTCTCCCTCCATCTGAATCAATGGAGGACCATAACTTCAGATGCATGGATACTGCAGATCATAGAAAAGGGTCACACCTGGGAGCTCATACAGCAGCCTCCAGACACCCCTCCTCCATCCTCCAATTAACCCCCGGTTCACTTGTCTGTTCTCTAGAAGTAATTACAGTCTCTTCTGCACAAGAATGCTATAGAACCAGTGCCCAGGCACCAGAGAAACCCGGGGTTTTATTCCAGCTTCTTCCTGGTCCCCAAAAAGACTGGAGATCTGAGGTCCATCTTAGATCTAAAGGACCTCAATCTTTTTGTCCAGTACAAAAAGTTCTGGATGGTAACTTTGCCAGGCCTAATGCCCCTCCTCAAGACTGGGGACTTGCTGTGTTCACTAGACATGCAGGATGCCTGTCTTCACATCTCGGTCTTTCCTCCTCACAGGAATTTCTTTGTTTTGCCTTTCAGGGCGAGCATTATCAGTTCAAAGTGCTGCCCTTTAGGTTATCCTCTGCGCTGTGAGTCTTTACCAAGTGCTTGGCAGTGGTCATAGCAGCTCTCAGAAGAGAGGGACTGTACATCTTTCCATACTTGGACGATTGGCTTCTCAAGGCCCCATCCAGGGAACAGCTTTTGCTGACTCTGGAGTGCACACTCCAGCCCTTCTACTCCCTGAGCAGTACAGTCAACCTGCCCAAGTCGGTTCTAGTACCATTCCCAAAGACTGCAATATATAGGGGTGTTTCTGGGCTCTGTGCAGGGGAAGTCTTCCTACCCCAAAACAGGGCAGAGTGCCTCATAGTCCAAGCTCAGGAGGTCGCTCGGAGTCAGTACATTCCTGCCAGGGTGTACCTCAGACTGTTTGGCCTAATGGCAGTGGTCATTCCCATCGTTGCGCTCACCAGGCTTCATATATGTACCCTTCAATGGACCCTCAGGGTACAATGGGACCAGCGCACAGACAAGTTGGACCATTTAGTCCTGGTCTCTTCTCCAGTACGCAAGGTACCGCAGTGATGGATGGACCCCTTTAATCAACTTCATGGTGTTTCCTTCCAGATGTCTTCCCCACATCAGATCTTAACCACAGATACTTCAGGTCTGGGCTGGGGAGCACACCTGGGCCCCTTCCAAACCCAGGGCTCCTTGTCCCATTGGGAAGCCGCCCTACATATCAATGTCCTGAAGATTAGAGCAGTGCTCTATACCACGTAAGCCTGGTGCAGTCAGACAATTTGAGTGTAGTATATTACATCAACAAGCAGGGCAGGACTCACGCATATTCCCTTTGCAGGGAGACCATGAAAGTGTGGTACTGGGCACTGGAGCACAGTCTGACACACTCTGCAGTCCATGTGTCAGGCATCCTCAACACCCTGGCGGACAGCCTCAGCAGAAATCTGCATGCAAGAATGGGAGCTTCTCTCATCCATCGCAGAAGGTCTGTTCAACAGATGGGGTCATCCAGAGTTGGATCTTTTTTGTGTCCACACTCAACACAAAACTACCCAATTTCTGCTCGCTAGATCCAGGGCCTTGAGTTTTCTGGCAAGACGTGTTGTCCCTCTCTTGAAATGGGAGGTTTCTGTACGCATTCCCTCAGATTCCTCTGATCCAGAGGGCGCTGATCAAGCTGCAGATGGAGGGGGCCAGCATGATTCTAGTGGCTCCATTTTGGCCTCACCAGATATGGTTCCCTGTGCTTTAGCAGCTGGCAGAGGAGCCTCTGGTCCTTCTTCCTCTGCTGACCCAGGATCAAGGGACCTTAGTTCTTCCCAGCCTCTGGTCCCTTCATCTGCATGCCTGGCTCCTGAGAACATAGCCATCGCCAGGTCCAGGGTCTCTTAACAGAGTAGTGGACGTTCTGGTGGCCACCCGGAAGCCTTCCACTCAGGCCACATATGCCATGAAGTGGAAGCGGTTTGCCATCTGGGCTGCCAGACATGCCCTGGACCCTTTTACCTGTTTGGTGAATCATATCCTGGACTCCCTGATTTCTTTGTCTGACTCTGGCCTCCAGTATTCCTCACTTAAGGTCCACCTTTCAGCTATTTCTACCTTTCGTGAACTGTTGGGTAACTGCATGATTGCACAGCTGGATGTCTCCCATACTTTTCTTAGAGGCTTCATGCATCTGAAACCCCCAATCCGTTCCCCTGTCACAGCTTGGGACTTGAATTTTATTTTGGAGAAGTTGACCCCATCTCCTTTTAACCTTAACGCGACCTGTGATTTGCACTTTCTGCCTTGGAAAGTGCTATTTTTAGTTGCAATTACTTCTGCTCAAAGTATTTCTGAGCTTCTGGCCCTCTGGTGCGAGGAGCCTTATTTGATTTTTCACAAAGACAGGGTGTCTTTGTGCACAAATCCTAAGTTTCTTCCTAAGGTGATGTCTAAGCTTACACAGAACCAGTATATCCACCTTCCTGTTTATTTTCCAGAGCATGCAAATCCAGGAGAAGCACTGCTCCATACGTTAGATTTGTGCAGAACTTTGAAATATTACCTGCTCTGAACCAAGCCAAGGAAATGTAGAAAGTCTAAGCAGCTGTTTGTTTCTTTCACCCCAGGTAGAGAGGGCATTCAGATTTCCAAATAATGGGTGCCCAAATGGTTGGCTAACTGCATTGTGTTCTGCTACAATACGTATGGCAAAAAACTGCCTGGAGCCGTCAAAGATCATTCCACACGAGGCATGGCTACCTCGGTGGCTTGTTTCAAAGGGGTCTCAGCCGCTGTCATTTGTGCAGCTGCCATCTGGAGTACAGTCCACATTTTCACCAAGTATTACAGTCTGGACATTGCCTCTAGAGCCCATACAGGATTTTGTCAGGGATGTACTACAAGGACTCCTGTCTTAAGTCATAATAGGTAAAACCTCCTCTACTGCCCTACCAATATCCACTGGAGTCCCCAAGGATCCATACTTGGCCTGCTTCTTTTTTCCATATTTATAAATGCTCTTCCTGCTGAAAGCCTCACTTATGAGGCACTCCTCTATGCAGACGACTTGGTCCTCTGCCATAGTAATAAATCACTTGAAGCCGTCTTCTCCACCCTCACACTAAACTATGGAGCTACGCACCAGTGGTTTCTCTCCAGAAAACTCCTGGTCAAAGACTAAGGCCATGCTTTTTGGATCAAAGCCATTCCTTGCTAAGGTCACCAAATCAAACTTCTCCCTCCTGGTACTAACCCCAGCCACCCCCCTTGAAAATGTCCCCTCTTTTAAATACCTAGGTGTTACCAAGGACACCTCTCTCACTTTCTCCAAACATGTAAATAACATTACAGTGAGTCAACCAGAATCTTGGTGCTGCTTACTGACTCAAACTGTTTATTTGTCTGACAAAGCGTGCCTCACTATCGTGCAAGGAAACCTACTACGCCTACTTGACTACTGCTCCCCTTTCTACTCATGCATAACATCTGCACTACACTTCCCTTTGGAACAGACTCCATTTAGCCATTCGATTGTCCTCCTCCCATCTGTCTTTCAAGAAAGCTCCAAAAGACTGGCTCCTAACTGGTGCCACTTGTCGCTGCTCTTCCAACTAACACTAGGCATCTAGCCCCTCTCCCTCAGCTAGACGCACCTACCCCTCCCCTCCTATCCATGCCTTTTTCCTCTCTGACCTCATGTCTCATGCTCTCAAGAGCAACATATTGCACGTATGCACTTTATCTAGGGCTACAGTACTGCCTGACCTCCTGGCTAATTTCTCGGACTGGCCCAGTGTCCTTGCTCCTGACTGTTTGACTTTACACTGTCTCTACCTGTGGTTACCCCTCAAAGGTTCCCTACAACTTCATGTACTTGCTGATCTCTATTGCCTTTATTCTGTACAGCTAGTTTGATACCATTGTACTCACCTCATACTTGAGGTGTGATCTTACTACTCTGTATCTATATGTACTGTTTTTTGTCCAATTTGCTAATCTCTGCTGTCATTATGCTGTATAACCAACTTGATACCTTAGTACTCACCTCATGTTGAGGTGTATTTTTACTACTTTGTATCTGTATGCACTGTATTGTCTAACTGACGCCACTAAGTGGTCCAGGTCATGACCAAAAATGGTCCTTCAGATTGGCTCACTTATCCGGTTACCAAGGACATAGATAAAGATGGAGATCCAGCCTCACAGACCGTATGTTTACACTTGTCACTGCTTGGTACTCATTCCTACTGTGTAACCTGATGACTGAGATACCCACAAAGAAGACAGAACAGCTACGTAAGAACTTACCATGACAGTAAATCTTACTTCGAGGGGGCTTGTGCAGCAGGCAACACCATTAGGACTGAAGCCAGCAGGAGCCTGGACTCCATGAACAACTTCTTGCTAGCAGTCATTAACGAGGAACCACCCCCTGACATTGGCCCACCCCCGACATCCACTATAGTATAAAAGGGGCGGTCCCCCAGCCCAACCTCAGTTCTTTTTCCGACGTCGACCCACGCAAGTCGGACCTCCACGGACGCCTTCTGCTCTTGCCGACTGCCATTTTCTTCACGATTTACCCTCACTTTATTATTTTTATTTCTTCCTTAAATTTACAGCATATTCTTACATCTTCTTCTCTATCCTCTTCTTCGGAGTGGCTGTGGACGAAGTGTGCTTGTGCCAAGCAGCTTCCCTACAAGGACAGCCACTCTTCTTGCCTGCTCTGCCTGGGCCTGGACCAGGACACTGAGGCCTGCCAGTACTGCCAGAACTTCAACCAGCGCACCAAGATTCATTGTCACAAGACCCTAGAAGCCTTCCTGCTATAGCAGAAATTAACCTCGATGGAGAAGGAGCTACAGGGCAAAAGTATCTCTTCTTCCCTGGCCTCAGGGGCTTCAATTTATTCATCCCACAAAGAGAAGTCAAGTGGAAAGTACAAGCACTGAGACAAGCATAGGGATAAACCCCAGTAGCTTTCTGTTCTTGGTCTCTGTGCAAGTCAGGGACCAACTTCTCCACCCCGGCGGCCCTCACCCCCTCCGGGCTCCCAGTGGTCAAACCACCCGCTCTCATCACTGTCTTGGGTAGTGGTTCTTCAGGGCTTGGGACTTCTTCCCCAGCCTCTCAGCCCCTGACACTCAGGCCCTTACACCCAGTGGGTCCTCAGCCAGATGACTCAACCAGGCCTTTGGGCGGCGTATCCTTGCCTGTTGCCCTCCCAGTCAAGGCATCAACTTAGTCAGCCCCAACCTCAGGGTCTAGCATCTCTAAGCAATGCCCGGGGCATGTGCTCACCTCACCCTCGAGGGTGACACCTCTGCCCTGCTTGGGAGCTAGCTCCCTGAGACAGGCCTCTTCTTCCTGGCCAGTGCCAGCTGATTCACCAGACCGGAGTCAGTTGCTGGCCATCCCAATGTTGACCCCAGCAACATCTCAACCGTTGTCTCCTCACCCCTTGTGGTCACCCCCCAACCAACGCACGAGGGACTGATGCCCGGTCTGTCGACTCCCACTAGACTGCTGGATAATTCAGCTCCCTTGGGGCTGACACCTGCTAACCCTACACCTTGGGAACTGATGCCCAGGTTGCCACTGCCCATGGAACTGACACCGAGCCCTCTACTCCTAACTCCTCGATGCTGGTACCCCCTATAACCCCTCAGAATCTGCCCATAGCTCTCGGTGCTCTTTGTGTAGCTTGGTGGACATATTTTAAGGGCAAGGAGTCCCTGAAGAGACCCTCTACTCCTCCTCTAAGGACCCTCCTCCAAATCCTGACACAGCTGAGGACCCCCTCTAGGAAGCCACCAATGCCTCTTCCTAGAAAGCCTACCCCCAGCCAGACAGGGCTGGTGCCAGCCATCTGATGACTTGCCAACGTAAGCACTGTCACTCACTTTCTCCATCTCCAGACTTTGGCAAGTCGAAAGGGCATTCTTCCTCATCTTCTGTGGAGGAATCTGAAGGCTCTGACTTGCCTTCAGAACCGGAGGACCCCAGAGATACCCCTAGGTCTCCTCCAGATGATCCTTCTTTTATGGATGTTATGAGGCACATCATAACCATTATGGGTCGGGATACAGAGGAATTGGACCCCGAGCGACGTCGGCTGGCCATTTTTCTCCTTAAGGAGAAGTCACTTCCCTTGGTCATTCCTCCCCTTATTGATTCCTTCAAGGATGTCAACAGGGCTGCCTGGAAGCATCCATTCACTACTCCGGCAATGTCCAAGTAGGCAGATTGCCCATATAATTCCCCAAGGGATGAACCCTTTCATGTGTAGCATCTAGAGGCCAACTCTGTGCTCATTAATGCTGCCCAAGCGGTCTAGGCACCTTAGCACTCAGCCTCCAGACAGAGATTCTAAACAGGTGGACCAGTTCAGCAAGAAGGTCTATGCCTCGGCCACCTTTACTATCTGTTCCCTGAATTTTCTAGAACACATGATCCAGTACCAGAACGCCCTGTGGGAAAAGGCTTTGGAGGCGGTACAAGCTCAGCCTGATAATCCTGGTAAGGCCAAGCTAATGCACATTCTCAAATTGGGCTTGGACATTGGTACTCATATTCTCTGAGCCTCCTATGACTCTCCTGATTCTACAGCAGTTTGTATTCGTCGCTACTTCTGGCTTAGTCTCAGGTTTTGCTCCTGGCGTGCAGTCCAAAATCCTGGAGCCCCTTTCAGGTGTCCTGTCCTTTCCGGCGAGGGTTCCCAGAACATAATCACTTGCCTTCAGGAGTTGGGCAAAATTCTGCACTTGGTACACACTTTTTTCCACTCTCAGCCTAAATCCACCCAGCGCCAGGCCTTTTGTCAGCCCTCCAGGCAGCAATCCTGGGGCCAGCAGCCCAAGAGTGCCTTCAAGCGTAAAGCCACTACCCAAGCCACTAGAGAGTCAGCCCCTAGGACCCCCAGAACCTCCCAGGCTGCACTGTCTGTCCCAGTTCCTCAGCTTGACTTTGTACCCGAGCCCCCGACCCCAGCCGAGACCCTGGAGGAAGCAGTTGGGAGTCGTTTTTCTCTATATCTAGGGGGATAGCACAAAATAACCTCAAACCAATGGGTTCTTTAGTTAGTGGAAAAGGGGCACACTCTAGAGTTCTTGGAGATGCCCCCAGACAATCCCCCCTTGCCCTCCCATTACCCTCAGGCCCACATCACCCTCATCCAGGAGCTCCTGTGAAAACAGGCCATAAAACCCTTTCCACCAGCTCAAAGAAGGAAGGGATTCTATTCTTATTTTTTCCTGGTTCCAAAGGGAACCGGAGACCTGCGTCCCATCCTAGACCTCAGCCACCTGAACCAGTACATAGAATACAAATGCTTCAGGATGATCACTCTTCCCGGCCTTCTCCCCCTACTCCATCAAGGGGATTAGATTTGTTTCCTGGGCACGCAGGATGCTTATCTTCACATCCTGGTCTTTCAACCCCACAGGAGGTTCTTTCACTTCTGCTTCAAAGGAAACCGTTACCAGTTTTGGGCTCTGCCGTTTGACCTGTCCTCAACTCCCCTGAGTCTTTATAAAGTGCTTAGCAGTAGTGGCTGTGGCCTTAAGGCAAGGTCATTATGTCTTCACTTACCTGGATGACTGGCTTCTAACAGCTCCCAGCAGGGACCAGTTGATCAGCACCATGGAGGCCACCATCGCCTTGTTTCAAGATCTGGGGATCACCCTCAGTCTCCCCAAATCCTCCCCTTGGCCAAGCCAGAGGCTTCAGTACATCGGGACAATCTTGGACACTGCCCAAGGCAGAGCTTTCCTGCCTCCAGACAGGGCAGAACGCCTACAAGCTCAGGCTCAACTGATATCCTTGTCTTGCCAAGTTCCTGCCAGGTCATTCCTAAGGCTGCTAGGTAACATGGCAGCAGTCATTGTGACAGTCTGACTCGCCTGTACATGAGGGTACCCCAATGGAACCCTCGGGTCTAATAGGACTAGCGCACAGATGATTTGGAGCAGCTGGTGTTAGTCTCCAACCCTGTGCGACAGACATTGACATGGTGGCTGAACCCCTCGAATCTCTCCAAAGGGACCCACTTTCAGACAGAGTTGACTCATCGGATTCTGACTACGGATGCATTGAGCCAGGGCTGGGGGCCCATCTGGCAGACCGTCAGACTCAAGGGACTTGGTCCCCTCTGGAGCAGCATCTCCACATCAGTGTCTTGGAGATGTGGGCAATCTTTTACGCCCTGCAGGCCTTGCAGTCAAATCTACTCCCGGGCCTTCTCTTGATCCAGATGGACATTATGTCTGTGGTCTTCTACATAAACGAAGGGAGAACTCACTTTTATCCCCTCTGCAGAGAGGCCATGAGAGTCTGGTATTGGGCCATAGAACATCACCTGGAGCTGACTGCCATTCACATTCCAGACATACTAAACACCTCAGTCAACAGCTTAAGCCAGTCTTGGTCTAAGGCACATGAATGGGAACTTCTTCCCTCAGTGGTCAAAGATCTGTCTGACAGGTGGGGCTGTCTTGATCTGGACCTCTTTGTGTTCCCACTCAATGCAAAACTGCCCAGTTTCTGCTCACTAGATACAGGGCCTAGTGTTTTCTGGCAAGACATGTTGTCCCTCTCTTGGACAGGGAGGTTTCTGTATGCCTTTCCATTACTGCAGAGAGTTCTTCTCAGACAGAAGGGGCTGAGATGATCTTAATAGCTCCCTACTGGCCATGCCAGATTTGGTTTCCACTCCTCCAGCAACTAGCAGTGGAGCCTCCAATTCCCCTGCCCCTGCACTCCAACTTGCTGTCCCAGGAGCAGGGCACTCTAGTCCACCCAGACCTCAGGTCTCTGCATCTTCATACATGACTCCTGCAGACTTAGCAGTTGCCCACTTTAGGATTTCCCCTCGGGTGGCAGATGTCCTAGTGGCAGCCAGGAAGCCTTCCACTAGAGCCACTTATGCTATGAAGTGGAAGCAGTTCTGTACTTGGGACACCACTCGTCACCTGGATCCCTTCACCTGTCTGGTGAATATTGTTCTAGAGTATCTTCCTTCCCTATCAGACTTAGGTTAGAGTTACTCTTCGCTTAAGGTGCACATCTTTGCATACCATGCACCTATTGAAGGCAAGACTCTTGCCCAGCTGGATCTTTCCTGCACTTTCTTGCAGGATACGCTGCATCTGAAGCCTCCCATTGGGAACTCTGTCCATCCATGGGGCCTTTTGTTTGTTTTAGAAAAGCTTACTTTGCCTCCCTTTCAGCCTGCCGCAAGCTGCGAGATACGTTTTCTGTCATGGAAAGCATTGTTTTTAGTTGCTATTACTTCTTCTCGAAGGATTTCTGAGCTTCAGGCTCTGATGTGTAAAGAGCCTTATTTAGTTTTCCACATGGACAGAGTATCCTTGCAGACTAATCCAAAGTTTCTGCCTAAGGTGGTGTCTGAGTTAACTCTGAATCAAGACATCTACCTGTCTATTACCCAGAGTATTCAAATCGAGGGGGAGGCCTTACTTCATACTCTGGATGTTCACCAGATGCTTTGCTATTATTTAGGCTGAACCCATGCCATTCGAAAAACTAAGCAGTTCATTTCATTTGCCCTGAAGACAGAAGGGGCTCTTGTTTCGAAGCGATCTTTATCTTAATGGTTAGCCAATGACATTATTTATTGTTACCGCAAGTACGACAAGCCTTTACCAGGACCAGTCAAAGGCCATTCTACCAGGAGCATGGCTGCTTCTTTTGAAAATGTGTCTGCTGCTGATATCTGTGCAGCTACCACTTGGAGTTCTGTCCACACTTTCATTTGGCATTACAGTCTGGACATTGTCTCTAGGCATAGGGCAGCTTTTGGACTTACAGTCCTTCAGGGCCTTCTCTCTTGAGAGCCTTACGCTGACTTCTTCCTCCTCCCAGCTGACTAGGGTCAGTCCTTACACTGCTTGTGGCTCAGTCCTAATGGTGTTGCCTGCTGAAAAAGCCTCATCGAAATAAAACAGTACAGTTGTGTAAGAACTTACTGTAACACTCCTTCCCCCCCTGTTGCCTGTTTCTCTATCATGGTTGCCCCGTTTTCCTCAGTTTAAAGGAACCTCCTCAGATCTCCAATTACTGTGCATGCCGGGGTCTCCAGTGGGGGAACTGAGGTTGGGCTGGAGGACAACCCCTTTTATACTATAGGCAGATGTTGGGGTGGGCCGACATCAGGGGATGGTCCCCCGCTAATGACTGCTAGCTAGAAGTTTTCCATGGGGTCCTGGCGCCTGCCTGCTTCATTCCTAATGGTGTTGCCTGTTGCAAGAGCTCCTCTCAAAGATCTACTGTTACGGTAAGTTCTTACGTAACTGTACTATTTTCAAGAGGCTTTCGGTCATCCAGTATGATTTCCCTCCCACCAACCTCCTTCTTTGGACTCATGTCTAGGAACTGACTATCTGGTGTATCCAGTCTTTTTGCCTTGGTTCTGGGTACCTCCTTCTCTCCTTGGTTCTCTAGGGTGAGAGCCTTGCTCCCTTTGACTGTAGGGAGGAAAGAATGGAGGAGGGAGCGGGGCCACCTACACCTATATAGGGTTGGTGATGTCAACAGCATGGGCAGCCCTAGCTGTACTGCTGAAAATCTTCCATGTGGATTCCCCTTCACTGATGGCGATGGTTCCTATGGTGTAACCCGATGACTGACATCCCCTCGAAGATCTACTGTTATGGTAAGTTCTTACATAACTGTTCTTTCTTTTGCAGCTTTTCGTCGTGGCACAGGTCAGGAAGCATAGGAAAAACCAGGAGCAGTTGTAAAAATATTTATTTACACTAGCAGTAACATAAAAAAAAATACTTGTTCAGAATATTTACAAAGGAAGAATAAACAGCAGATTAATTAGAGTTTTCCTTCAATCTGTGTGTGTGTCGATTTTCAAGCCATTGCAGCTCTTTTTATAAGTCCTTGCAACAACCCCCCCCCTTAACAAGCATCCTGTTTTTCTAAAATGTCCTTGTAAGTATCAGGCAGGTGCTGCTAGAACAGTGTCCCAGAACAGAGGCCCCCTTTTCCACAGCTCTTGCAAAAGGCTTAAAAAATGCACTCGGGTAATCTCTTGTTTCTATTAGCTTTTTGCAATCATCTCAAACTATAATTATATACATTTCAAAAATTTACACTAAATAATCTCTATACAGAGGGATCCCAATATCAATTACATTTCCACAGAATGATTTGTATATATTTTTATATCAGCAGATATGCAAGGGAGGAAAAGATAAACAGCAAAGGAAGACAGACACAGCGAGAGGCAAAGAATTGCGAGACTGTTGGGGTGATTAAATCCTAGGTCTCTCAGGAAAAATTCAGTTGTGCAACCAGACAGGAGACAGAAAAGGGGAGAATAGAACAGATCTTTGCATTTAAACACTTTCTATAACAACTGGGACACAGTCCTATTCCACCCTGTCACAAAGCCTTAGCCGCTCAGACCACTTGTCCTACCTTTCTGGAGTTCCCTGAGTAAACCTCCCTATCCTCCTATCTCATAGTGCATTTGTACCTGCGAAAGGCTATTCTCTTTTCCCTCACTGTCACTGCCACCTCCTTGTTGAACCAAAACCAAACAAAACTTGCCATGAGCAAACCAAGCCCAGTTGGTGCAGCTCCACAAGTGAAGTGGCTTACTTTACACAATAGAATAGTCCACACAAAGGTAATGGTGCACACACAAGGAAATGCAGGAGGCAGAAATACTTGCAAAAAAAAAATCAACTTAAAGTTGTGGCTCTTGTATTAGTAAGCTGATACATACAGTGTACAACCTTGTTGGTATGGCTATGTCCCCTAGTGCCTCAACTCTCACAAGTCTTCAGTGGAATGAGGCTAGAGAGCAGACCATCTACATTTATACAGCACTTAAACTCAGTGCTCATGACATCATTCCATTTAAAGCAAAGGCTAGTTACAATCTGTGCTAATCAATCAACACTCTGCATTATATACAATAGATTAAATGTGCAAAATGCAAATTATGAAGTCAAGTTAGTTCTATCCCATCAGCTGTAGTCATGCTTTTAATTTTAGCTTATTTAGAGAAATGATAAAAGTGATGTAGGAAAGAAAAAAAAGAGCAGTAACCCGGACCTGATTGTTGTCATCACTTAAGCAATCAAGATTTCTTTGACAAAATTGAAACCAATTAGGTAGGAGCACCCAGGTACTGGTAAGTGTTAAGATAATCCTAAAAGACAGAAAGAAACAAACACATAAATACACAAATGGACTAGGTAAATTCATTGTCAAGGATCAAAATTGCATGCAAAAGTCATCTATTTTAATTTCTTCAAAAAAGGCTTAATGTTCCAATTTTCATTCAGATCATCAGGTTTCACACTGTTTAATTTATATATCCACCAGCTTTCTTTTTGAAGCAGTGTGTTGACCCTATCTCCTCCTAGCTTTTGGGGCAGAACCCACTCAATCCCCATAAATTTCATTTCTCCTGGTGATGAGTTATGATACAGCGTGATGTGTGTCCCTACTGGTATGTCTTACCGATTATTTATAATTGATGTTATATGTTCTTGGATGCGCTGTTTAAGTGGGCGTACTGTCTTGCCCACATAAGTTAAATTACAGCTGCACCACATAACATTTCATTTTTCATTTTTATTTTTTATACTTGTAAGCAAGATGAGCAGAACTGCCCATTTTCACTAGCGACAGGTTACAAAACATATTAACATACAAAATATCACACACATACAAACATTAAAGAATAATACAAAATACATAAAACAGACAAAATATGACAAATATTTAACTTAAGCATGTGCAGATATCATTGTCCATTATCCAATATTTTAGTCTAGTTTTAAAAGACCACACTGCCATACTTTCTTTAATATCAACAGGTAAAAAGTTAAACAAAGGAGCCCTGTGTAATGTAGATCTCTGGCCAAATGCAGTACGAAGCAAGGGAGTTTTGTAAGTAAATTTTGCCTGGGATATAGTGCCACTGGAATTAAGGGATCTAGGAAATAACAGTGACACTACAGGGGGTATAAGGCCATTCTTTGTCTTGAACATAATGATACCCAGTTTATGCAAAATTCTATTTTTAAGAGATAAACTATTAGAACATTTAAGCAGTGAACAACGATGAGTTTGAAAGGGAACATCAAGCCTAAAGTGTACAATGGAATTATGCGTTACCTCAAGTTTACTAAATAAACTACAAGAAAAGAAAGAATAGAAAATAATAACATAATTCAGGACACTCAACAAAAAACTATGGGCAAGTAAAAACCTAGATTCTCTGGTCAGAAACCGCTTAGCTCTATAAAGTGAACCTAATCTCTGATGAAGAATTTTCCTAAGATTATTCAGATGGGGTTCAAATGTTAATTTTGAGTCAAGAACTATCCCTAAATATTTTAAACTGTCTACTAATTCAATCACTTTTCCATCCTGTGTAACAATAGGATTGAGATTACTAGACTCAATAGTCTTATTTGCAAACAACATAACTTTAGTTTTACTTGAATTAAGTACCACAACATTTGATGACAACCAATTCTGGAGAGAATCAAAGTCAGACTGAACCTCAACCAAAGCATCATTAGGAGTAGACTCAACAGTGTAAATTGCTGCATCATCAGCGTAAAGTATCATTGATGAATGGAAACAAACCAAAGGGGCAGAATTCATATAGAATGAAAAAAATCAGTGGTCCAAGAATTGACCCCTGAGGTACCCCACATTTAATAGCACTAGGGGAGGAAATACTATCACCTATTCTGGTACAGTGGGATCTATTAGAAAGATAATTACAAAACCAAGAAATTACCTTATCAGAAAAACAAAGAACTAGTGAGAATACCATTTAACAAACCATGTTCAACCAAGTCAAAGGCATTGGTGATGTCCACAGCTTGCCATAACAGTTTACCCTCAGTCAAGGGCACCCTGAATGGCACCTGTGAACCCCCAACAAGGCTGTCTCAGTATTGTGACATGGCTTAAAGCCATGCTGGCAATCTGAGAGCAAATTATATTTCTGTAAGTGCTCAAAAGTTTGATTCAAAATAACTTGTTCAAGAATAGCTCCTGCTCTTGGTCTGTTACCTTACTGGTCGCTCCCTTACCTGAACCCACCCAGTCTGCCTTTGTTAGCTGTAGTCCTGCCCTATTCTTTCCCTACTTAACTTTGGCTTTCTCCTCTCTCTCTCTCTCTCAGGACTCCCCCGCCCAGCTGGGCGCACCTCAGACACTGCACAACAGCCCTGCCCAGAAATAGCCCTTCAGTAGCATTCCTGCTTTCAGGAGACCGCCCACCTGCCAACCCACACGAGCAGGTAAACTCAGTTCCCTCCAGCATGAACCTTTGTTTGTACAGCTGAAATGGAGCATTTTTGAATCCTGGTTTTGGAGCCTAAAACACCTGGGACTAAACCCTGCTCCTCGGAGCCCCTTCAGGTCATTGCAGAGGATTGCTACTGCTGAGCCTTACCAGATCTAATCTTTCAAATTAAAAACTGCACAGCAGCTCTTGCAATACTTAATTTTACTTGCAGAAGCTCTTTTGATCAGTAGCGTGCTGTGGCAGTTATTTGTGAAACGGTTGCCGCGCTGAGGACTTACAGTATCTGAAAACAGCAGTCCGTGTCTCCTCCAGCTGAACCCAGCCACCCCCACCCCGCCTTATCTCGCATTTACCTATATAACTTCACCTGCTTGTCAGTTTCAGAAACTAACAGGCCACTTTGCCATCTGCTCTTTATATTTATCTGCCACTAGGGGCATCTTGTTCTGTTATGTACTGGAACTCTGCTCTACAGTAAAGTGCCCGTGTGTTTCTCCTCTCTTCAGCAGCTAACTCTCTGCTCACGAGTGCAAATTCTCTCCTGTGACTACACATCATGTCTTGGAATATTCTGCATTCACTTGTCACCTGCCTACTATTCCATTTCATGGCAAAATTTTCCCTGCCCCAATGTTCCCATATTTACTCCAAACAGCTATGCCCCAATTATGACTTCCACTTTTCTAATCAACTGATCAGACCCACTGACCGCTTTGATCTCACTCCACTACTAATCGCCAGATATCACAATTATCGGCTTGTAACCTATGTCCTTACACTCAGCCCTAAAGTCACTCCTGTCTTCTTGTGCTTCCATCATAAGTTATGGTATGCTTTGCTGCTTACTATCCTACTGGCTGGTGATGTGGAATTGAACCTTGGTCCTCTGCATCTTCAGGCATGTAACAATGTCTCCTGGGCCACCACTACAGGGCTTCACATAGCCCACCTTAACATTAGGAGCCTAATGTGAAACCTCTATGAACTACAGCCCTGGGTCTCCATACATAATCCAGACATACTGTGCCTCTCGGAGACATGGCTCAAACCTGCCACCCCATCTCTGTCTGCTCACTAAAAGGTTACAATCTGCTCAGACATGACAGAATATCCCCAAAGCATGGGGTGGGGGTGTTGCGTTATTCTACAAGACTCATCTTAACATCTCGCTGACTAAGATCTCTGTATCTTCCACATGTGAATCCCTTCATGCACTCCTACTTCTTGGCCCTAAGAAACTACATATAATCACTGCCCGTAATCCGCCCCTTAGTGGGTTGTCTGACCTCATAAACTTGCTTGAGGAAACAGTAAATATAACAGGGAATAGTGAGCTACTAATCCTTGGTGACATGAATCTAAATTGGCTAAGACAAACTCAAAGCTCACTTCTAGAAACAATTCAGAACTACCACCTTCACCAAGTCATAACCATGCCCACAAGGATCTCCCCGAGAGGAACATCCAGCACGCTGTTGGACTGGATACTAACAAATAGGGTTGACAGAATTATTGATGCAGGCATCCTTCCAGACTCTATATCTGATCACTCCCCTGTCTTTTGCATATGGCAACATTCAGGCTCCCAATCTCTGCCACTACGCTATATCATCTTCAGAAACTACGCCAATTTAGACCAGGCCAAGTTCCTACTCAATGTTTCGTCTATTGACTGGTCTTTCCCAGGCCCTGAATGCCCAATCAGCTCTAGACTATTTTCTAGATCAATTTCTAGCAATCCAAAATAGTTATACACCCCTCATGACCTGACGTGTTCGAGCAAAACCTACTATATGGCTAAACAAAGATCTCCTAGCAGCACTACATGCTAGGGATAAGAGCTGGAGATGCTTTAGAAAATCTGGCCTCAATACTGACTTCCAGACCTACAGGGCACAGAGAAGTGCTTGTAAAAAGCAGATCAGGCTAGCTAAAAGCTCTTACTGCAAGAGGCTTTTGCTGGAAGCATCTGGTGACCCCAGGAAATTTTGGGCACGTGTAAACACATTCCTAGGATCAAAGAAAACTCACCTTGTAGATGACATGGTCATTAATGGTATCCACTGTAATGACCCTAGGACCATTGCTGAAGCATTCAACAGACAATTCTCTGACCTGTCCAGCTTCACGTCTGCATTCCTCCCCACGCAGCCTTCACCTAAACCTACTCCACCCATTGCATCCTCGTTCCTCCCTCCTTTTTACTTTAAGGCGGTAACTAAATCTGAAGTACTCTGCTTACTGAACTCTATCTCTGACAAAACCAGTGTGGGATCTGATGGTATCGAGCCCAAACTCTTAAAACTGGCAGCTCCATTCATTGCCCAACCTCTATCTAGAATTTTCACCCTCTCGCTTTGCACTGGAAAAGTCCCATCAATCTAGAAAGTTGCCAAAGTCACCCCAGTCCCAAAGCAAGGTGACAAAAGGGTTATGGCTAACTATCGGCCAATAGCCGTACTACCTGTCCTATGCAAAATTTTGGAAAAATTAGTCTCTATCCAAGTAGCTGAATTTCTGACCAAATATAACCTCCTTTCGTCGATTCAGCATGGATTTTGGAAAGGCCATAGCACTGCCACTGCCTTGCTGCATCTAACAAATGATATCCTAACTGCTATGGATAATGGACATCTCACAGGAGCACTCTTTATTGACCTCACTAAGGCTTTTGACCTTATCGACCACCCTCTTCTACTTGAAAGCCGCCAAGCCATTGGTTTCTCTTGTAACTCAGTGGCCTGGTTTAATAGCTATCTGTCTGACAGAACCCAGCTTGTCAGATTCAATTCATCTGAGTCAAGGGCCTTATCAGTTAACCTAGGTGTCCCTCAGGGGTCGATATTAGGCCCCCTTCTTTTCTCCATTTTTATAAATAGCATCTCATCAGCTATCCCAAATTGTTCCACGATCCTCTATGCTGATGACCTGGTACTGTACTGCTGTGACAAGAACGTAGACCACATAATCCAAACTCTCTCACCTGCTTTCACATCTACTCAATCCTGGCTCTCCCTTCACAGGTTAATCCTTAATGCTGATAAAACTCAATCCATGCTGTTTGGAACTCCAGTCAAACTAAAACAAAATTGTGACTTATTTAAGGTATCTGGTCAGGGAGAGCTAGTCCTTGAATCAGTACGCTCTTTCAAGTATCTTGGTGTCCTCCTAGATGAAAATCTCAGTTATGACAAGCACATAACAGCTACCTGTAAAGCAGTCAATGCTAAAATTGGGGTAGTCTACAAAACAAGTTATGTCCTCACACAGTCAACTAGATTAGCCATTGCTCGTGGTATACTGCTTCCATCACTAACTTATGGCGTAGTCACTTACCTCTATGCATCCCACTTGCTCCTCAGAAAATGGGATACCACATAAAATAGTATCTGCAGGTATGCCTCTGCCTCCCCCTGGTCAAAACATCACTGTCAGCTCTATGCTGACCTAAACTGGCTACCCCTACTTCTGTTCGAGATCTCGCTCTTGGCTGCCTGACTGATAATATTCTCAGAGTAGGTACTCCTGCCTCACTTGCCTCACTGCTTACCCCATTGTCTTCCTCGCACAGTCTTTGATCATCTGATAAAGCCTTGCTGCTACTAACTAGATGGCAAATCTAACAAAGGAACCCTAGCTTTCTCACACTCGGCAGTCACACTCTGGAACTCCCTACCTCTTGATGTCCATCTAGCTCCTAGTCATGTCAATTTTAAAATCAAATATTCCTCCTTCCTCTTTAACCAGGTCTCCTGTACCTGCTTCAATCCCCCGGAACATGGCACCTTGCATCTGCTGCCACTTTTGTCCCCTGTAGTAACTTTGATCTCCTCACTCCAGGCACTTAAGCTCTAAATGGCTAATGTTCAATGCCCTGAAACTGGTTCTGTTGTTTGCATGTTGTGTTGTATTTTACTATTTTTTTTCAGCTTGCCTAAGTACCCTATACTGCCTATTCTTGATTACCTCTGTATTTTGTCTCTCCCTCAGAAAATATTATGTTTTTCACAGTTGTACCTCCGTCTCGCCTCAACCTCTCGGGGTATGTGAAGAATTAGTCCAGTTTCTCTGACAGGGCCCTTACGTGGCATATTAATGCTAATTACCTGACTATTTAACTTCAAAGATGATTTTGAACCTACTGTGCAAACCAATGATACCCCTGTTTTGTAATCTTCTCCTAAACTCTGTGCCCTACATGTTAATGGAAATCCTGATGTTACCTTACCTTGCTTTTGTACCTTTTTCTGTATTTGCCACTGTCTGAAACTTCCCTGTAATTTGTTCTGTAATTCTACCCGGGTCGTGCCTGAAAATAGTCATCCCTATGGCTAGTGCACTTACCTGGTAAACAAAAACTAAATAAATAAATAAACTTTCGCTAAATGTGATAACAAAGAAATTGGGTGACAGTTTGACAATATAGTAGGATCACCAGATTTCAGAATAGGGGTAACTATGGCCGTCTTCCAAAGACTAGGGGAAACCCCATTAGACATAGAAACATTAAATAGAACTGAAAGGGGGTAAGAAAAACAATTTATTCCTAACTTAATAATTCAAAAATCTATTCCATCACAAAAGATATAAGGCAGAGGATCCATTTTTAGCACATATTCTTTAATCAGTTCAGGAGTTACCTGGTTAAAATGAAATCTAAGGGGAGCCATCTCATTTACCAACTTTGAAACATCAGAAAGGTCCTTTTGTGATGCCTGATGTCCTGAGTAATCTCCATGGAAATAATTCCCATGGGAAAAAATTCTATGGTTATCCAAGTTGCCAAAAAACCTATTAAAAGCGTCAGAAATAGGGTATCATTAATTAAACTCGTCCCAGATTGAATAGAAATATCAGGGGCTTTTTGACCCCTCCCAGTCAAACCATTTAATATATCTCAGGGTTTCTTGGGGCTGCCAAAAGATTTATTTTGTTCTGAAAGAAAAAATGCAGTTTTAGCTTTATGAATTTCAGATTTACATTGGTTCCTTAGCAATTTATAGTACAACATATACAACATAGGAAGTTAATTCCTTAATGTCTGCATGGTATCCCTGGAACCTTGGGTGATTAAAAGTGTTGCTTACCTGCGCATATTTACACATGTTACACCTTTGGCATTTGTAGAAGCCATTTGGTCTCTGTGGTAGCCAATTGTGGCTACTAGTAGTTACTGCTTTTGTTCATCCTACTATGAACTAGTCTGTCCAAGTTTCTATCCTTACTAAAAGTCACTCTGGGTTTGACTACAGCTGCACATCCCACAGCCTCATCACTGAGTAAAATGGGCCAGTTTCTATGAATTATACTGCCAATTTGGCCAGCCAGTGAGTTATACTCAGTCATGAAGGTACATGGGGTACTGCTGTTGGAGCGACAATCTGGCTTATGTAATAAGGAGTTTCTATCAATTTGCTCCTCCTTTTGTTTGGATGTCTGGAGCAAGTTCAATTCATAACTCTGTTCTTAAATCTTTCTATAAGTTCATTAGTTTGTACTTCAGTCATCTGGGGTGTTACAGTTTCTACTGAGCCTTAATAACTGGCTATATGATATAGACCTCTTTAGGCTGGGGAATGGGCACTGTCTGAGTGAAGTACTGAGTTAGTGGCTGTTTATTTCCTATATGTCTTTGTGTTTATAGTTTTCTCTTCATCTATATTCTGGCTGTTACTTACACTTAATAAGATCCAGAAAATGTAATGTGACCGGATCACTTGTATATGTGAACATTAAATTTAATGTATTAGCATTTAACCATTTCATAAAATCGTGCATTTGATTTTGATCTCCTTGCCGCACACAGACTATATTGTCTATAACACAGAGCCACTTTCTAATGATTTTGTGTTAAGGATTTAAGTTTTGGTTCAGTACAGTTGTGTACTCAGAAAGCTGAGAAACAGGTCGGCATAACTTGGTGCCATTGGAGCAACCAAAGCTGTGCCACGTAACTGTTTATAATGGGTACCCTCAAATTCAAAACTGTTGGGAAAAAAAGAAATCTAAAGATTTCAAAATGAATTCAACCAGTATTTCACCTTCCTGGTATTGGTCCAGGAGGTATTTGGTGGTATGTATACCCTGGTTGTGCCATCTATGCCCAGCCAGCAATTAAGCAATAGTGACCAAAGAGCCAGTCATTTCCTATAGATTAACAACCGGCTTGGGGGGAGAGCTGAGGGCCATCCCCACACAGCCGGTCATTAATCTCAAGGAAGTTACCAGCTCTGAGATCATTATTGCAATTATAAGTCTAATTGCAATAACAGCTTACTTTTAAAGACATTTACATACTTTTTCCATGGAGGCAGTGGGAACGTGACAGCGGGAAGCGGAGAGCTTGTGCCGTGCTGGTCACTTCTTAGAGATTTCAGACCGGTGCGGCAACCAATCACGGATGGTGCTGCCATAATGAATAATTATTTAGACTTATAACAAACCCATTTAACCTTTTCCAACTTGACTAGTAGGTCTGTGGTATCTCTGACATATTAATCTAAATTAGTGACACTGAACTGTAAAAAGAAATCTACAAACTTACCAAGATTCTGTGTGAGGGACCTATGCTGGAAACTATTGGTCTCCTGGTGGCATTTCCGTTTGTGTGAATCTTTGGCAGGATATAAAACCCCGGTGTTATGGGGTATTCCTGCTTGATAAACCCATATTCACCCTCTGAAATTTCACCCCTTGATAATGCATCAGATAGCAGTGTGTGCATTTCTTTTTTAAACTGGGGAGCTGGGATAGCATGTAGCTCCTCATAGTTGTTCTCATTGTTTAACAGTTGCAACACTATCAACTACTGGATTAGAAAGACTTGTGACAAGAGAACCTGAGGTCACATCACAAAATGGGAATATATCTACAGATCTACAAGCTTTAGAGGAACTTCTACTTGAAAATGAAACTGACAGTATCCTTATGACCTCCCAGGTGATAAGACGTATGGGAATATTATTGGTCAACGGAAACATTAAAAAACTTAGGAAAGTGATGTTTAAATCCATGTTTTGCCCTAAATCTAATAATGGTGTAATAGATGCATTCGAAAAATACAGTGTGTAAGGAAATAAAAAGCCTTGTCAGTGACAATGTTTCCCCACACAAATTCAACCTTACAAAAAATGAAAGAATTGCATTAGATGGATTATTAAGCAATGATTCGGTGGTCATAACACCAGCCGATAAAGGGGGAAAACACTGTCATTTTAGACAAGGAATACAAAAATATAGTGTTGCAACTGTTAAACAAGCATTTGTCAATGCTGAATGTTGGTAGCTTGTTAAACATGTTTATTTTTTTTGCAATTCTGAGCCCAAATTTTGAAGATTTCAACTCCTGCCCGAAAGGTGATTTTGCACTGTGACTGCGAAATCACTTTTCGGGATGCAAAAAAACATTTTGGCCAGGATCTGAAAAATGACAGCTCTGAAATTCATTGAGGTGCTGTGAAGAAATGGCTATGTTGAAAATTTGGGTCAAAATATCGAAAATTGCCTAAGTTACAGGTCTGTGTTCAGAAATTTCAATGCAGGCTCATAACTTTGTTGTTTGTGAATATTTTTGCCCCAGATTTTCAACACACGCTTCTTATGACTCCACCTCATGAACAAGGCAGGGAAAAATTTCAACACCTCCCCAGTAGGTGATTTTCCACAGTAACTGTGAAATCACCTTTCAGGATGCAAACATTTTTTTTGCCAGGATCTAAAAAATGACAGCTGTCACATTCATGAGGCGTTGTGAATAAATGGCTATGTTGAAAGTTTTGGGTCAAAATATTGAAAATTGCCAGAGTTACAAGCCTGTGTTCACAAATTTCAATGCAGGCTCATAACTTTGTGATTTATTTTGCAAGCCTGCTCTTGCCCTGTGCACATACACAACCACATCAGGGCCAAGAATAAACTTTATTTGTGATTTCTGTGACTATGACATTTGTCTTTGGCCCCCAGTAGTCTTTCTCTCTCTTTCACGTTAAGATGGTGGTACAAGTCAAAGATTTATTTTGAAAGCCTGCTCTTGCCCCGTGCACACACACACAGCCACACTGGGGCCAAGAATAAACTTTATTTGTGATTTCTGTAACTATAACATTTCTCTTTGGCCCCCAATAATCTCTCTCTCTCTTTTTTATTAGTTGCTGTTGGAGCGGAGGCAGGGGTGTCAGGAACAGGGACATAATTTTTTTGTATGATAATTTTTGAAGATTCCTGGGGGCAGGGACATGCAATAACACCAGCATCTGCCTCACCCCCCCTTACATTAGGCGGTAGCAGCAGTGGTATCCCCAGCCTCTACCAGAGGTGCACAATGCACCAGACACTTTTTCCCCTCCTCCCCAGGGAAGGAGAGAAGTCCCTAGGACACTCAGTCCTACTGGCCCAGCCAGCCCTCCAACTCCCTAGTCTGTCTCCAAACCCACGATGTAGGCGCAGCAAGCAAGTGTTTGTATGTTGCCATGATACCTTTGTAAATTTTTTGCATTTTGACCCCAAATGTTCAACAGTCTTGTTATCACCTTACCTCATAAACCCCATAGGTGAAAATTTCTTAATTCTTGGCAAAATGCCATTCCACACCACAGATGCAGGAAGTCATTTTGGGCAGAATGTGAGAAATGACAGCTGTAGTTTTCATAAGGTGGTGTGAAAAAATGGCTATGTTGAAAATTGGGAGTGAAAATATGAGAAAATGGCAAAGTTATGCGCATGCGTAGGAAAATGTCAACAAGCGTGAGTAACTCGGGCATTTTTTGGTATTATTGCACCAGATTTTCAACATGACCATTTTGGGAACTCAATGCATTAACAGTGGCACTGCCATTTCATTACTCAGCCCCAAAAGATAATGTCATGCAAAGATCGTACCATTCCGTGCCACAGGTGCGCAGACACGTTTCAAGCAGGATGTGAGAAATGACAGCTGTACTGCATGAGGTGGTGTGAAAAAATCTGTATGTTGACAATTTGGAATGAAAATATTAAAAATTCATAAAGTTATGCGCCTGCATAGAAACTTTTTGGGACCCCACCTCATGAACAATGGCACTGTCGTTTCATTACTCACAGGGACCGCAAAATCACCTTTTGAGACTGAATAATGAAACAACAGTGCCATTGTTCATAAGGTGGGGTCCCAAAAACCCCATGTTGAAAATTTGGTGAAAAAAACTAAAAATGTCCAAGATATCAACATAAATTCAAAACGCCATTGACTGCCACTATACGGCACTTACCTTGATTCTTCAGTTTGCCATTCAGCTTTGAAGAGTGCAGACGTGCCCCAGTCCACAGAAGATGCCAGCTGCCAACCTTTGAAGATAATTATGGGGTAAGGTGGGGTGTGCAGGAGGTGGGTGAGTGAGGAGGGTCGTGGGGAGAGGGGCTGGGCGAGATGATCGAGGGAACCGCTTTTCTTTACAGGTTTAATTAAAAAATATGTTGGGGTACTGTTTTTTTGGGGATAAAATGTTTGGGGACACTGGGAGTGAGATCCCCAGTGTTCCAGAGTGATGGTGGGGAGAGTAACATAACTAGGGACACTGGGGGTGGGCTCCCAGTGTCCCATATTACAGGGGAATCGTAGGCATGGGGATTGGGCACCCCGATGTCGGACAGTGCTGGGGGGGGATTGCTGACACAGGGATTGGGCACCCTGATGTAGGACACTACGGGGAAGGGGGAGCTTACTGACATGAGGGTTGGGCACCCCGGGTGGGCTGAACGGTCATGCAAATCAAAAGGCCGAAACCCTCTCGGATTAGAATGGCTTCGGTCCTTCGAAGTGCATGACCGTTCAGTCCAGCCAGCAGAGAGTGGTGTCAGGACCACACCTAGTGGTCATTGGGGTAAACTGCTGAGCCCCTGGTTCTGTGAATTGCAATGGGCTTGGCAGTGACACCCCCCCGAAATCCCATATTACCACAAAACATTGGTTTACGCAAGCGCAACCAACATAAAACTGAGAGCAACTATAAGGAGCTACATGTTAACCAGCTTGATCTCTTGATCCTGGAATTTTTACTCTGGGTCTTTGTGCATGTGTTTGTGCACAAAGTGCAGGAACGGTCATTTCTCATGTCCAGATACTGTTTTACTGCCTTTTTTTTTTTTTTGAAGGTTTCACAGAAAATCCCTCAGACATTTTCAGACCAGCTGGCAGAATCTTGGGTTAGTGCTGATTACATTCAAGCAACAATGACATTTTCTTCAAGGTCCTGGCAGCTCAGTACATACAGAGTACATCATATTATGACATTCAAAAATCAGTCTTTGCTTCCAATTTTCTTTTTTTTTAAACTTGCTTCCAATTTTCTTTTTTTTTAAACTTTATTTTTGACACATTTTTCACATATAAATTACATGCTATGCATTTTACAACATCAGTCAACTGTGTTGCAGTCTAAGGTTGACTGTAAATGATTTAGACATACATATGATTTACCATGGTGGAGCAGCTATTATTGTTCTGTTTCTGTGCTCCTATTAGCATTTAACTCTTGGTTTTGTACTTTGGTAAGTTTCAGGAGAATCTGACTTTGCTCTCCCCTGAGACAACACGCCAGTCCCATTGTATGAGATGTAAGCTGTAAATTGGTCTGCTATAACCTGTTATTTGTACCCTTTGGTAAATAAATATCTTTATTTTCTTTATTAGTTATTTTAGGGTACAAAGGCTGCATCGATCATCAAGACATATATTGCCCAACATTGCCATTTAATATTGAATTGTTCTAATTTGTCATGACTGGTGGAGGTTTTTCCATTTGATATATTTATTTCATTATGATGTGCCAGGAATCCACCGTAGGAGGATCTGGTCTCATCAAATATTGTGTTATGGTTTTCTTGGCAGCCAATGAGTAGACAAAAATCTGAGATCCTGTGGATAGCCACATCTCTCTGGGAGAGATAGATGGAAGTGCCAGCTCTGGGGTCAGGTGGAAAGGTCAGTTTATCATTTCCTCCATCTGATTCAGTATCTGCTCCCAGAATGTGTATAGCACTGGGCACTCCCAAAAATTGTGGCCATGAGTCGCCAGGTTTATTCCACAGTTTCTCCAACAGCTCCCATATGATTCCGGCATATATATTGTCAGAACCACTGGGGTGCAAAATAATCTGTACCTGCAGTCCTTGTGGAGATGGGGTCTCCAGAACTGGGCGCAGTACTCCAGATGGGGTCTCACCAACTGTCTGTACAGAAGGATAACAACTTCCTGTTTTCTGCTAGTGATGCCTCTTTCTATACATCCCAGTATCCCCCCAGTCCTCCCTACTGCCTTCTCACATTACTTGCCAACCTTAAGGTCATCTGATATGATTACCCCCAGGTCCCTTTCTATTTTTGTTGTTGTTACTACCTCCCCCCACATTGTGTAATCTTCCCCTGGGTTTTTGTTTCCCAGGTGCAATATTTTGTACTTATTTGCATTGAATCCAAGCTGCCATACTTCTGTCCATTCCTCCAACCTTGCCAAGTCCCTTCTCATCCTTTCCACTCCTCCTCCTTGTGTATCAACCCTGTTACAGATCTTTGTATCATCTGCAAAGAGGCATACTTTTCCTTCCAGTCCCTCTGCAGTGTCACTTATAAAGACATTAAAAAGGACTGGACCCAGTACTGAACTCTGCGGTACCCCACTAGTAATCCCATTTACAATTACCTTCTGTGTCCTGTTGTCCAGCCAATGTTTTACCCAGGCTACCACCCTGGGACCCACTCCCAGGCTGGTTAATTTGGTTATTAATCTTTTGTGAGGGACTGTGTCAAATGCCTTGCTAAAGTCTAGGTAGGCCATGTCCACAGCCCCTCCCTGGTCTACTACTTTGGTCACCCAGTCAAAGGAATCAATTAGATTCATCTGACATGACCTTCCTGCTGTGAACCCATGCTGCCTTGGGTCCTGTGCCCCACTGGCCTCTAGGTATTCAACAGTTCTTTCCTTCAGAAGTGATTCCATCACTTTCCCTACCACAGAGGTCTAACTGACAGGTCTGTAGTTTTCTGCCTCTGTCTTGCTCCCACTTTTGTGAAGGGGAATCACATCCGCCTTCCTCCAGTCCTCAGGTACCACACCAGGCATCCTCCCATGATTTGTTAAAAAGTGTAGTCAGTGGTGTCACTAGTTCTGCCCTTAATTCTTTTAGAATTCTGGGGTGAATTCTGTCAGGGTCCCACTGCTCTGTCTACCTTCAGTTTTAGGAGTTCTTTCGGAGCACTTTCTTCTGTGAAAGGACTGGGGTCGCACCCCCCATCCAGAGTGCTTCTGTTAATTGGATTAGGCACCTCCCCCTCCTCCTCTTTTGTGAATACAGAGCAGAAGTATTTGTTCAGTATCCCTGCTTTTTCACTGTCCCTCTCTGCCCACCCACCATCCATTCTATTTGGCCTCACTATCCCTCCCTATGTCTTTCTACACTCCCTGATGTACTTATAAACGGTTTTATCCCCCTTCTTAACTGAGTTGGCTATCTTTTCCTCTGTTTGGGCCTTTGTTATTCTGACTTCCTTCCCTGCTTCCTTCTGCCTTAACTGGTACAGTTCTCTGTCCTGCTCCTTCTGTGTTTCCATATACTCCCTAAATGCTGTCTTTTTCTCCCTAACCTTCCCCGCCACCTCTTTTGAGAACCATAGTGGCTTTTCTTTCATTTTGATTTGTTTATTTGCTTCACACAAAAGCTTGTTGCCTCTGTGATGGCAGTTTAGATGTTTTCCCATTGTTGCTTCACCCCTCCTTCTAGCCTGTTTGCTAGTGCTTTTCTAAGGCACTCTTCCATCTTGCCAAAGTTAGCACTCCTGAAGTCCAGTACTCTCACTTTTGTATGGCTTGACTCTGTGGCTGAGTTTATCATGAACCACACTGTTTGGAGGTCACTTTTTCCCAGATGGCTACCCACTTCTAAATCTGAGATCCTCTCACAGTCCTCATTAGAGAGTACTAGGTCTAAGATTGCTCCCTCATGAGTGGGTTCCAGAACTAGCTGTCTGAGGCATGCCACCTGTAGGGCATTGAGAATGGCCCTGCTCTTGGATGTGGCTGCAGCAAAGGTGCTCCAGTTAACATTTGGCATATTCAGGTCCCCCATCAACAGTATCTCCCCTTTCTCCACCATCCTAAGGATGCCTTCTATCATATCCTTGTCCATTCCTTCCCCCTGAGATGGGGGTCTGTATACAACCCCTGTGCAGATTGTGGTGCCATTTCCAGTCTCTAAGGTGACCCACAGTGCCTCCTCTCCTCCCTGTTTACTCCTTTGTTACATTGCTTTTATCCCTTCCCTTACATAGAGAGCTACTCCTCCCCCTCTTCTCCCCTCCCTGTCTCTTCTGTAGGTTGTGTACCTTGGTATTTTAACATCCCAGTCATGGTTCTCTGTGCACCATGTTTCTGTGACTGCTGTGATATCCAGGCATCCCTCTTCCATCAAGGCCACCAGTTCAGGGAGCTTGTTGCCCATACTACGGGCATTGGTACTCATTACCCTCCATTTCTTGATGACCTTACCCCTTTTTGCCCCATCCCTGTCCTTATTGCCTTTGTCATTTTCTCCATTTACCCCTGCCCTTCTGCCTATCAACATCTCTATATTGATGTTGACCTCACTTACTATCTTGATTGGGGGGGGGCTAGGATTTTCCTGCTTCTTTCCAGTGCCTCCAATGCTTGCCAATGAAGCATTTAAACCTATCACCTAGGATCCTGGTTCCCCTCCTGGACAGATGCAGACCATCATGCCAGTATATTCCTGCATCACTCCAGGTGGACCCCCAGTCCCCAATGAAGCCAAATCCCTAAGCTCTGCACCAGTTTTTCAACCACTGATTGAATCCCATGGTGTGAAGCATCCTAGCCTCACTCATGCCATAGACAGGCAGCCCTCCAAGAAGGTTACTGTGCATGCTACTTGTCTAAGGCCCCTCCCCAACTCCACAAACTCTTCCTGTACTGCTCTGATCCCTTTCTAAGTCAGGTCATTTGTCCCTAGGTGGACAATGACATCCAGCTCCCTCCCCCGTGCAGCTGCTTCGATGATCCTGAGGATTCACTCCCTGTCCCTCCAAGCCATGGCCCCAGGCAGGCACCTTACCTCCCTCTACCCTTCTAACAATGGAGTCCCCACCAAGAGTTGTTTCCTTCCCCTGTGGGGTCCCATGCCACCCTCCTGTGGGTCTCCTTTGTGGAGGTTCCCAGCATCCTCCTTGGTCTCCACTGCAGGTGCCTCCATAGAGGAACCACACTTTGCCAGAACGGCATATAAATTGTGGAGAGGTACAACTGAAGGGATGCACCTCTGTTCCACCATCCTCACCCTCCCTGAGCCCACTGTGGTCCAACCACTCCTCTTGCTTAGAAACCTCTGAGACAACGGCAGTGGCCCCGGTGGTCCCTGGGTCAGAGAAGAGGTCCCCCAAATCCTGGCCAACTCAGCCTGGAGATAAGCAACCTCCTTCCTCAGCTCAGAGAGGTGCCTGCAGATGGGACAACACCGCATCCTCCAGAACGTCTCCAGGAAGACTGCTGCTCCACAGCCACTGCACTGTACCACTCCCATCATGTCTTATTTCTGGCCCCTTAACTGTTGTTTGGAATACTTAACTCTTTCTTCTGTTTATTTATTTTAATTTTAATTTTTTTTTCTCCCTACTTACTTACTGCCTCTGTGCCTTTTAAGCTCCCAATCTTCCTGTTCTGAGACAAGAAGTTCCTATACTTCTCAGTAGTCTCCTTACTTGCTCAGAGTCAGACCTCCAGCAGCTGGGGGGGGGGGCGGAGATCTACTCTTTTCCTTCTAGGGTGGTAAGTCTTTTGTGGTTCTGAGGCACTCTGGAGTCTCTGGGATTTATAATCAATACAGAGAAGTCCCATTTCGAGCCTGCCCAAGTTCTGCACTTCATGGGGCAGAGCTCAACACATTGCAGGGGAAGACCTTCCTACCTGCAGACAGGCTCCAAACCTTTCTGAGCCTAGTAAACTCTGTTGCCCTAGGCCATTAGTTCTCACACTTTGTGATAGTGAGCCTCCTCCAAGCTGTGAAAAGATTTTGAGCCTCCCTCAAATTTGAAAACATCTCAGGCCTCCCCACAGAAAAAAATTAATCCTACTTTGCACAGTACACCAGAAATAAAGTGAAACTAATAAAGTTGACTGAGTATATTCTCTTTTTATTCAACTTATTGCTCCCTACCCCTGACCCTGCACCCCAGGTTATACTTGTCACTCCTTTTTTCTGACTCTTGGGCCCTTGTTACTTTATTTCCTCTCTGTCTGGAACAACTGAACCTAGCCACTTCATCTCTCCCTTTCTTACCCTGTTGTTAAGCAACTTCCTGCATGCTTACCTCAGGTAACACCTGCAAACATGTATTGGATCACTGTGCCTTTCCCAGTCACTAATTTACATAAAAATACCTACTATAGAAATGAGCCTTGACTCAATGTGCATTTCCAAGTCACTAATTTGCATATAAATACTTATTGTAGAAACGAGCCTTGACTCGGCATGCCTTCCCCAGGCATTACTTTACATATAAATACAGTACATACCTATAAACAAGTTTTGGCTCAATGGGAACTTCTTGGTCACAAATTTGTGCATAAGTAAAGAAATTCACCTGCAATTATCCATATTTAATTTGTGTTACTTTTTCACACAAAACAGCCAAAACCTAAAATATAAATACTGTACATTCTCAGACTTGACTGGGCCTCCCTGGAACAATTTGGGGCCTCCCTTGGGAGGCTGGCCTCACCATTTGAGAACCACTGCCCTATGCCAAGCAGGCATTTTCTCAGATTACTAGCCCATGTGGCCTCCATGACTGCAGTGGTCCCAGGTGCCAGGTTTCAAATGAGGGATGTACAGTATCACATCAAGGTTCACTGGTCCCTTGAGAAAGACTCCTTCTCAAAACTAGTGCCAGTCACAAGAACTCTTCTTCAACTAATGGAAAAAAATCATAAAAAAATTTTTAGAGCAAGAAGTGATTAATAAGAACCTAAGTGACAATTCTCAACATGGTTTTAGGCCTGGGTACTCTTGCACTACAAATTTGATAGTTTTCTATAACTATGTGAACAAGGGACTTGATGGGAGGAGCCTATGGATGTCATCCTTCTTGATTTTAGTAGGGCTTTTAACAGAGTCCCCCATGGTAAACTTTTTAATTTTTTTATTTAGTTGTTTAACCAGGTATAGCACACTAAGCTGAAAGCCTTTTTACAGGAGCGACCTGGGAGCACAAGGAGGTTAAGTGACTTGCTCAGGGTCACACAGTATGCAAGTGTAAACTGTGGGATTCAAACCCAGGTCTGGCTGGCTGAATGTCACCAGATTTGCAGCTCAGAGCCTTAGACCACTGCGCTATACTGCCTTATTGATGAACTGCTAAATTTGGGGATTTCATGGATTCTGGTCAGATGGGTCTACTGTTGGTTGACCAGTCGATAGCAGCAAGTTAGAGTAAATGGTATTCTTTCTGATGTGGGTTGTGTGAACAGTGGGGTTCCGCAGGGTTCGGTCCTTGGACCAACCTTGTTTGACCTGTATATCAGTCATATTATAGTCAAATACTGACAGTTTCTTATTGAAGTTTGCTGATGATACTAAGTTGAGGGGCCCTGTTTCCATGGACTCTAGTAGATACAAGCTTAGTAACAACTTAAAAGCTATAGAAGAGTGGGCAACAAATAATGGGACGATGTTAAATCCTGACAAATGCACTGTGTTACATTACGGCAGAAACTACCCAAGACAGAGTTACTATATATATATATATATATATATATATATATATAAACTCTGTCTTGAGTAGTTTCGCCGTAATGTAACACAGTGCATTTGTCAGATTTAATATCATCCCATATATATATATATATATATATAACTCACCCCTGAAAGTTTCAGTAACAGAGAGGGACTTGGGTATTACAACAAATGATAAGCTTGCTTCCATAGATCAATGTACTAAGGTAGCCATAACATCTAACTCACTCTTGACTAGAATTAAAAGAGCATTTGTTTCTAGGACTCAGCAATACATCATTCCTCTTTTTAGGACTAATGTTAGACTGCTTTCCGATTACGGGTCCCAGTTTTGGAACCCATATATCAGACAAGGTATTTTCAAAATTGAGAGGATACAAAGGAGGCCAACTAAGTTAGTACCTAGACTTGCAAGTTATGACTACCATACTCAACTGAAGGAAACTGGATTACATTAATTACAAATCAAACGTACCAGAGGTGATCTGTTACTATTATACAAGATTTTAAACTCCCAGGACTTAATCTACCAATGTGGTTTAAAATTCTCGAATAGGCTGGCCCGTTGGCGCAGCGGTGGGATTTCCGCTTGCGACGCCGGCGACCCGGGTTCGGGAGCGGATCCGGGTCATCGGAGGAGCGACCAGAGAGTAGAGATCGAGCATCCGATGGATGGTTCTCCTACTCCGGGAGGTGCGGGTAAGCCTCGGCACGTGGAGACCCTGGTGGAGACCGGGGTTCCGGACAGCGGAGCTCGAGCATGGGGATGGAGGCAGGCGGACGCTGGCATCATTGCACGTCCCCACCTCCTCTAGGGAGAAAATCAGAGGAAAGATGGAGGGCAGGACCACCGATTGATGAAGCCCTCCCAGGAGAGCCTCACACCTGCCCGCCGCGCCGCTGCAGGACCCGACTAGATACAGTTCGGGGCCGGTGGCCCTGCGGCCCGCCCTCGGGGGTGGCGGGGTGACCAGGGTCCTCAGCAGCAATCGGGCGGCGGCGGAGGTCTCCGGGGCCATGACCAGGGTGGACGGTCATGGTCCCATGGGGAAAAAGAAGGAAAAAAAAAAAATTCTCGAATAGAAGGAGTTCTTCTAGACTACATAACAAACAGACTGAGATAGCTAAAAGAGGAACTAATAAAAGACAGAACTATTTCACAACAAGAACTCCAAGACTATGGAACATTTTACCACAATGTTTGGTAGATTGTAGTTCGATCCAGTCCTTTAAAAAGGAATTGGACCAGTGGTTACAGACAAATAGCATTGGGATTTAATTTATCCACCATAGTGGTGGGGGACAGTCTTGGTGGGCAATAGCCTTCTTCTGTCCCTTATTACCAAAGTAACCAAAGTAAAGTAAGCTCAGGACTGGTGGAATGAGACAGAAAACCTGAGGGAAGGAGTTTCTTTTCAGATAAAACAACCCTCCAGAATACTTACAGCAGATACCTCCCTCCTAGATTGGGGGGCCCATCTGCAGAGTCAGTCCATAAGTGGCACTTGGTCACCCAGAGAGTCTACCAGCCACATCAATCTCCTGGAACTCAGAGCAGTATATCTCACCATCAAGGCTTTTGCCTCACAGCTCAAAGGTCATTCAGCTCAGATAAGAACAGACAACACCACTGCCATGTTCTACATAAACAGGGGGCCACAAGGTCCACCAAACACTGCACAGAGGCAATGAGAATTTGGTCCTTGGCCTACTCCCTGGACATAATCCTGTCAGCTATTCATCTACTGGGCAAGGACAATACCCTGGCAGATGCCTTGGGCCACATCACTCAGGGCTACCATGAGTGGACCCTGAACAAGCAGGTCCTAGCCACAATCTTCAGAAGGTGGGGTTTCCCAGAGGTGGACTTATTTGCATCCATCCTCAACCACCAGCTTCCTCAATACTTCTGCAGGCCCCCAGCATTGGGAAGCATTCTAGTAGATGTCTTGGCCTAGACAGGAAGGTTTCTATATGCTTTTCCTCCATTCCCTCTGATACAGACTTCTTATCAAACTCAGGGATCAGCCAGCTACCATGATCCTGGTGGCTCCAGACTGAGTGAGACAGCCCTGGTACCTTCTGCTGCTAGCCCTCTCAATCAGGAAGCCCATCAGACTTCCAGCAACCCACAGTCTACTGACTCTTCCTCAGACGGGGGTTGCATACCCCAACATCCAGTCTCTTCACCGCAAGGTCTTGTACTTGAAGAGTTAGAGTTTCCTGATTGTCAGTACTTGGAGCAAGTTCTGAAAATTCTTCGAATGGCTAAAAAAACAAACACGAAGAAGACCTATGCTTCTAAGCGGAAGAGGTTCTCTCTTTGGTGTAAGGATAAAAGGATAGAACGCCTTAAGGCCAATCCTTCTACCTTTCTGGACTACTTGGTGCATCTTCAGTCATCAGGCCTCAAGGCTTCCTCCCTCAAAGTACATCTAGCAGCCATCTCGGCTTATCTTTCTACTGGGAGAGAGAGAGAAATCTGTTATATCTCAGCCTATTTTCAAAATGTTTTTCAAAGGCCTGTTGCACCTTCAACCCCCACTGAGGGAGCCTGTCCACCCCTGGGATTTGAACCTATGTATAGCCAAATGCATGGAGCCACCTTTTGAACTCATGGCTACAGTGGAGTTGAAGTATTTCATTTGGAAGACCATCTTCCTGATTGCCATCCCCTCGGCCAGGAGGATTTCAGAGTTGCAGGTATTGTGTACTAAGCCTGTCTACATCATTGCCCACAAGGATAAAGCAGTGCTTAGGACAAACAGAAAGTTCCTCCCAAAGGTGGTCTCTGACTTTCATCTTAACCAATCTGTCATGCTTCCTGTATTTTTCACAGAAAAATCCACTCCAGGAGATTGCAAATTACACAGCTTAGATGTGAAAAGGCAAGTCAAATTTATTTATATGGCGCCCAATCCCAGAGGCTCTGAGAGCCTCACAGTACAATAAAATAAGCATTAAAACATACATATAAAATAGTATAAACACATTTAAGACATAAAACAAATAAAAGCAAATTCATTGTGACAAGGCATCATAATAAATTTCAGGACTCATTAAATGCCAGGCCGTAAAGGTGTGCTTTAAGCCTCCACCGAGGGGGGCCTCCCGAACTGCAGATGGTAAAGAGTTCCACAGGGACAGCCCAGAGATACTGAAAGCATGATTCCCAGAAGTCTTGAGCCGTACCCTGGGAAAAGCCAGAAGGCCCCTCAAGGCGGGCGCTGACCTACTACCTGGAACATATTAGACAGTTCAGAGAAACTCACAGTCAGCTTTTCCTCACCTATGGGGAGGTAGGTCGAGGAAAGCCAGCTACCAAGAGAACCATTTCTCACTGGATTGTCTCTTGTGTTCAGTTCTGTTACAGCAAAATTGGCAATCAGCCCTCTAGGGGCCTAAGGGCCCATTCCACTAGGGGCACTGCTGCTTCAGTGGCAGCTGCCAGGGATATCCCCTTTCTTGTTGTCCTCAAAGCAGCCACATGGAGGACTGTACACACATTCACAAAGCACTACTGCTTGGATGTGCAGTCCAGAATAGATGCCTGATATGGCATAGTGGTGCTGCAGAGTCTTTTTCCAAAGTAGGTCCTGTACCCACCTCCCAACTGTACTGCTTTGTAGTCTGCACAAGTGAAGCATACTTGAAGACCCCTGGGGTGAGAAGAAAAAAATTACTCACTGTAGTAATACTGTTTCTTCCAAGGTGTCTTCTAGTATGCTTCACACTCCCACCCATCCTCCCCTTACATAACCTGACTGGGGGTGGCTCTTTTTTTTCAAATTGAAAAAACTTTATTGAACTTGATTAGGATGAATCAGTAATGAACATCAGAGGAAAATAAGTAGTACATAATACATAGACTGGCATACAACAACACAGGCAATGTCTTAATTCCTACTAAACTAATACAAATGTAATAAAGTGAAGCGGATCTGTAGATATATCCAAGACTGGAAGGTGGCACTGCCATTCTTTCGGGTCAAATTTCTTACTGCTCTCTATTTTAGCATTTCACAGTGGTTGTTCTGGTTTTGAAAGATTTTCTAATAGTGTTAGAAATTTTTATTCCTGTTGTAACAGTCCTTTTCTAGGGGGCTAAGTTTTTCACCCTGCCAAGCTTCAAAATAATTCTGGTGCCCTCTAGGCTTACTGCAGGCAGCATACCCTCATCCTGAAAGATGATTGGGCAATTCCTAAACCTCATCTATACTGACTCCACCTCCAGAGCAGCTGAACCCAGCTGTCATTCTGCACATGTGAAGCATACTAGAAGTCACCTTGGAAGAAACAATATTACTACAGTGAGTAATTTTTTCATACCACTCCACTGGGAAACCATCTGGGCCGGGTCATTTCAAGTTTTTTGCTTCTTTAATTTGATATTCAACTTCTTCAGCTATAATTAGCGCTTCTAGTTTTGTTCTTTGTATTTCTGTTAGTTGAGGGAGTTTAGTTTTTGGAAAAAAAAAAGTTTGGATAGCTTCTTGATCAGGCCTGGGGGCTGCCATATACAAAGCTTGATAATATGTTTTAAAAGATATTTAGCTTTAGAGATTCATTATGTACTATTTGTTTTGTGGAGAAGTCTCGGAGTTTTAAAATACAAGCTTGACTGCATCGAGGTCTTAGCTTAAGGACCAGATATTTAGCACCCTGGGCCCCTTCTTCATAGTTAGTTTGCTTTAGAAAGGCTAGATATTGCTGTATTTTCCAGTCCATCAATTCTTGTAATTGTTTTTTAGTTTCTTTAATTTGTTCTCCCACTATCTTATCTTTTTTTGTGTACAAACGTTGGAGAGTTGTCAGTTGTTCCACATTTCTCTCTCTTTTTTCTTCCTGGAGGCATATGAGATGATCGCTCCTGTTATAACTGATTTTACAGTATCCCAAAGTATGGGGGCCATGACCGGTTGTGTTCAGTTCTCCTGGATAATTCCGGGAATTTTTTCCTAAACTAAATTGCAGAACTGTTTATCTTTCAGGAGGGAGAAATTCAATCTTCATGTGTTTTTTTCCTTTGTTTTACAACAGTTTAGTTTTAAAAGGAGGGAATGGTGGTCTGATAGAATTCTAGGCCCATATATTAAATTTTATACCATATGGACGTGTTCGCAGGTGATGAAAAAATAGTCAGAAATATGATCCGTGACAGTTTGGTAAAAAGGTGTATGCTTTTTGTGCAGGAAAAAGCCCCCGCCATATGTCCACTAATCTCAGACTACTGAAATTTGCCTTAATGTACAGTATCGTTGGGTCAGTGACACCCTAAATACTTTGGGGTTAGTTGTGTCTAATTCTTGAGACAGCACAATATTAAGGTCTCCCCCAATATAAGTTGTCCCTCAAGGAGATCGATTAAATGGTTTAGAAAATCCCTTACTACTGGGGTTTCTGTGTTTGGTGGGAGATAAACATTAGCCAATGTTACCTCTTGCTCATAGAGGCTTCCTTGTATTATAGTGCATCTCACCTTGGCATCTGTATAAGTTTTTTTAACCTCCAGTGGGGTTGATACCGGAACCAGTATGGCTGTATCTCTTCTTCTACCACTTATATGCAATGAGGTATATACTCTACATCTACCCCCCCCAGCCTAATTTCTGATGTTCCGCTTGTGAGAGGTGGGTCTCCTGCAGGAAGTGACAGATTTAACAGAAAGATTTCAAAAAAAGAGGCTGCAGTCAAAGAACCCTGAACCAAGCCAAAACAAAAACAGAAATGCAAACAAGACAGGAAGTCCTACAGGACAAACCAAAACAGGGCACATCTAACAAGATTGCTATGAGAACTACTTTTTCAGATTTCTTTCCTGCCATTAAAAAAAGTTATACTCAAAAACTGGAATATTTTACAATCTACAGAACAAGGACACAAAACATTTCGGGAGAAACCATGGATAACAGCTGAAAGAACTAAAAATATAAAAAAAATTATACAGTTAAAACAACACTGGAATCCAGAACCACCGATGACTACATGGTTAAGCAGAGTACTTAAAGGATTTTACAACTGTGGAAACTTTATACATTGCAACAATTGCTTTAAATCCAGGCACATAAGAAGCACATGTCAAGACAAGGTATTTGAGATCAGAGATTTCATCACATGCAACACAGACCGTGTCATTTATTGCCTCATTTGCCCATGTTCCCTGTATTATATTGGACAAACCATGAGATCTTTGAAAACAAGAATCTTGGAACATAAAAGGAAAATTCGCTGTAATGATGATAAATCCCCAGTTGCAAGACATTTTAATGCATCCCATCATCAGGTTCCTACACTGAAATTCATTGGTATTAGAAACATAGAAACATAGAAGTTGTTGGCAAATGGGGACCATATGATCCATCAAGTCTGCCCTTGGTTTCCAACCCCCCCTTACTTAGCTGCCTGCTTGAGTATCACACATTGTCTGTCCCATGCCTGCTTGAATTCCCCCACCGTCTTGGCCCCTACAACCCCATCCAGCATGCTATTTCATGATTCCACAATGCTCTCTGTTAAGAAGAATTTCCTCATATTGCACCTGAACTTTCCTCCCTTAAGTCTAAGGTCATGCCCTCTAGTCCTGTTGTAGTCTTTTAACTGAAAGAGGTTCGGCACATGCACCCTGTTGTTGCCTTTAAGGTATTTAAATGTTTCAATCATGTCCCCACGATTCCTGTATTGCTCTGTGGAGTATAATTTGAGGTCATCTAGTCTTGCCTTGTACAGTTTATGATGCAAGCCCTGCACCATTTTTGTTGCTCTTCTCTGTACCATCTCCAGCGTATCTATGTCCTTCCTGAGGTGTGGCCGCCAGAACTGAACACAGTACTCCAGGTGAGACCTTACCAGGGACTTATACAGGGGCATGATTACTTCATGCCTTCTGCTTCTGATGTCCCTCCCTATGCATCCCAGGATGCCACTAGCTTTTAGTGCTGCCTTTTCACATTGTTTACTGACTTTGAGGTTATCTGATATGATCACCTCCAGGTCTTGCTCCTGCCTAGTAGCCACCAGTTGCTCTCCTCCTATTGAGTACAGTTTCCCTGGGTTACGTTTTCCCAGATATATGACCTTGCAGTTTTTGGCACTGAATTTCAATTGCCAGGTCCTGGACCACTCCTCCAGTTTTTGGTGATCCACTTTCATGCTATGCTCTCCATCTGGTGTGTCCACCCTGTTGCCGATTTTGATGTCATCAGCTAACAGGCACACCCTTTCCCTTCAGTCCATCTGCAATGTCACTGATGAATATGTTGAAGAAGATCGGCCCCAGAACCGAGCCTTTCGGGACCCCGCTAGTCATCCTCCCCTCTTCTGACAGAGTGCCATTCACTAATACTCTCTGAGTTCTCCCATGTAACCAGTTTCTGACCCAGTTCATTACCTCAGGCCCGACCCCCATGTTCTCCAGTTTTTTGACTAGTCTCCTGTGCAGACCAGTCAAAAGCTTTGCTGAAGTCCAGGTAAACCACATCCACTGCCCCACCCTGATCCACTGTTTTGCTGACCCAATTGAAAAAATCAGCCAGGTCTGGCAGGACCTCCCTGCTGTGAAACCATGTTGATTTTTGTCAAGCTGACCAATTTGCTCCAAAAAAGCTACAATTCTTTCCTTCAGCAGGGACTTCATCAGTTTTCCCACGACTGACATTAGACTACCCGGACAGTAGTTTCCTGGCTGTTCCTTGCTTTTACTCTTGTGGAGTGGTACGACTGTTGCTCTCTTCCAATTCTCCGGCACCTCCCTACTCCTCAATGAGTTGTTGAGGAGTACTGCTAAGGGGGCTGCCAGTACTCTCCCAAGTTCTTGAAGTATTCTTGGGTGTATCCCATCTGGCCCCATAACTTTATCTGCCTTTAATTTGTTTATTTTGTCTAGGACCCTTTCCTCTGTGATGGGACCCATGTCTATCCTTCAATTGGACACTTCTTTATGCCTATTGTTGGTCCATTTCCATCTGCTTCCTGTATAAAGACTGAGCAGAAGTACTCATTGAGTGCCTCTGCCTTCTCCCCATCTTACTCTGTGGGTTGTCCGTCCTATTTTGTGATTCTAACAATGCCACCTTTTTTCTCGTATGTACCTGTAGAAGGTTTTGTTATCCTATTTTACTTCCTAAGCTATCCTGACCTCTGTCTGAACCTTTGCATTTATCACTTTTCCTGTCTCTTTTAGTTTCTGTTTGTATTCTGTTTTGTCCACCTCATTCCTTAACTCCTTGTACTTTCTGAAGGCTATGTGCTTCTCTTTCACCATGGTTGCCACCTCCTTGGAAAACCATAGTGGGTTTTTCCTCCTTTCATTCTTACTAACCTGATGGGCACACTGTGATGTGACCATGGTTACTGCATCCTTCAACCTTGTCCAACATTCCTCAATGCTTCCTTCTGTTGTGCTACTAAGGTTGTCCCTCAGGCAGACCTTCATTTTTGTGAAGTCTACCCTCCTGAAGTCAAGGACCTTCAGTTTGGAGTGTGTGAAGTCTTCAGTCCTTTTTACCCTGATCCATACGGTGTTATGGTCACTGTTTCCCAGGTGGTTCCCTACTTCGATACCCAGAACCCTATCATTATTTGTGCATATCAGATATAGAATCATGTTACCCCTTGTGGGTGATGTCATTAGTTGACTTAGGCCTGCTTTCTGTAGTGTGACTAGGAATTCCCTGCTTTTTTGTGATACCGCTGTGTGGATACTCCAATCTAAATCCAGCAGATTGAAATCTCCCACCAGCACCACATCCCCTTTGCTGACATCTGGAGGATGGTTTCCAGGATTTCCTTATCCCTGACTACCTCCTGATTTGGGGGTCTGCAGATTATTCCTACCTGAATGGGCTTCCGGCCCCGATTGTGATCCATATGTAACCACTAGGTGGTGCTATCCCTTTGGCTACTACCCCTGCCTGCTTGGCTACTAACAGGTTAAGAGGTCTGAGTTCTGAAATGGGTGCCTCCACCCAAAGGTCTGGGTTGGTTTGGGTTACGCTAACCAGGTCACAACCCTCTGGGACACTGTGACCCCCCCCTTTCCTCCCACTAGTGGCCCACACCGTACACAACAGTGACTTGCTCAATACCCCTTATATGAAAAACACATACACTTGTACTTGGCACTTACCCCCAGGACTGGTTCCTTCAGTTTGGACCTGGGGACCCCCTGTAAAATAAGGTGATGCAGTACAATAGCCACAATACAATACTTTCAACATGAACTGACAACACAGTCAATGTAAAGTGCAGAAACAAACAGATCTGATTTATTCAGGGGGCTGTAACAAGGAAGGGGGAAATCAGGTTAATTAGCTTAAACACATTAATAATCACAGTACTGTGCATGCACTTAGAGTCCCACTAGTCACATGCTCTGGGTACCCAGGATAGAAAAAGGGGGCTAGCCAGGTTGGGGCCCTGTGATGGAAAAAAGAACGTGCACACACAATTTGTATTCCGGAGCCTGATGGCTCAGTTCGTGGAAAAAAAAGCACCAGGCAATCAGATGACACACTTTGATTAAACAAAAGTTGCAGTGAGCTACCTTGATAATTACTCACAATACCCAAGCTAAACACAGGAGGGCTGATGGCTGACTTGCTGGTTTGCAAGAAGAAGCTTGGCCCCTTTATAATGGATCTTTCTGTGCAGCAAGGTAGTGAGGCAAGACCCTCGTGGCAGGGCCTATCTGCGCCAGGCAGCATGGATTCAGTCCGATTCTTGCTGGGAAAGCTACTTCCAGCACTAGCACACAGTTTACAGCAAATGGGAAAACCAGATTGCGATCCCCTTCCAGCACATAGCACATTTATATGTAAAAGAAAGTTTACTGTACCAGTCAGGTGACTCCTTGGCCCTGTTCACAAAAATCACTGCAATTGCACGGGAACACTATGGTAGCTACAGTCCTGACAGGCCGATCGCGTTCAGTAAAATCTTTGGTCTTCTACAGGGCAAGCCTGGTCCCAACAGTAGCAGCTTGCTTTTTCCTTGCACACTTCAGATTTCATCTGAAAACACCTTTTTCTGACTCTCTCTCCCTCTCTTTCTCTCCACAAAGGCAAACAGGCCAGAATTTGATCCTCACATGCTCCTCTGCCCGAAGTAGCACGTTGCTCAAACAGAGCAGAGCTCCTTCATGCTTCACTCCCAACTCGAATCTGGCTTGCCAGCAGACAGCTCAGGGTCTTTCACTTAGATCCATAAAGTTCGATTGGTCGGTTCCGCTGTCAGTCATCAACATTGCCAATTCCACTGTCTCATAATTTACTAGTTTCCAACCATACCACCTTCATTTTACTTAGTTCATGTAATGCATTGTTACACCATGGGTGAAGTTGCCACATTTGTTCTTTAACTGCTCTCTTTCGCATTACATATTCTTGCACCATGGGTGAAATCACCACATTGATAATTTATCTGCTTTCCTTAACATGTTGTGCACCAAATGAAACGTTTCTCTAGTTTCCTAGGCATTTTACCTTAATATCTATAGTTCACTGCTACAGGGAAATGTTGCTGCTGTCTTATTAAGACTAACAGGTAGTCTGGCGAATTTTGCTTTGATGAAGTGGTTATCACATACCTAACAATGCTGCAGGCTTCAAAGTGGTCCTGTTATGCAAGACTTTACTGTTGTTCCTGCTTTCTTTCAGGATCTAATAACATAAGACATTTGCAATTACTTTCTGTAGTATTCCTAATGAATAGCTCACTACAGTTTACTTTTCTGCATACAAGTATGTTTACTTATATTTTTGCCACCATTTTCTCTGTACATACCCTGTATTTTTGCTAAGCCACAGTTAATTTCTCATGTTCCCTGTCTTTAAGATTCATTTGTTCTGGTTTGAATCTGTTTGACTGAATCTGTAGGTTGTGACAAAATAATGTGTTTAATACACCATGCTCTTACTCAAAATTAGCCACCCAAGGTCAGTAAAAGATTTTTGCTTACCTCTCTAGCTTGGTCTTACAGTTTCATAGTGCTTAGTGATGACAGCACTTGTCGCTTAGTTAGTGCAGTTTTTAAGCTCTGAACCAGAGGGCACACCCAGAGGTCAGCCAATAACTTTCTGCTACATCACAAAAGTGACATAACTAAAAGACACTTCATTAGCCCACCTGCTGGTGGTTGCTTAGCAACTTAGGCTGCACCCAGAACAGATACATGTGGAAGGGTACCCACTGATGCTCTTTTCGCTAAACAAATCTGACTGACTCATTCAACTGGGTCACCAAAACAGTGGACAAGGGCCAAGCAGCGGACATCCTATACCTGAACTTCAGCAAGGCCTTCGACTCTGTGCCCACGAGGTTGATCAAGAAGTTGCTGGATCTGGGGATTGGTGAGAAATTGACCGAGTGGGTAGCTAACTGGCTGAGGGGCAGGACCCAGAGCATGGTGGTGGTGGGGGGTGAGCTCTCAAGCACTAGGGAGGTCAGCAGTTGTGTCCCACAGAGATAAGTGCTTGTACTGGTGCTTTTTAATGTTTTCATCAATAACACTGGGGATGGCATTAAGTGCAGAACTGTCTTATTCACATCATGTCTTATGACATCAAGCTCTGTGGGAGGGTGGTTGCAGCAGAAGGGATACAGAACCTAAGGGAAGATCTGGAAAGGCTAGAGAGGTGGGCTGAGATTTAGTAACTTGGCCTCAATGCAAAGAAATGCAAAGTTATGCACGTTGACGCTAAGAACTTGAGCACTGAATACAACCTGGGTGGGGTCTTGATATCTCCATCCAAGGAGAAGGACCTGGGGGTGATGATCACTAATGACCTGAAGTATTCCATGCAATGTAGGAAACAGCAACAAAGGCAAATAAAGTATTGGGGTGTATTACTTGGGAGATCAGCAGTAGGTGGGTAGAGGAAATACTGCCTTTGTACATGTTGCTGGTGAGGCCACACCTTAAGTATAGCATACAGTACTGGTGCCCGTACCTTAAAAAGGACATAAACGTACTGGAGACAGTTCAAAAGAGTGCAACAAAGATGATTATGGGCCAGCAGAGTAGGACATGTTAGGAGAGGTTGGAGGCCCTGAACATGTACTCCCTGGAGGAGAAGAGAGAAAGGAGAGAGAGGAGAGACAGGACATGATGTAGACCTTCAAGTATTTGAAAGGAATAAATAAGGTGGACATGGAAGGTTTCTTCGCGCTTAGCGGAAATTCAAACAAGTACAAGGGGGCAGAGTCTCAGGTTGGAAGGGGAGGTTTAGGAGAGAGACAAGGTGGCACTTCTTCACAGAGAGGGTGGTGGCAATTGGAATGAGCTTCCTGAGGAAGTGGTTTTGCTGGAAACAGGCGGCATTAAAAAAGGCTGAAATAGGGTTAAGAGAAAAATAAGGGTCACAGGGGGCAGACAGAGGGGAAGGGCTGGTTGGGGGGGGGGCAGGGTTATTAGCTGAGGACCCTGCAATATAAGCAGGCTTGATAGACCTAATGGCCTTATTCCGCTGACTTTGTTGTATATCATAGATCACAACACTTACAGTGGTTATTGTTCACAGTTTAAAATTAAACTAGGATCTCACACTATGTTTATAAAGTTATAGGTTATACTTTTCCTAATAACCTTCAGTTATACTGCTTTGATGTTCTTTGTATAGTGTTTCAATAAACCCCTTGGTGGTGTAGTATATTTTGATATTTAAAATTGTATTTTATTTTTTTCTGGTTGATGTATTGCACTGTTCTAGTCTGTTATTCCTGTTTCTGGGGTTTAAGGAAATATTTTATATGATTAACGAGCTTGCATGGACAATTACGTCATCAGGTATGACATCACAAGGTGCAAGTCACCACTCTGGACTCTTGGACTTTATTTTCAAACTTTGCCCATGGCTATTGCTGTATAAAGCTCATTAACAAAAACATTGGTTATTCTTGAACATTTCCAGTACTCCCCATATGCAGTAACAACAAGGGCATAGTGTCCAATTCTGTTGTGATTATTTAGCAACAAGACAAGTGTAGTCTTTTATGTAATTTGCTGTACTCTGCCATCAGAATTTTAGTTATATAATGTATTGTCAGGTAAAATAGCTAATAAAAACAAAATTAAAAAAAAGGTTGCAGTGACCAATCAATGAATAAGGGAATATGCTGTGAGAGGCCTCTAAAATAGGGGCAAGAGAAAAGCAGATGCAATGTTGCAAGTAAGGAACACCAAACATCTTTAGAGTAAAAAAAAAAAAAGAACGCTATTCATTATTAAATACAGAAAACAAAACAGGCAATAGAATTGTAGTATATTTTGACAGTAAAGGCATACATGGCAGCTGTGCAATAACTCCCTTATGAGAAAAAGCATTGTTGATGTTGCACATGTAACATGGGACACAAACCAACTTAATTTGTTTTAAAATGTGTGAAGAAGAATGCAAAATAAAATTGCACTCTTTTTTTTCTGTTAGTAATTTATTTCCTGTAGCTACCCGACTGACCCCATTCCAATCCCCTCAGACCCATCACCCAGCTTCTCTGGGACTTATTCATTCTTGCAATCCTTCCTCTGCTTGAGGATCCTGGAGAGCCCAGGCCCTGGTGTGGGACCTTCAGGAGACCGGGCCTTCATCCTGCCATGGATAGGGGGTGGTGATGTTTCCTGTGTCTTTTTTTCTCTTGGGCCCATGGCATGTGCAGTGACATGTTGTGCGATCTCTGCCTCCACAGAGATGCTGCCTGCAGTCAAGCAAGTGGAACACCTTCCTTGGTGTCCCAATGCACTGCCACCTATAATCTCCAGGTGGCATCCACCTAGCGGGATGTCTTTAGCCCCTCCTGATGGAGGAGAGCAGTCCTCAGAATGCTCAGTCCTCCCTCCATCCCCTGAGCGACCCATGTCCATTACTGAAGCTGGGTCACTGGTGTGGCAGGAGGGGAGGAGCTCAGCACCTCAGCCCTCCACACCACTGAGCCGGCTGTAAAATTGCACTTATAAGTTTATCTGCAGTTTCAACACCCACACTGAAAAACAGCACACAGTGCAAACCAGACTTTATAGTGGTTTGTGAAAAAATGGTGAAAGTAGCAAGTACTTTGCAGTGATTTTATTAAAATTTCCAGTCTTCATTTCAAAATTGTCATGTCCCCTAAAGTTTATAGCTCTAAGAAATATTCTTTTCTGTTTGACTCTGTCATTGTCCTGATGTTGTGGCCAGGTGACTATAACATCCCCATGCTGATGCAGAAACTTAATGGGTGTAGTGGGCATGGGCACACTGTTACAGTCAACCCACCCAGTATAGGTAGAAGTAGAAAGGTTCTTACCTGAGTACTAGGGAGCCAGAGGTATGAGTCTTGAAGGAATGACATCCGCTGCACCTGTACAATAAAAATAAAATAGGAAAAGGGGTCACAAAGGATCTGTAGCTCTTAGGGGGTAAATGGGGCAGAAAGGACAGGTCAGGCATAGAATAATACTTAACTGATGGGGAAAGGAGTCCATGTCCTGTCAGAATTGTAAATGAAAAATAGGTTAATTTGGTGAAAATACAACAGTGGTGCAGAAACAGAGAGGAAAGGAAGTGTGGTTTGGGAGCGGGGCTCAGCCAAAAACCCCTTTGTACCCATAGGTGATCGAGTGTCCAGTATTTTAAAATGGTAGCCCAGATGGGCTAGTGGGCCCTGTAAGTAAATAAAGCCAGCATTGGTGGTCATGTGAACTAGAAATGCCTTAAGGGGAGCCACTCTGTAACATGATAGCCTTGGTGGGCTAGCTCCCTGGTGATTGTGGCCAATTTTTTTTTTAAAAAGACTTAGAACCCTTTCCTGGGGTCCAGAGGGGCTCCCTGGACCCTAATACTGGCGTGGACAGGCAGGTAGTTGAGTAGCAGGATGAGGACAAGATGGGGCTTCCGTTGCAGCCATCTGCATAGCACAATCGCACTGAAAGTGAACGTGCCTGCGAGCATGTGCTACTCGCAGCCCGTACGAAGCTCAGGCTGCAGCCTGCTCCATGCCGGTAGGAGAGGTGGAGACTTCAGCCCAGTTGGAGGTGGAGGAGTCCATGGTAGAAGCGCCTCCTTCCACCTTCAGCAAAACTGATTCATGCCCTGAGGGGCTTGGAAGGCAGTAGAAGGCCGCCATGTAAAGAGCTGCACCCGCAGGCAGATAAAGCTCCCAGCCAGGAGTGGGGAAGCAGTAGGGGCCATCAACAAGTAAAGCCACTCCTGTGGCAAAGGTAAAGAGCCAGAGTGGGGTTTTGAGCAGTCGGAGACCTCAACAGCAACAAGTGCGGTAGGTGCTGCACATTTTAAGCTGCACCGCAGCCTTAGGCAAATGCTTGGTGAGCATAATTTAAATTTGGAGAGCCTGCTGGAGGCAGGCTGAACAAAACACCTCTGCAGGGGAGAACTGGACAAAGCCACACTGTGGCTGGATGTGAGCTGAGGGGGCCGTGAATGAGAACTGGGGCGGGGAGCAGAGTGCCACCTAAGGGCCAGGAAAGCCCATAGTCCACTGCATAGTGGCTCATAGTGAAGCCCAAAGGGGCATAATAAAATAATAGTGTCTACCTTAGGGGAAGGCAAGCAGTCCTCCAGGGAAAATCAAGGCAGGCCATGTTGGAACCTGCTGGTTGGCACTGCGTCAGTAAGACGTCTTAACATCTGCAGCAGGAGGCAGGATCAGCCAGATATTGATGAGAAAGTTGGGGGGAGGGGGCTGCTATTCGTCTGGTCCCAACAGCCAACCTTTTTTTTTTATTTGAAAAAGTATGATAAGGGGTAGTTAGGGAATCACCAGCTCTATCTGCCCACAAAAACTTGCCAATGTTTTCCCATAAAGAAAGTTAAGAAAACAAGGGTCTCAAAAGGGGGCAGGGACATCAGTCTGGTGGAGCTAGTTCAAGAAGTTCCTGCCTCGGGGGGGGGCATAAGTTCACTCCTGATTGTCTGTCAGAGGCCTTAGAGACTCCATGCATCAACTGGGCATCGAGTAGGGATGGCTAAAGGGCTGAAGGAGGAGAAGCTTGGGGCCTTTTCTCTTCTCCTCTTCCAGCTCACAGGAGTGCTGTGGGTGGTCTCTGCCACAGGTAACTTCTACTCTCAGGCTGAAGAAAAAAAAATACAAAAAAGGTTAAGTGACAGGTTAGACAGTTAAGGGGCTACCACAGCCAAAGGTAGAAAAAAGTTTAGTCAGAGTAATCTTTTATAGAATTACCGTATTTTGACCTTGATAGCCCAGTCTAAGGAGAACGATGAGACTGGGGTTTCCTGTTTCCTGTGACACAATGCTGTGTGCTGAAAGGGAGTGAGCTACACATGAAGGACTGCACAAGGTTTTTTTATGGTTTATAACAGGTATGCCACCTGTGCCTTAGACTGCAGGAGAGAAGTATTTTTCATCATATGCTGGTGTTTAACTCTGGCAGTATAAACCTGTGCATAGTCTTTCCAGAACAGCTTAAGTTGCAAATTAATAGTTTTCAGTGGTCTGTGTGTCCTGTTCTGATCACTCTCCCATAGGAGTCTGAGGTGGCAGGAGCCCAGCAGAGCCCTGAGAACAGTAAGCCCCTCGGTGGGTGAAGCCGCAGATACCCTGTCTGCTAACAGGACTGGAAACTTTATTAAACTCTGTTGAAAGACTTGCTAACTTTATATCAAATTCTTTGAGTGCTGAAAAATCCTCCTCCACATTATATTTTTGAGTATCTTTTTATATTACTTATTTTTTAGAAATGTTATTCCTGCTTGGGTACTCTTATCTGTGTACCGTGTTTTGTACATGTTGTACATATTGTACCTGTGAAGTTGTTTTAGTTCAGTTGTGAATACTTTGTATGTTCAGTTGCAAGTACTTTGTATGTCCTGTAAACGGTACCACACCAAACCGTTTGTGTTAAGGCTTGCATTAAAAGCTGTACAAGTTGTAGGTTGGTGTTTTGTGTGCCGGTGGACCAGTGTGGTTCTAATTTCTGGTTGGATTGTTTGATCTTGAAGTTCAGGTTGTTTTAAGTTTTTGAGTTTTCACGAACTTCGAGTGATACTTTGAGTGTTACTTCGAGGAGTGTTATTGTTATACATAATATGCTTACCGTCGTCCCGAGTTATCTCGAGTTGAATTTTTAATTTTTATCTGTATTGGGATGCACTAATTTAATGAATTGATACATGTGGTTATTTTTGAACTTGTTAACTCTTTCCACTTCTTAGGTGACCCGTGCTGTAATTTTGTCTAATAGCATCAATTACTTTCAATTGAGTGAAGTACATTTGAGTCACCCTTTGAGTTCAGGTAAGGAGTTACTAAAAGCTGTTCCTTGTTAAGGGGTGAAGCAGTTAATCTGATAACTGACTAAGAATCAAGTAGAGTAACGGGCAACGCACCTAATGCGCGTGTATCAGTGTTTTTGTTTGCAACTCCTTAAACTTTTGTAAAGAGCTCTGTAGTTTCAATCTGCCTTTCCAAGTTCCAGATGCCTTTCTATCTGTTTTCCGCAGTCCTGAAGTCACGGAGTACTTTTAAGCTCTTAAGCTCTCAAGTTCCTGCTATACATTTGGGTTACTACTTGCTGTAGTGGAGCTGTGAGACTGCAGAGACTAAAATGTTATCTACAAGCGCCATAATTAGTCAGCTGTGGAAAATGGTAGGATAACTAATGTCTTGAAATTCATAATGATATATTTAAACTGTAAAAAGTATCATATTAAAACATATTAAAATTTTAAGGAGTTACTAGACCCTCCCTATAGCAGATCGTTTCTACTGCCATGTTATAGCTTATTGAGACTTGGCTTTGAGATGGCATGCTGTTGCGTGTGAAGAGGTGCTTTTGGATTAACCACTTTAAAATAATTTTAAATGTCCAGTTTGAAAGGTATATTTGGCAAATTTGGCTTTTTGATATGGTAAATTTATTGGGGTTGTGGGCTTATAGAATTACAAGAGGGTCATACTGTTTAAAGCTGAAATAATTGGTTATTTACATTGAGCTTTAGAGAAGTTAACCCCTGAGTGACAGAACCATAGTGTTACAGCTGCAGCTTTTGGTTTTACTCTTACAAGAACTTAAAGCACATAAGGAGAATTAATAAGTGCGTACTGCGTAGTGTTTCAATATTTTTATTATATCTTATTTTTCTCCTTGCTGGCTATTTTATTTTGTCTTTCAGCACATCGTTGCTCTATATACTGGAAGCATTGAGGAAATATTTGTGTCTAACTGTGCTACTTGGTGATCCACTGAGATTACTTCAGGACTTTAGTTTGAACTATCTGCAATATACTTTGCATCCAGACTGTGGAACTACAACTTTAATACTTGGGTGGAATCAACACTGAACCACCGCATGGTGGATAAGGTGGTGTTTTTTGGAAGTTCTTAGAAGCTGCCCGCTATGGACTTTAACAACTTGGCTAAGTGAAATTTTTCCGGGATATTTATTTTTATTTTATTCTATTTGTATTTTTACAAGTGTGGAGCAGAGCTGTTTAAAAATAAAGTATTTATAGATACTGTTTAAAGCACTTTAGGTGCTGTCTTGTATGTTGCATGTTCTTGTTTCTATAGTTAGAAATTGGTTAGGTTTTACAGGATTTTTTTGGGGAAAGTAGTTTTAATCTTGACCTTAAAATAAGTTCCCAAATAAGTTTCCAAGATGGTATTAACAAGAGCGCAAAGTCTATCTCAAGTGGAGACTGAGCAGGATGAGATAGCCCTCTTGGAAATGGGTATTAGTGAGGCCCCCCTTTCTCCTTGAATCCAGAGGCTAAATCGTTTGTTGCAGAAACATCTTTGATGAAGCCTAAATGGAAAAATCTAAAAATGCCAAAAACTAAGAATAAGCAGGGTACAATTGGTGGGTTTGTTTTCAGACCTAATAAAAAGAAAAATTCAAGAGCTAACAATTTGGAGGTTCAGGTTGGAGAAGCTTCTTTGGCCAGTGTTATACATCAGGATCTTCCTCCTTCTCCAATTAAACAGGCCAAACAGGCCATTCAGACCCATATCACATCTCATTATGTTAAAATAAATGTGAGAACTATTTCTGAGGTGGAGGAGATGGAAGGACATGTAGATGCAAAATCAAAAATAAACCTAACCTTGACTCCCTCTCTGTCCTCAGCATCACTGAGTATTAAAAATAATAAAGGTCTTACTTTAGTATTCTCTGGCAATTCTCAGAACTCAGGAAATGTGAAGGCAAGTGATGTGTCTGTTAGGTTAGAACTACTTAACATTGAAAATGACCCCTATCACTGTAAGGGTTTGTCCTCTTCTAAGGATATTGAGGTAAAAAAAGAATCCTTAACAGAAACTTTTTCTGATTTGATTGTGTGGGTTTCCTTTATAGAAAATGATGATAATTTATCATATTCTAGTGGACCAGTGAGTACACCCAAATGTATTGATAAAATGGGTGCTTCCACTAATAAGACCCCACCAAACAACAATTTGGATACTATTATGATTGATTTACATAATACTATCCAAGGGCTGAAAGCTCTTGATTCAGAAATCAGTATGAACAAGGCTCCTAAAGTGGAAATAATAAATCTTGCAAAACATGTTCCAAGAGTGGTTAGCCCTTCTGATTCAAATAAGGAAGAATCTTTAATGTATGATCATACCGCTGTAAGCCAAGATATTATTAAAATTATGAAGAATCAACATGCTGCCAATTAAATTTTAGTGGAACAATTTATAGCTGTTGGGGAGGAAACTGATAATCTCAAAATAAACATCATTGTTAATGGGGCCAGAATGGATGACACTATTAGATTATTACAGGATATTCATCCAAACAAGGAATCCCCATCCATCTCTATGCTGGTTCCTGAGGAAGCTGTACCTTGTGAACCTCAAATTAGACCAGATTTCTCATCCATAAGTTTTAATGAACAAATTTCTGTAACTAATAAAAAAAAGAATAAGAAAAAGAATAACAAGCAAAAAGGGGGAAATATGGACTTGGTTATTCAGAAAGAAGCACCTCATATTACAGGGCAAAGATCAAAGAAAGCTAGGAAAGTCATAAAAAAGGGAAAAAGGAAGAAAAGGAAAATCTAAATGGTGTAGTACCTTCGGTAGTAAAGTCAGAAGTCTATGATAAAAAGAATTTAGAGATAGTAAATCTTGAATTAAACTCTGAAATGCCCATTTGGGGGAAAAAATATGATCATAAATCAACAACAGGTAATATCTGAGGTGCAACCTAATATTGGCAGCAATGAGTTAAATTCTGTAGAGAAGGTAACTCTCCCACTTTTGGAGAGAGTTACTCCCACTGAGGAGTGACAGCTGTTGTTTAAAAAAAATTGCTACAAGCAGTGGAACAGACACTTCAGTCTCATTGAGCTTGTTAAGATTCAAGGATCTATCTTGTGATTCTGGTGAGCCAGATAATAAAATGATGAAGTCTAGAATTATGGGAATTCTAAGAGACATCTTGGGTCTTAACCTGGAGGAAAGTGACATCTCGGATGTTAAATATACTCCTGCATCCAATATATCTGGGTACATTGATGTGTACTGTAGCCACAAGAGAATTCTTTATTATATCTGAAGAAACATTCCGGAACATAAAATTGGGAACCTAAAAGTTGAATTGTTGAATAATTATCAGGGGGAACAGGAAAGGGGAGGGGCCTTGGATGACAGCCCTGTTTCACTCTCGGTGTTTTGACTAAAGAAAATGTTCAGAAAGACTAGTACAAAACTTAGACTTGCAATATGTAATCTTCTTTCCAATATATTAGGTATCAAACTTAGAAGGAATGGAATCCTGGATGCCTTTAGACATCCAAGTCTCCATGATGACAGTTAGGCCAACCTACTCTGTGATAATAGATGGGTCAATTATAGAATACTAGCAAGGTTGGATGTCTTGGATCAAATGTGAATATAAATTGTAGAATCATCATTGATGATGGCAGTGCCTCACAGTAGCAATGTAAACATTACAAGTCTGATGAGTGCTTGGACTCCTCATAGGCATGATGGCTTGGGAATGCAAACTGATGCTCAGAACCTGGAGGCTAACCATCTAAATAAACATAAAACAGATTCAGACGTTAATTATTGACAGCCAACAACTTTTCAAACTAGTTCTATAAAAGATGGTGTATCACTAAATGAGCCCATTTGTTTAGATCTTGGCCAGGGGTTATCCTTGATTTCATGGAATATTGCAGGCTTCAAACCAAAAACTTTTGACAGAGAGTTCACTGAGTAGCTAAACAGTTTCTCGGTGATTTGTCTGCAAAAATCATGGTATACCCAAGACGAGACAATTCAGCTAAATGGTTACCATATGTTCCACATTCCTGGCAGAAGAATTTCAAAATTTCAAATTTGGTAGATGTGCGGAAGGTTAAATTACATTTGTTAAGATCAATGTTTTCTCATGAATAACAGTAATTGAAAAAAATGATTTTTTTCATATAATAAGACTTAAGGGAAGTTCATCTATGATATTATTATGTAATATTTACGTGCCACCTGCTAATTCTAAGTTCTATAATCACCAGACTTGGATGATCCTTGAGGATCTTATTTTTAAACTCAGTTGTGAATATCCAGATGATTACTTTCTGCTTATGGGAGACCTAAAAGCAAGGATAGGAACCTATAATGGGCTTGCTGATGATACTATCCTAAATAATATGTATTCATCTGCTAATTTTCACTTGAGAAGTTCCAAAGACAATATAATTAATGCTAATGGGTTAAAATTAATTAAGATTCTGAAAACAAATAGTATCTTTCCCCTAAATGGGTGCCTGTTGGGTGATATTGGAGGTAAAGGTACCATTCATATCTCCAAGACTGAATCTGTTTTAGATTTAGCATTATGGAGAGGTCCTCTGGACTATTGGAGATCACTGAATGTCAATTGTCACCCTGAAAGTGATCATTTCCCCCCTTTGTCTTCTGGTACAATATGATATAGCTCCTTCTACCATTCAGGAACAGATCAATCCCATAAAGGAGAATAATTTAGAAATTAGAAATAGGAAAAGAATCATATGATCCAGTGACTGTGAGAGCTTGGTCTTAAACAAGCTGAACATTATTTAATTATTATCAGGACAATTTGGATGCAGACTTGCTTGTTAGATGCAGTATTTTACAATCTACTCTTAAAAAAATTCAGGTAGCTATATACAAGGAAACCAAAAGAGGGAATAAAAGAATCACTTCCAAAGGATGGGTTGACAATGAATGTGTTGCTGAGAAACATAAATTAACAGTCCTATTTAGGAAATATAATATATCACATAATACACTTGATTATGGATGTCTAAAGATAGGAAGGAAAAAGTACAAACAATTTCTTTGGAACAAAAAAAGGTACAATTTGAATTGTTGTGGCAATAAATGAATAATGTGGTTAACAACAGGGATGATAAAGCCTTTTGGCAACTAGTTGCAAAGGGTTACAAACAAAATATGCACAACATAGAAAACTTTATTGATGCTAATACTTGGCTGGATTACTTTTCTAACATATTATTTCGTGAATATGGAGCATCTACTATGACCATACCATCATTTATTTCTGATAAACTTGCAGAAATTACACCCTTGGAGACATTAGCGGTAATTCAGTCACTAAAAAATAACAAAGCCCCAGGCCTGGATTTAATTCCGAGTGAAATCTTTAAATGCCAAGACCTAAAATGGGCAGAACTCCTTGTTGACTTCTTCAATGAGTGTATTGCAAAAGATTGTATTCCAGAGTCACGGAAAGGGTCTATAATTCTTCCTATCTTTAAGGCAGGGGACAGAACCAAACTGGTTAACTATAGACATATAAGTCTTATAGATATCATAGAAAAAATTCTGTCTAGTATTCTACTTAAAAGATTGTTGATTTCTGTTCAGGCTTTAGGTGACTTTTCACAAGTCCAGGCTGGTTTTCATGAAACATATTCTACCCTTGATAATATTTTCATACTATAGCATCTGTATGAACAATATGTTAAATTAAGGCATCAAAAACTATACTTTACTATACTACTATACTTTCATTGATTTTTCTTCTGCTTTTGATACCATCAATAGAGAGATTCTTTAGTTAACAATGAAATAATGGGGTATTAATTTGGCATTAATTAAAGCTATAAATGCCCTCTATTCACATACTTGGGTGCAGATTAGAAATAGTAAGGGTAGTATTACAGAGTGTTTTGAGACTAACGGTGGAGTGAGGCAGGACTGTATCCTGGCACTTACCCTCATCTCAATTTATCATAATTTGTTAGAGAAAATGATTATTCTTCCATATGACTCTCCAACAATTGGTAAGGAATATTGTGTCATTTTGGCTTATGCCGATGAGCTTCTTCTAATGGCTCTTACTCCAAAGGGTTTGCAACTAAAGCTTAACTTACTGTCTGATTTTGCAGATAATAGATATTTCAAAATCAATATGGATAAATCTAAAGTAATGATTTTGGGTGATGTAAAATATAAAGGCAGCTGGAAAATTAAAGCAGGAAAGATGGAGATAGTAAAGATTTATTAATATCTGGGTTTGGTCATTTCTTCTACATTTAAATGGAATAAACATTACAAATCAATATATGAAAAAATGTCTTGTACAACATTAGCCCTTAAAGCTTTTAATTATGAAAATGGGGGGAACTCCCTGTTACCTCTTGTTAGAACAATTGAGGCAAAATATAATGCTCAGGCATTATATGGTATTGACATTTGGGAACACAATTATTTACCTAACCTTGAAAAACAGCTATTCAAGTTCTTAGAGGGGCTATCAGATTCCCAAAGTCCACGCCTGCCCCTTTTGTTAGAGCAGAGATAGATCTCATGAATATATTAGCTCTGGCAGAATCAAAAACTATTAATTTTTGGATTAAACTGAATCATCTTTTGAATCAGCATTAGGCAAAAAAATGTTTGGAAAATAAAATAGTATGGGAGTCACTAGGATGTAAAAAGTCTGAATGGCTAGCCTGCATAAAGAAACTGTTAGTCTCCATAGGGCTTTTGAACTTATTTAAGTTAAATGCACAGAATATAGCAATTCTGGACCAATATAAACCTTATATAAAAAAAATATCATTTAAAAAATACAAAACACATGATCTACAATATATAATGTCTTTCAGGTTTGCTGTGTGGTACTCGGAAAAAGCCTGTTTTCATTACTTTCGGTATTACTTTGAATTTTTGACATGCAAAAACTTACGAAGAAGTTATGTACAATTTAGAATTGGCTTTTTTGACTCAAATGTCTTTATCTGTAAATATACCAAAAACACCAACCCCATATTTGCATTTTGTTACTGTGGTGGAAATGAGAAGGAGGATATTGAACATGTTATCTTGAGATGCTACTGGTACAAGGCAGCTAGAAGCAAATGGCAGGAGTCCATTATAAATTATCTACCAGGTTGCCTTAATTATGAATTATTGAGGATTTATCTGACTACTGAAGATGAACAAATCATAAAAAAGACAGCTATGTTTCTCCTCAATGTACAAAAAATAAGAATGATTGTCTCATATCCAAAATTACGCACTTTCTGTACTGCAATAACCCTCTTTTAGCATATAGTGCCTTTTATCTTGTAAAGATTTGTATATGTATAGTCTTGTCTGTTTCACATGTTGTTGTACTCTGTGTTTGTAATAATCTTTTTTTATGATTGATCAAATAAAAGTAATTACTTCAGTCTAAGGAGGAGTGAGGGGAAGTCCATTTTTGTTTCAGTTAATTGTTCAAGACATTGCAAAATGTTTATTTTATACAGTTGTCCTGATTTTGTGGTCAGGTGACTATAACATCCTCATGCTGATGCAGAAACTTAAAGGGGTGCAGCTGTTTTACTGTCTGTCCTCCATTTCCATGACCTGACCTATATAAAATAAGTACATAGTGTACTCAGAACAGGAATGGCACCCTGTGCTGAGACAAAATGTTGCAGTAACAAAAAACAAACATTTATGTTTTAAGCTAAACAATTAACCCTTTAGTGCAAATTATTATGGAATCAAGAGCCACCTGGTAACCCCTATGTTAATAGGTGTGTTACACTGGTGCATTTAAAAAAAATAATTAACCAAAATAAATGTCAATGTATGAGAGACAATAATACTAATCCATTCACATAGGAGAGGAAGTTGAGAGCAAATGAATATAGCAGCAATCTTGACAATCAAGATTAAAGTTTAGTATTGATTTTTGCTGTTATTCTTAAAAAGTGTAAGGGTTTCCAGGCCCCTTTGCACATCCATTTCCTGTGTTGGCTTTGTCAGTTCCATCACTTTAGGACTTCTTTCTGCATTGGTCATGGACCACTGTAGATCGCTAGGTCTCTTGAGATGGCAGGGAAATAGATGTAGTTATGAACCGGGAGTAGATTTTGGAAGGATATGATCAGGTGTGTTAGGCTGAATGGACACTCTGGGTTTCGGAGAGGTGTAGAATGAGGTTCACCCTGTCTCATTCCAGTTCCCACAGAGCACCCTGGTAATAGTGGGCAAGTAGTTAGAGGGCCAGCTGACTTGGCTCCTCCCTTTGTGGAATTCTGTGCCACACCAGGTAACTGAGAAATGAAACTGTGGCAGTATCAGATTTTATGACTGATTCTTCAGATGACTTAATGTGTTTCACTGACACCTGGCTCAGATGACTCTGGATTTGTACTGGAGGTGGCTATATTTACTGGGTACCTGGTGCTGCACTGCTTGAGGCAGGAGCGCAGGCGGCGAGTGGCAGTCTGTTTTTGATCTTACCTGATGCTGACAGCCTATTCATTGAGTTATACAGGGTCATCTAAGTGTGTGACTGTAAAGGTAGAAGCAGGTGTGAGGTGCAGGATTCTCCTGGTTTACAACACACTGGCCAGGAACAGGAGTCTCTGCATGTGTTTGCATACTTTGTCACCTCCTTTGCATTGGATACCCCAGCCTTATTGTGCTGGCAACATCAATTGATGGGTGGATGATGAGGATTCACAGTTCACTTAGCAGTTCTTCCAAATGATGAATTAATTGAGCCTGACACAGGTTGTGAACATTGTTACCCGTGAATTTGGCCACACATTAGACCTTTTTTTCTTTATGGGCTAAACTACTAGGATGTCAGGGTGGATCCTGTTGATTCATTGGATCATCATGATGTATAATTTCCAGTGGAGGCCCCGATTTGCCATTTCCCTAGCAGAGATGATCCAGTATAGACCAAAGAGTAATCTAGAAGCATAGAATTTGTCAGCAGAAAAGGGTGGCTTGGTCCACCCAGTCTGCCAAGATGGTCCCTGCCTAGCCTGCCTGCACAGAACCTAGCTGGTTTCCGATCTAATCTTCAGCCTAATAAGCTCTGGCCTGTGCTGGACTCCTTGGACAAGATGTCAGTGTGCTGAGGAGGGACAGAATCAGTGGAGCATGACTATAATAAGGCTATGGCCACTGCATTGGACACCCTTGCTCCATTCCATGTCCACCCAATGACTTTTCTATTGTGGCTTGCCATGGTATTGTGAGAAGCTGAGAAAGTTAAAGGTAAAGGTAATTGGATAGAGGTTGGAGCATTCCTGAAGAAGGTCCAGTGCCTTGGAGGACCTGATGACTCTGAAAGTCCAATGTAAGGATTGTAAGAGGACAACCACTTTGAAAAAGGCAAAATTCATGTCAAGAGTAGTTGATTCAGGTAGTAACAGGCCAGATCAACTCTTACGCACTGGGGACAGGTTGACCAATCCTCCTAGTCTACAGTCTGGAGGAGTTCAGCAGAAAGGTACAATGATTTTTACAGTTCTTCTTGTACAGTGTGTCCTCCATAGGCTTTGATTTCTTCAGATGGCCTGTCAATGGCCAGCAGTGTTGAGATCACAAGTGATAATGTCTCTCCAAGGCCATAAACATTAGGGTGTTTTCTGTTCAGGAGGGGATTGAGGTGATTTTGATTTTGCATCCCACTTTCTGCAATCTGGAACATGGCTATACCTGACTATTGTTGGATTGCTGGGGGTTTCTGGGTCCAGTGGTTACCAGTATTGTTGGGTGTTCATTGACAGTAGGCGGCTTCCCTGTGGCTCTTATAAAAGCCGTGGGGAACTCCTGAAAAAAACATTGTTAGACTCAGCCATGCTGGTAAACTATAGGCCAGCCTGAAATCTTCTCCTTCTGAGGAATGGCAGATTTAGGATTGGTGATTAATAACCCAACAAGACTAAACCAGTTGTACATCATCCTGGTATCGACATCTGAGGAGGATAAGTTGAATAATAGGGATCCCGATGAAGATCTATAGTCTTTCTGTCATCTCCTACAGTGGCTCTACAGCTTCTGTGACATCGCACTGAAAGAAGTAGGCAGCCAATCAGGTATTAATATAGGAAGATGTCATTATTTCATTCATAACTTGGGACCGAAAACAAACACACACAGATCACTCCACTGTAGGAGCTGAATTGGATAAATCCTGTTATCCTACTGGCATAATTTCAAATTTTGCAGCTTTGGGGAAGGGGAGGAAGGAGGTAGGGGTTAAAGGGTGTTTTGGTTGGGGGTTCTTTCTTGAACTCGGTCAGTTTCTGCTATGGTGCCAAGGTTGGAGAAGGTTGGGGGGGCTCATGATTTGGCATGGGTGGGAGGACTTTTTTAAATTTAATGTACTTTATTGAATATGTTTTCATAACAACACAGTATGTACAAAACACAGAACTATGCTTCATACAAACACTTCAGTAAATGTACATGACCCTTCATACAGGAGCTAACAGGTATCATCAAATGGTAACATTTCAGTAGGTGTCAACAGGTACAACAATAATACAGAGAAATTATTAATATGGTCAGTCTTAAGGTCATTTTGAAGAGTGTTAAAGTGAAACTTGATTAGACTGAGACACCAGTGCATATATAATATCTTCTTCATGTAGGATGTATCAGAATAACTATGTAGTCTAAGTATCTATGGTAATGACATAAGGTATACTACTTTTCCCAATTTCTTTGTGAGGGAGTTTCACCTGAGTATCATACTGGCAATACTCTTCTCTTCCCTTAGGGCAAACATCAGTTCCTTATGCCATTCCCAGTACATCCACACATCTGGGTTGAGCCAGTGCCATAATATAAACTTTCTGGCACACGCTGCAATTAGAGCAATATGGTATTTTTGTGCCCCTATGAATTTATGCTCATAATCTTTGAGGATATGTATGTCAAGTGTGAATGCAGCATCTAAACAAAATGGTGGATCAAACTTGGCCTGGATGGTGGTCCATAGGGTTGAGCTTTGGAATAGTACCAAAGTATATGTAATAGGTTTCACTGCTCATTCCCACAACATGTACATACATGGGTCAGACTGCAGCTTATGCATCTTATGCAATTTCAAGGGGGTGAAACATATGATGTGCACGATTTTGAATTACATTATCCTGTAGCTGTCAAATGTAATGTATTTGTACAGATCCCTCAATAATTTCTGCCAGTTTTAATCAACCTTCACTCTCAGGAAAGCAGTCTGGGGCACTGCCATCCACTATATCAACTGTGAGTTCATAGATGTGGGTGCAGAGCTTTGATATAGGGTTGGGCAGACCTGTCCAGTGAGCTAATGACAGTACAGGGGCACAATGATTACTCTGATTACTGGTGGCTGTCTGAAGTGTTTTGTTAAAAAATATGCTACTGGGGGCATGGCTAGCAGCTGAGCTGGAAGCAGCTTCTTTTCATAGCTCAGTGCTCTACATTCTAAAATTGTTGGATTTTACCACTGGAAAGCCTTTAAAACACCCAAACTCACTGAATTGAGAGCTAATACTGCCTACTGATTCAAAAAGCAGCAAACTTACAGCTATTAGTGAAATGGGCTGGATGAACACAACAACAGGCGGAGATGGGGCAAAGCAGAGAGACATGAGACAAGGCCCTGACAAAGCTGGGGAGCCACCTGATAATACCCTAACCTAATCTTCCAATGCAGTGTTGCTAAAAGTGATCCAAGTGATCGACAAAAAAATGGATGAGTTTACTGCTAGAATGGTGGTGGTAGAAACTAAACTCCACAACGTGGAAGAAGAAGCTAAAGGAGCCAATACAACTGCAGAAAAAGTGCTAACTGTAAGAATAGGCCTGGTGAAGGAAAATCTGTTGCTCCAGCGCCGTCTAGGGAACCTAGAGAATGGGGCGCAGGCATCCCATCTTCGCATACTGGGCTTACCTGAGGAATATGAGGGGGAAGCTCTGGACTGCTTCCTTGAGCAATGGTTAATGGACTTCTTTGAACTGTCCTCTCCAGTCTCTGTTCAACGGGCATACCGGGTCAAAGCAAAAAGAGCCCATCTACATACAGATGCAGCACACCCGCAAGTGCAAGCGATCTTAGCAGTCTCGGGGTTGATCTGGGAAAGAGACACTATTTTACAAGAGTTGAGGAAAAGGAGACCAGCAAAGTGGCAAGGAGTGCCTGTCCATGTCTTTCTGGATCTAAGCTTCACCACCCGCCAGCGCCATAAAGCTTTTGATGGAGTTCGCTAGTGGCTTCACCAACTGGGAGTTCGCCATGTCTTGTTGATGCTGACGAGTTTAAAGGTGGTATATGGGACTAAAACTGACCAATTTTCAGACCTGACAGATGCTGGCAAGTTACTGGCCAAAACTGAAATGGACTGCACTCTAAGGGGCCCAGAATCGGACTCTGAGGGAGAACAGAATACCTGAGAGTTGGAGACTTCAGGCTCAGTAAGTCATTACTTGCACTAATGGCTGGATATGGACTGGGGTAGAATTATATGAACTCTCGCTGGTGATGTGCATACAGGGGTTTTCTTGATGTGGTATAATACCATTGATGTGTTTGCCTGTAAACCTTAGGGCACAGCTTACATTTAATGGTTCTGCCTGTTAAGTACATGTGGAGGGACCTACAAGGTATGTTTTTAGTGATGCAGTTAAGTAATAATTGTTTTCTTCAGTCCTAACTAGCCTAATTTAACAACCCACAGTTACTGTTGAAGTGCAGATTCTCTTATAGGTTTTTCTGTCTAAGGAGGGGAGGTGGTACAAGATATATTACTTATGTTTGAAATAAAAACATAAATGTTTTATTCTTACTATCTGCTGTTTAGAGGGTAGGATTAGCTAACATTACAGGAAAATAAGTGTTAAGAGAGGAGGAGTTAAGAAGGTAGACTATGCTATTATATGAAATTTTACTTTGTTAATAAAAAGGGGAGTTGTTCACTTATAAAAGGGGTGTCTTATGGGAATAACTAGTATTTCTATTATTGTATTTCCCCACTCATAGCAGCAACAGCCTTTGAACTACCTATTAGGTTAAGTTAATGTAATACTGATAACCCTCACATGTTGTAGCAACTCAGGAGTGATAAATATACTGTATTAACAAAATGATGTATTTGTTTCTAAAATGTGCACTATCCTGTGGGCTATGCTTGTATCTATTGCATTAAAGTCAATAAATATAAGTTACAAAAAAAATATGCTACTAGTAAGAATAGAAAGCAATTCCTATTGGATATTATTTATTTATGTATTTGAGTCTAGGATTACAAGTACCTTTGAGCCAAGGCTCTTTTCCAAAGGTTCCACGTCAGTGGAGGTACAATACAAAGTAGACAAGACGTTCAGTTACAAAGGCAGGATAACAGTATAACAATCAGTTACATGTATGAGATTCAGAACATTTGGGCTAAACTAGTGCTAGGGTCTGATGGAAGGACATAGAGTACAGAACAAGGGATGAGACAATAGGTAGGTGCAGCCAGAGGTGTTATAACAAATACAGAGGAAGTGCTGAAGGCAAATAGAAGAAAAGAAGAAAGGAAAGGAAGAAAAAAGGTAAAATAGAAGAGGGAGAAAAAAAGGGGTGTGGGCAGGGTTGCAGTGGATGGGGGAAGTGCTAGGTAGGGATTGTGAGGCAGCAGTGAGTGTGGGTAAATAGGCTAGAAAGTAGGACAGTCACAGGTGCTGGAGGCAGAGAGGAGTAGTCAGAGCTTGGATTTGAATGGACCAAGCTTCGGCACAGATGAGATGTCTCTGCTGGGCAAGTTCGGCCAACTGGGGGCCCTGTAGGCAAAGGATCTTTGTCCCTGAGAAGTGCAGCAGTGAGGGACCTGGAGGAGTTGGGCTGCTGTACCCCTGGTGTGTCTAGGATTTCTGCTAGGGCAAAGGAGAGCTTGGGCTCCAGGAGGTGCGAGACCCATAGTTATTTTCTTACCCATAATGCAGATCTGGTACCTTATACAGTTGAAGAGTTGTAGCCAGCCAGTTTGTACATATAAATCACATGTATGAGTGAGTTGGTCGGAGCCAGTGATGAGCTGGCAAGCTTAGTTGAATATCGTGGATATGCATCTGAGAGCCATTTGTGTGGTGGGGCTGTAAATGATCAGGCCGTAGTCAATTATTGAGACAACAGAGCTCTGAACAGCAACCCTTAAAGCTTCTGGATTAAGGTGCTGCCTATGCCTGTAGAGGAGACCAAGGTGGGTATTAGCAGCTTTGGCAACACTATCAATGTGGGTTCCATAGGAAAGGTGACAGTCCAAAGAGATCCCTAGATATTTAAAGGAGTGCACCTGTTCTAGGGCAGCTCCATGGCAGTTTGTTGTAGTTAAAGATTTTAGCTTGTATTTGTTGTGTGTGCTGTAGAAAAGCATAGACTTGTTTTTTTTTATAATTTAGGCCCAGTTTATGCTTACTAAACCAGTTTTCAACTGAGGCAAAGCCTTTCTGAAGGTTGTTTTGGAGGGGTTGAAGATCCTTATGGGTGGCATGTATGACGGCATCATCAGCGTAGAGGATGATTTGTTCTGGGAAGGATTGTGGGAGGCTGTTCTGAAAAAGGCTGAATAGAAGGGGCCCCAGTATGGATCCCTGCAGGACTTCTGAGTGGACGGGCCTAGCATCAGAGAGGACATCAGAGATTTTGACTCTTTGGGCGTGGTTATCCAGGTAGCTTTTGAACCAAGCTGTAGAGTCAGGGGAGAGCCCAACTTTCAAAAGCTGCTTAAGTAGAAGACCATGGTGGATGGTGTCAAAGGCCTTTGTAAGGTCGATAAAGACTGACCCAGCAAGGAGACCATTGTCCAATAAACTGTGCATTGCATCAGTGAATTTGAGGAGGGCAGAGGTAGTGCTGTGCCCTTTTCTGAAGCCATGTTGTTGAGAGCACAGTATATTATGTTTGTCCAGATAGCACAGCATTGCTGGAAAGTAGCAAAAAGCATTGTTTTCCCATCCATTGTTAGTTACCCCACCCTGCTAAAATTAAGATAAGCTCCAAATCAATTAGCTATAGGGTGACCATCTATTTGGAAATATAGATTTAGTAACAAAGGCTGTTTCTGGTCATGGTAAGGGTCCAACTTCAGGAGACTGTAGAGCTGACCATGCACCTTGACCAACCCCACACAGTGGGTGTATCCTGAGAACCACCCTTTTTGCAAAAATGTTAATTGTGGTCTGCTCAACACTGTAGTATTGGGCATTTGTAAATGGATGTTTCCCTTTAAAATAAGGCTACCAATCACCAAATCACATTTTGCTATTCATCTCTTGACATGTCTATTTTTACTAGTCTGCTCTTCGAATCAGCAAATTTTGATGTTGCTGTCTGACGTGTATACTGTAACTATATACACATATTTGGGTATTTTAATATAAAATGTTATGAACTGTGTAATAATGTTCAATTCTCAGTACAAGCGCTGCTCAACACAATGGGTAAATTTGAAAAACCAAAAAGGGGGGAGGATACGCACCAACTGAGAGTTACAACTGCTTTATTACATAGACAAACATGGTGCAAACTCCCTCGTATCCTACTGCAATCCAAACATGTAGGTAATACTGTACATTTTGAGGCAAGTTTACTCCATGAGATTGATTATTCTGTGTTTAATATACAGTAGCAGTTGTTTTGGTTGTTCACCACAAAATGTTAGTATCAATCCCCAGCCCAAATACAACATGTTTTACATTTCCAGTTCTGCCCAGCCAGTGTGCAACTCTAGAAAGTCTCCTGCACTGTACACAGCTTACACAGAGACTGTATTCTGTCTTCATGTATGTGCATGAATCCATGTGTCATAGCATAGCATAGTTCTTCCAGTTGTGTGTGTATATACCAACACACAGTAAATGTGGAAGGTAAGAAACACATTCTTAAAATCAGAATGTGGCAGTACAAGTTTAGTTTATTGTTGATCGGTTACAAACCATTACAACAAAGTACAATCTAAAATACATTTAGAATACATTTGAAAGGACTACAGACAAACTGCAAATGCACAATTATTTCAGTTAAGGGCACATATTAGTCAATGCCAGAGAGGGAAAAAGAAATATGTATTACTTCAATCTTTGATTCTTATGTATCCCTTCCAGAAATCAACAAGGCATCCACATATCTTACAAAACTATAGACACTCCAAACTCCACCCAGCAGTCAACTAATCATGTCCCAAACATGATCGCAACCTTTGATTTAGCTATTCACAGGTACACTCTTTTTGGCTCCAGTACAAGTTGGCCATTAAGTGACCACACATGACTTTAATTTAAAACCATTACAAGTCCTCCTGTGAAAAACATCATTTTCAAAGATCTCACATTTAGGTTCTCCGATAGCCAATTGCAAATTCAGATTCAGGGTTGACACAGTATTCCCAAGAAAGACATGCCCAGTTAGTCTACTGGAAACCAACAATATAAATCAAAGGTGAATGGAATTCAGGTGCAAAATGTAAACAGCCTTTTCAGAAGTAAAACATATTTAGCTATGACCCTTGGTAGAGATCACAGTATTGCTCTATTTATTCTAATTATTTTGAAAGCGAGGCTGAAAATGATCATTTGTCTTTAAATCTCAAGCGAATTCCATCAAACTAAAACTCTTTTGAAGGTTTAGTTATATTCATTTTATAAAATGGAAATTAATTTGTAATAAATAAAAACAAGCCAATATATAAACATGAACCATGAAGCTTCCTCACGTATGCATATGCAAACAGCGATTCCCTAAAATGTAACTATCTGGGACAATATACCTTAATAATAGCTTAATAAATGCTTTAAAATGACAATAATGAAGACATTTTTCCAAAACTAACACAAAGTCTATATGAGTTTATAATATCCACTACTTTCCAGCTCCTACATCTCTGTTAGGGTCACATAATCTGTAGAACAAAGAGTATAGGGAGTTGAGAGGGCTTGCCATTTATCATTTCAAAATTCAGCTCCATACAAGGAGTCCCATTGTGATCTGCAAGAAAAAAGGTGTGAATTAGACTTTTCTCTTGATCTGAAGGTTGATAAATGAGTCCCATACCATGGCATTCCTTTTTAATATGTGAAGTGAAAATTTTAATTTGGAATAGTGTCTGCATGTCAATGAGCAAAATTATGGCTCCATTATACACAGGAGTCCCTTCATTTTTATATCAGTGTTCAAAGCTCCTTTAGCTCTGGAGTCTAAGTGTTAATGTATAAGGCTAAACGGGTCAACTCAGGAGACAAATAGCTCAAATAGCTCCAGAATACTACAACAGAAAGGTTTGTCATCAACATTACACCTTTTTCCATCTTTCTCTCTCTCCCCTCTCTCCTCTTTTACAATTCAGGAAACATCCAGAACATCCATATAGAACGCAGAGGGTGCCAAGAACACAAAAGACCAATGGTCAGCCTACTCAACCATTCAACAATAAAAGGATGCTTTTGCATAATTTTTTTAAGCTACATAAAGTGCTCATCCAAATATTACAAGACAAAATAGCTTGAGTTTCATTCAAGAAAATGTAACTAGCATTTTGTTAGTGAGAGGCCAGTGAAGAACAGGAGAACAGCACCACAGCCATCTTGCCGCTCCGCCCCCCCACCCGCCAACTTGGGGGGTAGCAGTAAGGCAGCGAATGTGGCAATAAATCATTCAAACACAGAAAATTATTCTTTACTATCCTTATCTGTTCCCCTTAGTGGATGGTGGATACTGCATGGTGACTGTTACAGATTTGAATGGGATAATGACTGCCTTGATTATTTATATTTTGTTTTTCATATGTATCTTTTGTGTGGGTGGGGCAATAACTTGAGCTACTTAAAAAATCTATGTAACTGTTACACATGTTTGTAGTAATTATGGCAATGAATGTGGGCATGATGAATGGATGATGGTCATGCTACATAGCTGGTGTGCATGCAGTGCAGTTTGACAGTGATGAGTGCCAGAAATCATACAGGGTAACAAGACATGCCTCTTACGTAATCCTGATGGTGGGAATGTTGAATGAATGGTGGAGGCAAATAGAGAAGGAAAAAAACAAATGTATGTCACTAGTGTTGGTGTCCTCTGTATGTGTATTGTCTGTCCTACTCAAAGGTACTCCTGTACTTTTCTTTACTGCTCTCAGTTCAGATGCATTCATAAATATGAATAACAATAAATAGAGAAATATTGAAATATGGCATCAGTACAATAGTCAACACAATAATCATTTTAAAAAAAGTTTTTTTAATGGCTCATTTTTTTCTCGTTTGCATATAGTATCTGGCAAACTTGTAAGTCATTAAGTACAATTAGGTAAGTAAATAAAAAAAAAAGGTGTCCCATATAACACAAAGAAACTGAGTGCTTAGGAATAATTCAACTATCATTCCTTAGGTAAGGTCTTAATGATGACAAATCATTTTAAAAGTGTAGTTGTTAAAAACATTTTATACTTTTACTTGGCCAGTTTGGCCATATGTACTAATAGCTTAATACCCAGCCTTATAATAACTTCTTCTGTTGTAGGAGATAGCTCATCGTAACTTGGGATGCTAGCAAAGCTCAGCTGGGACCTTGTAGTGAGGATTCAGCATCTGAAGAGGACTACAATTTATCTACTAAAATCAATCCTCAACAACAGACTTCATAAGAAATCAGTAAGAATCTGTGCATGGGCACAACCACAGAAATTGTGGGGCGGCAGTGGAGCACACACATAGCAGGCAGCCAGGTAATAGCATGCACTGGAGCATCAATTTCTTTTGTATTTCTCTTGTCGATATTTGCATTGAATTTGTGCTTAGACTGTAGCAGTACCAAATTTGCATTATGCAATTCTCTGGACTTGTATTTTATATCTACATCCTCTTCTCTTGTTCTTTGCATTCTGTTTTGAAAAGTTATTACTCAAACTATGGCTGGCCCAGCTTCTAGGTGTAAAATTAATAAGCATGTAAGTACGTCACTGTTGTCACAAAGTGAGAAATCTGAAATCTCAGATCTCTTTATTGCACCAAAATTGAGGTCTCATGGCAACAGTAAATCCATAGTTTGGAAATACTTTGGCTCATTGTATGTCAAAATGTAAGTACCTGGTACAACTTCAGGTAAAATCAGTAAACACATGAGTTTCCCAAGGTTCCTTTTCAAAATTGTTGGTAGGGGAGATAGAAAAAAGGAGAATTAGTATACATGAACAAAAAATCTATCTCAACCCTTAATGAATAAAATACAATTTATATAGCTCTTTAACAATCAGTGTGTATTTTTATTTATCAATAAACACAATCTTAATGTACTAAACACTTGATATCACAACAAAGCTCTAAATCACTCCACTATATTTCTCAAACACTTCTTATAACGTTTCAGAACATAAGTTCCTTCATCAGACAATGGAGCTTTTTTATTCTGTAAATGAATCAAGAAAAAAGAAGAGATAGTAAATTTGACTAATATATATATATATATATATATATATATATATAAATTATAATTACTGAAATACATTCATTAATAGGTGGAACTAACCTGCTAATAGTCAATAAACTTGATGGGTGATTATGTTAATGTGAGGCGTTAACTTTAAAAGGGGCGGTGGGGAATGAAAAGCTCACCACAGTTTCATTAATGTTTTCAATTACCCCAAAATGTTCTTTTTCTGTAATAAAGAATAAAGTAAATATAAATCTTTGTAAATCTTAAAACATTTCTCAATGAATTCACCAATATTTGTATACGGAAATAATCCTGACTGAATACGTTATATTACTTGGTGCACTATCTGTGTCCTCCGTGTTAAGTGCTTGACTATCTCTCTGCAAGAGAGAAACAAAGTACTTTTATAAAAAGAATTTAAATCAACTGCTAATTTCATAGAATATTCAAAAAGTATTAACATTATTTAAATTAAATGAGGATATTACCTCAAATCAAGAAAAAGACATTCTTGATGTGGAAACCAGATTATATATCTCTCTGCTATATCCAGCATTCACTAGAAACAATGAAAGCATTTTAATCACAATGTCATACCAATAAGTTTGCTCATCTTATATATTCCAAACCACGGAGGACTCTTACCATTGAATATTTATGCTTCAAATGCCAGAACGCACTTTAAGTTGGTTATTCCACAGTGAAATTAATTTAAGCCGCCGCCATTAACAGACCATGCCAAGTACTCTACCTTGCACCAAACTACCTGAACAGGTGCTCAGTGAAGAAGAAAGGGGCCAGACCTGGCAGGTATACACGTGAGCATGTAAACATCACAATGTGATGAAACCCTGGGAGGTCCGGTCATATAAATGAAAAATCCACCTATTTAGTAGAGCTCCCCCTCTCTTCAGTGTACTTAACTTAGTACCAAATGTTACACTGATATGTTGGAGAAATCAAACACAGCCTATTCAAGCCACATGAGTTACATATTTTAAAATGTAATAGTATATAAAGAATATAGGAAATTCATCGGATACAGGGAAAAATAAATAAATAATTAATCATAACAGGTCCAATTGAGTATTTCATTAAGTCCATATCTCGGCAAATGAGTTCTCAAAGTAAATATCCACCATGCTTCTCATTTAAGTAGAATTCTTGCTCTGTTGTCACCTCTTGATAACTCTGGTATTTTCTCAATTTCGAAGAATTTTAAACTTGAAATCTGGCGGTGTCTTTCAACAAAGTGCCTAGCTAGTGGAGATCGTAAATCTTGTCTTCGTATAGTACTTTTGTATTTTGTAATTCAAATTTTTAAAGATTTAGTGATTTCACCAATGTAATATAGAGAACATGGACAGACTATACAATAAATGACATAATCTGTATTGCAAGTTATAAAATACTTAATGTGATATTCTTGATCATCCCAAGTACTTTTGATAATTTTGGTTTTTATACCATTGTTACAGTGGATACAATTTCCACAAGGAAAAGAAAAAACCTTTTATGTCACTTTTTAACCAGCTCATTCCTTCCTTTTTTTGTCTCCAATGTTGTGTTTTTATGATCTTATTATGTATAGTTATTGTTCTCCGTGCTGTAACCCAAGGTTTATGTTCAAAGATCTTTTGTCCAGTTTCAGTACTTTGTAAAATATTCCAATTTGATAGAATTACATGCTTTATTCTACCAAAATTCTCAGAGAACTTTGTTGACATAGTGATTTTTTCAGTGGTGGGACTTGAACTTGTTACCCTTTCTAATAATAAATTCTCATGTGTTTTTGAATTAACCCTTACTTTAGCTTTTTCCAGAGTTTCTTTGGAGTATCCTCGATTCACAAATCTTTCAGTAAGATCATTAAGATTTTTTTCATAATTTTCAAAAATACTTGTATTGCATTTAACTCTTAGCATTTTACTATAAGGAATATTTTGTTTCAAATTTTTGGGATGAAAACTTTTTGAATGTAATATAGTGTTTTTAGTAGTCTCCTTCCTATATAAATCAGAAATTTACCATTTCTTTTTATAAATTTTAAATCTAAATATGTTATTTCATCAAAATCATGTGTTATTGTGAAATTCAAATTCTTATTGGATTGTTCCAAATAGTTTTTAAAATGGTAAATTTCTTCTACTGTTCCATCCCAAATTATTAGTATGTCATCTATAAAGCGTTTATATAGAATGATTTTAGATGTATATGGATTTACATCTGGTTCTATGTATTGCTTCTCAAAATATGCAATATACAGATTAGCATATGTAGGGGCTAGAGTTGCACCCTTTGCTGTTTCTATCTTTTGAAGAAATTTTTGATCCTCAAATTGAAAGTAGTTGTTTTCAAGTATCAGTTTAGTTAATTGTAATAAAAATTCTTTTTCCGGTTTATTTTCGTCTCTTGTGGACAAAAAATAATCTGGTGCTCGTAAACCTTCAGAATGGGGGATGCTGGTATAGAGATTTTTTACATCTAAAGTAACCAAAAGACAATGTTCAAAAGTGATATCCACTTTATTTAAATCCTCAAGAATTTGAAAACAATGTTTAGTGTCTTTTAAATGAGACCATGTATTAGGCACTAAATGGTTACAATAATGGTCTACAAAAATTGATAATGGTTCTGTTATAGAGCCTATTCCTGATATTGTAGGAGGATGTTCAATATCTGTGTGTATTTTGAGTAGGCAGTAAAACAAAGGTATTCTAGGTGTGGTGTTTATTAGTTCTTCCATGATCCATTGTTCAATTATTCCTCTGTCACTTGCTTCAGTTAATATTTCTCTGATATTTGTTTTCAAAACAGAAAATGGTATGGAATTGATCTTTTCATATGTATTTTCATCAGTTAGTTGTCATAAACACTAATTTCTATAGTCTTCACTATTCATAATGACTATTCTCCCACCCTTGTCTGCTTGCTTAATTTTTATTGTTTCATCCTTACCTAGATTATTTAAGGCATCATATTCATCTCTGGTTAAATTAAATTTCAACTTTTTATTTTTTGAATCCATTAGCATCTTATCAGTGTCTAAATTAACCTTATTAATATAGCTAATAATATTTGGAGGTGCCAAACTGATGGGATCAAACTTTGATTTAACTCCTAACGCCTGCTTGAGTAAATGTCTATCATCTTGTGTTGATCCATTTATATTTGATTGAGAGGGAGGTTGTAATCCAAAAAAACTCTTTAGTCTAAGTTTACGGTAAAATTTCTCCAGATCTAGTTTAAGTTCAAAAGGATTTAACTTTTCTGTGAGACTGAATGAAAGACCACAACCCTTAAAACTTTGGTTTCTATAGGTGTTAATATATGTGATGAGAGATTGAAAACTGTTAGTTCTAACAGTGTCTCAATCTGAGTTTGTGTGTTTTTTTCTTTATGTTTTTCTACATTTTCTGAATCTCTTTCTTTTCTGCATATATCTGATGGACCAGTGTCCTCCGTACCTCTCTGAAAATCCCTTCCCCTGTCATCTGTTCTACTTGTTTGTTGACAATTAGATCTATGGTCATCATAATATTCTCTTTCATTTTGCCATCTTCTAGGAGGGTAGAATCTACCATATGAAGTGTTATAAGATCTATTACGTCTATTAAAAAATCTTCTATTAGTGAAATCTCTATATGGAATTGAATCTGAGTTTTCTGAGTCTGAAGTTACTGGACTTGTATATGACGTATTAAGATCATATGTGTTAGTATGTAATGCTGATTTTTTTCCAAGAATATACTGTTCCATTTTTATAATCATTTAGGTCTCTTTTAAACTTACCTATTTTAATATTCTGAATATGTTTATCATATTCCACTAGAAATTTCTCTATTTTTTCTAGAAGGGTTTTAAGTTCTGTCGATTCTACTGTTTCTTTGATTTTGGATTCTAAATCATTTATTTCTCCTAATATTTTATCTTGTTCAGTTATTAATGTTTCAATGAGAAGTAACATAAAGTCAAGCAAACATTTAGAACATATACCATCCCACTTAAATTGGAATCCATCAGGTGAAAATCCTAACTGAGATTGCACCAAAACCCTCAAACCTCTGGGTATTCTTTTTTGATTCATGTATTCTAATAAAGTTACAGCATGCCAGTCTAACCTGATTTCCTGTTCTTTAAGTGATTCCAATTTATTAAGCATTGTTGTTTTGGGAATATTAGTTGGTTCAATTTGTTCTAAGTGACGTTTACTTTTGACCAGACCCATTATTCTATTGGCTTCATCCTGATTGATACTTATTGCCGTAGATCTAGTGTCTGTGGTTTTACCTATCTCTGCAAACGTGGCCATAGAAGTGATGATTTCTAACCAACAAATCAGTGGAAATTTAAATAATAATGAGGAAATGATTCCTGAATTTAGGGAAACTCAAATATAACCCCTTCTAGGATAATCAGACAAAATCAGTAAACACATAAGTTTGATTAATTATTTATTTATTTTTCCCTGTATCCGATGAATTCCCTATATTCTTTATATACTATTACATTTTAAAATATGTAACTCATGTGACTTGAATAGGCTGTGTTTGATTTCTCCAACATATCAGTGCAACATTTGGTACTAAGTTAAGTATGTGGAAGAGAGGGGGAGCTCTACTAAACAGGTGGAGTTTTCATTTATATGACCGGACCTCCCAGGGTTTCGTCACATTGTGACGTTTACACACTTGCGTGTATACCTGCCAGGTCCGGCCCCTTTCTTCTTCATTGAGCACCTGTTCAGGTAGTTTGGTGCAAGGTAGAGTACTTGGTGTGGTCTGTTAATGGTGGTGGCTTAAATTAATTTCACTGTGGAATAACCATCTTAAAGTGCGTTCTGGCATTTGAAGCATAAATATTCAATGGTAAGAGTTCTCCATGGTTTGTAATGTATATGATGAGCAAACTTATTAGTATGACATTGTGATTAAAATGCTTTCATTGTTTCTAGTGAATGCTGGATATAGCAGAGAGAGATATAATCCAGTTTCCACATCAAGAACGTCTTTTTCTTGATTTGAAGTAATAGCCTTATTTAATTTAAATAATGTTAATACTTTTTGAATATTCTATGAAACTAGTAGTCGATTTAAATTCTTTTTATAAAAGTTCTTTGTTTCTCTCTTGCAGAGAGATAGTCAAGCACTTAACACAGAGGACACAGATAGTGCACCAAGTAATATAACGTATTCAGTAAGGATTATTTCCGTATACAAATATTGGTGAATTCATTGAGAAATGTTTTAAGATTTACAAAGATTTATATCTACTTTATTCTTTATTACAGAAAAAGAACATTTTGGGGTAACTGAAAACATTAATGAAACTGTGGTGAGCTTTTTGTTCCCCACCCCCCATTTAAAGTTAACGCCTCACATTAACATAATCACCCATCAAGTTTATTGACTATTAGCAGGTTAGTTCCACCTATTAATGAATGTATTTCAGTAATTATAATTTATATATATATATATATATATATATATATATATATAATTGTTAAATTTACTAGCTCTTCTTTTTTCTTGATTCATTTACAGAATAAAAAAAGCTCCGTTGTCTGATGAAGGAACTTATGATCTGAAACGTTACAAGAAGTGTTTGAGAAATATAATGGAGTGATTCAGAGCTTTGTTGTGATATCGAGTATTTAGTACATTAAGATTGTGTTTATTGATAAATAAAAATACACACTGATTGTTAAAAATGTGGAGTGAAAAATATAAAAAATTTGCGACGTTAGGAGCGTGTGTAGAAACTACACAATCCACTCTCATAACGCAGTCATTTTTTGAAATTCTTTCACCAAATTTGCAACATGGGTGTTTTGGGACCCCACCTCATGAACAGTTGCACTGCCATTTCATGAACTGGTCCTGAAAGGTGATTCCATGCAGTGACTGTGAAATCACCTTTCAGGACTGAGTAGCAAAATGACAGTAATAGTTTTCATGAGGTGGGGTCTCATGAACCCCATGTTGAAAATTTGGGGCAAACATTCCAAAAACTGGCTGAGATATTAGCATAAGTTGAAAACCCCATTGAATGGCTGTATAACGCGCTTACCGTTAATTCTTCAGTTTGCAGTTGGGCTTTGAAGAGTGCAGATGTGTCGTGGTCCAGAGAAGATGACAGCGCCGACCTACGGAGGGAAGAAGAAGAAGAAGAATCAGCATTTATATAGCACTTTTCATACACTGTATCCCAAAGCGCTTTACAAGCAATGCTAGTCTGGAAGTGAAGTGACTGAATGTGTGGTGGCGGCCATATCGCACATCATCACCCACACACAGCCTGGATAATTGCATGAACCAGTTTATGGGAAGGAGAATGTTGGACAGGACACTGGGAATGTTCCCTGCTCTTTGCGAAGGGTGCCCTGGGTTCTTTTACTTCCACCTGGACACCCACCAGGATAACACCAGGATGGGCAGAAGGGACCTTGGTTTAACATCTCATCCGAAGGACAGCACACCCCAGCAGTACAGCATCCCCCAATACTGCACTTGGATGGCAGTGATTTTTAGGTGCAAGTCCATTCCCGGTGTGGGACGAGAACGCATGACCTTCTGGTCCAGAGGCGGATGTGCTACCAACTGAGCCATGCTGACACCTTACTGTTTTAGCAAAGTTTAAAGTTATGCCCTATAGACAGCTGCTTTAATCCATGTTCCTTATATTGATGTACGTGAGAGTAACAAAGTATACAAAAGTATGGGGTAAGGGGTTGTGGGGATGTGGGTACACAGTGGTGGGAGAGGGAGACTGCAGCAATGATGAGGGACCATTTTTAGTTTCAAAAGGAAACAAAACCAACAATGAGGGACCATTTTAAAATTTACAGGAAAAGGACAAAAAAAAAAACATTTCAGCACTCTACGGTGGGCTCCCAGTGTGCTACAGGAATGCTGACATGGGGATTGGGCACCCCGATGTCGGGCATGAGGTGGGCAGGGGGCATTGCAGCAGGAAAAAAACTCGACCAGGGACCATTTTCTAATTTACAGAAACAAAAGAAATTCCACACACTGGGGTGGGCTCCCAGTGTATGACATGAGATGGGCATGACTTCAGGAAGGGGCACAAAACAGTGAATGGCATAGTGCCATACACAACATGGCGGCACCACAGCACTGCGCATGCGCATGACTCTGTGCATGCTCACAACTCATGCACATGCACAGTGCATCCATCTGAATGTGGATGTAACAGCCAAAATAGTGCAGCTGTTATTCTGTATGCCGATTGCGGGTGGAAGGCTTTGTTGGGCTTTCGGAAGAATACTTCCAAATGTCCAATGGAAGAGGTTGTGAGATCGATCATTTTCAGAGCTAAAAAACTCTCTCAAAATTGCTGTAGGCTCCACCCACAGCCCTAAAAATGAGATATTGGAAACATCACAGCTAAGTAAAAAAAAATCATCCGACCATGCAAAAAGTTCAATTGCTCATACTGCAAAACAGAAAGTAGATAGCATGCTTATTGGATCCAAGCAGAAAAGAAGCTTCACTACTATTTAAGGAGGACTAGCTAGAGCTATTAAAAACTGCAGCTGAAGAAATGAAGGAGTTTGAAACTGCCTTAAGTTTTTCCACCAGTACTCCAAATAGACGTTCAAAAATGACCACACCATCAATATCCATTTCTAGTTTTTTCTGTTTGTGATGAAGACACTGAAGAAGATGATCCAATGTTACATGAAGACGAACAATGCATTCCGATGAGTAAGAAATAGGAAAATGCTTTAGAAACTAAAACATAGCTTACATTTCAATGAAGACAGATCATCTGTGGAAGAAGAAATAAACATATTTGGCAGTTAAACCTACAAGTGATGAGGAAGATTTTCCATTGATGTTTTGGAAGAATAATGAACACAGATACTCTAACTCTGGCTCAGTCTGTAAAAATGTACCTTGCTGTAACCGCAACAAGTATTCTAGTGGAATGCATTTTCTGTCACTGGATTAATGCTCAATGGTAAATGGTTAGGCATTACCCCATACTGTCTTAACTATATGCCCTTTATTCATGATAACTATCCACAGTTCTTCCCATTGTAAAAAAAAAAAATAGTAAACACAATGTCACAAAAACAAACTCTGGTCAGAGCCAACATGTCTGCATGAAGCTGTTAAGGGAGCATGGACGTGATGGTGGAAAGGTCTCCGTGTTATGGTGTTAAGGGTGTAAATGTCCACTGTGTCCAATATGGTCTTTGGAGTTCACACATGTGCAGTAAGAAACAGTGGAAATCCTGCCATTCTGCTCAGGTACTTGCTGGATCACTTGATCCATCTCCCCTTGATGATCCCCAAACTTAGAGTGTATTCCCCCTCCAGATCCCAGCTTTCTCCTAAAGGGCAGTTCACCATACGTCTCTAACTGCCCTTTCAGCCAATCCAGGGTGCCCCATAATATAACCCAGCCCTTGTACAGCCAGGTCACCCATTATCATTCAAGGAAAAAGGGTCCAGACCATACAGCACTTCCACAATAAGTGTCATCTAAAAGCCTAAAGCTCCCTTCAGTTCAGTTCCTCCAGAGTGGGAGGCTAAACATGTGTAGCTCCTGAGAGAGAGAGAGAGAGAGAGAGCAAAGGCCAGGGTTGAAACTCAAAAGAGTCCTATTCCCTCCAGTTAAATCACCCCCCAGACCTCCTACCATCCAAGGTGCCCACATATATTCTAAAATACTAAAAACCCCATAACCCTTCCTCCCGAAAAAAAAGGTAAAAGAACCCCCAGTTATAGAGTCAAAAGCAAAAGAAAAAAGATCTTCAGTGCTCAAACAGGACACCCCACTGAGAAGCAGTAAAACAGTATGCAAATCCCATAACTGCTCCAAAAGACTGTTGGTTAGTCACGCTAGTCAATACAGAGCCAGCTCAACCCAAATATTAAAATAAACCGTTTCCTCCTCCTTAAAGGAGGACATGCCACAGGGCTCCATAGTACCAAAAGCAAGAGGATCATTTTAAACCACGGAAGCATGACATTCAACCCGGCAATTCCTCAACTCCCCCTTATGCTTGGGCACCAACTAAAAAGAGAAAGATAGAAGAGACCCAAAAAAGAGGGAGCTAAAAACAGAACTTCCATTAGTGCAGTCTCCGCACTTACTCTAAACATCTGCAGGGCTCTGCCCACTGCAGACATAAAAACTGCAAAGGCATGTATATGATTGGTTTGTTTAACTATGTTTATGACTGAAGCTCTCAACTCTAGATGGTGTGGGGGAGTTGCCATCTCTACACGGGAGAATGTTCCTGTACTTTTCAGTGAAGAAAACATGTCGGAGGCAGCAGCATGTCTCACACAATTTTTAAAAGAAGGGGTGGAGTTTCTACATATTCTTACCTAATGTAACCCCTGCTCTGGGTGATGCTAGTGAGCGCCATAACTGTAATCATTATTTTATATGTCTGTGTCTGTGTACGTCTATAAAATGTCCCCAATACTGCTGCCTCCCTTACAACATGCTTGTTAAGAAAAAAAAGTTATATATTACATCTGAGTTATTTTCCTGGAATGATAAAATTTAAACCGGTTAAAAGGTGAAGTGTTTTGGAGTTTCCCTATCCTTGTGAGAGAGTCACTTAAGAATACACTAAAATGTAGGATGCTATAAAAGGTTTGTAATTGCATGTTTATCTGTCTTCTTATTAATCCTAAGGACAAGGCTGTGTATGTTAGTCAGTTCCTGTGTTTGAAGCTAGCTGTGAGGAAGTTCTGCAAATCTTTACAAACAGCAAATAAAGAACTGTGTGAAGTGCAGCCTGGGGGGGAGCCCGCACCATTCTGTGATGGTGTGGATCATCTCAAGTTTACTCGAGGAAATCCCTAGTTTTACACCGAGGAGCTCTGTATAGTTGTAAACACCAAGTACTGTCACTGAAATTCAGCAATAGACATGCCAGAGCGTCCATAAGTAAAGGCTGCATTTCACCCCTTTTTAATTTGCCTCTTGGAGGCTCTCACCCTCTTTCATGCTTTCTTCTTTTTGACAATTCAGTCATGCAATGGCAGTACTATTCCATTAGAGCCTGCAAAGATGCCTTTTTTTCTCATGCTCTCATTTTCACACACAGTGAATCCCTGTGTTTGTCTTTCTAATCTCCATGCAATGAGCTAGTATTGGCAAGCAGCTGACAACAAACAAAAAAGAAAAGGAAAACACAATCAACTTTTTATTGGCTTTATGTCGGAGGCTATCCCAGGATTAACATTAGTTATTGGGAAAAGAACACCTACATACAGTGGTTATTACAAATGGATACAAAGACAGCTAGAAGGAAAATGACAAGATTGAGGGTTGACTGCTGTGTTGGTTGTAAGTTTCACCATGATTTCTAAATGTCTCCATGAGGAGTTTGCTTGGGACCTGATCACCTGAAGTTTCAATGATCTGAAAAAGCAAGTGAACTGAAAGGAGGGGAATCCTTGGAGCTATCGGTACTAACTTTTTGCACTTTTTTGTGGAAGTCCTAAAAGCCCAAGCAAATTTACCGAATTATTTTAACAGAGAAAGTATATATGGTTGCAGGATGGAATTCTGGGTTAATGTGTGCCTCCAAAAATAAATAGCTAGTATCTGAATGGAAGTTGTGTTTTCGCTGTCTGAAATGAATTCATGTGCAGCAGGGCACTGTAGACAGAGAGAACCTTTGTAAAGAAAAAACGGGGGTGAAACCAAAGAGAAAGCTTACAGTATAAACAAAAGGAGATCTCTGCAGCTCAGTCTGCTCCAGTAAGGCACATGAATTGGGACCAGAGGGTGTGGGGGCGTACAGCGCACAGTGGGAGGCTGTGGGAGGGTTTGTGTTTACAACAGCAGTAAACTCCGTGTGGGGCAGGTTTGGGGTGGGTTAAGCATACTCTCTGGTGGAGGGGCCCTCTCAAGACATCAAGTGGCAAGAAAAATAGGGCTCTTCAACTACAGTCAGTATAGTAATAGGGCTCTATTTTAACACTTTATCATGTTGTGCAGTTGGAAAACATTACGTAGGTCCTTTTTTGATGCAAAACGTCTACAGGGCTCCGCCCACTGCAGATGTAAAAAATGTTAGGAGACCATTATGGCATCTTTATGTTGTTGTCAATCATTCCTTTGAACTCTAATCCCACCAGGCACGCCCTCAGACCAGCAAGTTTTTATACTGGTTATACTGGTTTAACTGGACAAAAGAAGACTATTACAGCCCATCGAGATTGTCTCCCACAACAGTAGGTCAGTCATCTTCCTCATTTGTTAACCAATTATCCAAATAGTTTTTAAAGGTTTCAGATGTTTTTGAATTTACTACAAATTCCGGAAGCTGATTCCACTTCTGTGGTACCCTAACATTGAAAAAATTATCTCTTTTATTAGTATTAACCCTTTCAGCAATTAATTGTTTATTATGTAGTCTGCTGACTATACTTTTTTTGCATATGTTAATCCACAAAGTTTCATTTGCAATGGACATTTTAATATATTAAATAAAAATAGCAAATCACCTCTTAATCGTCTTTGTTTTAAGGAGTGTAAACCTGTTTTATTTAAACGTGAGTTATATGAATAATTTTTAAGTCTAGGAATCATCTTTGTTAATCTTCTCTGTACTTTCTCCAGTCTATAAATGTCCCTTTTGAGGTATGGATTCCAATAAGGGGATCCATAATCCAAATATGGTCTAATATATGATCTATATAAGGTGACTAAACATTGTTCCGATTTATTGACAAATGTTTTTTTAATCTGTTTTAACAACACGTTAGCTGAATTTGCAACTCTATTACAATGGGAATCTGCTGATAATTTATTATTTATTAAAAGCCCCAGATCTCTTTCACATTTGGAGTATTTGATTTGTTTGTTATTTAACCAATATGTATTTTGGGGATTTCTATTCCCAAAATGCAAAACCGGACACTTGTCTGTATTAAATTCCATAAGGTTACCTTTTGCCCACTGTTATATAGTTTCTAGGTCTTTCTGAAGAGTATTCTCATTTAGGGGGGTATCTACTTTCCCTCCTAGCTTAGTATCATTAGCGAATTTAGCAACGAAATTACTAGAAGTTATATTTAAATCACCGATAAATAAATTAAACAATGTTGGACCCAAGACCAAGCCCTGGGGCACACCACTAGTCACTGATAGTGGATCTGATAAAAAATTGTTGACCCTGACCATCTGAGTTCGTCCATGTAACCACTGGGATACCCAGTTTATTATATAGGCTGAAAATCCAAATTTACACATTTTCTCAATGAGTAAAGAATGGGGCACTTTATCAAAGGCCTTGCTGTAATCCAAAAGTATAATATCAGATGGAATATGGTTATTGAGATACCTACTAATGTTATTATAAAAGGAAATAAGATTAGTTGTACATGAGAATCCAGTTTTAAAGCCATGCTGCGTGGAATCATGTACCCCTAGTGTCTGGATTTCAGAGTCAATACGAATTTTAACAATTCTTTCCAAGGTCTTGCCAATTATTGATGTAAGACTTATTGGTCTGTAATTTTGAACCATTGTTTTATTACCTTTTTTAATATCGAACCACAATTGCTGTACGCCAATCATTTGGTATATTGCCTTCAGCCTGTGACTTATTAAATAATAAAGTTAGGGGAACAGTGACCGAGTTTATAGTTTCTTTCAGAAACCAAGCATTTATGTTATCTGGTCTTGAGCTAGTAGATTTTTTTAGTTTATGAAGAATATTTTTTACTTCTTGCTCATAAATTATTGGATGTAGTGGGGTTTGGTTGCACCTAGGTGAGTAAGTATCTTTATCATAAAAGACCGAAAAAAAGTATTGATTAAATATATTTGCAATTTTTTGTTCGTCATTAACAGAATTCCCTTCAACTGTTATAGGAGCTATTTTTCTAAGTCACATTTTTTACTATTAATATAAGAATGAAGTAATTTTTTGTTTGATTTTGAATGAGCCAAGGTCAATTCTAATTTATTTTTAGCTATCCTAAATTGTTTTTTTTAAATGATTTACTGAGTTTTTATATTTAACCTTAGAATCTTGAGTACCCTTCTTTTTTAATTTTCTAAAGAGATGCTCTTTTAGCATTATTTGTCTATGTATATCTTTATTAAACCATATCAGAATTTTACCCTTTTTATTGTATTTAGATTTTAAGGGGACATAGGTACTTTCAATCCTGTTTATATTGTATTTAAATAAGTCCCAGGCTTGGGTTATATTTTTATTTAAAAACATACTTTTCCAGTTAATTTGATTGATTAGAGTATTAATTTGTTTAAAGTTGGCTTTATTGTAGTTCTTTAGTTATATACCTGAAGCTATTTTAGTTTTGGTAATACTTATGTTGAATACTACTGCCCTATGATCGCTATTACCAACAGGAGCAGTAATATCTATATCAGTTACTAACTTTCCTGAATTAGTAATAACTAAATCCAGTATATTTTTACCCCTAGTGGGGTCATTTACTAATTGCTCAAGGCCTAAGTCAATAAATAAATCTGCTAACATCTTTTCCTGTGAGGTTACCCCAGTAAATATTTCCCAGTTAATACCAGGCATATTAAAATCTCCCATGATAATAGCGTCATTATTATCTATTATGTCAGATATTTGATTAATTAACTCATTTGTATAATCAGAATCAGATGAAGGGGGTCTATAACAGACTCCTATAACTAATTTGGACATACTTTTAAACTGCAGCTGAACCCACAATGATTCAATACTAGAGTTGTTTATCATTTCCGATGAAACAATATCATTGTGTACAAATAAACAAACCCCTCCACCACTTCTATTCTGTCTGTCTCTATGATACAGCCTATATCCAGGGATGTTCTTGATCCAATTTGATGACAAGTCCCACCAAGTTTCAGTTATAGCAATTATACCAATATCCAACAATTTACATTTACATTCCAAATTCAGCCAAACTTAAATTATTCAGAGATCAAGCGTTAAAACTAAGGACTGTAGAATATTTGGCTACCGATTGTTTAATATTTATGTTTGTCCTTTTTAGAGAATTTAGATCATTCCAATTCTCCCCCACATAATCTAGTTTAAATTATTTATCTCTGTTGCAATTTTTCTGCCAAATAATGTATTTCCCCTTCTATTCAAATGGAGTCCGTCCCAACAGAAAAGAGAATCCTTTCCATAAAAGTCTTCCCAATGCTGAATGCATTTAATCCTCTGCTTCAGGCACCATAGTCTTAACCAGTTGTTTGTTTTTTTGATTTTATTAATAATGGCATAAGTTGCCCTAGGTACTGGTAGTATCTCTGAGAAAACAGACAGTACAGCCCCTCTCAACCAGAAGATTATTTAGTGCCACATAGCTTTCTTCCAGTTTATTATTCTCAGATTGACAGACATCATTAACCCCTGTGTGGATAATTACTAGTGGATTAGGTCCTGCCTGGGATAGTATAGGGTTTAACATATTGGTGATGTCAGCTATTTTAGCACCTCTATAACTTAAGCAAGTTCTGTTAGCTTTATCAGGATTACAGATTTATCTATCAATATGTTTAATCATGGAATCTCTCAGTACAAAAATTTGTCTTGATGTTTGACTCATTGGCACTGAGGGGTTTGTGTCCATTGAATTTGTAACTTCCATATTTATTAATTGATTCTCTGGTAGCTGGTTTAATTTAGGAACGGAAATCAATGGGTTATCAAAGATTATTAATGGATCCTGACTATTCCATCAGTCCCTAAACAAGAAGCATCAGAAAATGAAGGTAAATGTGGTGTATTAGTTTCCGTGTCATCAGATAATATCTGAAACCTGTTTTTAATTGGAATTTCAAACTTATTTGCCTTTCGTACTTTTTTAATTACTCTACCTGTAGTTACTGTCACCCAATCATTGTCTTCTGTATCCTCTTCCCTTACCCTTTTCCTGTTGACATCATCATTTTTTTCTGTTGTGGTAATTAATGGCACTAAAGGTTGTTGTAACAAGTTTAAGTCTTGATTAATAATACTTAAAGGCTCAGTATTCAGTGTAGGAACACTTATATTTTGATTCAATTCATAATGTCGTCTCAACATATCAGCCTGACTATTTTCTAGTGTAATTAATCTTTCTCCAAAGGAACTTGATTCTTCTTCCACTGCTTTATTTACTGTACATTTTTCACAGTGATAAATATTTACCACGTTAGGTAGTGAATCCACTAATTTGTACATAAAACATATTTGACATTTGAGTCCAATTTCCCCCTCAATAGTCATGATAGTATGGTTTACCTGGTTATTAGATTCCATATTAATATATGAAATTTAGACTATCAGCACAGTAATATTCCAGATATTTATAAAGTACACTGGTTTATATAAGATTTGGAGTGAAAAATCAGATTACCACAGATAATTGCTGAGCCACCGAATCCACTGAACACGCTAAACACACGCAGACATGCGTGTCTTTGCACACGTCTTCACACGTGCAAGTCATCACCCTGCTCGGCTCACACTGCTCGCCGCAGGGTAAGTTAAATATCCCAGGTAACCAGAAGTGCAATCCATTTCCCCAGCAACAGCTTACTGCCCACAAAACAAAACTTAAAATGATTTAACAATTTCTAAAATAAAGCTGGTATTACTACAGGTAATCCTGCAGTTTACAAATGTTTCCAGCAAGTTATAACTGCCACTGAGTCGGTAGTTTACTACCGCTCCTCCTCCTGTTACTTGGAATGCAAACAGGGCTCCAAAAAGGACTTTTCAGATTATACAAAAGATGTTAAGTGTATACAACAGTTGAAAGGTACATTAGAACTGCAAGGAGTGCTTAAACAATGCTCGTACTCGCTGTTTAATCTCACAGATTGTATCTAAGAAAAACTGCTTGCCGCAGGCCGAGTTAAATATCCCAGGTAACCAGAAGTGCAATCCGTTTCCCCAGCAACAGCTTACTGCCCACAAAACAAAACTTAAAATGATTTAACAATTTCTAAAATAAAGCTGGTATTACTACAGGTAATCCTGCAGTTTACAAATTTTTTAATTAGGAAAAGCATTTCAATATTGGCCAATAAGAAAAATAGAACCTCTGGGTCACAGAGGAGGCAGGGGAGCCTCTCCCACTAGGTGTGCACAATACCTCAGAGTGTGAAACCAATTAGTAGAGAAAAGCCAGTGTGTAGAGGTTAGCACCAGTTCAAAATGGTAAAAATTAGGACTCTCAGCCACTAAAAACTTAACCAAAGAACTTTATTTTATAGCAAAACACTTCAAAAGAAGACTTAGCAAAAAGAATAAAAAACACAATGAATGCGGATGAGCCAGTATCAAGGGTCTGGGGGTAGTCTGGGGTGCTGTACTGGGTGGGGTTGGGGATGGGTGTCTGCATTCTCAGGGCCAGTGCCCCTATGTGTGTGGTGGGGGAGTGACAGCTCCCTGCCACAGATGGGTGGCGGGAGGAGGGCGCACATCACAGGACCACCAATGCTCAGGCTGTTGTTCCAGGATCGGGGATTGGGGAGGTGGTCCGGCATTCTGGCACCAGCATGGAAATGTCACCTCGGGGCTCCAGTTAGGGGGGGTCCATCACATATGGGATGGGATTCTGGTGCATGCCGGGGTGGTGGCAAATATGGGTATGTGGCACTGCTGGGTGGTGGGTAGGGGGCTGTCCTGTGCTGCCTGGTTCTGGAGCTCAGTTGTGTGGGGGTGGGGTGGTCTGTGCATTGGAGAGGGGACGGGGCTTACTGTGGTGGGACAGGGGTTCTTGGAGTACATTGGGAATGGGGCAGCCATATCTTGGGGGCCGGGGGTTATTTACAGTACTGAGTTGGGGCTGCACTGTGTTGAGGGTGGGGGGTTGCCATATATGACTGGGGATGGGCAGGGGTACTTTTGAGGGAGGACATCCATGCTGCTGCTGCCCCACAAGGGTTGTGTATAGGCAGGCTGGTTCGATGGGGAGCAGACCATGGCAGCGCAGGTTCGAGTGCCTGTGGGTGCTATTCATGCAGCTGCTGACTCTCTTCCTCTGATAGCTGAGGGAGGTCTACCAATTGCAAATATTGGTCTATGAGAGTAGACTCAGAAAGCTCTGAGGAAACTAAATACAGATCTGCATAATATTGTCAAAAGACATCAGCAACATCATGGGATTGTGTCACTAATGTTGTACAGTCAGGTTGGTAGACCCCCCCCCGTACCACTTTAGAACCTGCTTGTTGATTGTTTGTTAAGTTGCAATACATAATTTTATTTTAATTATGTATGGCTTTACTGACTGTACTGTGAGTTGTGTGCAACTGTATGGACAATGTGAATATATGTATAGAGTGGGTATCTCAGCATGTGCTGCACCTATATGAAATTTAAGAAGAGGTTCATGTGTTAGTCTTGAGTAAACATTAAGTAAATAAATGTATTGTGAAGTTTTTAAACTATTATCATTCAAAAAGTACCTCTTGTAGGTACATAAATAAAATGTCACAGTGGCAGAAATTGAACAAATTGGTTGAAGTTCTTTATTCACTTGAAATCGTACATTTTTAAACTGGCTAAAAGAAAATCATTCATGATGTTGTGTCAGTCTGTCATAATTGGTTATTCAACTGACCTTGGAGTCTAGGCCATGGGAATAGATGATTTGGGGTGCATTATATGAAATAAACTGTCATCAGCATATATAGACATCTTATATTGCTTGTCCCCAATTGGGATGCTTTTAACTTTTGGGTGTGCATTGATTTTAATTGCTAGGGGCTCTAAAAATAAAGTTATGGTGAGAGGGGACATACCTGCCTCGTTTCCTTGGGAAGATTAATGGAGGCTGAAAACAGACCATTACGCGTCATGGGATGGTCATACAGTATCTGAATCCACTTAATGAGTTCATCTGGGATGCCATATCTTGTTAGTGTCCTAATGAGATAGCCCCATGATACCTGGGTGAATGATGTCTAGGTAGGCAAGAACCATGGGGGTTTGTAGCACCCCAGACACTGAAATATGGTGTGCTAGTTTACAGAGGGAGGTCTGAGGATACTTAGCCTGGCATGAACCCTACTTGTTTATGACTGATTAGGCCACTCCATACCTTATTCAGTCTGGTGGGTAGGACTGTAACCAGCATTTTTAAATCTAAATTGAGAAATGATATATGACTCTAATTCCCAACTATCTGGTGGTCCCTTCCAGGTTCAGGAATTAGTGTGATTAAAGCTTCGGTGAAATTTATCTAGTCCAAGTCATTCCCAAAAATGTGGATGTACCTGTCAAACAGAAGAGCGACCAGTTCAGTAACAAAAAAATTGTAAACATTGGGGATGAAACCATCAGGACCTAGGGCTTTGTCCAGTTTGAGATCCTTAATGGCCTTTGTGTCCTCTTCAAGGGTAGACAAACTCCTCAGATAGCCCTGCTGAGTGGGGGACAAGTGAAGCAGTGTCACAGAGTCTAAACAATTGCTCAATAGCCTGTGTGGAGTGTGGTGAGGCTTCTGCATCATGCAGTTCCTAATGGAACCTATGGAATTTGTTTGCTATGCTTCTTGGTTGTGTAATCAGCGTGGGTTAGGTTGTGGGATACAATCCATATATGGTGCGGAATGCCTCTTGTTGGCATTAATTGGCCATTAATTTCCCTGCTTTTTGCCCTTGTTCGAAATATATTATCCAGGATTTAAATATGGCCAGTTCAACTTGTTCTCTGTTAAGATCTGTATACGCAGTTAGGATTGTATTTAATTCCACTCAGGTGTCTTCACTAGTATTAAGTCCAATGTGTTTTTCCAGTTCCCTGATTTTGTTAAGAAGTTTTTTTTTCCTCCCTTATGTTTTTCTGTTTAGATACAGGATGGATCTGCTCACCTTGGACTCCACATTTGAAGGTTGCTTAGACTGTCAGGATTGGAGATAAAATTTCTTTTTTTATAGTGGATAACGTCTTTAATAAAGTCTTTAAGTTTTTAAATCAAGTCAGTGTTTTTGAGTATTTGATTCTTCAGCCTCCATTTCATGTCTTGATCTGGTGTATGGGTAAAGCCATGGTGCAAGCATACAGGGAAGTGGTCGGAGATCACCTGGCCTTGTTGCTTGCAACTATGGACTCCCTGTATACACTCACATTTGAGCAGGAAAAAGTGAAGCCAGGATGAAGTAGAATATGTACTCCCTAATTTCTAGGAAGAAAACTTGCCGCCACAGTCAACCAACCCCAGAGAATCCATCATATCTTAGATGGCTCCCTGAGCTGGTGAGAGGTCTTGCTGCCCCCCATAAGAGCTATCAAGATCTGGGTTAAAAGTTATGTTCCAGTTGCCTGCCAAAACCTTGGGGAGATGGGACCATCTTGCCAATTGTCATACCAGGTTGATAAAGAATCTCAGGTTGCCTGAATTAGGCCCATACACTGAACCCAAAACTGTTTCCCTCTGTCCCAACAATCCCCACAAGAAGAGATATCTACCCCCATGATCTCCTATTTCCTGTAGGAGCAAGAATTGAACATCTCTTGCCATCAGTATAGCAACACTCCTCTTCCTAGAGTCAGTGACTGCACTTTAGGCCTAATCTACCCATCCTCTTCTAAAGAGATGGGTTTGATCTGACTTCATGTACATTTTCTGTATAATTGAAACTTGGGCCTGCAATTTCTTTAGATGACCTATGGCTTGGTAATGTTTCTCCCTTGTCTGACCCCATTTTATGTTTCGTGTTACAAACTTGATCAACCTATTTATTGTGCTCCAAAAGACGATATGGCATATTGTTCCAGTGAAACCAAGAAAAATTTCTGTACCTAAAAAAACACATGATTTGTTAAATGCTGCTGTCAAGCGTAAAGTTTCTCCCACCACCCCCCTCCCACAGAACAATGAAACCCATGTAAACTGGATAGACGGATAACACACCACTGAATTAATATCCATCTTTCAGATGAGACATTAATTTGAGGTCCCATCTGCCTGTTCTGGTGGATGTTAAAGATCCCATGGCACTTCTCGAAAAAAGTAGGGGAAGTTTATTGAAAACAAAAATCAGTATACATCCTAATACAAGTAATTCTAGTAATCATCATAATGTACAGAAGGGAAACGCAAAAAAAAAAAAAGCTTAAATTAACACACACACACACAAAAAAAACAAAACACTCTACATCAATCAGGTAATTGCAAAATCAGAATCCGTGATCCATGGTAACCCTTTCCATAACTCTAAGATTTCCTGTCTTGATTTTATTACACATTCTGAGATATATACTGTTTGTACATCTTTAACTATTTTCCCTATCAATTCTGGGTAATTTCTTTCTGTTGTAGGGTAAACAAACATTGGATCCATGATGGGTGCTCTCTGCAGTCGGCTGCTGGTACCCACAGACTGACTATGTTTTCTTCTGGGGGGTTTGCCCTGAACCCCCCACATGGAGGTCTGCGCCCCCCATACCCCACCTTAAGGATTATCAACTCCGAGTCAGAGCTGATTGGGGGGGTGCAGGACCCCTGACAGACAGCGACTGGTGCCAGCGGGTTTCCCACAGCGGCTTGGCGCTCTAGTAGCCGTGGGGGACAACGTTAGTGAATTGTTGCTGTTGGGAGGCGGAGTAACCGACAAACATCTAGCCATCCAGATATTCCATTTAATGACTGTGAAGCTAAGGCACAAAATATTTAAGTTCCATTTATTCCAACATTTTGAAAAATGTCCTTATATAATGTTTTGATAAGTAATAGACTTTATTTATTTATTGAATTTTGATGACTTGGTAGGTCCACTGAGCCCTGAAGGTCCCTTTTTCAGGGGCGACCCAGGATATAGTACAGCATCAGACAATCATTTACAGCAGGTTACAGAGAGAAAACAGTTGATAGCTGGGTTACGATTTGAACAATATTTGACTTGAATAGGGGTTCTTGCCATTATTGTGCTAAGTGGGTCCAAAGGTTTTTAATAAAAGAACATTAAAAAAATAAATGGTCCATGGTTTCAATAGTATTAATACACTGGGGCTGACTGCTTATTCTGTTTTGTAATTGCTTGTGTTTGTGGTTAGATTTGACATTTAGTCTTTCATGGCAGGATAGCCAATGGACATCCCACATCTGTGTGGATATTCTAGTATTCTGTAGGAGCTTCCTTAAAGATTGTAAATATGAGGCTGGAAATTTTTCAAAAGGTCCAGGTACTGCACATAAGGTAGAAAAGAGATTCTTGCAAAGGGATTTGTGTGTTAAGGATATTATCATCTCTGTAGTCATTGTCCACTGTTTTACTCTAGAGAAGATGCCTCTAATATAGACTTGTGTCATTACTGTGTGCCTGAGTGTTTTTAAAGCATTTGTCTCCCCACTGGTGAAACCAAGATTTACAATTGTTATATAGCCATCGCTCCCATCTCCTTTGATTATTCACTAATAAAGGTTTCAGATTTGTTGTAAGAAAAATGCTGTTAAAGAAAAAAAATGGTTTACCATTTGTAGGCTTCCATCTTTTACTGGAAGGTACATAACATTCCTCTTAAGTGGATTGAGCCGGCTGCCCCAGAGGGCTTGAAAGAAAATATTGAATATGGTTGTCTCTAATTTCTTAGGTATCAGAAAGACATGGCTTAAGTATAAAAATATAGGAATCAAAAATGTTTTATTTAAAAAGATTCCTCCCCCCAGCTGCCATCTATTTCATAATGCTACTTTTTGTTGTCCTGTTACCATTTTCTCTCTTCCCAGTTTAAAATATCCATTTCTGAGGAGCCATATTTGATTCCTAGTACAGTTATGGGATCTTTCTGAATTTTGATAGGTCCTATTCTGTTTATATTCAAGAGTGAATGTCCTAACCAGTACCCTACACATTTCTTGAGATTAAGAGCTGTACCAGATATAGCTCGGAAAGTCGTACAAAGGCTCAGTGAGCTTTGTACCAATGAGTCATCTGCCAAAAGTAAGCACATGTCATCTGCACATGCGATAACTTTGTAGTGAGCCTTATTCTCACTATTTGATACTGGGTTGATGGATTGTAATCCATTAATTTTGCGTAAAAAGGAGTCAATAAACAACACGTATAAGAGGGGCTAAGGGGGGGGCATCCTTGTCTTACCCCCCTCTTTATAGGTAACATAGGGCCCCTCCATCCGTTTGTAATGGGAATAACTGTGGCTGTCCTGTAGAGAGATTTTACCCATGTTACCAAAGGACTTGGGACTTTATAATGCTGTAATGTGGCCCAGAGGAAGTCATGATTAATAGAGTCAGAAGCCTTCCTCTGGTCTAGGGAGATCACATAGCCTTGCAGAGAATCAGTGTTTCCTCTTTCTATTATTTCATGTAATAAAATTAGATCATCCGAGATTTTCCTGTTCGGGATGGAACAAGACTGTACCCCAGAAATTACTACTTCTGCAATTAATGATAGTCTTTTAGTTAGGATTTTGGTAAGGATTTTAAAATCCGTATTTAACATACAGATGGGTCTCCATTTATGCAAGTTTGATTTGTCACCTTTTTTATGTAAATATATTACTGCCCCATGTTAAAGTCTAGAGATACCTTCCCTATCTGTAAAATATAATTAAAAATAGTCATCAGTTATTTTCCCAACTGATCACCTAAAATTTTGTAAAGTTCATTTGAGAGGCCATCTGGGCCTGTGTAGTGTTGGATTTTAATGACTGGATCGCCTCGACTTCCTGAGGGGATATCAGCTGGTATGCTTTAGAAGACACCTCAAGAGGGATTTCTGGGAGAGGAATATCAGAGAAATATTCCTTGAATTTGGAGGGGTCTGTGTGTAGGGGGGAGAATAACTCTAAGGAATAGTCTGTAACTACCCGGGTAATATCTTCATGAGTTGTGTATTGTACTCCTGAAGGTCCTGTTAAACAAGTCATTTCTTACTGTCCTACCCTATGGTAATTTTGGTAGAAGGGACAGACTGAATCCATTTTCCCTTGTGTGCCAAATCGGAGTTGGTCGTATAGTTGTTTTGAGTTTTGTCCATGAAATTTCATCATCTCTTTCTGTACTTAATTAATCTGCTGTGCAAGATTCTGTCCAGTGGTGCATGCCAATGTCATCAGATTTGCTGTAAATATGCCAAATATGTATTGCAACTCTTATTGTTACTGTAATGTTTCAGGAAATTTTTCATGTTCTTTTTTGTGTCGTCCCACCATGTTAGTGGGTCTGACAAACAAACTAAGACTGACTTCCTAGCCAAAAGAAACTGGTTTAGAGATGCAAGAAAATGTCCATCTTTTATCAGTTCTGTGTTAAACTTCCACAGTCCTGGTCCTTTGAAAAAGGGGGGAGGGGCTGTACCTAGTGTGACTGAAACCATTTTATGGTCTGAAAATTCCAGGGGCTGAACTTCAGCTTCCTTAATAGGGAGGCCTTAAGAAATAAAAATAAAATCTGTTTGTGTTGTTAATACCCCTTTTTGGAATGTGGGAGAATGCTTCTGTGTTTTTCCTAGGTATGCATATCTTAACCGTGCAGTGCATAAACTTTGGAGCAAAGCTTGTGAATCACAGTATAATTTCTGGGTTCTGGAGTATGCACTCTTATCCTGTAGGCTAAGACCACAGTTGAAATCCCCTGCAATGATGACATGTCTGAATGTATGAAGGTAAGGCTGTATGAGTTTGAGGAGCTCAATCCGGGCTGTTTTAGACTGTGGGGCATACTGAAACATTGAGGTTTTCACTCATGTTTTTTGCTGTGAGGGTGAGCTGAATTTAAAATAAAGACAATCTGCTTTTTAATGCGTCTGTCTTGGTGTAAGTGTGTGCCAGTGTTTATGTTCTTCTGTATTCACTTTGTACTCTGTGCACCACATACCGAGTAGTGGCTCTGTTTTGTTTGTTGATTTACTACTCTGTACATTTTATTTTGAATCACAGCACCCAGGATAAGGGCTCTACCTGGTGCCACACCATATAGTTTGACTAATTTAAATTCTGTCATCCTAATTAATATCCCAACCCGGAGCAAGCCTCCTGCCCTATGGACCAAAAAGAAGGGCCCAGGAGCCAGTCCCTTTGTGCTTGCTGGATTTCATGTGTCGTGTGAAACCTTACATCTTGAACAAAAATTAACCCAAGTTTCAGAAAGCGCAGGAAGGAAAATACAGTCTGCCTTTTCTCTGTTTGCTTAATACTATTAACATTAATAGTATAACAAGATAGAGCTTCACACATCAAAATGCAGAGTATAACACCATACCATCCTGCTTTCATTTCAAACTACCTTTTCCTGTTTGTTTGGCCTCTCCCTTTCATTTTTGTTCAGGCCTTATGTTTCTGTGGGCCTGTTCCTCCTTTTTGCACCTCAGTATCTGTGCTCCCCTCTGGGTGTGAGGAAGAGGAGTCCATATCCCCCTCAAACTCTTCAAAGTTGTCCTGCAAAATCTCATATTTGTTAGCAAGTTCTACAGCAGAGGTTTTTGTCACTTTTGGGGGTGTCCAACTTTTGCCGGTTTCTTGTGGATTGTCTGCTGACACTCTGTGCTGGTCCCTTGGGAGGGGGCATCTCAGATGTCTGGGGTGCCACATACAACAGGATCAGTGGAGGTAGATGGGAGGGTTTAGGAGTGGTGCACCACTTGCTCCATAGAGCTGGTTTGGGGGGGCACTTCTGCTGGAATGGGTATTGTACTGGGAGATTCATTTGTCTCAACGGGGAGGCTGTCTGTGCTGGGGGAGGTCTATTCCTTATTTTAGCTTTCTGTGCTTGTGTGATCAGGAATCTCTGTTCTGCCCCCTTATCATGATCAGTTTGATTATGCGCTGTCCAAACACAGTTTTGGAAAGTATGTCCTACTTCCTCACAAAGATTGCACTTACATTCGTTTAGACAGTTTATACCTGTATGGCCCAACTCTCCACAAATTGCACATTTAATTTTGTTGCAGGCACTGCTGGGATGCGTTGTATCCCTACCTCTGTAACAGGCCTTTGGCTGGCTGGGGTAGAATAAAACCCCTCTACCTTGGCCTAGAAAAAAAGAGTTGGGGAGATGTAATACCCCAGAATCATTGGATTTCAACAACACTTTTATCTCCCCCCCATTCCATATGTTCTCAGAATCTCGAATTGCTTCTGGTTCTCCTAGTACAGTACAACAAAATTTTAACCAATACGCTACATCAGACATATTAACACCTTCATTGCGGAACAAAATGGTAATTGTTTTATATGACGGTTTAGTCAGTGGTATAGCAATAAAGGGAGCCTATAAGGCAGTTCTTTTCAATGTATGGTATTTTGCCCAAAATCTCTCCAGGCCTCAAGTCGACTTAAAGCTGACATCAAATGTGGTTGCTCCCAAAATGTGTATGAGTGCGTATATTTCGTGGGAAAAAAATGTCATTGAGTCCTTTAGCAAAGTTCTGGCCACAAACAAGCAGTCTGGTGGTTCTGGCATACCACCCACATAGTATAATCACACAGCATTGTGCCTTTTTGCTGGAAAATTGGTAGCTTGAAAAGAGAAGAGAAAGGCTTTTTTTGTGTTTCTGGTCTGAAGTTAAGAGGAGCTGCTGCTTTGATGAGCAGTAGCTAACGTCTCTGGTGGGCCATTTTGTTCTTGCTGCGAGGTATTTGGTAAATTAAGGACTGGATTTTGTGTTAAATTCAAGCCTTCTGGTATTTGTAGAACCTCCCAGAGGATAGGGCCCTGTTTTGGGTTTTGGGCCTTGTCTAGAGAATGCCTCCTTGTGGGAGTCTGGGGAAAATCCAAAGCTCTTGGCATCTGGATTGGGGAGAATATAACCAGTGATTGTTTCTTAGTGTTTCCTTCCCCAATTTTTTTCCTGTACACCATTAGCCCCCACAGTCTCAGAAAGATCCAAATTACTTACAGAGGTTTGCAGTTGTGAGTCTGAGGTATCTGCATTCAGCTGTACTGCTACATTCACTTCGGCCAGCAGCTGCGTTGATGCTCTGATGTTGGCGCTCAGCTGAGGGGTTTTGACAGACTCAGCTGCGCTGTCAGAGCGGAGCCACCAGATTTATTGCTGCAGTGTCATTTTCTTGAATAGGAACTTATGCTCCTCGGCCTCAAGAATTCACTGCAACTCAAATGTTTCCTCCATGTCCTTTTCTGAGGATGTCTGTGGGAGCTCTTTATCCTCCAGTGAGTCAGTTTCACATTGTGTCCATTGGGATTGCGGGCCTGTACAAGGGCGGTCTGATGTTTGTTATGGTGCTCATTTCAGCCGTCTGCTCCATTTGGTTTTTGTCAGTTGTTCTCCGTCCATTTCCCAAAACTGTAATGGCCTCTGCTTGGGTTGAGATGGGAGAGGAGACCTGCTCTCCCACCTCCATGTCTTCCAGCCGCTCCTCCGTTCCACCATCTGCCATCTTGGTAAGCTGCCAAGACAGCTGAGAGTCCCCCCCCCCCCATAGTCAGAGTAGTTTTTTTTTATTGAAAGTGTGACATACAACTATACAAAAAGAAATACAAAATGCAGTCAAGGTAGAGAAATCAAGAACTTTAGGTAAGAAAAAGAAAACACCCCCAAATCCCACAAACCCTAAAGGAACAACCGAAAAAATGAATAAAACTAAAAAAGGGGGCACCACCATTCTGTACATGATGGCAATTTCTTATTAAAGACACCCATTTCTACCAACCCATAACCCATTTTCCTATTAATGCAACCATATCTTAGGTCATCCCATTCCTACTACCTAACAGGTACCTTAAGGCAAATTCTTAAATGCAAAACCCCCTCCACATACTTCATACAGTATCATAAAAATGATATTTCAAATCCTAGTGATAGACTTCAATGCATGCAGTTTCACACATTTTCCCTATAAGTCATTCTTTGCTGTTGAAATACATATTTCTTCCTGGTCTGTCATAAATAGAATTTCATTACTGCGAAGACTATGTCTAACGTATTCCTATCATATTTAAGCAGTCTTCCAGTAAAGTCCCCCAAAATAAACTGATTATTAGCCATATTGTTTAACCAGGGCAGTGTCCATCTATGAGCTAAAAATACCCATAAATTAATCGTATAAATACATTCAAACAAAAAATTTGTCATTGATTCAAGTGGAGCCCAACACTCCAAGTAGGGCAGGATCTGTCCTTTATAGGTTTGTGCTTCCAGTTTCCCCTGACATTTCTCTTATCATAAGTGTACAGTCAAACACTGTCCCACATTCTTAGGGGGATTTTCTTATTATTTAACTGGTGGATAACGTTCTGTGTTTTATTTACATGGCAATTAGGTAATTCTGGTGATGCAGGGCAAATTTGCCCTAAAATTACATGGTACAGTTGGAGTCTATTTAAAGACAGTATCTGGGCTTTAGTAATCTTCCAGGTACTCATTTTCTTTAAGGCAGATTTTACATACACAGATATGTGTAGCGAAGAAACTAAATTAGGTGAATCTACCTCCCATCTCTCAAGGTAGGGTCCTAGCACACTCCAAACCCATTCTCGACAAACAGAACGGTTCTCCTGGAGACCTATTTTAATGGAACTTGTTCAGAATAGGGTGTGGAAAAATACCAATAAATGCAACATACCCAATTCTCCTTGTTTCCTATTTAAATAAGTGTAATCCCTTTTTACGGGGTTCAAAATGACTGCCCCACAACATCTGGAAAAACAGACTGTAAATTCTGGTGTCATATTGTAAGGGGATAGAAAAACATAGAAACATAGAAACATAGACTTTGACGGCAGATAAGGACCGCTTGGCCCATCTAGTCTGCCTATTTCCCTACCTACAGGATAGGCCGTAGATCCTAGTTAACCAACAGCCTATTTCTTCCTACCCCCCACAAGAATTGTCTTATGTCTGTCCCATGCATTCTTGAATTCTCCCACAGTTTTAGACCCCACAGCCTCCTCAGGAAGGCTGTTCCATGCATCCACTACCCTCTCTGTGAAATAATACTTCCTCACATTGCCCCTGAACCACCCTCCTTCTATCTTTAAATTGTGTCCCCTTGTTCTTGCACGTCTCTTTTTCTGAAAGATGCTACCCTCTTGGACTTTGTTGATTCCACTGAGGTACTTAAAGTTTCTATCATGTCCCCTCTCCTTCTTTCCTCAAGGGTATACATATTAAGCTCCTTTAGTCTCTCCTCATCGGCTTCTCTTGCAGACCCTGCATCATTTTAGTTGCCTTCCTCTGGACTACCTCTATCCTGTCTATGTCCTTGCGGAGATGGGGTCTCCAGAACTGGACACAGTACTCAGATGGGGTCTCACCAACTGTCTGTACAGAGGGATAACAACTTCCTGTTTTCTGCTGCTGATGCCTCTCCTATACATCCCAGTATACCCCCAGCCCTCCCTACTGCCTTCTCACATTGCTTGCTAACCTTAAGGTCATCTGATATGATTACCCCCAGGTCCCTTTCCTTTTTGTTGTTGTTACTACCTCCCACCCATTGTGTAATCTTCCACTGGGTTCTTGTTTCCCAGGTGCATTATTTTGCACTTCTTTGCATTGAATCCTAGCTGCCATACTTCTGACCATTCCTCCAACCTTGCCAAGTCCCTTTTCATCCTTTCCACGCCTCCTTGTGTATCAACCCTGTTGCAGATCTTTGTGTCATCTGCAAAAAGGCATACTTTTCCTTCCAGTCCCTCTGCAATGTCACTGATCAAGACATTAAAAAGGACTGGACCAAATACTGAACCCTGCGGTACCCCACTAGTAACCTCTCTTTCTTCAGAGTGGACTCCATTTACAATTACCTTCTGTGTCCTGTTGTGCAGCCAATGTTTTACCCAGGCTACCACCCTGGGACCCACTCCCAGGCTAGTTAATTTGACTATTAATCTTTTGTGTGGGACTGTGTCAAATGCCTTGCTAAAGTCTAGGTAGGCCATGTCCACAGCCCCTCCCTGGTCTACTACTTTGGTCACCCAGTCAAAGAAATCTATTAGATTCGTCTGACATGACCTTCCTGCTGTGAATCCATGCTGCCTTGGGTCCTGTGCTCCACTGGCCTCTAGGTACTCAACTATTCTTTCCTTCAGAAGTGACTTCATCACTTTCCCTACCACAGAGGTCAGACTGACAGGTCTGTAGTTTCCTGCCTCTGTCTTGCTCCCACTTTTGTGAAGGGAATCACATCCGCCTTCCTCCAGTCCTCAGGTACCACCATCCTCCCATGATTTATTAAAAGAGTAGCCAGTGGTTTCACTAGTTCCTCCTTAATTTTTTAGAATTCTGGGGTGAATTCCATCAGGACCCATTGCTTTGTCCACCTTCAGTTTTAGGAGTTCTTGCAGAACCCTTTCTTCTGTGAAAGGACTGGGATCGACCCTCTATCCAGAGTGCTTCTGTTAATTGGATTAGGCACTTCCCTCCTCTTTGTGAATACTGAGCAGAAATATTCGTTCAGTATCCCTGCTTTTCACTGTCCCCTGCCCACCCACACGTTCATTCTATTCAGCCTCACTATCCCTCCTTTGTCTTTCTACACTCGCTGATGTACCTATAAAGGTTTATCCCTTCTTAACTGAGTTTGCTATCTTTTCCTCAGTTTGGGCCTTTGCTATTCTGACTTCCTCCCTGCTTCCTTCTGCCTTAACTGGTACAGCTCTCTGTCCTGCTCCTTCTGTGTTTCCTTATACTTCGAATGCTATCTTTTTCTTCCTGACTTTCACAGCCACCTCTTTTGAGAACCATAGTGGCTTTTTCTTTCTTTTGATTTGTTTATTTGCTTCACACAAAGGCTTGTTGCCTCTGTGATGGCAGTTTTGATGATTCCCCATTGTTGCTCCACACCTCCTTCTAGCCTGTTTGCTAGTGCTTTTCTGAGGCACTCTCCCATCTTGCCAAAGTCAGCTCTCCTAAAGTCCAGTACCCTCACTTTTGTATGGCTTGACTCTGTAGCTGAGTTTAATGTGAACCACACTGTTTGATGGTCACTTGTCCTCAGATGGCAACCCACTTCTAGATCTGAGATCCTCTCACTGCCCCCGTTTGAGAGTACGAGGTCTAAGATTGCTCCCTCACGAGTGGGTTCTGAAACTAGCTGTCTAATGCCTGCCACCTGTAGGGCATCAAGAATGATCCTGCTCTTGGATGTGGCTGCAGCAAATGTGCTCCAGTTAACATCTGGCATATTCAGGTCTCCCATCAATAGTATCTCCCCTTTCTCTGACATTCTAAGAATGCATTCTATCATATCCTTGTCCATTCCCTCCCCCTGACATGGGGTCTGTACACAACCCTGTGCGGATTGTGGTGCCTTTCCAGTCTCCAAGGTGACCCACAGTGCCTCCTCTCCTCCCTGTTTACTCTTTTGTTCAGTTGCTTTTATCCCTTCCTTTACATAGAGAGTTACCCTCCCTCTTCTCCCTGCCTGTCTCTCCTGTAGGTTATGTACCCTGGTATGTTAACATCCCAGTCATGGTTCTCTGTGTACCATGTTTCTGTGACTGCTTACGATATCCAGGCATCCCTCTTCCATCAAGGCCACCAGCTCAGGAGCTTGTTGCCCAGACTACGGCATTGGTACTTATTACCCTCCATTTCCTGATGGCCTTACTCCCTTTGCCTCATCCCTGTCCTTCTTGCCTTTGTCACTTTCTCCATTTACCCTGCCTCTCTCCCTATCGACACCTCTATGTTGGTGTTTGCCGCACTTACTACTGTGATTATTTGGGGGTTAGGATTTCCTGCTCCTTTCCAGTGCCTCCCTTGGCTAGTTTAAAAGCTTGCCAATGTAGCATTTAAACCTATCACCTAGGATCCTGGTTCCCTCCTGGACAGATGCAGCCCATCATGCCAGTATAGGCTTCATCACTCCAGGTGGACCCCAGTCCCCAATGAAGTCAAATCCCTGAGCTCCCACCAGTTTTCAACCACTGATTGAATCCCATGGTGCAGAACACCCTAGCCTCTCCTATGCCATAGATGGGCAGCACCTCCGAGAAGGTTACCGTGCGTGCTACTTGACTAAGGCCCCTCCCCAATTCCACAAACTCTTCCTGCACTTCTCTAATCCCTTTCTTAGCCAGGTCATTTGTCCCTAGGTGGACAATGACATCCAGCTCCCTCCCCTGTGCAGCTGCTCGGGCAATCCTGAGGATTTGCTCCCTGTCCCTGCAAGCCATGGCACCAGGCAGGCACCTTACCTCCCTCTCCCCTTCATCCCCCAGTTCTACCTTCCTAACAATGGAGTCCCCAACCAGGAGTTGTTTCCTTCCCCTGCAGGGTCCCCTGCCACCCTCCTGTGGGTCTCCTTTGTGGAGGTTCCCAGCATCCTCCTTGGTCTCCACTGCAGGTGCCTCCATAGAGGAACCACACTTTGCCAGAATGGCATAGGAATTGTGGAGAGGTACAACTGGAGGGATGCGCCTCTGTTCCTCCACCACCCTCACCCTCCCTGAGCCCACTGTGGTCCAACCGCTCCTCTTTCTTGGCAACCTCTGAGGCAACAGCAGTGGCACTGGTGGTCCCTGGATGGAAGAGGAGGTCCCACAAATCCTGGTCAACTCAGCCTGGAGATGAGCAACCTCCTCCCTCAGCCCAGAGAGGTGCCTGCAGATGGGACAACACCACATCCTCCAGAACATCTCCTGGAAGACTGCTGCTCACAGCCACTGCCTGCACCACTCAATCATGTCTTCTTTCTGGCCCCTTAACTGTTTTCAATCCTTACTCTTTCCTCTGTTTTTTCTCTCTCTCCTTACTTTCTGCCTGTGTGCCCTTTAAGCTTCTGATTGTCCTGTTCTGAGACAAGAATATCCTATATTTCTCAGTGGACCACTTACTTGCTCAGAGGCAGACCTCCAGCAGCTAGAGGGGGCCGGAGAGCTACTCCTGCCCTTCTAGGATGGTGGGTCTTTGGTGGTTCTGTGATTACTCACTTCCTGCTCCCAAACAGGAAGTTCCTGTTGTCAGTCAAATCCTGTGCCTATAAAAATAGAACTAGCTTTGGGTGGGGGGGGGGTGGAGGAGAGGGAAGGAGGGCAATACAGTCCCAGCAGAGAAGTCCAGTCACACAGCAGTCCTTTCTTCTGGTGTCTTCTGCCAAGATATTAAAGTAATCTTTCTAAGGCAGTCTTTAAATGTAGCTTCCTTCTAGCTAAGCCACTCCCTCTACTTACTAGATCTTTCTACCAGTAATTTAAACCTCACAGCAGTTAAGTCCTTTCAATCACCTGATATTTACACCTATAACTGTTCAGATACCCATTCAGTTCAGTTAACCCAGACAGACACAAACACACACACACTTTTTTTTGTTTTGTATGTTAGTTTTTTTTACCCTAAATTAAAGGTCCAAGTACAAAAGTTCTTCTACTTTAGTCCCAGCAGAGAAGTCCAGTCACACAGCAGTCCTTTCTCCTGGTGTCTTCTGCCAAGATAAATCCATGCAATATACAATAGGATAGGAACCAAAAACTGTTTAATCATAAAAATGCATTTGAATTTAGATAACTGCAATCCCTTCCGTCTTGCAACAAGAGCTTCGCATTTAGTAAGGGAAATAGTCCACTTTGTGGCTGCCGAGTCCTCGCCCCCAATGTAAACCTCTAAAATTTTAATTGGGTCTGCCTTAATGTGTATCCCTGCTATAATAGTCTCATGCCCTGTGCCCCTACATAAATACTGCAGCTTTTTGACACATTAATTTGGGTTCCAGAAATAGCCAAACACATTAGTTTTTGCTCCACTGTTATTGTGACACTATCCTTGTTTTTACAAAACAACAACAGATTGTCCACGTAGGCCAAAGATTTCAATTTGGAGTTTCCATATGGGTTACAAAATCCTTCAATTTCCAGATTATCCCATATGTGTTGTATGCAGGAATCTAAATATAAAATATATAGTACCGGGCTGTGGGGACACACTTGTCTGACTCCACTCCTTATTTGAATTGGTGCTCCTATACAACCTGTAATCAAGGGTGCAACTGTTGTCTGGCTGTACAAAAGATTAATCCATTTTATCAAAGGAAGGTGGATCCCATATTTTTCCAGAATATGAAACAAAAAGGTGTGTGATACTCTGTCAAAGGCATTGCTTTGGTCCATTGACAGTAAAAATCCTGTCTGATTATTTTGTTTGCAGAATTTGTAGCAGTCCCTAACAATCATTAGATTGTCCTGTATCTTTCTCCCAGACACTGAACATGCCTGTGAGAAATGAATTAAGGATTTTAAGGAGCTCTTTAATCCATTTAAAAAATGGTTGTTAAAATTTTCCAATCTGAATTTAAAAGGCAAATGGGCCTCCAATTTTGTAACAAGGTTTTATCCCCCTTTTTAAATAAGAATCTTAGTAATCCCATAGAGAAATCTGAGTTCATTTTACATTCAGTGGTTATCTCTGTAAATAAAAGAAACAAAAAGGGGGTAATTTCCTTCATAGTAGTCCATCCCAACCTAGCGATATGTTTTTTTTTCATTTTAGATATGGCCAATTCAATCTCCTCTACTGTTACAGGTGTCTGTAAAGCTACCTGCTCCTTGTGGTACAAAAGAGTACCAATATTGGACAGGTATTCTTCCCTCTCTTCCACAGATCCTATTGGTGAATCCTCTAACTCCTGAAAATGTTGTTTTATTATCTGTTCTAGCTCATTTCTTTTTGAGCACAACCTACCAGTCTCATCCTTTAATTCAGTTATAGTTGCAGAATATAATTTGGTTTTGCACGCTGCACAGGGGTCACTCGTAGGCATTTTGGTAGTACCGAACTAAAGTTCTGTTTTTAAAGTTGAAGCCCAGTCATATTGATAGGCTTTCATTTGTTGTTTTATGTTAGAAATTTGTTCAGAATAATCTACACTGAAGTTATTCATTGCAGAAAATCATACTTGAAATCATTGTCTTAAAGCTAAATATTTTAGAAATTTCCTGGATTGTGTTTGTGCGTCATGTTTCTGAAGCCATCTTTTGATGGATATTTTTGAGTCCTCCCATCATACTCCCATAGAATCATACCGACATTGGACCGTCCATCTGGCCTGAAACTCTGCAAATATGCTCGATTTCACCCTAGTATTCTGGAAAGACTGTACATTAGCTCTCCATCTGTACTTATTTTTTGCGCTGGTGGGTGTCAAACCTATTTTCGCGTGTACCAAAAGATGATCAGATAACTCACACAGTATTGTGCCTAGGGATTGCACTGTCAGGTGTGGATAAGCTATCCTTGAGGCTAACTTCCCTCTGAAATAAGTGCTCTCTGGGGTTTTACACAATGTTTTATACATATCTTGCAGACCCGCTTTGGATAAGCATTTTATGTTAGCGTGGGAATCGCTGTAAACTTTTTTCCTTGCATTTAGTCGGTCTAAAGTGTCTATTTTGCTGTTGAAATCCCCTGCAAATCTGCTCTAATACCATTACTTGTTTTGCTTTTACCTGGGGGGAATACACATTGCTAAACCTACATAGTTTTCATTTTCAGGAGTTAGAGGTTTCTTAGAATGGGAGTGGTGTACAGGCCACCATCTCAGATGGAGGAGTTAGACAGGGAACTAGCGGTACAGATCAGAAGGACCTGTGAGAAGGGTAGTGTGGTGATTGTGGGGGACTTCAACATGCCAGGAGTGGACTGGAGTACCCCAACAACCAAGAACAGAAGAGAGCAGGTACTGCTGGATGCCTTCCAAGACAGCTTCCTGCTGCAAATGGTCAGTGAACCAACCAGGTTAGGGAATACCCTTCACCTTGTGCTGGCAAATGGGGACTTTGTGAGAGAACTTACAGTGGAAGAACCACTGTCAGGGAGTGACCACCACTCAGTATGGCTCACATTGGATATGGGCAAGGAAGGAGTTGAATCTGGCACAAGAGTTCTGGACTTCAGGAGGGCCAACTTTGGGAGGATGGGGGAAGTGGTACAAGGGTACCTGGCCAGAATTCAATCTAGTATGGACATAGCCAGAGGTGGGAGCTCATAAAGCTGGGGATAGCGGAGGCAACCAAAACCTGCTGCAAGGCCCAGAGCAAGAAGGCTAGGGCTAAGAAACTGAGCTGATTGAGCAAGGAGGTCATGGAAAAGGTAAGGAGGAAAAGAGCTGCCTTTAGGAAGTACAAAAATACAGGGAGAGGGGAGGACAGGGAGGAGTACTTGACAGAATCGAAGGAGGTGACAAGGGCAGTAAGGGGAGCCAAGGCATCTATGGAACTCAGGCTGGCAAAAGGCATTAAGAAGGGAGAAGGACTTCTTTAGGTATATCAGGGAGAAAAGGAGCTGTAAGGACCACATAGTAAGGATTAGGAAGGTGGGGTTGGATGGAAGCAGGGGTGCGATAAGGCAGAAGCACTAAATGAGTACTTCTGCTTAGTATTTACTAAAGAGAAGAGGGGTGACACCCAAGGGGAGAATGGCAGAAACGGAGGGAGGGGTGACAGATGAAATCATGGAGGGCAGAGTTCAGGAGGGTTTGAAGGCACTGAGGGTGGATAAGGTGCCAGGCCCAGATGGCATCCACCCCAGGGTACTGAAGGAGTGGCAGAGGTCCTTGCAGGACCTTGGCAGACCTATTTAATGCCTCACTACATTCAGGTGTGTACCTCAGGACTGGAGGATGGTCATGTGGTGCCCCTCCACAAGAGTGGCCCCAAGGATGAACCGGGAAACTACAGACCAGTGAGCCTCACATCCATTGTGGGTAAGCTAATGGAGACTATCCTGAAGGAGAGGCTGGTGGCCCTCCTAGAAGCAAAAGGACTACAGGACAGAAGACAGCATGGCTTCATACAGGGCAGATCCTGCCAAATCAACCTGGTGGAGTTCTATGACTGGGCAACTAGGCAACTGGACAGGGGCCATGCAGTGGATGTCCTGTATCTGGACTTCAGTAAGGCATTCGACTCGGTGCCACATGAAAGGCTGGGAAGTAAGTCAGTAGGCACAGGGGCAGGTACAAAGCTGGTGAGATGGGTAGGGAACTAGCTTCAGGGAAGGCAACAGAGGGTGGTGGTGGTGGGTGGGGAGCTCTCACATCCATGGGTAGTGATGAGCGGTGTTCCACAGGGCTCGGTGTTGGGAACAGTGTTGTTTGGGATATTCATTGCAGACATATCATTGGACATCAAGAGCAAGATCAGTCTGTTTGCTGATGATACCAAGGTAGAAGTGGTGGTGGATGACCTGGGGGATGGCAGGGGTTACAGGATGATCTGGCAAAGCTTGAAACCTGGTCAGACACCTGGCAACTGGGGTTTAATGCCTAAAAGTGTAAGGTGCTGCATTTTGGGATGAAGAACCCAAGGAGGAGTTACCAGCTGGGGGAGTGCAGCTAGCGCAGACAGAGGAGGAGAAGGATCTGTGGGTGCTCATTACAGGGTCAATGAACAACTCAGCACAATGTAGGAAGGCAGCTGCAAAGGCCAACAAAATGCTGGGTTATATTGCAAGGGGTATATCCTCGAGGAGGGAGGAAGTGATTCTGCCACTGTATAGGTCATTAGTTAGATCGACTCAGAGTACTGGTGCAGTACTGGTGCCCGTATCTGAAGAGAGACATTAAGTTACTGGAGGTGCAGTGCAGGGCGACAAAGATGATCAAGGGGCTGGGGACTTATCATATGAGAGGAGGCTGAGGAGTTGAACATGTACTCACTGGAGTAGAGGAGGACAGGGACATGATTGAAACCTTTAAGTACATGAAAGGAATAAACAAGACAGGTACAGAGGGCTGTTCAAAGTAAGGGAGGGAGGGACACAGGGGCCATGATATGAGACTGGAGGAGGAAGGTTCAGGAGGAGATGAGGAACACTTTTTACAGAGAGGGTGGTGGCTGGGTGGAATGTGTTACCTGCAGAAGTGGTATCCAGTAGAACAGTGGACTGTTTCAAAAGGGGATGGGACAGGACAAGGGGGAGGGTCAATGAAGGAGAAGGGTGGAAGGGAGGGGCAGCGGCAGAATAAGGGGTGCTAGTTGCACATTCGAGCAGACTTGATAGACCTCTAGTCCTTTATCTGCTGGCAAATTTCGTATGTTCGTATGTTCGTAACCCATCCAAAATGAGAACTTTGCCTGGAACTAGATCAATTAGTTTCTGCAATTTAAAGCCTTTTCCTTTAAATAAAATTACCACCCCATCTGCCCTATCCATAGGAGGGTCCCCAAATCCACTCCCTTTTACACTGTGTAAGGCGGTAAGCATTATCCAGCCACGTTTCCTGTAAAAAAATGTCAACATGCAGTTGTTCAAATACCGACAATATAGCAGACCTTTTCTCAGCATTTTTTATGTTACACAGATTAAGAGTGACAATGTTCAAAGTGTCCATAAGGGTGTAAGTAAGGCAGATGTAACAGATTTATTAGATACTAATATCATGACTTTTTGTCCCTTCAATATGTTTTTTCTTTTTTCTGCCATCCAGGCTATCAGGTAAGGGTAAAGAGTGTGTGGAAGTGTCCGATTCCAGGTCCTCATGATCAGAGACCCCCTCAGTTTTTGGATTTCGATAGAGCCTCAAATCTGTTTGAGGTTGCCACTGGGGAGGCTTTGGATGCTTGCAATCTGCACGTCTCCTGGTTGTGTGAGAAGACCATTTGGGGGAGGGTGGCATTGTTTGCAGAATTCAGTCTCGCCCTGAAGGTATCCTGAGCAGCAGTATCAAATGTGCTGGACCCATGTGTATGTGGTGCGTCATTTGTGGTGGGAGTAGTGGCAAAGGGTATCACTGGTGGCTGGTCTCTTTGCTCACTATCTTGCCTCACAGCCTTGTTTGCCTCTGCTGGTCTAGTCTCAGAATGGTCAGTTTGAGAGTGAGGGGGGGTTGGGAAGGTGGAAATCCAGGACCCCCTGCCACCCCAGTGGTCTTCCTTTGAGCATTCATGATTAGATTATCTTGATTCACTCCATCAGTATGATTATGAGCGGCCCAGGGACATTTCTGGAAGACATGACCCCTGGCATCACAGAGGTTGCATTTTGCGACATTGTAACAAGCTGTACTCAAATGGTTGTACTCTCCACAGATAATGCATCTTAATTTATCACAAGTGCTGGCTAGGTGTGTACTTTCTCCACACCTATAGCAAGCCTTTGGCTGTCCCCCATAAAAGCATACCCCACGATCTTTTCTGATAAAAAAGCTATTAGGATAATACACAGTGCCATTCTCCGTCTTGTGCAGTTTTACTCTGAAGTGCCACCCCCCGGTACAAAATTGCTCCGAGTCAATTATATGCTCTTGTGCACTAAGTACATTGCATTTCTTCTGGAGCCAATGATGCACATCGCTGATACTGACTCCATCATTTCTGAATATGATTGTAATTTTTTTTTACTTGCCAGGCTCCCACGGCTTTTGGAGGAGGCCTCGTACCCACTCCTACTCCATCCACCTGGGCATCCCTCTAGGCAACCCCACCCTGGTTTCATCTTTTGCACGGGGGGCCGGGGTATATACATTTTTCCCCTTTTCTCCCTTTAGACCCCTGAGGATGCTGGCATGAAGGACATATGTACAGGCAGATGATGTGCTGATGCACGCTGTTGCCAAACACCCACAGTTCCTCCCTTCCCCGGCTTCTCCGAGGAGCTGCTGTTGCCCCTGAAAGCCCATGCTTCCACCGGCCCCAGGAGCATCAGGGGCTGAAGGCACCCCCGGTAGCCCACCCCAGGAGTAGGAGTACATCCGTTGGGATGCTCAATTCTCCATCCCCCAGCTGACCCCCGGCAACCCGAGTCCGTTCCCGAACCTGGGTCACCGGTGTGGTGTGAGGTGTGGCATCCAGCACCTCAACCCTCAGTGCCACCAGGCCAGAAGATTGTAATTTTTTTGATTAATGGCTGAGTTAGGGGAATCACCATGAAGGGGGTCCATAAAGGAGAGAACTTAACCTGGTTGTATTTAAACCAGAAATGGTCCAAACCTTGGGGAAAGTTGAAGCTGATATCAAAATTGTCTTCCCCTGATATGTGTATCAGGGCATGCACATCCCCAGGAGAAAACATCAATGAGTCCTTCATTAATTGAACCTTCTGTGTTTCTATGTTTCTAATGTGACCCACATATTCCCTGTCAGGGTGCAACTCTAGACCTCCCCTGTAATGTAGACAGACAGTGTTCCTACGTGGTTTGCGGGTGGTTCTATTGAAAAGCTCCGAGAATCTTTGTTGCCTGGGGGGGGAGGGTCGGTTGTGCATCCTGGGGCTCATCTTCGCTAGAACTGGCTGCACTGTGGAATTGTTCTGAGTCATCAGGTATATCTTCCACTGAATTCCCTCTTGGTTCTTTATTTTGGGGTGGTGCCTCAGTTTCAGTGGGCCCATCCTCAGCTCTGTCACTGACCTCGTGGTCCAGAGTTCCCTCATTCACCTCAGCGGTATTCAAATTCTTCGCTGTCTCATTTTGAACCTCATGTCTATTCAACTGGGTCATTTGTTCACTAGGTTTCGTCTCTGAGTTTAAAGCATGGTAAGCTTGAGACCATGGGCCTGTGCTGCCTGTAAAGAAATAAGTATTGCTTGTGCCTTCAAAATTTTTAGTGCTAACTACATCTTGTGATTTCCCCACATCAGGTTCAAAAAGTGTTTCACTCACCCTGTTTGCCTTGTGAACTCCAAAGTGATCCTCTGGAACCTCTGTTGCTGTCGGGTGCCTCAGCCCTGCTCCAGCTGTGCTGTGTGAGTCATCCTGTGGTGTTCCTTCACTTCAGAAGTCAAAAGAAGGATCGGGTATCCATATCCCATCCTTGTTCAGCATTCATCCTGCATCCATCAATGCTGACTCAGGTATCCAAGATTCTGTTGTATTTTCTGGTGATTCTGTATGAAAATACGTTTAATGTCATCTCTGGCAGTAGACTCACTCAGTGTGCTTGTGGACCCAGATGGAAGGGACTTCCATTTTGTTTGGATACTTGTAGATTTCTCCAGCTTCCTCCATTTTACCTCTTTTTTCAGTTAAATCCTTCCTTTTCCTCAAAACAGGTTCTTCAGTGACCAGTTCAGTCGAAAGTTGCATACATTTCTTTTGAATATTGCGTTCCAGCAAATCCTCCGCATTGTTGGTTTTTGCAACCGAAACTTCCATATCAGATGTATGTTGAGCTGGATCCTCTATTTATTTATTTATTAAATTTTGGTGACTGGGTAAGCCCACTGAGCCCCGGAGGTCCCTTTTTCAGGGGCGACCCGGGAAATTACATAACACGAGAGACAACTACAGCGTTAGTTTGGTTTACAGGAATCACAACATATAGGATAGTGCATGGGGAACAGTTGACAACAGGGCTATTCTTTCACCGAGTTGGCACTATGACGACAGATTACCTCGAGAGCGCAGCTCGAGAGGTAATCCGTCATCATAGTGCCAACAAGGTGAAAGATGCCTTGTTGTCAACTGTTTTCCATGCATTTTTCTTTATAGTGTATGGTGGAACGTTGTTTTTGGGGAAAAAAATCAGTACAGCATGTTTCTGCTTCAAAACATTTTTACTGGGTTACTAGAAGGAAAAAAAAACTTTACATTTTTAAAGTTTTCACGCTTGACATTTTAACTGCTTAAGAACTTTACATTTTGAACGTTTTAACGCTAAGCATTAGTACTGCCGCCGACATTGCTACTTTCGCTATGTGTCCTGTCTATGGAGTGAGCCCTAACTGTCAAATGCTGCTCGAGGACACAGTGTGACATTCGCAGTACAGTAGAAAAAATCATTCTGCTGAACTGCTAACGTCACTAGTGTGTGACTACAAGGTTTCAAAAACGATGGATTTCGGTGGAGAACGACGTTCCACCATACACTATAACACGGTTATGGTGACAGGACAGAAGCATAGCTGTCCAAATGGAATAAATAGATAGATCAGCAGTGATAACATTGAATGAATATTAGCACTTTGGCATAGAGTTTAAACAGTGGTGGAGGAATAGGACCTGGTAATCATTTATCTCTGGGTTCCTGTTAGGATCCGGTGCAACGGCAGGAGCTGGAGACTGATAGGAGGGCCTTAAGCCTGGTGCGAAAGTTTTTGATAGTGGGGGCTTCCTGCACCCCAGAAGGGAGCTGGTTCCACAGTGTGGGAGCAGTGAGGGCAAATGACATACCGCCTGCCTTAGTTCTAACACTGGGAACGTCAAGGAGAGTTAAGCAAGTTGTGCGGCGGTGTCGGTGGTTGGCCTTCAGAGCAACAAGACCAGAGAGGTTGGGGGAGGGTCGGGCTGACTAACTTGTAGGCTACACAGAGCAGGGGGTATTGGAGGCATGCACCAGTGAGGGCCAGTTTAGGAAGGATAGGGAGTCGCAGTGGTGATCCCTAGGGTTGGCCTGGGAGGCGAAACGAGCCACCTTGTTGTAAAGTACCTGAAGTCTATTCCTCTCCAACTTTCTCAGCCCTTGCACAACTGGGGCAGCATATATGAGTGTCAGGAGGAGGACGCTGGTGATGATTGAGATTCTGGCTTCGGGTACGAGCAGGTTTTTGAGACGGTAGAGGGTTCCCAGTTTCCCGTGTAAGGTTTTAGTGACTGAGTCCACATGGTTCTTCATGGTGAAGCCCTGGTCCAGGGTTAGGCTGAGGTATTTCAGGGAGGGCACTACTTCTAGGCTGTTGCCAGATGCCGTGGTGAGGTGTAGGTGCTGTGTTCTGTCCTGACCAAGGGATCTAGGGCTGAACAGCATTGCCTTAGTTTTGGACATGTTGAGGACCATTCTGTTCTCAGTGAACCAGTGCTCCAGTGACTGGAGGTCATCTTGAAGTAGGGGGCTAAGGCCTTCCAGATTATTGGTGGACCGGTAGATGACTGCATCATCCGCGTACTGGACAATGGAGCTCCCGCTGCAGTGGTCTGATAGTTCATTAGTGAAAAGGGAGAAGAGGAGGGGCCCGAGTATCGACCCTTGGGGCACCCCCTCTTTTAGTGGAAGTGGCCCAGATATGGTGTCCTTCTACTTTACCCTCTGCGTGCGGCTGGTCAAGTAACTCTCGAACCACTTCAGAGCATGGCAGTCTAGGCCTGTGTTGCACAGCTTAGTGAGTAGGAGATTGTGGTGGACCAGGTCGAAGGCCTTGGAAAGGTCTATGAAGACCACACCAGTGGGGCTACCCTTGTCCAGGTCTTGGAGTACGTCTGTTGCAAATTTGGTCAGAGCTGTGTCTGTCACATGACCTGTTCTGAAGCTGTGCTGGGAAGGTGACAGGATTTTATGGGTCTCTAAGTAGTTGCGTGGTTGTCCATAGATCAGTTTTTCCTGGATTTTTGACAGGATGCAGAGTAGGGAGATTGGTCTGTAGCTGCCAATAGACTCCCGGCAGCCACCCGTGTGGATTGGGACCACGTGGGTCTGTTTCCACTGTGTAGGGATGGCGCCCTCCTTCACTGAGTGGTTGATAAGCCAGGATAGGGGTCTGGCCAGGGCTGGGGTCCCATCCTTCAGCAGCTTGGGGTGAATTCCATTGGGTCCCCCAGAACCAGAGGTTTTTAGAATTTTAAGTTGTGATAGAACCTCTTTAAGCTTGACTAGCCTTAGATGGAAGGCTAGGCGGTCGAGATCAGGGGGAACTCTTGTGCTAGGGTCAGTGGTAAGGGGGGGGGTAAGGCAGCCTTGTATGGGTCTAGGTTAGTGAAGTGGTGGTTTAGGAAGCAGGCAATTAAAGGGTCCTCATGAATTAGTTGTCCATTGACCTCAATGGGGCTGGGCTCGGACTTGCCATTCCCCTTCACCAATTCATTGATGTGGGCCCAGAAAAGTCTAGGGTTCCCTAGGTTATTTTTCTGAAGGTGCATGATGTACTCTTTTTTAGCTTTTTAGCTCTATGTCCATAGAACATCCTGCAATATCAATTGTCTTATAATTCTCTTGCGATACAGTTTAATTCGATTTCCATATTAATGTTCATTTGGGAGAGGTGCTACTCTCCCTCCTCCCCAGCCAAGTCTGGCTACTCCATTACAGGAAATGGGCCCACAGTGCCCCCTTCCCCAGAGCAGGGAAATTTCCTGTGTCCTGGCCAAATTTCCCCCATTCACTAAAAATACCATCTGTATCCCACCCCCACCCCGGATTAGGCTGAAAATAGGCAAAAAATTGTCTAGTCCTCCTTCCCGGTCAACAAAAATGAAATAAAATAAATAAATAAATAAATAAATAAAACTATGGAATTCACTCCCTCCCTCTAGCCATCCAGTTTGCCTCTTCCTAACACTCACTCTTCTCTCTTTGGGATTTCATTTCTCACTCCTGCAGTTGCTTCTGATATCTGTCCCTGTTACACTACTCGCAATCCAACTACCCCCCCTCCTCTCCCCATCTCCCATTCCCACTTGACTAGCCCCATTTACACTCCCTATATCATCAACCCTTGCACCTTCTGTAAACCCTTCAATTACCTTGGCACTTTTTTTGTATTCAAATTTTTTTTATTGAGTTTTCAACATTGAAAGAATAACAATCAAGGATTTTATACTGCAAAAAACAAAGTTAACAAATTTGTTAACGCTAAAAGCACTGAACATCTATAAATCTTAGATATAAAGTAAGTGTATACCATGTCTAAAATGGAAAATTGAAAATTCTATAACTTATTACTAGGGTGTTCCAAATGAATTTTTATCTAAATATTCAAAGTATCAGTCTGACAAAGATGTGAGGATAGATATTTGTTCCGTTCCTTCTAGAACTGTTCCATTTTACCTAAGGCAAAGTGTGAGAGACACTCATTTACAGCCAGATTATTTAAAGATTCAATCCATGATCCCAAAGTGGGAAGCTTGGTGGATCTCCAGTACATCAGAATCAGTCTTTTTGCTTCAATTAGAATAGTTCATATCCAGTCCAGATGAAAATTGTTACGTTCACAAGTAGTGGGGAAAATGCCCAGCACCACTAGTTTGGGTGTATTTGGGATGGAATATGAAGTTACCTTGGAGCAGGTAGATAAAACGTTTCCCCAGAAAAGAGTTAATTTAGGGCAAGACCATAAAATGAGTTTAGTTACCTTCCTGGGAGTTGCAACACCAACAAAGAGGTGCCGATACACAGTCCCTTATCATATAACACTGCACTTTTGAACTTGCACTTCTTGAATGCCATTCCCTAATGCTGTCATTCCCCTCCAAAACCTCACTGCATAGTTTCCTTTTCCTCATCCTTGCATAAATTGCCTATGTATGATGCTTAGTTATGATGTTTAGTTCCTATTTCATGTAATTTTTGTTCTTAATTTCTTCATTGCCCTCCTTTCCCCCTTCCCCAGGACACATTTGGAAATGAGCTGTTATCAGCTCAGTATGTCTTTCCTGGGAAAACCTTTCAAATAAATATATGGTTAGATGTTGCAGGAGCCACACACTACTTCCCTGCTGCCTGCACTCCAGTCCTAACAATGACCTCCTACTCCTTTAGGTCCACAATGGATCCATAGAAGGCTCCACACCAGCTCCAGGGGATTTTCCAACTCTCAAAGGAGGCAAGGACTTTTTTTTTTTGGCGTCACCTGTCCCATATTATCAGACCTACCTCCCGGACCTGCCGCCCCCCCCATAACCTATCCCTCATTCACCCTGGCTTACTCCCCAAGGCGGGGCCACTGAGATGACTCCACCCCACGGAGACAAGTCCAGGTTATTGGCCACATCACAGTGACTGGCAGAGCTCCCTAGTCTTAACCCCCCAGGTAGGGCCATGGGGATGGGCCATCCAGCAGAACACAATCTTGGTTGGGGTTGGGTGCTTGGGGGGGCCACAGTACCAGGAGAGGGCACCATCCCTGGGACAGGCAGCATTTTTTGTGAATGCTAATCCCCTCAGGAGGCAGGATGTGCAATGACATCATTGGGATGAACCCGACGTTCACCCCGCCTCCCCACATATCAGGTGCCAGTGGCATAGGATCCCCCAGCCTCTGCTAGGGGTCTGCACTTTTGTGCAGGACACTTGATCACACCTCCTTCCCCCGGAGAAGAGCAGTACCTGGGATGCTCAATCCCCCCAAGCTGGCCTTCCGATGGCCTGAGTCCAGATTCAAACCCAGGTCGCCGGCATCACAGGTGGAAATCCTACCCATGTGCCAACTGGCCAGCCCCCAGGAGGCAAGGACTTTAACATTTTACTGCACTTAAAGTGATGAAACAGTGAAAATAACCATCCCTTTATTATAACGCACAGCTTAACCCAGCATCTTTCCTTTAGCATTTCAAGCTCCTGATATTCTGATGGTGGTCTACCCTGCATCCTTTAGAGCCAATGACTTTCTGCAGTAGCACTGTATATTGTGCAGGAGTCTATCCCCCTCCATAAAGATGCATGACCAGTGTACTGTAATGCCACACTGGAGGAAATGCAGGACCAGTGTGGTAAATTTCTCGGTTCAGTGAGCCAGGCCTCCTCCTTCCCCGCCATCACTCAGGCACATGACGTCATGCCATTACTTATACATGCTGCAGTGTCACTGCAGGATGGGTTATTATTATTATTATAAGAAAACAGTGTTTTATTATACTAGAAGAGTACAATAATAGGCTGTCCCACCAGCACAGTGGTAGCGCTACAACTTGTGATGCCGATGACCAGTAACGTCATTTCACCAGAATCATTGGGGTTGCAATACACTCTTATCCAACAAATTTTATTTTAACTAATCCTGGGGGAACCTTGTTTTAGGGATTCCAAGGGGTTGCAAAAGACATCATAGGGGTTACAAAGAAATCATAGGGGTCTCAATTGCAATGTCTGGCTACCCATAAATAATACCCCTCCCAATGACCCCGGTTCAGGAATGAGCCTGAATTGCTGGAGGGTCAGCCAGGGGAATGAGGTACAAGCATCTGATGGATTGCTCACCTCCTCCAGGGCAAGACGGCAAAGGTGCACAGTAACTGTCTGAGATGTGGTTGGGCCAGGAGTAAGTGCACTTGGGATCACTGGCAGTAGTAGAATTGGAGGATGTGGCAGATGTCAGGGTGTCACCTATGGGAGCATATGTGCGTGATGCACTGTGGACATTATTGTACATCACTCCACCAGGGGCTGGCAACCAAGAAGAAACCCTGAAGACCATGCAGCATGATGCCTAAGCTTCCACTGCCTCCTAGGCCTCTGATGGCAGGAATGACCAGTCAAGCCACTCTGGTGATCTTGGTCACTCTCCATGTCCCCTGAGGGAGTGCTGCCTTGGGTGAAAAGTCATGCTCAGAAGGATGGGTAGGCCCTGTGGGGGGGAGGAGCATGTGTGTGTGTGTGGGGGGTAAGGGTAGATATAGATACATAGATGCTGTCAGCAGATAAGGACTGCTAGGCTGATCCAGTCTTCCCATTTAAGCTGCCTAACGAAGTGGCCAGTGACCCTATCTGGTCATTGACTTTAGCTTGTTCTTCCTATCACTATTATTCCTTTGTTTCTGTCCCATGCATGTTTGAAACCCACCACTGTTCGGGCTGCCACCACCTTCTGGGGCAGGTATTCCATGCATCCATCACCCTTTCTGTAAAAAAATAACTTCCTGATATTTCCCCATGGGCGGCCACACCTTAGTCTCATGTCGTGTCATCTTGTCCTGGCACTGCTATTAATCTGAAATATGTTTTCCCCTTCCACCTTGTTAATGCCCTTGAGGTACTTGAATGTTTCCTATCATGTCACCTCTCTCTCTCTCCTTTCTTCCAGCGTGTACAAATTGAGGTCCCTCACTTTCTCCTCGTACGGCTTGTGATGTAATCCCTTCACCATTTTGGTTGTCCTCCTCTACACTGTCTCTATTTTGTCAATGTCCTTTTGAAGGTGTGTTCTCTAGAACTGTACAACATATTTAAGGTGAGGTCTCACCAGGGTCTTGTACAGTGGAACTGTTATCTCTCTCCCTTGGCTTGTGATTCCCCTTTCAATACACCCCAACATCCCACTGGCCTTTCCCACCGCCTTTGCTGTCTGCCTAGTGGCCTTCAAGTCATCTGTTATGATGACCCTCAAGTCCCTCTCCTCTTTAGTTACTGTCAGCAACTCCCTCCAACCTGTAACCACCCCAGAGTGGTGAGTTATAGGTTGGGGGGAAAATTCCTGCCGGCTGGACAGTGGCAAAAAAGAAGATAATAATGTACTATGAAAGGCTTGGGACAAGAGAGTTTGAGAGTTAGGGGGTGGTAGGTGTGGGGATTAATTAACAACACTGGGGTTGGGGGGACCTTGTATAGGGGTGGGTGGGGGAGAGTTTTTACAACCAGTAAAGTAACTGTGCCTAAAAATAGTGTACATACCAAAAATCTAAACTATAGGGGGGGGTCCGGGTTTGGTGCATTCTGGTGCATTTCGGAGGTAATCTGAAACAGAATAAGCTACCTTGTTACCCCACTCCGCATGCCTAGTAAGTTGCACTATAGTCCTTCCTGCTGTCCCCACAGTTCAGTGAGTTGCCCAAACCACCCAGCTGTCAACTCCTTTACTCCTGAGTCCCTCCCATCCCAACTACAACAACAGGCAGGGGTGTAGGCAGGAATTTTTTGGGGGGATGCTTGGATATGATATTTATGAATAAGGATAAACAAAAGCCGAAGGTCTGGGGGCCTCCAGGCCCCATAGCTCGGGATTTTACATGCTCTGTGCTGAGTTTTAGGGGGTTTCTTGAAGAAAAAAACACACTTTTGTTACATCTTCTCTACCCCTAATTTCAAAAGAAATGTTTCCCCCCATGGAATCAGGGGTGTTGGAGGCTCTGGCTGGAATTAAAATCTGCAGTTTAAATGGTTGTGGACAACTGGCTGTCAAACAGTGCCATCAACCACCTACCCCGTATGCATTTTTTGTAATATATTGTGAAAGATTTCTACATGAAGGCTGGGGGTCACTCTAGGGGGGTTACATGCTCTTTGGTGAGTTTTGGGGCTTTTCTTGGAAAAAAAAACATATTTTTGTTACATCTATCTTCCCTACCCTAATTTCAGGGGACATTTTTCCTCATGGAATCTGGGGTGTGAGAGACTCTGGCTGACATCAGAGTCTGCAGCTCCAGTGGTTGTGGACAACTGGCTGTCCAACAATGCCATCAACCACCCACCCCATATGCAGTTTTTGTAATATGCCATGAAAGATGTTTACAGAAAAGCTTGGGGGGGCTACATGCACTGTGATATATAGATGTCATGGGATAGATGAGGGGGGTTAGGAGAAAGGATTTTATTAGTTGGACTGGACAGAGTTTGGGGATTGGAAAGGAATCTAGCAGAAGAATGGAGTGAGTGAGTGAGTGAGTGTGTGTGTGTGTGTGTGTGTGTGTGTATAGGGTGTGGAGGTAAGGGGGTAAATATAGTCAAGTCAGTGTGGTACTGAAGGACAGAACTTCCAAAGAGATGGGCACAAGCATGGTCTTAGGTCTTTGATCCTAGGTCTTTTATGTAAAAAAAAATTAACTAGGAAGGGTTATGCAGTTGGGAGATTAATTGACCCAACCAGACCAGCACAAGGACAAAAGGTTGAGAGATGCACCCCCCCAACATAGACACACACACACACATAAAACATAATGTGGAACTGCATATAACAAATATCTTGGAGGGGAGTAAAGAATATGAAGGCCCTGGTCACAGAGGGTACACCCAGAAACTGAGAGGCCATGTCCAGGCAATCTCACTGGCTAGGATCTGTGACAAAGAGAGTTACCAACCCTCCAGTGTGATACCCATAAAATTGTTGTGATCTCTCCCCAACTGCATCTGACCCAGAGTTAGACACCAACATAAAGGAGCACTCGGGCCGGCCCGTCAGCGCAGCGGTTGGATTTCCGCTTGTGACGCCGGCGACCCGGGTTCGGAAATGGACCCGGATTGTCGGAGGGCCGGCCGGGGGGAGTAGGATTGAGCGTCCGATGGGCAGCTCTCCTACTCCGGGGGGAGGGTGTGGGAAGTGATCGGTGTGGTTGGGACCCCTGGTGGAGACCAGGGGTTCCACGCAGCCGACACTAAGCGTGAATGGAGGTGGGGCAGACGCGGGCGTCATTGCACGACCCACCTCCCAAGGGGAGAAAACCGGAAAAAGATGGAGGAGCTGCCCGCCATCACGGATGAAGCTCACCGCGGCTTCAATATGCCTTCAGGCCGGGCCCCCGACCTAATTACAGTGCCCGCGGTGCATATAAGGGAGTGTGTCAGAGCCCCACCGTGGGGGGTAAGCCACGGGGTATCGGGGACAGCGCCAATTTGAAGGCAGAAGTCATGTCTGCGGCGCAGAAGGACAAGACGGCAGGTGGCTCCAGAAGGTGGAAAAGTTAAATATAAAAAAAAATAAATAAATAAAGGAGCACTCACCAAGAGAATAAAAAAAGTATTTTATTTTTAAATGGCAATTTTAAAAACTGTTTGCAGCTATTAAAGAGATGATAACAGACCTGTCTGACTTACGGTGTGTGCACTGCAAAACAGTTATTTCAGTAAAGCTACTGCCATTGATACAAGAAAATAAAAAGCCACAGCTACCCCTGGAGGAGGTCAATCATTCCAACAAGATGGTGAGGGGAAAGCCAATCAAAGACAGAGACCAGTCTGATGAGAAACAAACTACTGCTAGGAACCCAGTGAGCCATAAAAGTCTGGCGTGCAAGGTCTTAGGGCTTCCTTCCTGTGAATCCTCCTCTTCAGCAAATTAGTTAAGTTAAAAGAAGAACAAAAAGTAAATGGCAAAGTAATGAGAAAGCCTGGGGTCTCCCGTGAGTCCACTTAATTGCTGCCCGAACAGAAAGTGGAAAACAGAGATCAGTAGGAGGGAGCTGATGCCCCATGGAGAGAGAGGGTGGTCCCATTCATCTGTGATCAGCCACTCTGGGGTTCTACCAAGAAGGACCAGGACAAAAATGGATTTCTGGGTTGAGCAACTGGTTCCAAAACAGTCAACTATGAAATATGAAAACCGCATCAGCCACCAGGCCACATGTTTGTCAAGCTCCTTCTGGGGTGACCAAATCAGTATCTTTTTATCTTCATGGCTTTGCTGTCTTTCAGTATTGTATACATGTACACAGTAGATTAGATTCTAATCTTCCACCTCTTTTCTAGACTTAAAAAGAAAGAGACAACCCATACACAGGAGCTCTCACCCTTATTGTCACGGTAGTCACCACAAAAACTGTCATTTATCATGTAACATGCCACAAAAACATCGGTAAAAAAATACTTTTTTTAAACTTAAAAATCTCTTGGCCTTGGTAAATCTGTAGTATCGTGTTTCCTGGGGTTTGAGAGTGATTGCATGATATCATGCAGCATCTGGACTTGTATTGATCTGTCACTGTTTGGCACTGGGAAAATATTAAAACATAAACAGGTAAAAAATAAAATTGAAGCTTTAGCCCATGAAACACCACACCACAGGCACAGAAATGAAACCCGAGACTGAGTCTCCTGCCAGCAACCAGAGCAGGGAAAAAGACACATATGCTGCATTGCTCTCTCATCCTGCCTGCCTTAACTGAACTCTGAACTGAATTAATTTTACCTGAACATAGTGGTCGACTACCATCAGGGCTAGGGTAGGCAGGCCACAACAACTCCAGATAGACTTCCCCAAGCTCCTCCTAGGCTAGTGCTTCTCTGGCTCGCCTTTCAGTGCTCCTTCTTGGCTTGCTCCCACAGCACTCCTGACCGCGACGTCTGACTCACTCTCATTCCCTTCCCTCCCCTCCCGTTATTTTGATTAAAAATATGTTGTTCTCGGTTACGAGTCACAACACATTGCGTTCTTCTTGGCTCCCACCAACAGCACAAAACAGTCCTCTGTATCCTCCTCTGACCCAGTCCATCCACAACCTCTTCACTCCTCAGCTGTGACTCGTGCAAGCAATGTGGCAGTGCGTGCAGTGTGCATTAAAGTGCCAAGCCGCCATATTCCAGCCGCAAACTTGATTGGGTCTTGTTGAGAGAGGAGGAGGAGGAGCAGAGGTGGAGGACTGACAAATTGATAATGCTGCTGCCTCCTCCTCATCCCAGCCTCATAGACATGAACACTGCTTGCTACTCCCAGCCCAAGGCTAACGTCCAGCCAGCTTCCAAAAACTCAGGAATTTTGAAGGGCCAGATTGAATTTTTTTTTGTGTCAGGCTGAAAACTGTATGCCGCTGCATACGATATGTTTGCATGGTTATGCCACTGTTTTCAATAGGTAAAGTGTCTCATTCCACATCGGACCAGATTTCAGTATCTGAATCCGATAAGTAATCCTAATATTTAGGATTTTCAGCAGCTATATCTGAAAGTCCTACCTTCTAAATGTGGGCTGGAATCCAAGATATCTGTTTGGAAAAATATATATCTGAGCCCTCCTGATCCAGGAAGCAGTGTTTGTTGCATGCTGGTTAATTTTAGTCACGTGAAAAGGGTTGTTAAACCATAGGTGTTCAAAAACAGATGGGAATACTGACTAAAACCTGGGCACAGCCACATGAAAAGGCGCATTTCTTTTATTATTTAAAATGTTATAAAAGTGATAAAGCAGACCCAACATGGTGAAAAAATGGTATCTTACAACACAAAACGTAAAGGACAATCTAAAGTAGAATAAAAAAAAGTGTAGGTCAAAATGTTCACTGTAAATGTGCACTGCTGCTTTAAAAGTCTCCTGGATTTGCCACATTAAAGCCTGATGTGTAGGATCCTCAGGAGAACAAGGCCTGTACTGTAGAGTGTCCTCATCACCAGAGGATACATTAGAACCTGCTGAATCTTCCTGCACCAGTGAGTAGAAATGGTCATCGTCTTTCTCTCCCCAATCTACCTCCTTCTTCAGGAGGTCAAGGATATATGCTTCCTCCTTCTCCTCCTCATTGAGAGGAAGAGACTGAGGAGTCACAGACCTTCCAAGAATCAATCTTCTCCATAGATGTGATTGTGGTCTTTAATCTCCCCAACCTACTGTGCTGGATCATTTTCTCTCCCTAGACCTTCCCAACTGACTGCCACCCCATCTTCTCCCTCTTCTGTCCTCCTCCTCTAATCCCCCCTTGTTTCCTCACCTACACCTTCTTTCCCTCTATCCTCATCCTTGACAATGCTTGTTTTAAACTGCCTTCCTTCCCTTGCCTACCTCTTGTACCTCAAGTCACCCTCGCTTCATTCTCGTTCTCACCCGACTATGATACTGCTCAATGACTACCTTTTACATCCTTTGTTTTTATTTCCTTTTTTTCTCCATTATATCCCATTATTCTCCATTACCTATTATTTTGGTACCTTTCATTACTGTAATTGTTCTCTGATTGCATAGTTATGTTCAATATGTCTAATCTTGTTTGGCTTGTTTTTATTCACTTGCCTGTAATTGTTGTATGACGTGGAACCTTTGTAAATGAGCTTTCAGTGCAAAGGTCTTCAATCCTAGTTACAAATAAATAAATATATAAAATAGATTCCCAATAATGGGAATCTATGGAGTGGTGGGATCCCACCGGAGTGGTAGGGCCCCATGGGAGTCAGAACGTTTCTGAAGAGTTGGTGTGAGTAGGCCCTGTGCAAGTTTCACTGCATGCACCTGATGGTATACAGCGGCATCAACTCCAACTGCCTCGGTCCCCGGTCATGTGTGCAGCAGCAGCATCACTGCCTCCACGTGGGCGCCAAAACGTCACCACCTACTGTATATGATGACAGCATTCAGTTGTTTGGTTTTTTGTTTAAAATACACTAGAGTTTATTATTTTTCTGTCAGTTTAGTTAGTTTAACACATAAAACTCTGCAGTTTTCTCTCAGCCCTGCCTCATGCTAATGGTTGATGACCATGGTAGAAGGTAGGGATCCAGAAAAGACAAGTTGCTCCAGAAACAGGGCTATGTCTGGCCACCACCTCTCTCTGGGTGGGTGCTCTGGCAATAGGCAGTCTGGTATGATGGACAGTCACCTTGAAGCCATAGAAAAAGGGTACAGATCTTGCATATGCTCTGCGTCTGGGATTTTTGTAACATTTGGCCTTTACCTCTTCCTGCTAAAAACATTAGGGAAAGAAACAGCACTGGTTGAAGTCATCCTGTTGTCATTCTGCTGTGAGACATTTGACTTTTGTGGACCTGGGTACCACACTGTCATTAACGATGATATTGGGGACACCTGGGCCTGCAAGGTCGAGGTCTCCGTCCCGGAACCCCTTCTCTTTTCAATAGAGGTGACTCCAGTGGGCAGCTTGGAGCAGTGGTTTTAGGCTGTAAGTGAAGCAGTGCCATTTTTGGTGCCATCTCCTAACCTCTCAGGGTAGGTTGAGCTGGTGCCACATTCAGTGCTGCTTGACTTTGGCATGTGGCTGACTTTGACTCCAGCCTCTGGGCTGGGTTGCTGTTGGTGCCCCTGCACCTGTCCCATCTGTGGGGTTGCCGCTGGTCCCCTACAGGGCCAAGGGCAGCCATGGTACTTCTGCCAGTTCCTTTGGGGCCAGTGGGGTCATTGACACCATTATCAGTGCAGTATTTGGCACTGGGGTTGGCCCTTTGGGGCCTACTTTGTTGCTAGCGCCACTGACAGTGCTGCATAGGCCTTCAGTGCCAGGATTATTCCCTCTGGGGATGGTCCCAGGGCTATCCTAGGTGCCAACACCTTTCCTAAGGACCCATTTGTGGTCAGGTCCAGTGTCACTGCTGTCACCAAGGTCACGGCCTGCACTGTCCCCTTTTTGACCCCCTCCTCTTTACTGTCCTCAAGGAGTGGAGGCAGTAGAGGGAGATGTGTCAAATTCTGACCTAATAATCTCTGATGGTGACGAAGATGACTCGTAGTACAGTTCAGAGACCCTGTAACCAGTTCCTGTCACTGTACCACAGGAGGATTTCTCCATTCAGGCCCTGCTCAGAAATATGTACTCTGCACTGTATTTCAAGCCAGCAACAATAGAACAGGCTAGGTGCCTCCAACTGGAGTTTCTAAATGTGCCTAATATCCCAGTCTCTCTGGTTTCTCCTATCCAGCTGGCCTTGGAAACACTCTCTGTGGTGGCTTGGAGGAGGCCTACTACATGGCAGCTGTCCCCAGGCAGGAGACAAGAAATATGCAATGCTTAAATCCAAGTCCATGAATTTCACTCAGCCTATAGTGGATGCCATTGTTATTCTGATTTAAAGGGCAAAGCCATAGTGCCCAAGGAGGTCACCACACACCCCACTAGCCAGTAGTCTTACAAGATAGACACTATGGGCAACCTGGTTTATGCTTCGACTACATTTGGCATGAGGATAACTAGCTACCAGGGTCACTTGTCTAAGTACAAGTATGCCCTCTGGTGCAAGCTTAAGTCTCTAGCAGAGGCCCTGCTTGGCACAGAGGCAAACCGAGAGATGCTGCACACTAGCCATCAGCTTAAAGCCCCTATGGATGCCTTTGATGCAGCAGTTCATTCTGCTGCTCCAGGTATTTGCATCAGGTGGCACTTCTGGCTTCACCCCAGACGTCCAGTAACGAATCATGAATGTGCCCTATGGCACTTATCTGTTTGGACAATAGGTACAGCAGTCTGAGTCTAATGAAATGACAATGACTCTGAAGACTTCCAGGCTGGCTCCTTATAACCCACAGAGAGGTAGAGTGCACTACTCTATTAACAAGGCAGTCCTTTCATGCTAGGGACAGAGGAGCCCAACACAAAACAAAAAACAGCTCCAATAGAAAGCGCAATCAAAGGAACAGGCACCAAAAGCATTCAGTGCCACAATCTGAAGCTCCAGGCCCAGGTCTGCTTCATCTGCTCTAGCTGGATCACTTCTCCTCAGTAGGTTGATGTCTAACCCAGTTTGACCTTCAGTGGGACTGCATCTTGATGGACAAGTGGATTCTAAGGATCATCCCAGAAGGGTACTCCCTGGAATTGCTGGAAACCCCACCATACATTTCTCCCAGAAGGCAACTCACATTGTCAGCTCACATATAAGAGCTTCTAGTGCATGCGAAGGCAGGTTTTCTGAGAAACAAGTATGGCCTCCCCCTTCCCATTGTCTAGGGGAAACTAATGTTCCAGGGAAGGGGGCCACAGCATAGCAAACTCACTAGCACCAACCACAGCTCCAAAGCATTGACTTCACTAATGGCTGGGACCCAGGTTTTCACTGCTGCTAGAACAGGGATCACCCCAAAACTCTGAATGAGGACCCAATTCCAGGATACACAAAGGTGCAAGGATTTCAGATCAATAGGCCACTGGAAGGTGAACTCATTGGGAAGGTTAAAAACTTAAGGGGTTACATTTCATTTACATCCTTATTTACAAACTGAGATGAAGCTCCTGATTGCTTTTCTAAAACATAATCACTTTATTTCTCCTGAGCCAAAATGATTTATTTATTTAAAAGTTTTACCAGGAAGGCATACTGAGCAGAAACACTGCTCTATTCCAAATGTGTCCTGGGGTAGGGTAGAGTACAAGGAGAGTATGAGTACAACATTGAATAACGAGGTCCCGAATACAGTAGTGGATTACAATATACAATATACAATACAAAATAGAAGTAACAGGTACAGTGTAAAAAAATACAAAATAATACAGTGCAGCAGCTGGAGTTTAGGGCAGGGTAGTTGTAGAGACTTAACAGGGCTACAGGGGTCTGTTTGTGGCTTAAAGTTAAACTCTCTGCTCCATGAGGCTAAACTTTTTGTACAAACGAATATGGCAGTAATGAAGGCACACAAGGTCTTTAACAGATGAAATTACAGCAGCTCAGATTTTCCGCAGGAATAAAACAACCTCTCTATCCTGGACCGTGAAGCTCCAACAGATTCCGTTGGCACTGGTAAGTACCTACAGAGCTTTCTGCTTAATTAAACAAAATCGGGCCTCTCACATTTTCCTCTCAGTGAAAGCATACATCTCCTCCCCCCGAAACCCACTCCACATCTCCTTCTTCCAGCCCCTCAGGGACACAGATGGTGTGGCGCCAGGAAACAACCCGCCATCGCCATACCCCATTATTCTCTTGCCCAGGCCACTCTCCTGTCCTGCCTGGTCTCCCCAGAGAGCTACTGCCTCTCTCCAGAATTCTGACTTGATGTGTAGCAGGGCTCCACGTTTAACAGCTGCTCAAAGATGTCCCTTCACTCACCCAGCTGTTACCTGATCTGAGCAACTAACCCAAAGAGAGACCTCTAGGGCACTCTACGGCCCACTCGGCAAAAGTCCAGCAGCCCCAAGGCCTGACCCTCCAAACAGGCCCTTTATTTGGGCAGGGTCCCCCTTGGACCCCTCACCAGTATCTTTAGGTCGCCTTGCCATGCTGACATGCAGAGGCCCTGCTGCAACCCTGATGACCCAGGCACGCTATCAACTTACTACTGGGGCTTAATCTGGAACTGCGGTGCCTACCTGTCCTGCACCTCCATCTTGATGGTAAAAACTCTCCCTACAGCCCCCCCCAAGAGCCCAGGACCCCAAAATAAATATCTGCAGCTGCCTCTCTTGGCACCCTCCCATGGATGCTCACCCCGGGGGACCCGACACATCGTCACTGTAACAGCCAGCCTGTCTAAAGCAAGGGGGGGAGTCCCCACCACCACACTGCCCTGCCTGCCAGTGTCTCCTGCTCTCTTACATGGCACCACCCAATTCTCTCTGAAACTGCCTATTTATGCCCTACAAATCCTGCTCTCTGCTGCCACCAAGAAGTGGCAAGCAGAAATTGTGCCCCAGAGCACTAAACACCCTAAATTATGGGGGCAACTGAAAAGAAAGGGGGTCCCTTAAAGGGAGATAAGCCCCTCTCAACAGAGAGGGGCCAGTACTTTCCCCACCTAGGAATCATTCTCCTGGGAATGATGGTAGGGATCCAGGTGAGTCCCATCCAACAAACTGGGTATGCGCACTTCCCCAGCCTGCCAGAGAAACCCACCCAAAACTGTGGACAAAGATACCCCTTCTACACTACCTACTGTAACACATTTAAAACATTTAAATAAGCTTACTTGTGCCAGGAGGTCTCGAAACATCTTAAAAGTAGCTAAACCCTTATTGCTGATTTATAAGAGAAACAATTATTATTTGAGCTCTACTAAAACATGTATACAACATTTAAACAAACTAATTTGAGGTAGAATGTGTAGCTATAAATTTCCCCTTAACCCCTGATTATACCTCCCAGCAAAATGTTAAACAGGTACCCCATTAACAATAATCAATTTACCATTCACATTCCATACACTCTCCCACGCACTCTCCCAATCACACTAGCCACAATATTTTACATGTAAAGGCAAATTATTTACATTTATATTTAAGCTCTTGATCATAAAGTTGGCAGTTTCAGTCTTTTCACTCAAACAGTCATATAATCACCATAACCTGCTCTGTGGAGCAATCTCCTTGGCACAGTTCATGAGTCCTTTTCAGGGGGCTTAGGTGGCAAGTCCCCCACCAAGTAGGAAATAGAAATCCGGGCCTGGTTTGGTGGTGATATCCCCGAAAGAGTCCTTGTCCACCACATAGTACTTGGTGCGAGTTCCAGCCAAGTCCTGCACCAAATCAAAGTTTTTGAACAGGGTCAGTCTGGACCATGGCTCATTGCCCGTGCCTTCTGGAATAGCTGTTGAGAGAGAAAACCCCCACCTCCGGGTCGATGTTTCAGTCTTTCCAGCTGTTCTTTAAATACCCATTCCTCCCTCATTTCTTCAATAATGTCCCACACTCTATCCAACATGTGTGGGTAATTCAGAGATGGGTATTTGATGTGCAGTCTTCTCCTGACCCATCTCTCGGCCTGACTCCATTCAGGCAGGTCTCAGATACTGGTCCTCCGAGCCTGCTTTGGCTGCAACCATACTCCTTTTCTGTAGGTGATGTTTAAAGGGTCACTGCGATTCAGCCCATCCATCTGGGTTTGGAGGGTCCTAGCTCACACGGGTAAACATGGGGTGCGGTCAGCCATAGTTACCACTGGGCAGTGGAAAGGCCGGGGGATTGCTTGATAGACCTGGTAATCAGCAAATTGAAACCTTTTCCCCTAGGAACCTGTCTTCATCCACCTCCTCTTCTATCTCCTCTAGGACTTTCCCACTCTCGGTAGGCTCACTGGGTGCAACAGAATGAGAACTGGGAGATCCCCCTGCATGTACTCTGGACCTCTCACTAGCTGAGGGCTCAGATTTCTCCGACAGGACCGGGGGCTGCCTCCAGACAGGGGCCATGGTGGGAACTCCCTGGGCCCTGGGGAGTCACCCACAGAACGTCTGAGGCCCCCTGCCCCTCCCTCTGCCATGGGGACAGTAGGCGCTGGCACCGAGGAGTGGGGCAGACAACTGTGCTCCCTGTCATCCCCTGACTTTAATCCCACAGCAGCACCCTCTCCTTCCTTTGCTTCCACAGCTATATCAGGAGAGGTGCCCCAGGTCTTCTCTGCTCCTTCCAGGGCACTCTCTCCCAGGGAGAGATTCTCCAAGGCTCCAACCTCCCCACTGCCCAGTGACAACATTAAAAGCAACCCTTCTGAGACACTTGAAGGGGGTTCCCAAAGGAAGACTGCTGGGGCACGGTCAAAATGCCTCCCGGGCCCGAGCTGGAACAGATACCACACACAGACAGTCACACAATACCTTCCCTCTGAAATCTGCATTTTACACAACACTCATAGATTGTCCTTTTCCTCCTGCTTGCCACAGCCACATCAGCAGTGAGGTAGGAACCGTTGCCAATGGCTCCTCTTGGGGGGAAGTATCCTCTTCTACTTCAAATCCCCTGTCTGCATCCTTCAATACCAGTTCATATGACCACCCCCATAATCTTTCCTAGATTACTCACAGTCCTCCCCACAGTGCTCAGACAAAGGGATAAACATTTTTTCTGCTTGTTCTCCTGGATGCCTCTCACACAATTTCCAGCTTGCTCCAGCACCTGCACACCTCTCTAAATATTGCCATAAAATGGCACTAAGCTTAGAAGTTGTTCTCCCATCTATTGCAGCCATCCACCAATCAGAGTCACTGAATAACATCACCTGGCTAGCCAGTCATGCATGAGCACCACACTAGGCCTACCTTCCACACCACGGCAGATATTTTCTTCATGTGCCACACAGCCTACACAGGGCAAGGGGCCCACCAGCACCTCTGCTCCGGGATATGTGAGGTGTTTTAACTTTTGGGGTGCAAGGAAAAGTCCCAGACAAGCCCCCATGTGTGGTCTCCCCCTCCCAATTGTCTAGGGGCAACTGACATTCCGGGGAGGAGGCCCACAGTCTAACAAGCTCACTAGCACCAACCACAGCTCCAAAGCATTGAGTAAAGTTTCACTTACCTGGAGATGACTTCACTAATGGCTGGAACCCAGGTTTTCACTGCTGCTGGAACAGGGAGCACCCCAAAACTCTGAAGGAGGAACACGGCTCTGACTCCTTTCAACCCAAAGGTTCCTTACGGTCCCCGGATACACAAAGGTGCAAGGATTTCAGATCGGTAGGCCTCTGAAAGATGAACTCATTGGGAAGGTTAAAAATGTAAGGATTTACATTTCATTTACATCCTTATTTACAAACTGAGATGAAACTCCTGATTGCTTTTCTAAAACATAATCACTTTATTTCTCCTGAGCCCAAATGATTTAACAGGGATACAGGGGTCCATTTGAGGCTTAAAGTTAAACTCCCTGCTCCATGGAGCTGAACATTTTGTACAAGCATATGGCAGTAATGAAGGCAGAGCAAGTGCTTTAACAGATCAAATTACAGCAGCACAGATTTATCCAGGAATAAAATGACCTCTCTATCCTAGACTTTGAAGCTCCAACAGATTCCACTGGTACTGGTAAGTACCTACAGAGCTTCCTACTTAAACAAAATGGGGCCTCTCACATTTTCCTCTCTGAGAAAGTGTACAACTCCCCACCCCCCCGAAACCTGCTCCCTGGCTCCTTCTTCCAGTCCCCAAGGGACACAGATGGTGTGGCACCAGCAAACAACCAGCCGTCACCATACCCCATTATTCTGTCACCCAGGCCACTCTCCTGTCCTGCCTAGTCTCCCCAGAGTGCTATTGCCTCTTTCCAGAGAAAAAGAGGGGGATTATACTGGGAAGTGAAAATAGTGCCAGAGTTGGAACAGAACCCAGGGTTCTGCTCCCACTACTTGCTGGTACCAACGAAACCAGAGGGCATGTGCCTCCTTCTTGGACTCAGAAACCTGATCAAATACATGAATTGTGAAAAATTCAAAATGATTTCTCTGGGATCCTTACTACCTTACCTGAAACATCAGGATTGACTAGCATTACTGGATATGCAGGACGCATACTGCCACATACTAGTGCATCCATACCACCACAGTTACCTCTGGTTCTGTGTGGAAGGGCAGCACTACTAGTTCAGAATCTTACCTTTTAGGCTTTCCTCAGTGCTGCAAGTCTTTACAAAGTGTTTTGCTGTACTTGCAGTGCACCTCGGAAAGTTAGGACTCCAAAGTTTTCCCATATCTGGATGACTGGCTAACTTCAAGCCCATCCAGACAGGAGACAGAGCAGGCAGTGGCCACTACCTCTCAGTTTCTAACATGCGTGGGAACATTACTGAACCCCTTTAAGTCTCAGCTGAAGTCCACCCAGGAACTACTGTTCATAGGAGCTGTTCTGGACATGAACCAGGCTCAGACCTTCCTCCCAGACAGCAGACAATGGGCAATATTTCAGATGGCTTGCTACATTATGGAATGCAAGACTATGCCAGCCCATTCCATTCAATGCATGCTGGACCTAATAATCTCCTCAGAGTTTACAGCTCCCTTAGTAAGGCCGCACATGAGAACAACTCAGTGGATGCTCAGTACCTAGTGGTCACAGGCATTGCACTCTAAAAACTATCCCATTCAGGTGACCAAACCCCTGGTGAAGTACCTGATGTTGTGGGCAATAGAAGAGAACCTCCTCTAGGGCTTCCCCTTCTCCCTGCCAGAGCCAGAGGTGATCCTGCTCCAAGAAATCTATTTGCCAGGAGTCCAGAACACTGCCAGATGAGTTAAGCTGAACAGTGGCATATCCTAATGAGTGGTTACTAGCACCAGACATCGTGAGATCACTACTCGACAAGTGGAGCACCCCAGATGTGGATCTTTTTGCACCCCACTCAATGCCAAGCTGCCTTGATTCTGCTCCAGAGGCTCAACACATGCCATTTTCTGTCAGGATGCATTCAGATTGTCATGGTAAAATCTGTTTCTGTAAGCATTCCCTCCAGTCCCTCTCATCTAGACAGTGTTCAAGTTGGAGGTCCACGGGGCAAGGTGATCATAGAGACACCCTGCTGGCCTCAGCAGATATAATTTTCCATGTCAGTTGAAAAACCATGGATTCTGCTACACTGGATGGACTTAGTGGCTCATGGTCAGCTAGTCCACCCCATAGAAACGTAGAATTTGGCGGCAGATAAGGACTGCTTGGCCCACCCAGTCTGCCCATTTTCCTTACCTACTGTAACACAGCAGACACTACTTGATCTCTGGCTTCCCCAATTTCCCTGCCACAAGGTTCCCATATGCCTGTCCCATACCTTCTTGAATCCCGTTACAGTTTTTGCCCCCACGACCTCCTCTGAGAGGCTGTACCAGGTATCCATCACTTTTTCTGTGAAGAAGTCCTTTCTTACATCTCCCCTGAGACTACCCCCTTCCAGCTTCATAGCATGGCCCCTAGATTGTAAACATCTTTTACTCTAGAAAAGGCTTTCTTCTTGAACCTTATTTATACCCATGAGGCATTTGAAAGTCTCTATCATATCCTCTCTCTCTCTCTCTCTCTCTCTCTCCTTTCCTCCAGGGTGTACATGCTGAGGTCCTTCAGTTTCTCCTCATATGGCTTTTAATGCAGACCCTTCCCCATTTTAGTTGCTGTCTTCTGAACTGCCTGTACTCTATCTGTGTCCTTTCTGAGATGTGGTCTCCAAAATTGGACACAGTATTCTAGGTGAGGTCTTACCACTGATTTATACAGTGGTATCACCACCTCCCTCTTTCTGCTGTGATACCCCTCCCTATGCACCCCAGCATCCCACTGGCTCTCCCCACTGCCTTGTCACACTGTTTGGCCACCTTTAGGTCATCAGATATGATTATCACTAAGTATCTTTCCTGTTTTGTGGTCACCAGTACCAATACCCCCATTTTATACTCTGCCCCTTTGTTTCTGCGCCCCATGCATGATTTTGTACTTTTTCACATTGAAATTCAGTTGCTACACTCTTGACCACTCCTCATGTTTTTCTAGAGCCCTCTTCATTTTGTACACCCCCCCCCCCCGGAGTGTCTACCTGTCATTGAGGCACAGGTCAGGAAGTATAAGAAAATCAGGAGCAGTTGTAAAATTTGCAACAAATGATTTATTATTAACAGTAAAATAAAAAAAAATTAAAACTGTTCAGTATAACTATTTACAAAGGCAGTGTAAACAGAGAAAGTCCATCTGGGTTTCTTCTCAATTTCCAGTCTCAGTCTCTGTGTTTTCTCTCTTGCAAGAAATTGCAGCTCTGTTTTTATAAGTCTTTGCCACCCTCGCTCGTTAAGAAAACAGCTTGCTTCTCACATAGTGTTCTTGTAAGTTTCAACAAGTGCAGCAAAAAGAACACTGTGACCTAGAACTGACCTCTTGCTTATAGCTTCTCAGAGAGTTTGCAAACTAGCTTCTCAATTAACCCCTTGCATTCCAAACAGTTTTTTTGCAATAATTTCAACAGTAAAACTATATACATTTCTAAACAAAGGGATCCCAGTATCAGTTACATTTCTACATAATGATTCACATATATTTTTATACCAGCAGATATGCAATGGGGAGAAAAGACAGAACAGCAAGAGAAGGTAGAGGGCTAGCTAGAGGCAGACAATTACAAGACTGTTGGGGTGATCAAGTCCCAGGTCTCACTAGAAAATTTGGCTGTGCAACCAGACAGAGAAGAGACAGAAAAGGAGATACTAGAACAGATCCTTGCATTTAAACTCTTTCTCCAGAACAACTGGGACAGGGCCATATTCAACTCTGTCACAACACCCTATTACATATCTTAGTGTTGTCTGCAAACAGACATACCTTCCCTTCTAGTCCCTCTGCAACATCACTAATAAAGACATTAAAGAAGACTGGTCCAAATACTGATCCTTGTGACACCCCACTGGTCACCCACATTTCCTCGTAGTGAGCTCTGTTTATCATTACCCTCTGTCTCCTATCCCCAACCAATGTTTTACCCAGTTTACCACCTTTGGACTCACCCTCTCACTGCTCACCTTATTTACGAGTTTTCTATGAGGAATGGTGTTGAAGGCCTTAATAAAATTTAATTAGGCTACATCCAGTGTTCCACCCTGATCTACTCCAACATTCCCTTCAACTTCAAGCCTGGCTCCTGAAGAGATAGGAGTGAACAAGTTTAAAGTATCTCAGAGGGTCTCTGAAATACTTTTGGCTGTCCATAAACCTTCTACCAGGAAGACATACACAGCCAAGTGGAAAAGATTTTCCATCTAGTATTCCAAAACCCCTTAGATCCTTTCATGTGTCCACCTAAAAAGGTTTTGGGATACTTGCTGGGCCTTTCTGATGCTGGCCTGCAGTATTCCAAGGCTAAGGTCCAACTACAGCTATATCAGCATACCATGAACCTGTAGATACCCTCTCTTTGGGAGAGCTGCCACTGTTTAATAGGGTCTTTGGGTATTCTGCACATAAAGCCTCCCATCAGGAAGCCAGTCATTCCCTAGGATCTCAGCTTTGTGCTGGACATGCTCACTTGCAAGCCCTTTGAGCCTATTTCAACTTGTGACATGACATTTTTAACTTGGAAAGCAGCATTCTGGTAGCTGTCACCTCTGCATATTGAATATCTGAAATACATGTTTTGGCTATGGACCCTCATGTATTGTTTTCCATGGTTCTGGGTTGTCCGGGTGCCTGCATCATGGCACCATCAATCAGAGCACTGTCAACAGCACTAATATACCAAAAGCGCCCCCGCAATCAGAGCGCTGATGGACCAGTGTGTCATGTGCCCTGCAGGAATAGGCACTGCAGGCAGGTAGTGTGCCAGGTAACTGAGGCGTGCACAATGTGGGCATGCAAATAGATATGGCCATCACCATGGTGACCGGAAACAAACCACCAGGAGAACCCATGCAGCCCTGAGAAATGTCCACAGCAATGCACATGCAATCAGCGGACAAGTGATAGCCTGCACTATGACCACTGGAAAGGGGCACATACCCCAACAGGCCAGCACTGACAACGGACACCAGGGTGGCACAACAGATGGGTGAAAGGCAGGGCCAGTCAGAGGGGGACACAGATGGGAGAGGCCATGCATGGTGGGTGGGTCTGTGTTTGTACAATGTGTGGCACTGCCCAGCACCACTATTTTGGGTGGTGCTCCTGGTCCTCTGTGGGTTTGTGGTGCGGCTCTGTATTTGTCGGTGCCGTCGCGCTGGAGCTCTGACAGATGGCACCATGATGCAGGTGCCCTGATTGTCCGGTACTATCTTCCATAAAGATAAGGTAGTTCTCTGTACACACACCAAGTTTCTACCTAAAGTGGTGTTGGAGTTTCATCTGAATAAGGCTATAATCCTGCCTACCTACTTTGCCAACTTCCCAAATGAGGGAGAAAAGACTTTCTGCTCACTGGATGTTAAGAGGGTCTTTAAATTTTACCTGAACAGGACCAAGGACTACAGTCAAAACAGCTCTTTGTCTCTTTTGATCCTAATCAAAAGGAACAGCTTGTCTCAAGTGCATTTTAGCATGGATTGTGAATTGTCTGCATCACTGCTATCCCATGGCCCAGATTAAACTGGAAGGCACTGCACATGCCCACTCTTACCAGAGTGGATGACACTTCTGTGGCAGAAATATACTCTGTGCCTCTTGGATAAATTTGCAGAGCTGCAACTTGGAGCACAGTGTATAATTTAACCAAGCACTGTGCCCTGGATGTCCATACAGGCAGCCTGACACCTTTGGCAACACAATTCTGAATAGATTACTATCCTTAGAGATCCCAGAGCTCCAGTCTCCCTAGTCTGTAATCCAGAGGACTTTCTCTGAGCTTTGTACTGTGACCCATTAGTGGGAATCTTTGGAGAAGATTGATTCTTGGAAGATATGAAAGTTATGTGCTTACTGTAACAGTTGGTTTTCCTGAATATCTTTTACAATGATTACAATGCCCACCCATAATCCCCCGGACTCACTCCAGTATTATTGTGTTATGGTCTTCACCCCTTTGTACTTCATTTGGGCTGTGAAGACACTGTGTTACTGTGTTTGGTGGTCCTTCTTACACAGGCCACAAGACCTATCTTATGCCCTTAAGTTAAGGGTATAGGTTACTTATTAGGTTCATACAGGGAGTTAGTTGGGAGGCTAGGTAGTTTGAGGTAGGGAGAAAGTGGTGGGCTAGGTATCTAACTGTTTGAAAGATAGGAGGCAAAGGGTAGTGGTAAAGGCAGACACTCAGAGGACAGGGGAGTGGGGGTGCCACAGGGATTAGCTCTGGGAGCTGTCCTCTTTAATGTCTTCATAAGTAGCATAGCTGGGAAGCTGGAGGTGAAGGTGTATCTTTGAAGATGATACAGAAATCTGTAACAGGGTGGACACTCAGGACATGATGGAGAGAATGTAAAGGAATCTGGGGGAAACTAGAGGAGTGGTCTAGGGTATGTCAGTTCTTGTTTCAATGCCAAAAAGTGCAAGGTTGTGCACCTGGGGTTGGGGAAACCCAGAAGCTTGTATAAGAAGGGGGAAAGGTTCTTACTATCACTAAGCAAGACAAAGACCTTGGGGTCATCTTATCTGATGACCACAAGGTAGCTGGTCAGTGTGGCAAGGCAGTGGGAAGAGCTAGTAGGATGCAGGGGTACAGTGGTAGGGGGATTTGTAGCAGGAGGAGGGAGATGGTGCTGCTGTTGTATCGCTCACTAGTGATGCCCTACCTGGAATACTGTGTCCAGTTCTAGAGACTGCACCTCCACACAGACATTGACTGGGTAGAGGTGGTATGGAGGAGGGCAGCTGAAATGGTGCAAGGGTTGCATGAAAAACCCTATGAGGAAAGGCTGCAGTAACTCAACACGTACTTCCTGGAGGAGAGAAGAGAAGAGCAAGAGGGGACATGATTTAGACTGACCAGTACCTCACAGGGGTGAAAAAGGTGCATGTAGGGTGACTCTTTCAGAGAAAAGAAAGCACTAGAACACAGAGGCATCCAATGAAGCTAAGTGGGGGGGGGGTTTGGAGAGATGTGAGGAAATACTTCTTCATGGAAAGGGCGGTAGACAACTGGAACAGCCTGCTAGAGGAGATAGTGGAGGCTAAGACTGTGTGGAGCTTTAAGAATTCATGGGTTAAGCATAGGGGAAAATTGTGTAGCGGAAGGGGAGAGAGAGGCACCAGTGACCAAATAGGGTCAGAGGTGTCAGAATAGTCAGGGAAATGGGGCAGATTAGATGGGCCCACTGGTCCTTTTCTGCCAACAAAGTCTGTGTTTCTGTGTTACTCACCTCCTCACACTGCCAACCCTCCAGAAAAGTTCTGGCTCCTGTGGGGTCTTAGCGCCTTCGGAACATACCCATTAGTGCTAATCTATGAAGAAGATATGCAGGAGGATCAGCAGTTATGGTAAGTATATAAGTTTCATTTTGGTGAGGAGAAGTTTGAGGAAGCATAACAGGCCCAGCTAGCATCACCTGTCTCGTGATGGTTGGTCCATCAACTGTGACATCTTTGACAATAGTCTCCTTATCAAATCAGAGAACTGGCAGAACAGCACCAGGAATGATGACAACGGCTGTGGACACTGCATCGCTGACCATCAACGTTGACAGGATGTAGTACCTTGGATATCAGATCTGAGCCTTTTGAAGGTCAGGGTTCTAGCCTTGCAAGGGCTGAAACCAGCTATTTTGTTGGCTGACAAATGATGGCAGACTTACCTTTCCTCTCTGAGAGCAGGAATCTGAATTGCTGATGAACAACAGGAATTAGGTTGACTCAGTGACTATCAGTGGTCCAACTCCTGTCATCTCAGATGGCTCTCTGTTAACGAGGAAGATTCTGACCAGGCAACAGTTTGGTTTCAGTTGATGACCGCACTGTCAACTTTCTTGGTGACTTTAATGGACCCCCCCTCCTCTTTTGGTGTTTTCTTTGTTGACAGGTTTCAGTGATTTGTCAGGCACTGTTGTATCCTCATCAGTTTTTACTAAAATATACTCCAAATCTTTATGCCTGTGTCTCTGGGTGACTTTTTTAAACCTCTGACAAACTGCACAGTTTTTCGCATTGAAGGATGGGCCTAGGAAACACATGCACATTGTGTGGGTGTCTTTCCTATAAATTGGCTTTCTGCAGCAACAGTGGTGAAAAAACGCCTTACTTGGCATTGACATATACTGTAAGTTGATGGTCCTGAAGGAGTAGCTACCATGAAGAAAGAAATTTGACACAGACAAAAAAGGCAATGAAAAACAGCTTCCACTTGTCCAATGTTTACTCTCTCAGTTGTGGGAGAAAAAGAACTGAAATGGATGGGGCTTGCCTATATTATACTGTTCAGGTGATGCTGTTCACCACTGTATGTTGGCATATTGTCATGGAGGCCCCACTGTTGCAAAAGCTTCCTGTGAGGTCCTGACAGCTACATATTTTGGTTCTGAGTGATGCCGTTTGGCTTCCTCACAGCAACACACATTTTCACCAAGGTTCTGGCAGTGGTGGCAGACTTTCTTTGCTGATGGAACCTCCACATATACCCCTTTCTAGGTGTTTGGCCAATCATAGGTGGACTACCCTCAGAGAATCAGACAACTTTCCAGGTGGCCATGATGTCCTTCTCATACAATATCTATGGGTCATACTGAACCTGTAGAAGTCACAACTGACCCAGCTAAATGTATGGAATTTAACAAGTCGTGAGTTTTTTTTTTTTTAACCAAGAGAGAGACACTAAGCTAAAAGCATGTTTAAAGGTTAGACCTGGGAACACAAGGAAGTTATGACTTGCTTAGGGTCATACAGTATGCAAGTGGGGGCTGTGGGATTGAAACCCAGATCTCCAGGTTTGCAGCTCAGATCCTTAAACCACTGAGCTGTACTGCCTTCAATGGCTATCACATCAGTGAGCTCTTGATCTGATGCAGTGTGTCTGCTCCTTTCATGACTGGGACAGACCCCTGGTCTGAGATTTATTCCAGCTTCTTTCCCTGATACTATCCACTACATTTGCCATCTCATGGGCCTAACTTTGAATGCACTTTCTCTAGTGGGAGCTCTAAGCACAGCAGTCCCAGACATTGGCACCCATGTCTTAGCCAGTCGTGGTCACTCATGCAATTAAGGCAATCTCTTGTTGGCTGCTTCTGGAGCACCCTTCTGGGAGATAATCTTCTTCCTGCTGAACACAATGCTAGGTATGATTGATAATTAAACTTTTAGGAGTGACAATCTTAAATGACCTAAAATGTAATTTACTGTGGACTCCGTAGAAGCAACAGTTGCACATCATCATGCTTAAGCTGAGTGAGATTTGTTAAGCACTGCAGGCATTTACCTCACCCATAGTTAATCATCCAGCCTGAATTTATATTGACCATACCATGGCCATGTTTTGTGTGAACAAAAAAGGGAGACCATTTCTCCAAACTGAGTGAAGAAACTGTTGGGACATGATCACTGGCACTGAGTCTCAACACGTCCTTTGCCACCTGTCTTGCTGGTGTGCACAACAAGTTCGTGGGCTGCTTAAGCCACCTGGGAGACATGTCCAACAAGTGGTCCATACATCAGGATGTTGTGTGCAGTGTTTTACAATGCTGGGGAACTGCCTGCATTGACTTGTTTGTGTCCTGTAATAACCTCAAGATGCCACTCTTCTGTGCCTGTCCATCTGGTTGGGGCACAGTTCAGAAAAAGGGATTTGTCCTGAAATGGACCAGAACATTTCTGTATACCTTCCCACTATTTCCTCTGGTAGACAAGGTTCAGCTGAAGGTGCACCTGAAGAGGACTTGTCTGATCCTAATAGCCCCAGCATGGCCTCACCAATTCTAGTATCAGGACCTGTTTCACCTCAGCACTGAGCATATGATCAACCTCCCTCTCAAGCTGAACCTTCTCCTTTGGCACTTGGAGAGAATTCAGCAAATGGACCTTAAGTCCTTACATCTGATGGTGTGGTTCCTGAAAGTCTAGAGTTTGTATTTCTTGGTTTCTCAGAGGACATTCTCACAGTGTTGGAGACATCATGTTAAGTTCTTCACATGAGGGACCTATGTTGTTAAATGGAAAAGGTTTTAAACATGGTGCCAGGAGTATGGCCTGTCACCCATGAAAGGCTTATCTCTGTGCTTGACTTTCTCTGGTCTGCCAGGAGTATGGCATGCCATCCATGAAGCGTTCATCTCTGTGTTTAACTTTCTCTGGTCATTGTCTACCATAGATCTCTGTGTAAATTTGTTGAAAATGTAGTTGATTGCATTCTTGGGATATCCAGCAAAAGAGAGGTTTCCATCTTTGACATTACAGAGGGTGGTTGGTCCCCTTTTCAGGGGTCATCATCACATGTTCTCACCTCTTTGTGAGCCTCCTTCTGCATGGGATCTGAAAATGGTCCCGTCCATGCTCATGGAGAAGCCCTTTGGGCCTCAGGCAATGTGTGACCTTGATTTCTTGGCCTGGAAAGGTAATTTCATCATCTCTGCTTGATGGGTCCATGAGTTGCAAGCCCTCTTCATTATCCCATTCTGTAGGGGTTTCCATGGGAGCAAGGTTGTGGCTTTACACCAGTACGAAATTCTTCTCCAAAATGGTTTTAGGGTTCCATTTTAACCTGAACTTGGAGTTGCTGGTGTATTTTCCAAGGATGTATGCTAACCCTGCTGAGGAACAGCTACATTAGTTGGATGTCAGGTATGCTGTCCTGTGTTACCATCGGAGAATGTAGGAGTTTAAGGCTGCTACTTCTCAGTTTGTTGCTAAGCAGACCCTGGAGTCAGTTGAAAAACCAATTATGAATGACTTATATCACATTCAGATTGATTTTTTCAACCAGTTAAAAATGTATGACTTCAACTGACTAAAGAAACTTCAGCCAATTTCTCCATCTTCTGCTACTATTACATTTTATTTATGTACTTACAAGAGATACATTTTGAATGCTAATAATTGAAAAATGTTACATTAAATTCATCTACTTAATGTTTACTCAAGATTGATACATAAACCTCTATTTAAATTTAATACTGATGCTGTGTATTCTGGGAAAGCCACGCTATACATACATTCACATTGCCTGTACACAACTCAGTTTTGAATTTTTTTTTAAGTTCCCAATCCCGTGCCATGCCTGTCATGAAAAAACTAAATACTTTGGAGTAGTTCTATGCTGTTTACCATCAGAAATGTAGTAGTAGTGATATTTTATTTGTTGAGCTATATAAGCCTTTACAAAAATATAAAATCACAATACAGTACATAGAAAAAGGTCACAGCAGGTTACATTCAATAAATACACTTTCAGCATTTACTGCATATAAATATCCTCTAATACAATGGTAATTCACGCAGATGTAATATCTTAGCTTAAATATAGATATTTAAGACATAGACATTAGGGAATTCATTAAGTTGATGATAAATATTTTTTGATCCCTTAACAGTTAACTGTGCTAATTTTCTTCTTCTAACTTTTGCTATTATTAAAAAAATACATAGCCATTCTCCTAATAGTTGATTCATCTTCTGCAGTCATGAGAATTAAAGTTAATTCCTTTTTATCACACTGATCACTTTTATCTATAAAACAACTTAGCCAGTATTTTCTTTGACTGGTGTACCAAGTACGGTCCCAAAGGATGTGTGATAACTCTTCAATTCCTGCTTGTTGACATGAGCAGTTTGATTCTATTACATGTTTGCTATAGCTAGCTCTCAATATGGTACTATCAAATAATTCCAATTTTGCCCTCATACACAATTTACGCAAAGAGGGTTCTTCCAATATATCTAAGTAACTTTTATATCTAAACTTAGATGTATTATTTGCAAACCATTTAGAATATTTAGGGCCAGATATTCAAAGGGTAGCGCTGGGTGCAAATCTGTTGCACTGGATTAGCACCGAATTTGCGCCCGACTGCAATATTCAAAAGGACATTTAGCATCGGCGCTAGGTGTTAGCACCGACGCTAAATCAAAATGTATGCAGGGGAGGGACTGAGGGGAGGGGACCTGAATGCCGGCGCAACGGCATATTCAAAGGTATAGCGCCGCACTACAGGCATTAGTGCAACCTATAGCGTGGCGCTAACTACCACCAAAAATAGGCTGGCGGTAATGAGGGTGCCTCCACCTAATCACAACCCCGCTGACCACAAGTGATGGAGCCCTGTCTTCATTGCTCACAAAATAGTTATTTCGCAGAAGCCAGAGCATTCACTATCTGCTCAGAACAGCGCATCGCTTCAGCTTTCTTCACCACCACCGCCAGCTGCTGACTGAGGCCCAGCCAGCCGTGGTGGTGAGAGAGGGCTGATTGGTCACGCTCTGTTCTGGGAATCTATTTGATGGGCGGGTTGTCACCGCGGGGGCGGACCACTGACTACCAGGAAAAGAGCTATTTTATTTAAACTGGGTCGGGAGCAGTGCTTGGGGGGAGGGGGGACCACCAGACTACCAGGGAAAATGAGCTGTTTTAATTTAAACTGGTCTGGAGCCATGGTGGGGAAGGGGGGACCACTAGACTACCAGGGAAAAGTAGCTATTTTATTTTTAAACCGGGGTCGGGAGCCGTGCTTGGAGGAGGGGGGACCACTAGACTACCAGGAAAAATTAGCTATTTTATTTCTAAACTGGGGTCGGGAGCAGTGCTTAGGGGAGGGGGGACCACTAGACTACCAGGGAAGCTGTGTTATTATTATGCCAAACGTGGTCGGGATATGTGCTGGGGGTGGGGAGACCACTAGATTACCAGGGAAAAGTAGCTATTTTATTTTTAAACCGGGGTCGGGAGCCGTGCTTGGAGGAGGAGGGACCACTAGACTACCAGGGAAAATTAGCTATTTTATTTCTAAACCGGGGTCGGGAGCAGTGCTTGGGGAAGGGGGGACCACTAGACTACCAGGGAAACTGTGTTATTATTATGCCAAAAGTGGTCGGGATATGTGCTGGGGGGGGGGACCACTAGACTACCAGGGAAACTGAGTTCTTATTATGCCAAATGGGTCTCAAGATACGTGCTGGTGGGTGGGGGGACCACTACACTACCAGGGAAATGGAGTTATTATTATATCAAACGGGGGTCGGGGGACCACTAGACTGCCAAGGATACTGACGTGATATACTTGTATTGGGGATCAGGATTCATGCTGTAGGGGGGTGGGGGGACCACTGGACTACCGGGGAGTGGAAACAACACAGGTGGAAACAGGGACCATGATGGCTGTGAAGGGCTGCCTGGCCCAGCCTGTCTGCACAGGTCCCTATATGTTGGATGGCTGTGCTGCACAGCCCAGTGACCCTACAGCTGACATCCAACCCCCGTCCCCAGCAGGTTTGCCTTATGCCTGCCCCATGCATACTTGTGTTCCACCCACACCTGCTGTGGGCTGCCTCTGTTGGTGTGGGGTGGGGGCATCATCCAGGGCACGTGTGACCACTGGTGTGTGTGTGTGTGTGTGTATATAGCTATATATATATATATATATGTATATATATATATATATATATATATATATGCATGTGTCTCTGTATTGATCTACAGTTACAGATCGCTATGGATCTATATATCTCATTATGTACTGCTTGCAGTGCTACATAGCTATGTTGTATGCACTGCTTGTACCTGCCAGCGCACAGTTCCTGCTGCTTCCAGCTTGTACTTCCATTCCAACAGGGGATGCTGTGGGCATGCCTTGGTCTGCAGCATCCAGCCTGTACTTCCATTCCGACCAAAAGGGGGAGCTTTTTGCTCCATGCAGTAGCACCGGGCAAACTGCATGGTAATGTATGCTAAACAGCACTTAATGAGATGCAAATGTACTTGTTTGCCCACGGATTACCTAAGTAGGCTCATTTGCATGGGAGCTTTGAATATAGCTCCCGTTTGCCCCGGGCTAACCAGTTTGCACTGGGCTAATGTGTTAGCACTGTGCAATCAGGTTAGCCCGCAAACCTCACTTCAGCATAGCACACTAAGCACAGTTCTGCAATGTGTGGCTTACATTGTTGTTTGCAGTCATACCTCTCAACTGTCCCTGATTTTCAGGGATGTCCCTGGAGTTACCTCAAACTTTTACTCTGTCCCTCCTACAAATTGTGTTTCCATGACCAAACAGTGGGGGTTGTAGGCATAATATAATGTCAGACATTAATGTTACAGATGTGTTCTTCCTTAAACAACGCATTTTATACTACACCACTTATTCCACCAGCTTCCTGAGTGGATACCTCCAATTTATAAGGTGTGTCCCTGATTTTAAACCTTTATCCCTGATTGTTTTAAGCCTTGTCCCTGATTTATGGGGCAGGAGGTTGAGAGGTGTGTTTGCAGTAGCTGTGAGACATCTCTGTGCAGTCACACACAATGTTCTCCACCTGCAACACTGGCTTGCTACAGAGCCTAATGAGCTGCAGCTGCAGTTTGCACTTCCCTGTTGTTATATTCAGTGCTGTCTTATTCCCGGGCTATTTTTGCCCTGCACTCCCAGACCAGTTTGCCCAGCTTTCTTAGACTGCTATATTCATCAGGATTAGCACCAGGCTATTTCCTTTTGAATATAGCTTGCTTTGTGCTCTAGGCTAAGTTTGCCCACCAGGCAGTGCTAATTTAGCCACGGGGCAAAGTTTTGAATATCTGGCCCTTAGTCTCCACCATCCTTTCCAAATCCAGTTTATTAAATTTTGAGATCACCTTTTTTTTACATATTTCTTGTATTAAGAGCTGATAGTTATAGTTTCGATGGTATTGACCCAAAAAGTTCAGCTTTTATTTTGACAACAAAGTATTTATATTATTTAACCAATTGTTCTCTATAAGTTTGTCCTTAATCCAGTTTTGCGTCTCAATAGGAAATTTTTTCGTAATCTAGTCTGATCCATCTTTGTCAAAGAAATCCAATAATTAATCCTCCTTTTAACTATAGTAGCATTGATATTTGTTGTACCTAATTCTGTACGAAGATAGTTGAGTGGGCACGAAGGTGGAACTCCACAAACACTACATAACAGCTTTGAGATGAGTCCCATCAAATATTCTTCATTCTTTACCTCCCATATTTCACTTCCGTAAAGAATCTGTGAATCATATTTAGCTTTTATTACTCTAAATAAGGGTCTAATTGAAAAGCCAGCATACACGTAACTAAATTTATAAACACCTTATGCAGTTTTCTTCCCATTATCAAGAACCTTTTTTATGTGTTTTGTCCATGATCCTGTACTTGTAAAAACGATACCCAAGTATGTATAGTAGTCAGCATTATCTAAGTTGTGGTCCCCGAATCTCCATCTGGTCTTTTCTTTGCTTTTCCTGAGTGGCATACACTTAGTTTTAGATAAATTTACTTTAAGTTTAACACTATTAATGACATCATACAGTACATCAAGTTTTCTTTGTAAACCTATTTTGTTCAAAGACAAGATAACTAAGACATCCGCATATGTGAGTAGATATACTTTCATATCCAGAACCTTTGAGAAATCACCTTGATCCTTGTCTAACTGTTTTAATACTGTGTCTATATACAAGTTAAATAACATTGAGGTGAGGCTACAGCCTTGCCTAACTCCCTTGTTTGCATTGAAGGGAGGCGTAGTATGTCCTTCTTGGTCTAGCCTTACCTTCACCCAGGTATCTCTATATAGGTTAGCAATATTTATTGAGGTTGGATATATACCCCTGTCCCTCGTGGTAGTCCACAAAATTTCTCTTGAGATTGAGTCAAACGCAGATGAGAAATCTACAAAGCAAGCATAGACCCTTTGTTTTCTAATATTGTTATATTTCTCCAGTAGATATAATAAAGCAAAACAATTATCCAAGGTAGAATATCATTTTCTAAATTCTGACTGAGCTTCTTCAATACCCCCTGTTATATTCACTTGGTGTATTAGGTGCTTAAGCAGAATTTTGGTAAAGATTTTTGAGTTTATGTCCAATAAACTTATTGGCCTGTAAATATTGGGGTCTTGATGATCTCCCTTCTTTTGTACAGAAACGACAATCAAACCTCTCCAAGAATCAAGGATATAGTTTTCTTGTATAGCTTTAGAGAAAAACTCAGCCAGCAGTCTAGTCCATGCTGAGGTACAACCTTTATAAATTTCTGCTGGTACTAAATCTGGACCTGGAGCTTTTCTAGTTTTCAGGGATTTTATTGCAAAATAAACTTCCTCAGGACAAACAGCATAATGTACTGTTTGAGTCTGTTCTAAGTGTTTCTCATAGCCTGCGTTTATATTACAATCATAAAGTATACTGATCTATCCACTTTTAGTAATATAAATGTCACCTCTCAACTTACTTTTATCTGTTCCATTGGCTACCAGATACCAAAATTGCTTTTCGTCCTTAGAGGCTACCGCTAGCCAAATTTTTTCCCATAGACAATATTCATATTCTATTTTCTCTTTTTTAAGGAACGCTTTATAATATTTTCTTATTAAGGTTCATGAAGGTTGAAACACTTTTCTTTTTAACTGCACTTTTTGTTAATTTCAATATTTCTGACTTTTTTGCTGACATTCATTATCAACCCAACCTCGCTGTTTTAAGTTATTACAATTAATAAGCTTGCATATCGCAGGTTTAACTGAAGATAGTATTGTCTCAATTCCCATCCACATTTCCTCAACTTTACAAGATACAAAACCATTGGTCATTAAAGAAACAAGTGAAGTTCTCATAGCCTCAGTTACAGTCTCATCCAGGTCATATTTACAGACCAATCAGAAACATGTGGTAGCACCATCCTAGTACAGTATATCCACAGTATAAATATAGTATTTACATTGAAGAGATAAGTGTGAGTGGCAGCCATCTTTAATGATGTGGGTCATTAATTACAAAATGAGCTATAAAAACGTTTTAAAAATAGCCAAGAACAATAAAAATAAACATAAACTGATGATAAATCTAAAGATGTCAGAAATACATTTTTACTAATATACTATATGATTAAATTTTAGATTATTTATTTATTTAGTTTTTGTTGATTGGGTAAGTGCACTAGACAAATTCTGCCTATTTTCAGGCACGACCCAGGGAAGGGGGATACAGATGAATGTCAACTGACTTTGAACCAGATTAAGCTGTTGGTGGTATTTTTAGTGAATGGGAGAAATTTGGCCAGGGCACCGGGGAAATTCCCCTACTCTCCTGTAGGAGGACGGGCTGTCAGACTGATGGCCACTCTGGGAGAGAAGCCGAAGAAGGAGGAGGATGTGTGTAGGTTGGGAGGACTGGCCTCTCCTTCCACCACTCTACTGCAAGAGGTTGGAAAAGTGGAGAACCAGAATGTGGACTCAGAAATTGAGGATATTGATCATGAAACTTATGTGTCTTCGGAGGAGTTGAAAAGTCACAGTGAACATCAGCGATTGGAACAGGAATCAACTTTCAAACCTTTGGATGCAATAATCACGGACTCTGCTTTGCACTTACAAAATGAGCTCCCTAAAGGACACCTTCAGGACTCGATCCCTAGGCCCAGCATTTCTGCAGATGTTGCAATTGACAAGCCAGTTGAGAAATCTGACAGTCTGAAGGGCGATGCAGTTCAGCGGGCTGGAGAACAAGTCGAGGGTGAGTCTGTTTCTAACTTAATTTCGGCTGGCAGGAAATCCGCGAGTGTTTGCGTGTGCCTAGAGCCTTCTCAAGCTAACACTGTAGTGGATGACAATACTGCAGATATGTTTAAAACAGCTCACCCTGTTGTACAAAAATCTCTTGCTTTTAATTCAAAGCTTCAGCTTAACAAAGAGGCTGGATTTGTTTTTAAGATGCCCGTTTCCCACAGAAAGCCGGCAGAGCATATACCTACAGTTACTTTTCAGAAAGACAGTATGCAACAGTCGGGGGTTACAGAATTTAGCTTCACAGATACGGTGGCTAATCCCTCGAGAGATCGCTTGCAAGCAAAGAAGATGAATTCTCCTTCGGGGGACCCAACTAGAAACAAGAGTGTTTTGGGAAAGGACTTACATGATGTCAATTGGTCACCAGAGAAGGCACTCCTAGAGGCTGAATGGGAGAAGACAGTCTCTGGTATTTGGACTCCAGATCCTCTGTGGGATCCATCTTTTGACTTTCAGTCAGCCTCACCAGTTTGGAAGCCTAATCCCAGAGTCACATGGTCAATTCAAAGGCTGCTACAGAGGCTTCAAAGGCAATTGTTGACTCTAGTAATATTGTGACTGAGACACCAGGTGGAATCTTGGAGCCTGCTGCACAATCTGAACACCTGGAGAAAGGACTGTGAGTTTTAGCTCCAGATTCTAAAAAGAAGCCGTTAATGTCTGAATTATTTCACAGGCCAAAAGAGAAGCTGCTCCAAGACGGAATGCAGTACGCATTCGCTATAAAGGGGGTTTAGCTGAAAGACCCGACAGATACTATGCGGGCAAATGTTTAATTAAAGACTCTCTTCATTTTTCACCCTGTGATGTTTTTGCTTTTATTGATATACCAGGAGAGTACAATTTTGATATTAGCTTTCAAACATCTTATGCTTTGGATCTATTTTGGGAATGTTAAAGTCAGGTAAAGCTTTCCCCCACATGGACCCCTTTTTTAGTAATACCATTAACAAAACCTCTAATAAAGTACTGTATGTTACAGTGATGTTTAGGAACGAGGAGGTCCATATGGAGGACATGACTTATTGGCTTTCACAGAAATGTGAGGTTTTGAGTGAGCCTGAACCCATCCTGGATTCTGAACAGTTCTGGACAGGGGGGTGGAAATATGAAGTCAAGCTACGTCAAAATGACTCAGGGGTAGAACATATACCAAATTCCTTTCTGTTGGGGAGGGATAGAGGAGTTTGTTTTTACAGGGGCCAGCCTAGGGCATGTTATAAGTGTGTTTTAAGTGTGGGTTGAGAACCCATCTGTCCAGCGTATGTGACCAACCAAGGTGTGACAATTGTGGGGAGATCGGACATGTGACAACCTCACTAGGTGTGATCTTTGTGAGGGTGATGGGCACATTTTTCGGGACTGTCCTTGGGCAGCTAAAAATAAGGCTTCTTGTATTAGTCCAGATTTGTTAATCCAGAAGGCCCAGACTACCTTTTTGGAAAAATTAGGGACCCCTTCAGGACAATGTGCCCCCTCTCAGGGTAAACAGGGACAGCTGGCACAGGCTTCTGCTAACCCCCCCTTCCCACCTCAGAGCCTGCTCCAGAGGTACTGATCCTTGAATCCTTCTGCTTCTGGGTTAGACGACAAAGAGAAATTGAAGGTTGGTCAAAGAAATTCTGAGGCCTTCAAACCTGTGTGTTACAGGGATCCTGAGCCTTTAGATAAAACTCCTGATGAGGACACTGCCTTTTCTCCCTTACCTCCTAGAAGGTCTACTAGGAATAGTAGAGTTAAATCATCCCCATCCACTACCAGTATCAAAACCCCTAATTCTTATGCGATGTTATTCACAAACTGGGGTGATTCTGAAATGGATGTTGGGGATTCCGATTCCCAGAAATCTGTTCAGGATTCAGGATGTCTGCCTACTGGAGATTATAAAGGGAAGAAAAAAGAAAAAAAGGAAGAAATAAAGTGAGTCAGCACAACTTGCAGGTAGAATGGTGGTTTTCACATGAGGTTCACTCAATACCCATAGCCTATTGAATAGTTTTCAAAGACAAGCCCTTTTTCAAACGTTACATGAATTGCACATTTCAGTATGTTATCTGCAAGAAACCTGGATGTTCTCCCTTGCACAGATATCTTCCATTCAGAGGAACTGGCCATGTGGTCCCTCGTATTGGTCCTTTGGAAGAGACAGGGCTGATGGTTTAGGTATCCTGGTTTATGACTTTTCCTTTTTACTGTATAGGATGATAGATCTAATCCCAGGTAGGGTTTTCATTCTGGATGGGAAATGGAACTCTAGGGAATATAGATTTATCAATATCTATAACCCTCAATCTAAGGCAGAGTGTATCAAGTGTATGAGAGCAGTCCAGCCTTTTTTAGTCACTACCTATAATATCTTATGGGGAGGTGACTTTAATTGTAGCTTATTGACAAAAGGGGAATCTCAGAAAAAAAGTCTATTGTGATTCACACGCCTTGGAGTCTATTATTAAGGTTGTGGGCCTAGTTAATTGTTTTCAGTTCCAGAAGAAGGGGCCTAGATGTACCTTTGTGAAGGGAAAAATGACCACAATCATTGATTATTTATTTATTTCTGCACAAATCCCTATTGGGACTTTTCAAATGATTCCTGTTGAATTTACTGATCATATACTTTTATTATATTCATTTGGGAATTCATTGTTCATTCCGCAAAAGCATGTAAGATGGTAACTGAATACCTCTATCCTACAGCATTTTTATGTTAAACAATTTCTATATTGTCTATCTTAAAAGCCTGCCTATCAGTTGCCATGCTATATCCAAACCTTGGGAAATGGTGGGTGGAGACTAAAACAGATCTGAGTAAATGGTTCAAGGTTTATGGGACCCGTCAGAGAAATTCTAATTTTTTCTCATATCTAAAACTTAGAAGCCACTTACAAAGACTTATTACCCTGGCAAACACCTCTACAAGAGACTACTCAGAACAAATTGATGTGGTTAAAAATAAAATGAAACTAGTGCAATACGATAGGGCAAAAACCTTACAGGCTGTTTTTACAAATCTTACACAGAAATCAAAGATAGGGGATCCTTCTGAACTATGTAAACAACTGAAGGAGTCTACAACAATGGAGTATTTGGTCTCAGATGGGAAACAGGTTACCAGAAGGAGATGGAAATGTGCTCTGTTATTGAGGCTCACTATGACTCCCTTTGTCCGCATTCTCCTATAGTGGAGGAATCTGTTGATTCATATTTACACTCTGTTCCTCCCCCTCCAGTCTTAAATGATTTGGTACTGTTATTGGACTCCATCTCTGTTTCAGAAATAGAAATAATTATAAAGAACTTGAGGATGGAATATCACCAGGAGTGGATGGGCTCCCAAATTTATTCTATAAAACATTCAGTACTTATATTACGGCTTGCTTAGTTTTAGTATTTCAATTCATAATGTAGGGACATGTTATGCCACCTTCCTTTATGGATGGCTTGATCATTCATATTTACAAATCTGGGGATAAAGGTGACATTAAAAACTAGAGACCAATCACAATTTTGAATTCGGACTATAAAATTTTTACTATGCTTTTGAATAATCGATTAAAAACCTATGTGGAAAAGATTATCTCACCATATCAATATTGTGGGTTACGTAGTAGTCGTATACAATCAGCCCTCATGATCATTAGAGATGTAATAGAGTATTTGTCTTTAGAAGGGAAAACGGGATATTTGATTTCGGCAGTCCTTGTAAAAGTTTTTGACAGAGTAGATCATACTTATTTGTTTATAACCCTGCAATTTTTTGGTATCCCACTATTATTCTGTAAAATCTTTAAATCCCTATACATCACTGCTAGAGTATACCCTTTTATTAAAGGAATCCAAACAAAGGGACTAAGCCTGATGACAGGGGTACGTCAAGGATGCCCCTTAAGTCTGCTCCTATACATTTTTATGGTGGAATCTTTAATTCGTATTTTATCTTTTTCTCCTAGATGGACAGGGATTAGTTGTACCCAGAGCCAGTCTCAGGTACATATTCAAGTGTATGCAGATGATGTCTGCCTATTTTTTGAAAACTATGATAGTTTACAACACTTTCTAGATGAGTTTGATTCTTTTTCAAAAGTTTCAAATGCAAAAATTAATATGGGGAAAACCAAGGGCCTGATCATGGGGGCGGGTTGTCATTCAGCCATCCAATACAAAAATATTTCTATTTCTTCTGATCCCTTAGGTATTCTAGGTGTCCTTTTTGGCCCTCAAAACATTCCAGCTGAGAATTGGGATATAGTTTTAAAAAAAGCCTAAATTAAAGTAAACAGGTGGAAGCAGCTTAAATTTTCTAAATTAAAACAAATTCAAATTCTTAAACAAGTTATTATTCCTGGATTACAATATTTGGCTATGCTTTTTCCTTTACCATCTCAGTTTGAAACCAGACTTTATAGTTGTTTCTTTGAGATGTTATGGGGAACAGGTTAAACCCTGTAAAAAGGTGTTATACATATATAGACAAAAAGAATGGAGGATTGGGAATGATTGACCCGATTATTTTTTTCTTTACTCTTTTTTTTCACATACCATTAAACCTATACTTTTATTTCCTGAGAGTAGAGAAGGAATCTGGATGGACTTTGTGTTAGGACGCTATCTTAAAGCATGGAATGGTTTAGGCTCTAAACTTAACCCACATGTACATGTCCCTGAGTATTTCAGACCAGCAGTTCAGAAGCTGTACACATGGCAGATATCTAAACACCAGATAGCGTCTTCTTCAGTTAAAACCTTATATAAAGCTACTCTGAGCCATATCCACCCATCTGTTCCTTGTTTTACGAATTGTCCGGAGGCTCAGAACTCCCTTATTTTAGACCAATTAAATAACAATAGAATTCCATCTTACATGTGGAAAACACAGTGGTTGATGATGTACGGTAAATTGAATGTGAGGGGTAATGCTAAGTATAAAGCTTTGACTGAACAATCCTGTCCTTATCCTGAGTGTATTAACCAAGAGGAAACAATGGAACACTTTTTGTTTCACTATTCATATGTTAAGCGATTGTGGGGACATGCATCAAAAGCATGGGGGTTCCCTTGGTTATCAAATCTAAATTATGATACATTGATTCTTTGTAAGTGTTCTTCTAGGTTAGACATATTTCACAAAAATACTTTAACAGTTTTCTTTGGATGTCTATGTTTTTATTTATGGCAGGTTAGATGCCAATGAGTGATTTACCAGAAAAAGTATCACAGGAAGGGTATTGTATGCTAGTAGCATATGAATTGCAGAAAGTGTATTTAAAAGATACCCAATTGTTTAACTCCTCTAAGGTATTGAAGTGGTGGAAGGGATTTTCACATATTATTAAATTCAAATAGAAAATTATTTTTGCTGGATTTCCAAGATGCAATGATGGGTTTCATATGAACAAGCTGTTTTGATTCAATTTTTTTTTATTGTAAGAGTTGTTTTCTTTATATTTGAGTTGCACTGTATGTTTCTTTTTCAATAATAACTCCCCTAGTCTTTTCGAGAAGTGCCATGGGATCTTTAACATCCATCTGAACAACCACCAGAGCAGGCAGATGGGACCTCGGTTTAATGTTTCATCCGAAAGACGGCACCTCAGGAGTACAGCACCCCACTCTCATGCTGCACTGCAGTGTCAGTATTGGGATATTAATCCAAGTGCCTGGTGTGGGGATAGAACCCACAGCCTTCTGATGACTAACGCATACTGCTGTTTTAAACACTAACAGCCCTGGCCCTGTGGCCAGTATGAGAACTTTAATCCAATCTATTTTCCTACTCTTCCAGGTATTTTATAAAAAAATAAACAAACACGGCAAGACCACCTAATGTTGAACAGCCTGGATGATGAGGTCAGGTAGCTTATGTACATTAACCACATTAAAGAGCTAAAAACTGAAAAATGCCACAACCCAAATCAATGACCAATAATTTGACACCATAACTCCTCACAAGTTAGATTCTCATTAGGCTGTCGCGTGACATCTTGACAAGAGAGCTTCTGCATTGCTGCTAGGCAAACACTGACTGACTGCACTACTGAAACAATGCAATAAAATAAGTATAGCTTTGTCCCAGTGGTTTGTTCCAACTTCCACAGGAGGCCCATAAGGGACATGGTCAGTCTGTTATTAAACTATATTAGGTGTCTGCTCAGCTGGTATTGTAGATGCCTAGAACAATACAAGACTGTCAGAAGCTTACTTAAGTAGTCCAACAAAGTAGTAGCAACAACACATCCAGGGGAAGGGTTCGGTGCTCTCCTGGGAGGATAATCCCAAACAGTACTACAATATCCATACGTGGTAGCACTTGACAAAATTTTGCTCTGAGGAAAAATCTCATGGAGGCATAAAAAAAAAATCAGAAAACCTGAGGCTGGTTGGGACATACTCTTGATGTGGTGGTAAAGTACTTCTACCAGCCTAGCAGACTGACTAGTTCTCCACAGTCATGAGCCCTGAGTGGGCGCATCCCCAGCCACAAGCAGCTGCCCTGGCCCAGGGACGTGGTGCTTCTTCTATCCACCATCCCCTCCGCCATCTCCAGCCCATCAGCTGTGAGCCCTGAGTGGGTGCATCCCCAGCCACACGTGGCTGCTCTGACCTTGGGAAGCGGCGCTACTTCTAGCCTCCATCCCCTCCACTATCTCCAGCCCATCAGGTATGCTTTCCTTCTGCTAGCGGGCCGGCTTGAACCCTGGCGCTGGCTCCTTACACCATTGGCTGAGAGAGCGGACGTGGAACTCACGGATTGGTCCACTCACGGAACTCTGCCACGCCATTGGTCGACTTGCTAAGCCGACCTCAGGAACACAAGCCAACCCGGGACCAGCTTTTCCTTGGCTGCTCTGGCTTCTCTGTGTTATTTGTAGCTCCTGTTATTATTCGTAGCTTCTAAATTTCTAATTTTTACTGCTTGTAATATTTACTGCTTGTAATATTTAAAGTACAGATTTATACAGCCTAGGATTATGATTACAGCTCTTTTTAGGCCAGTTAGTATCAGTGAACTCACTGCCAAAGCCTGGTAGTTGCCTGCTTAATTTTGTAATCTTAAAAGTGCAGTTTTAGGCCAGTTAGCATCTGTGATTTTTCTGCTTTCGTACAACCCTTTGCTGAAGCCTGATAGACTCCTGCTCAAACTGTAATCTTTAAGGTACTAAGAACTGGTTTTCCTTTCACCCCCCTCACTTATCTTTCCGGCCGTTTCTTTTCTTTCTGGACCTCTCCCTTCCTCCTGCCTGCTCTCTCATCCCTGCCCACCCCCTCACTACCTGAGGCCCTCCCAGTGAGCTACTTAATTACTTTCCTCTCTTTTGTCCCTCCTAATCCCCTGCTGCTTACATGGCTCCTCACCCCATCTGACCCCGCCCCCATTTTTTCCCACCTGTGCTGATAAATGTAATTGTTTCTCTCCTCTTTGTCATCTCCACAGCCGTGAGCCCTAAGCGGGTGCATCCCCAGCCACAAGCAGCTGCCCTGACCCTGGGATGCGGTATTTCTCCTGGCTGCCATCCCTTCTGCCATCTCCAGCCCATCAGGTATGCTCTCCTCCTGTTAGTGGGCCAGTTTGAACCCCCGTGCTGGCTCCTTGCACCATTGGCTGAGCGAGTGGACACAGACCTCACGGATTGGGCCACTCAAGGAACTCTGCCACGCCATTGGTCGACTCACCAAGCCGACCTCAGGAACACAAGCCAACCTGGGACCAGCTTTTCCTTGGCTGCTCTGGCTTCTCTGTGTTATTTGTAGCTCCTGTTATTATTTGTAGCTTCTAAAGTTCTAATTTTTACTGCTTGTAATATTTACTGCTTGTAATATTTAAAGTGCAGCTTTATATAGCCTAAGATTATGATTACAGCTCTTTTTAGGCCAGTTAGTGTCAGTGAACTCACTGCTAAAGCCTGCTGGTTAACTGCTTAATTTTGTAATCCTAAAAACGCAGTTTTAGGCCAGTTAGCATCTGTGATTTTCCTGCTTTTGTACAGCCCTTTGCTGAAGCCTGATAGACACCTGCTAAAACTATAATCTTTAAAGTACTAAGAACTGTTTTTCTTTCACCCCGCTTATCTTTCCAGACATTAATTTTCTCTCTGGACCTCTCCCTTCCCTGTCTGGTCTCTCACCCCGCTCACATCCTCACTATCTGAGGCCCTCCCAGCGATCTCCTTAATTACTTTCCTCTCTTTTGTCCCTCCTAATCCTCTGCTGCTTACATGGCTCCTCACCCCGTCTAACCCCTGCCCCAATTTTTCACACCTGTGCTGTCCTGATAAATTTAATCGTTTTTCTCCTGTTTGTCTTCTCCATAGCCATGAGCCCTGAGTGGGCGCATCCCCAGCTACAAGCAGCTGCTCTAACCCTGAAACGCAGTGCATCTCCTGGCTGCCATCCCCTCTGCCAACTCCAGCCCATCAGGTATGCTCTCCTCCTACTAGCAGGCTGGCTTGAACCCTGGTGTTGGCTCCTTGCACCATTGGCTGAAAGAGCAGACACGGACCTCACATATTGGTCCACTCATGGAACTCTGCCACACCATTGGTCAACTTGCTGTGCCGACCTCAGGAACACAAACCTGCTTGGGACCAGCTTTTCCTTGGTTGCTCTGGCTTCTCTGTTATTTGTAGCTCCTGTTAGTATTTGTAGCTTTTAAATTTCTAATTTTTACTGCTTGTAATATTTACTGCTTGTAATATTTAAAGCACAGATTTATACAGCCTAGGATTGTGATTACAGCTCTTTTTAGGCCAGTTAGTATCAATGAACTCACTGCTAAAGCCTGGTAGTTACCTGTTTAATTTTGTAATCTTAAAAGCGTAGTTTTAGGCCAGTTAGCATCTGTGATTTTCCTGCTTTCATACAGCCCTTTGCTGAAGCATGATAGACACCTGCTCAAACTGTAATCTTTAAGATATTAAGAACTGGTTTTCCTTTCATCCCCCCCCCCCCGCTTATCGTTCCAGCCATTTCTTTTCCCTCTTGACCGCTCTTTCACCCCTGCCCACTGCCTCACAACCTGAGGCCCTCCCAGTGATCTACTTAATTATTTTTCTCTCTTTTGTACCTCCTAGTCCCCTGCTGCTTACATGGCTCCTCACCACGTGTGACCCCCACCCCTGTTTTTTCCCGACTGTGCTGTCCTGATAAATTTAATTGTTTCTTTCCTCTTTGTCTTCTCCACAGCTATGAGCCCTGAGTGGGTGCATCCCCAGCCACAAGCAGCTGCTCTGACCCTGGGACACGACGCGTCTCCTGGCTGCCATCCCCTCCACCATCTCCAGCCCATCAGGTATGCTCTCCTTCTGCTAGCAGGCCGGTTTGAACTCTGGTGCTGGCTCCTCGCATCATTGGCTGGGCGAGTGGACATGGACCTCATGGATTGGTCCACTCATGGAACTCTGCCACACCATTGGTTGACTCGCCAAGCCGACCTCAGGAACACAAACCAACCTGGGACCAGCTTTTCCTCGGCTGCTCTGGCTTCTCTGTGTTATTTGTATCTCCTGTTATTATTCATAGCTTCTAAATTTGTCCCAGCCTCCAACCCCAGCCTTGACCTCTATTAAATACACATAGGTCCACCCTCACTTATTCTCCCTTTCTCTCATTGGCCTTTAGTCAATCCTCTGTCCTCCTGTCCCTAACAAACTGTTTTCAACTTACTGCTAGGAATGCCCTAAAGTCCCCAGCTGTAGCAACTCTGCTTATGACCTCCCCACTGCCTAACACAAGCAACACAACTTTCTTTCCTCCTCACATGCTGGACTTCTTACTCCACAGTGTCTAAAGCTTCTCTCCTGATCTTTCTGGCCCTGCTCCCCACTGTGCCTAAGTGGCTGTCCTGATCTTTTGGCCTGGCTCTCAAGGCCTCCCGAAGCCACATTTGTCCAGCTCTTACCAAATTTGTTCCTCACCCCCCCTGACTCAGGAATCTGCCTGCAAGGTCAGTGTCATTGAGGCACAGGTCAGGAAGCATAGGAAAAACCAGGAGCAGTTGTAAAATTCACAAAACATATTTATTTACACTAGCGGTAACATAAAAATATAAACTTGTTCAGAATAACTATTTACAAAGGAAGAATAAACAGCAGATTCATCAGAGTTTTCCTTCAAGCTCTGTGTGTATAACTTTGCAAACCATTGCAGCTCTGTTTTTAGGCTCTTTTATAGGCACAGAATTTGACTGACAACAGGAACTTCCTGTTTAGTAGCAGGAAGGGAGCAATCACAGAGGCACAAAAGACTCACCATCCTAGAAGGAAAGGTGTAGCTCTCCATCCCCCCTAGCTGCTGGAGGGCTGACTCTGAGCAAGTAAGAAGGAGACTACTGAGGAATATAGGAACTTCCTGTCCCAGAACAGGAAGATCAGGAGCGTTAAGGGCATGGAGGCAGTAGTAAAGTAGGGAGAAAAAAAAATTATATAAAATAAAAAATAAATAAATAAACAGAGAGAGGAAAGAGTAAGTATACAAAACAACAGTTAAGGAGCCACAAATAAGACATGATGGGAGTGGTGCAGTGCAGTGGCTGTGGAGCAGCATTCTTCCGAGAGATGTTCAGGAGGATGCAGTGTTTTCCAATTAGCAGGCACCTCTCTGAGCTGAGGGAGGAAGTTGCTCATCACCAGGCTGAGTTGGCCAAGATTTGGGGGACCTCCTCTCCCACCCAGGGATCACCAGGGCCACTGCCGCTGCCTCAGAGGTTGCCGAGAAAGAGGAGCGGTTGGAACACAGTGGGTTCAAGGAGGGTGAGGGTGATGGACCAGAGGCAAATCCCTCCAGTTGTACCTCTCCACAATTCATATACCATTCTTGCAGAGTGTGGTTCCTCTATGGAGGCACCCACAGTGGAGACCAAGGAGGATGCTGGGAACCTCCACAAAGGAGACACACAGGAGGGTGGCATGGGACCCAACAGGGGAAGGAAACAACTCCTGGTGGGGGACTCCATTGTTAGGAGGGTAGAACTGGGGGAGGGAGGGGAGAGGGAGGTAAGGTGCCTGCCTGGTGCCATGGCTTGGAGGGACAGGGAGCGAATCCTCAGGATCGCTGGAGCAGCTGCACAGAGAAGGGAGCTGGATGTCATTGTCCACCTAGGGACAAATGACCTGGCTGAGGAAAGGGTCAGAGCAGTGCAGGAGGAGTTTGTGGAGTTGGAGAGGGGCCTTAGACAAGTAGCATGCATGATGACCATCTTGGAGGTGCTGCCTCTCTATGGCATGGGTGAGGCTAGGGTGCTCCACACCATGGGATTCAATCAATGGATGGAAAACTGGTGCAGAGCTCAGGGTTTTGGCTTCATTGGGGACTGGGGATCCACCTGGAAGGATGCAGGCCTATACTGGCACAATGGTATGCATCTGCCCAGGAGGGGAACCAGGATCCTAGGTGATAGGTTTAAATGCTTCATTGGCAAGCATTTAAACTAGTCAAGGGGGGAGGCTTTGGAAAGGATCAGGGAAATCCTAGCTCCCCAAAAAATCAGGGTAGTTAGTGAGGTAAACACCAAGATAGAGAAGTCGATAGGGAGAAGGGTAGGGGTAGATGAAGTAAAAGGCAAAGGCAGTAAGGACAGGGATGGGGCAAAAAGGGGTAATGGCATCAAAAAATAGAGGGCAATGAGTACCAGTGCCCATAGTCTAGGTAACAAGCTCCCTGAACTTGTGAACTTGATGGAAGAGGGATGCCTGGATATCATGGCAGTCACAGAAACATGGTACACAGAGAGCCATGACTGGGATGTTAACATACAAGGGTACACAAGCTACAGGAGGGAAAGGGAGGGTAGAATAGGAGAAGGAGTAGCTCTCTATGTAAGGGAAGGGATAAAAGCAATGGAACAAAAGGGTAAACCAGGAGGAGAGGAGAGGAGGTACTGTGGGTGATCCTGAAGGCTGGAAATGGCACCACAATCCACACAGGAGTTGTATACAGGCCCCCATCTCACAGGGGGAGGAAATGGACAAGGAAATGACAGAAGGCATCCTTAGGATGGCAGAGAAAGGGGAGATATTGTTGATGGGGACCTGTTTATGCCAGATGTTAACTGGAGTACCTTTGCTGCAGCCACATCCAAGAGCAGGGCCATTCTTGATGCCCTACAGGGGGCATGCCTCAGACAGTTAGTGTTGGAATCCACTCAGGAGGGAGCAATCTTAGACCTGGTAGTCTCAAATGGGGACAGAGAGAGGATCTCAGATCTAGAAGTGGGTAGCCATCAGGGAACAAGTGATCCCTAAACAGTGTAGTTCATGATAAACTCAGCTGCAGAGTCAAGCCATACAAAAGTGAGGGTACTGGACTTCAGGAGAGCTAACTTTGTCAAAATGGGAGAGTGCCTCAGAAAAGCACTAGCAAACAGGCAAGCAAAGGGGTGGAGCAACAATGGGGAAACATCAGAACTGCCATCACAGAGGCAACAAGCCTTTGTTTGAAGCAAGCAAACAAACAAATCAAAATGAAAGAAAAAAACCCTATGGTTCTCAAAAGAGGTGGCGGGAAAGGTTGTAGAGAAAAAGATAGCATTAAGGAAGTATAAGGAAACACAGAAGGAGCAGGACAGAGAACTTTACCAGTTAAAGCAGAAGGAAGCGGGGATGGCAGTCAGAATAGCAAAGGCCCAAACCAAGGATAAGATAGACAACTCAGTTAAGAAGGGGGACAAAACCTTTTATAGGTACATTAGGGAGCAAAGAAAGACAAAGGGAGGGATAGTGAGGCTGAATAAAGGAGAGGATGGGTGGGCAGAGAGGGACAATGAAAAAGCAGGGATACTGAATGAATACTTCTGCTCAGTATTCATAAAAGAAGAGAGGGAGGTACCTAATCCAATCAGTAGAAGCACTCTGGATAGGGGGTCAATACCAGTCCTTTCATAGAAGAAAGGGTTCTGAAAGAACTTCTAAAACTGAAGGTTGACAAAGCAATGGGGCCTGATGAGATTCACCCCAGAATTCTAGAAGAACTAAGGAGAGAACTAGTGACACCACTGACTACCCTTTTTAACACTTCATGGGAGGATGGTGTGGTACCTGAGGACTGGAGGAGGGTGGATGTGATTCCCCTTCACAAAAGTGGGAGCAAGACAGAAGCAGAAACCTACAGACCTGTCAATTTGATCTCAGAGGTAAGGAAAATGATGGACTCACTTCTGAAGAAAAAGAATTGTTGAGTACCTAGAGGCCAGTGGGGCAGAGGACCCATGGCAGCATGGATTCACAGCGGGAAGGTCATGTCAGATCAATTTAATAGATTTCTTTGACTGGGTGACCAAAGCAGTAGACCAGGGAGGGGCTGTGGACATGGCCTACCTAGACTTTAGCAAGGCATTTGACACAGTCCCACACAAAATATTAATAAACAAATTAACCAGCCTGGGAGTGGGTCCCAGGGTGGTACCCTGGGTAAAACATTGGCTGGACAACAGGACACAAAAGGTAATAGTAAATGGAGTCCACTCTGAAGAAAGGGGGATTACTAGTGGGGTATTGCAGGGTTCAGTACTGGGTCTAGTCCTTTTTAATGTCTTTATAAATGACATTGCAGAGGGACTGGAAGGAAAAGTATGCCTCTTTGCAGACGACACAAATATCTGCAACAGGGTTGATACGCAAGGGGTAGTGAAAAGGATGAGAAGGGATTTATCAGGGTTGGAGGAATGGTCAGAAGTATGGCAGCTTAGATTCAATGCAAAGAAGTGCAAAGTAATGCACCTGGGAAACAAAAACCCAGAGGCAGAGTACACTATGGGGAGAGAGGTAGTAACAACAATAAAAATGGAAAGGGACCTAGGGATAGTCATATCAGATGACCTAAAGGTTAGCAAGCAATATGAGAAGGCAGTAGAGATGGCTGGTGGGATACTGGGATTTATAGGGAGAGGCATCACCAATAGAAAACAAGAAGTTGTTATCCCTCTGTACAGACAGTTGGTGAGACCCCATCTGGAGTACTGCGTGCAGTTCCAGAGACCCCATCTCCGCAAGGACATAGATAGGATGGAGGCAGTCCAGAGGAGGGAAACTAAAATGGTGCAGGGTCTGCAACAGAAGCCATATGAAGAGAGAGACTAAAGGAGCTTAATATGTATACCCTTGAGGAAAGGAGGGAAGGGGGGGACATGATAGAAACTTTTAAGTACCTCAAAGGAATCAACAAAGTCCAAGAGGGTAGCATTTTTCAGAAAAAGGGATGTGCAAGAACAAGGGGGCACAATTTGAAGATAGAGGGGGGACAGCTCAGGGGCAATGTGAGGAAGTATTTTTTCACAGAAAGCATGGTGGACACATGGAACAGCCTTCCTGAGGAGGTTGTGGGGTCAAAAACAGTGAGGAAATTCAAGAATGTATGGGACAGACATAAGGCAATTCTTGTGGGGGTAGGAAGAAATAGGCTGTTGGTTAACTAGGATCTGCAGCTTATCTAGTGGGTAAGGAAATGGGTAGACTAGGTGGGCCAAGTGGTCCTTATCTGCTGTCAAAGTCTATTTTTCTATGTTTCTATGTTTTAAAAGTCCTTGCAACTCTCATCAGGCTAGGGCTTTTATGTTTGCTGCCCCATCCCTGTGGAACTGTCTACCTTGTCAGATTAGAGAGTGCCGGACTTTGGAGAGCTTTAAAATAGGCTTGAAAACACATTTGTTTAAGCAGGCATTTAGCACTTAGTATTTTATATGGATTCTGGGATATTTTAATTGAAGTATTTAAATTATTTTGTAAAAGTTTTAATTGAACTGTTTGTTTTATGATGTTTCAAGTATGTACAGTGCTTTGATTTTTAGAATTGCGCTAAATAAATAAAGTATTATTATTTCTTAACAAGCATCCTGTTTTTTCTAAAATGTCCTTGTAAGTATCAAGCAGGTGCTGCTAGAACTCAGTGTGCCTGAACTGAGGCCCCTTTTCCACAGCTCTTTTGCAAAAGGCTTAAAAATTGCACTCAGGTAACCCCATGAGTTTCTAATAGCTTTTTGCAATCATCTCAAACTATAATTATACACATTTCAAAAATTAACACTATATAATTTCTTAACAAAGGGATCCCAGTATCAGTTACATTTCCACATAATGATTTTCATATATTTTTATACCAGCAGATATGCAAGGGAGGAAAAAATACAGAACAGCAAGTGAAAACTGAGAGACAGCAGGAAGCAAATAACTGTGAGACTGTCGGGGTGATCAGATCCTAGGTCTCACGGGAAAATTTGGTTGTGCAACCAGACAGAGAAGAGACAGACAAGGGAAGAATAGATCCTTGCATTTAAACACTTTCTCCATAACAACTGGGACAGGGTCCTATTCAACCCTGTCACAGTCAGTCACCATTTCAAATAGACATGAATCCTTACTCAGCCATACTCATGCTGGTTTCCCTTACATCCCTGCTACTGATAACTGATTTTTGTGCATCAATCCTGGTGATTGACCATCAAAAACTACACCCTTCACCTTCCACATGTGATGACTCAGGCACCACAATTCCTGTATCTGGGCCTGTACTCACTCTCACAAGTGAAATCCTCCTGACCCTACTGTTCAATTTTGAACGCTGACTGCTTGACCTATTTGTACACTCCCTCACCCTCCAACCCCCCCACTGGCATCCACCAGCTGCCCTCTCCTTTATCTTATTCTACTCATTGGAGTCATAGAACCTAACCCTGGCCCCACAAACACCCACATCGACCATACAGACATCATCTGGGCAAGGCCTTCCAGGCTAAAAATTGCCCACATGAATGTCTACAGCCTCCCATCAAAGCTCTCGGAGCTTGAGGTGTGGGTAGCCCTGTACAAACCACAGGTGTTAGGTCTCTTGGAAACCTGGCTTAAACTCTACCACCTAGACTCCCACTTTCAACTGCAGGGACACTCACTCCTACGCCAGGATAGACTGGGCAGAAAAAGGTGTAGCACTATATGTGCAAGAACACATCACTACCACCATCATAAGCTGCTCCACCCCCACTTCACCAAGTGAATGGCTCCTCGCTGAATTAATCCTGGGTGCATCTAAAAAACTCCACATAGGCTGCTGCTACAACCCCCCCGACAAGAGGCATCCCAAGATTATCCAGCTTTTTAGATGGTGTGGAGCATGCAGCACCCACTAGAGAACTGGTTGCAATTGGAGACTTCAACCTCAATTGGATGGACGCCTCCATGCTAGAATATGCAAACCTACTAAAGGTGCATAACCTGGAACAACTTATCTCCACCCCCACAAGACACAACACACACACTAAACCACTCCTTCATTGATTAGGTCACCACAAACTGAGCTGAATTAATCCTCCAAGCAGGCACAATGTTTGATTCAATCAGCAACCACACCCTGACCTATGCTGTGCTGTGCTATCCACCAAGTCAAACTGCTCCCCCTCCACAAACTCATGTCCTTCTGAAGGTTTGACCACTAAGACCCAGAGCCGGTCCTTAGAGATTTTAGGGCAACAAACTGGTCAGCCCTCTACCATTATACTACCATCTCTGTTGCAGTCACCTTCTTCAGCTCCACCATCTCTTGCATACAGGATATCTACTTCCCCCTCATGACCAGAAGGGTAAGAGGCAGCTGTACATGCTGGCTATCCAGAGAGCTCCTAGGATCAATGAAAGACCGGGATCAAAAATGGAAGGCATACAAAGAGCCCCCCTCTCCCAACTCTGGAATGTCTACCAGCAGCTGCGAAACTCCTGCGAACAGACCGCCAAGTCACTGCAGTGCCAATTTTACCTAAATCAAAAAAAACAACATCCTTGGAAACCTGCATACTTTCTGGGCTACCATTGGGTCTCTTTTGAACCACCACCACAATGGGTAATCGGGCATTCAAACAACATGAAGTCTTGCTGTATTCTGACATATGCAGTTAGGTCCTGCCTTTCAACTGCCCCGGAGAACAAAGAGTTAAACTTTCAATGGCCAGCATGGAAAGTTCATCGCCAGCATGGTTGAAGCCCCTGTCTGCTGTTGTTTAAACTCCAACTGTCAGATTCTTTACTCCGCCTCACTGAACAGTCGCTCCAGAGATTTCTCCTTTGCTCGGTTCAAAAAAGTCGGTTAAAGTGTTGTTTTTATCGCTCGGTTTCTACCGAATTGCTGTTACCGATCAGTCGGTTTAAGTCTCTGTCTGTGGTATCGTGAGTACTAGATAGGTTTTCTGTATAGTTTCTGTGTGGAACTTGTAAATTGTGGATCGGTTCGGCTGAACCGATCAGTTTTCAGGTTAAAAAGTTTGTGATTTACTTAGAGTGTGGTAACCGGTCCGTATTAGTTCTAAAAAAACAGATTTTATTACGTTTTTTTCCAAGACCCGTGACTTGGTCAGGAACCGATAGGGAAGTCTTGCCCACGGATTGCCGAAAAAAGGGTACGTTTTGGTTAGGATTGGCCATGTCTGAGAAACCATAGAAGAAAACCGGGCCCACTGGGTTTCAACACTGCAGTGTGTGTGGGGAAGTCTTTGTCAAGGCTGATCCCCACACCACCTGTGTTTATTGTCTGGGGTTTGACCACCTCGATTCAGACTGCCAAATTAGTAAGAATTTTCCCAAATCTACCCTGGAAAAGAGATTAGATAGACCGAGGGAAAGGGAGGCCGAGAAGTCCACTGACCCGGATGGCCAGCCCGGTTCGGTTCTGACCGAACCAGAAAGAGTGCCCTCTGACCAGGGCGATACTTCTTCGGGCAAAAGGAGAGCCAATTCTGAGGAGTCGGTTCCAGTAAAAAGAAAAAGAAAAGATAAATCGTCCAGTTTGGACACAGAAATTCATACTCCGACCGCTGATGAGATAGCCAAGGCGATAAGGATAGTGCAATCGCTTACTTCGGTTCCGACCGAACCGGCACCATCTGGCAGGGGTTTGGTTCGGTCGGTTTCCCCGGTTCCAGATTACACTTTGGAAGAATTTTATGAACCGGAGGAGAAGGAAGGAGGGTATGAGGATGATGATGGTGATTATGAAAGTCTGGATGTGCCTATTGACCCGGACATCTTCCCAGACAGACCTTCAGGTGTTTCTCCTCCTAGGCTTTCTGAGTCCCCTTCTCACTTTATGTTTTACAAAAAAGTGGCTGAGACCCTCCAGCTTCCTGTGGAGGAAGCAGTAGAGGATCAGGAGGAGCCTGATTTTGTTGAAATGGTGGACATCCCAGAGTTCAGGAGACTGTCTATTCCCCTCCACAAATCCTTTGGGAAACAGACACATAAAATTCTTAAGACTCCTAATTCCATACCTCCTGTGGACAGACGAATGGACTAGAGGTATACTCTTTCAGGCTCAGACATGGAGTTCCTTTCCCAGCAATGCAGCCATGTTGGGGTAGTGCAGGCTGCTGCCTGTGATAAGGCAAATATCCCCTTGGCATCACACCCCCCAGACAAGGACTCCAGGAAGATTGATGCCATGGCAAAGAAACAGTACATGGCAGCATCTTTGGGACTCAGGCAGGCTAACTATATGGCCTATACAGCTAGATACCAGAAGTCCAGGTGGGACACTGTGCTGACTCTGGCTAAACAGACCCCTGACCAGCTTGCCAAGGAGCTAGAGCAGGTGGCTATAGATGTGATTGAGGCATCCAAAGTGCAATTTCATGCTGCTGTGGACTCCAATGATGTTTCATCAAGAGTCATGGCTACATCTGTGTCTCTTCGGAGGATGGCTTGGCTCAGATGTACTAGCCTATCACAGGATACCCAGGTTAAGGACATGGATTTCCCTGTTATTGGTAATTCTCTGTTTGGGGAGCAGACAGAAAACTACATGAAAAAGATGGACGAGCACAGGACCACTTACAGGAGTGCTCAGGCAAAAGAAAGACACGCTACTCCTCAAAGGCAGCAGTCCAGGGGCAGGGGCAGGCCTTTCCAAAGGCCTTTTTACCAAGCTCAGGCCTCCTCCTCTTCTTACTCTCAGAGGGGGTTCTTTAGAGGGAGAGGCAGACGGGGGATGAGCAGGCTTGCATCCACCCCTCAGCCTAAAGCCCCTGCCAAGCAGACACCCTGATGGGTCTGCCCAGGCCGATTTTCCAATACCAGTAGGGGGCAGGCTGGCTTACTTTGTCCAGGACTGGAAGTCTCTGACATCAGACAAGTGGGTCCTGGAAGTAGTAAGCCAGGGACTGGTTCTCAGCTTCAAAAAATTGCCCAAGATGAGAACCAGATCCTTTCCACCGCAAATCCATCAGAGACCCTTGTCTTAGAGGCAGAAGTTTCTTCCCTCCTAGCTCTCAGAGCTATAGAGAGGGTTCCCACCCTACACAAGGGCAAAGGAGTGTACTTCAGGTACTTCCTAGCCCCCCAAAAAAGACAGGAGAATGGCGGCCCATCCTGGACCTAAGATATCTGAACAAACACCTTTTAAAACCAAAGTTCAAAATGGTGACTCTGGGAATAATCTTTTCCTCTCTAAGGCCAGGGGACTGGCTAGCCTCCCTGGACCTCAAAGATGCCTATTTTTTACATTCCCATCAGGTGCTCCAACAGAAAGTACCTCAGGTTCGAGTTGCCCTCAGGCCACTATCAATTCAGAGCAATGCCCTTTGGCCTAATATCAGCCCCAAGGGTTTTCACAAAGTGCCTGGCGGTAGTGGTTGCTTTCCTAAGCAGAAAAAAGATCTCCATCTTTCCATACTTGGATGACTGGCTGTTAGTAGGTCAGTCTCCAGACCAAGTCAAGCCACATTTGCAAATAACTCAGCAAGTGCTCACTTCCTTAGGATTCCTTCTCAACCTTCCAATGTCAGTTCTCAGACCAGTACAGCTCCTCACCTTCATGGGGCAGAGCTGGATACAATAAAGGCAAGAGCCTTCCTTCCCCTGGAAAGGGCAAGGACCCTTATGGAACTGGCCTCTTCATTCACCCTGCAGGTGTCTCGACCAGCAAGGCATTTCCTTCAGCATCTGGGCCACATGGCAGCTTCCACAGCAGTGGTCCAAGGAGCAAGATTCCAGTTGAGGGACATTCAGTTCCACTTAAGAGCCTTCTGGTCCCAAAGAAAGGATTCCCTTACCAAACTGGTCCCAGTGACTCAAACCCTGATCCAGGCCTTGCAATGGTGACAGGATCAGGACAATTTGAGACAAGGGGTTCCATTTGTCACTCAGTCTCATTCAGTGATACTCACCACAGATGCTTCCCTGCTGGGCTGGGGAGCCCATCTGGGGGATCTTACCACCCAAGGACTGTGGTCACCTCAGGAATCTCTGCTTCACATCAATCTCTTGGAACTCAGAGCAGTGTTTTTGGCACTGCAAGATTTTTCCAAATCTATGCAGAACAAGGTGGTCCAGGTCAAAACAGACAACACCACCACCACCATGTGGAACATCAACAAGCAGGGAGGCACTCAATCTACGGCCTTGTGCACAGAAGCAATGAAGTTGTGGTCCCTGGCCTATTCCCTGCAAACCTCTCTGATAGCAGTTCACCTCCAAGGGAAGTACAATGTCCTAGCAGATGCTCTGATATCCCAGGGCCATCACGGATGGACCCTAGATCCTCTAGTTTTGAAAGTGATTTAATCGAGATGGGGCACTCCAGAGATAGATCTTTTTGCAGCCCCAGGCAATCACCAACTTCCTCTCTTTTGTTGCAGACCCCCAGTCTTGGGCTCAGTCCCCCTGGATGCTCTGATTCTGAACTGGGAAGGGACATTTCTGTATGCTTTTCCCCCCTTCCCTCTCCTGTTCAAAGTGTTAGTCAAGATAAGGTCACAACCATGTAAAGTGATTCTGATTGTTCCAGATTGGGCCAGACAGCCCTGGTATCCCCTGTTGCTGTCCCTAGCAGTCCACCTTCCCCTGTTTCTTCCCAGGAATTACAACCTGTTGACATCCTCTCAGGGGAGGATTTGGTACCCGAGCCTTTGGTCTCTCAATCTCAAGGCATGGCTCTTGAAGAGTTAGAGTTTGCTGATCTGCATCTTTTCCAAGGGGTTCTGGATATCCTTAAGGCTTCTCAAAAGCCTTCCACCAGAAAGACTTACAACTCCAAATGGAAAAGATTCAGTATTTGGTGTTCTAAGAAAAATATTTATCCAGATTCTGCTGAGTTGCCTACGGTTCTGGACTATACGGTCCATCTCAATGGCCTAGGCCTTAGGCCAGCTGCCCTTAAAGTGCATTTGGCAGCTCTTTCTGCTTTCCTGTCAGTAGGCAAGCCATCCCCTCTGTCAGCCCATCCTGTGTTTTGTAAGTTCTTCAAGGGATTGCTTCACACCAACCCTCCCTTTAGGGATCCTGCTCCTTCTTGGGACCTTAATGTTTGCATTGCTCAGCTTATGCAACCCCCCTTTGAGCCTTTGTCCTCTGCAGAGCTTAAGTACTTGACTTGGAAAACTGTGTTTTTGGTGGCCATTACCTCTGCCAGGAGTATCAGTGAATTGCAAGCCCTGTCAGTGGAACCTGGTTTCATCTCTTTCCATAGAGATAAAGTGGTCCTAAGAACTAACAGAAAGTTTTTGCCTAAAGTGGTTTCAGATTTCCACCTCAACCAGTCTATGTCTCTCCCTGTTTTCTTCACTGACCATTCCTCCTCTGGAGAGAGAGGAGGCTACACAGCTTAGATGTTAAAAGGGCCCTGAGCTTCTACATAGAGTGCACCAAGGGTCACAGGTTTGAATCCACCCAGTTGTTCCTCACGTATGGAGAGGTTGGTAAGGGCAAACCTGCCACTAAGAGATCTATTGCCAGGTGGATTGTTTCTTGTATATAATTCTGCTATGAGAAACTGGGTAGAACTCCACCCTCAGGCCTGAGGGCTCATTCCACTAGAGGTACAGCTGCTTCCCTGGCTGCTGCCAGGGATATTCCTCTCTTAGAAATTTGTCAAGCAGCCACCTGGAAAACAGTCCATACATTCACCAAGCATTACTCTTTGGATATCCAGGCTAGGAGTGATGCTCGGTTTGGCACAGCAGTACTTCAGAGCCTGTTTCCAAAGTAGGCTCTGTCCCTCCTCCATAGAGGTACTGCTTGTTAGTCTGCATGTGTCAGAATACAGCAAGACTTCATGTTGTTTGAAGAAAAAATTACTCACCTTAGTAATGTTGTTTCTTCTAATGGAGTCTTGCTGTATTCTGACCTCCCCTCCCCTCTCAGAACCTAGTTTTTGGGATGTGGGTGGGCAGGAGCAGTGTTGGCACCCTAGGGGTGTCCCTTTTTCACCCTCTTTTATTTTGGGTGAGTGATTGTGTTTTGGGATGTGTTTTGTTTTTTGGGTTTCCTGACTTGAGTCTTCTTTTTGAAACCAAAAAACCCTTTTATATAGATTTAGTTGCCAGTAGGCTAGTTTTGAGTTTTACAGTTTCCACACAGAACTTCTAGTGAGTATTGCTCTTAAAGATCTGACGGTTGGAGTTTAAACAACAGCAGACAGGGGCTTCAACCACGCTCGTGGTGAACATTCCATGCTGGCCATGGAAACTTTAACTCTTTGTTCTCCGGGGCAGTTGAAAGGCAGGACCTAACTGCATATGTCAGAATACAGCAAGACTCCATTAGAAGAAACAACATTACTAAGGTGGGTAATTTTTTCTTCTCGATCGCAGACCCCTCCATGTGGAACAAGTTCCCTTTATCCGTTCATGTGTCTACCACCCAGCAAACATTTAAACAAAACCTGAAAGCTTGGCTCCTTATGGCTGCAAACTGCAACTGCTCCATGCAAAAATGCTACAGCCTATATATCAATTGCTCTTCCATGAACTAGCAGCGCTTACTTTCCACCAACTAGTCTCTCCTCTTTTCCACAACTCAGTCCTCCCTACACAACCCCCAAGACTGCCCTGTAATCTTTCTGTCCCCCTCCCCCAAACCCCCTATAACCCTTTGCCTCACCTCCTCCACCTTATTACCCATTGCCACCCCTCCTTTTTTTCCTGATCTCATCTGTCTGACCCTAAACCATAGTAAGATAGTGTTGATTTTTGTTAGAACTTGCATAGTGTATTGTTTCTAAAACTGTATGGAATCTGAACCACTGTAATTGAATACTGTTATTGTTTGTAACCTATACCACCTGTTTCTTCTCATCGCTTGTCTATGCTCATGCACTTATTTATTCTTGTTTACCTAGTTAACCCACTGTATACCTTGCCCCACCACCTTTAGCGGGATGCACACTGTATTGTATCCTTGAATGTACTCTCTATATCTGTTGTTCTTTTTTGCAACCTTGTGGCCCGGGTCATGGCTGAAAACAGTCCTCTGGATCAGTGCACCTACCCAGTTACCAAAGACATAAGTAAGTAAGTAAATAAATAAATAGTTCACAGTAATATAGACAAATACAGCAGAGATCACTTAAACACATACCTTTTAAATGCATAAACTGCTTTGGTGCATAGGTTTGTAATGTCTCAGTTCCATAGAAACATAGACTTTGATGGCAGATAAGGACTGCTTGGCCCACCTAGTCTGCCCATTTCCCTACCTATTGGATAAGCTGCAGATCCTAGTTAACCAACAGCCTACTTCCTCCTACCCCCCACCACTAGGACTGCCTTATGTCTGTCCCATGCATTCTTGAATACCCCCACTGTTTTTGACCCCACGACCTCCTCAGGAAGGCCGTTCCATGCGTCCACCACCCTCTCCATGAAAAAATACTTTCTCACATTGCACCTGAGCTGTCCCCCCCTCTACCCTCTATTTTCAAATTGTACCCCCCTTGTTCTTGCACATCTCTTTTTCTGAAAGATGCTGCCCTCTTGGACTTTGTTGATTCTCTTGAGGTATTTAAAAGTTTCTATCATGCCCACCTCTCCCTCCTTTCCATTTGTGTCTCCTCAGTGTTAACTAGACCTGTTAAATGCATTGAAGAGCCCTTTCAAACACAGAGCTCTAGCTCCATAGAACAGTGATCTAACTGGTACTTTATGACCTGAGTGTTTTAGTCATTAACAGCAGCTAGTAGGTGTTTACTGCAGAGCTAGTGAAGCACATAGTCACTCCTAATCACTTACAGTCACTAACTAATCACTTACAGTCACTAACTTGATCAAGACATTGGAGTCCCAGTGAGTTCCTTATCAAAACAACCCGTTTTTGACAGTTTGTTTTTCCAATAGAGAATATACAAGCTCTCTTAAATGCATAACCAGCTTAAACACATACTCACAACCCACAAATAGGGTATGCATTTAAGATTGCTCCACTGTATTTGTGTGGTTTCAGAAAGAACATTTTGTACAGGTACTGGATATCTGCATAAAATGTGTAGAAATCAAGAGCAGCTAAAGTAAATATCTTACTATCACTGAAATGGAGCCGCACATCGGAGGCAGACTCAGTGACACAGGATGTAAAAGAAAAAAAGACACATGGATTTAAATTGGTCTACTGCAGAATCTACCTTTAATACTGTCTCACTGAGCATTACTTATAAGCACATAGTTATTTAGTTTAAAGTAAAATATGTGGAGTCAATGTAAGACACAATAACAGTGGGAACTGCACCGGACTGAGTTGGTGACTTAGAGGACTCCTTTTTCATGGAGTTTAAAGTAAGATAAGCCAATTCAAGCAGTTTATATATTTAATTTCTCAGATGTGCCATGTTTTTTTGGGGGGGTTGTTGTACACTGGATCCTGTTTGTTTGTCTGTTAAATGCCATAAACCAGTAGCACCCCTCAGTAGAAATGTGAATGATATTTTATGAGCAATGCAAAGGTTAGAGCATGCTAGTTTTGCTATTTCTTTAGAGCTTTGGGAGTTGTGGTTCTCCTTTTAGCATGTTTCCTTATCACCTGTGAAATTTCCTGGGCAGAAGCAATTTACTATGTAGCCAGAGACTCTTTGCCTCTTCAAAACCACAGTCACAGTTCCACACAGGTAAAACAAATCCTCAGCAGCAACTGTGGCACTCAAATAATCAGCACAGTCTTCTCAGCCCAATTCAGTCCACCAGTGCATGGTTTCTGCAGTACTTAGCTTCTCCAATATAATCAAACAGCTCACAGTACCTGGGGAATTGAGGTATCAGTTCAGTCTCTTGCTCTCTTTCTCCTGTTGATCCTTTCCTAAACACAGCAATCTCCACTAGAGACATGGGAAAGGCCTCCTTAGTCCAGATCCACTCTCACAGGAGACCTCTGACTTGTACAGATCCTGGGAACAGACCGAAGAAAACCCAGAAAGTCCACTGGCTTTCACTCGAGAATTCAAGGTTCTGATTGGCTGATTGAGCCTATCAATTGTCCATAACCATACGAACATACGAAATTTGCCAGCAGATAAAGGCCTAGAGGTCTATCAAGTCTGCTCGTATGTGCAGCTAGCACCCCTTATTCTGCAGCTGCCCCTCCCTTCCACCCTTCCCCTTCATTAACCCTCCCCCTTGTCCTGTCCCATCCTCGTTTGAAGCAGTCCACTGTTCTACTGCATACCACTTCTGCAGGTAGAGCATTCCACCCAGCCACCACCCTCTCTGTAAAAAAGTGTCTCCTCATCTCCCTCCTGAACCTTCCTCGCTCCAGTCTCATATCATGGCCCCTGGTGGCCCTCCCCTCCCTTACTTTGAACAGTCCCTCTGTACCGGTCTTGTTTATTCCTTTCATGTATTTAAAGGTTTCAATCATGTCACCCCTGTCTCTCCTCTCCTCCAGTGAGTACATGTTCAACTCCTTCAACCTCCTCATATGATAAGTCCCCAGACCCTTGATCATCTTTGTCGCCCTGCGCTGCACCCCCTCCAGTAACTTAATGTCCCTCTTCAGATACGGATGCCAGTACTGCACGCAGTACTCCAGGTGTGGTCTAACTAATGACCTACACAGTGGCAGAATCATCTCCTCCCTCCTTGAGGATATACCCCTTGCAATACAACCCAGCATTTTGTTGGCCTTTGCAGCTGCCTTCCTACACTGTGCCGTGTTGTTCATTGACCCTGTAATGAGCACACCCAGATCCTTCTCCTCCTCTGTCTGGGCTAGCTGCACTCCCCCTAGTTGGTAAGTCCTCCTTGGGTTCTTCATCCCAAAATGCAGCACCTTGCACTTTTTGGCATTAAAACCCAGTTGCCAGGTGTCTGACCAGGTTTCAAGCTTTGCCAGATCATCCTGCAACCCCTGCCATCCTCCTAGGTCATCCACCACCGCGCCAACCTTGGAATCATCAGCAAACAGACTGATCTTGCTCTTGATGTCCCATGATATGTCTGCAATGAATATCCCAAACAACACTGGTCCCAAAACCGAGCCCTGTGGGACACCGCTCGTCACCGCCCTTGGGTGTGAGAGCTCCCCACCCACCACCACCCTCTGTTGCCTTCCCTGCAGCCAGTTTCCTACCCATCTCACCAGCTTTGCACCCGCCCCTGTGCCTACTAACTTCCTTCCCAGCCTTCCATGTGGCACCGAGTCGAATGCCTTACTGAAGTCCAGATACAGGACATCCACTGCATGGCCCCTGTCCAGTTGCCTAGTTACCCAGTCATAGAGATCAATATTTTCTGAGTGCTCATTGGAGCATAATTTAGGTGCCTGAATTAATCCCCTCCTTTTCCCAGGAGTCCCTTTGTCACAGTTTTAGGTTCCTAGACAGTTTATTGGTTGCCGGGAAAGGTTAAAGTATCACTAACATGGTGGCTGCAGTTTAGTTCCATGTAGTCCATCACAGTTCCCCACTTTCTAAGGTCTGATGCAGCCAAAGCTTCTCCCCTTATCTCACAACAACACCACTGTGGTGTAGCCCCAACTGCACACTGCAAAACAAGCCCTCTCTTGATTGTTTGCCCACAGTGGATTTCCTGTCACTGCTGCTGAAACATATGCCCCCCAGCGACAGGCAGCTCCTCTTTAGTATGCATGTGCCCAAACTTAAACTTTAAACTTTAAGCCCCCCAAGTGACTTCTTGGCCACAGTGTTCTGGTCTCCAGACCGCTATTAACTGAGGATGGGCACCGGGACCACTAGATGCCCTCCTGCTCAACTGCAAAACTGGCGGTCAGCACACCAAAGCATCCATTTGCACATGCGTGATCGCCGCCATGCACTGAGGCACAAAAGAGTGTGCAGTGATCGCAGTTAATTCTTCTAAGCCCTAGCTGGACTAAATAGGACAAAGCTGCTGTGGGGACTCTTTTGGTGCACCAGGAGGCTCGAGGAAACACTCAGAAGTGGAAGCAACTGGGAAGAAATGGGGGAAGCGAAGGGCCATTAAGGTAAGCCCCCAGAGGGGGGTTACACTCCTCCTCCTTGAATGCTTGGCTTCCACACCAATCTTAAGGGTTGTTACACTTGGTCCCCTCACCCTTACTGGCAACCCACTGTGCACCGCTGATGATATATATTATGCTATATGCAATGTCATGTATAATCATTACTAACATAAAGGGCTTTGGTACTTACCATATATATGTAAGTTACTAGGGACATTATTACTGTGATCATTGCTAAGTAATGCATAAGTAATGTGCCAAGAATACGTGTCTGTGTTCTTTGTTTATTCTTCTGAGAAGTCATTGTATAACCTACACTGTCATCACGCAGATTTATGTAACACTGCACTTATTTTCTGTTCTCTGTATAAGTCTTTATTCTTATTTTAGCTGATTTTACACTTTTTGCATATCTCTAGATACACTGTGGAGCCACTTAACTTTTGGCAAATAGGGCTTGTTTTATGTATCTAACTCCTATATGAAAGTAATATTTGCTGTGGTGATTATCACCACATATAAGTTACTGTATTACATATTCTCTCCGAGACCATCTTCATCCCCTGGGGTATTGGGAAACTCTGACTTTCAGTGTCTATATTGGTAAGACTCTGATTAGGGCAAATGTCTGCTTTTGTGTAATAAACAAGTTTATTACCGCATATGCCGCTTGTCTGTTGTTTCTTTTGCTGGTTTATTACCACTAAGAACCTGAGTGGGACTTGACACCCTGACATTATTGGTTACTGTGTGCAGGTGGCTAAATTAGCAAAGATTCACTGTTTGCTGGCTTTTCCTGTATGGGTAGTGAGTAGGTGTACACATCTGTACCACCTCGCCCATGTTTTTCACTCCGTACCATCTTATAAAGTCTGGCTGCTTACTGGGCAAGGTTGATGCCATCTCACCTTGTTCAACAGCAGTTCTAAGTTTCAGGATTGTGTGAGTGCAGATGCATGACCGTCTGTTTGGTTCAACCACTGTGGATCGATACACAGTAGGGTAACCACCGACAAGTTCATTTGGATTTCCCAACCTTTTCTGTCATGTCCAATATCTGCGCAGATCTGAGACTCAATGTCACTAACTTCTTGCTTCCCATGGAGGCCAGAGTGATTTCACACTGGAAATGCAAAACTATGATAACCTCGTACTGGGGATCTCAACCCAGTACTCAGAGGCAAGACAAACAGCCAAAAGGTGTGATAGCAAAGGGCTGTTAGTTGCGGCTTTCTATGCTGCTACAGAAACCTCTGGTGTGAGGTTTCATTCCGTCGAACTGCAACACTCAGCTCTTAAGAAAGAGTTGGGTTTGCAGGCATCTGAATGTCTTAGGAAAGAGCAGAGGCTGGCAGAAGAATTTCAGTCTCTGAGTAGTAAGAATGAGACTCTTTTGCATTGTACTGTACAGAATATTGATCAAGAGATATGCATGTTGAGATAGGATTGTGATAGGTTGATGCAGGATAAGAAGCAGGTTTTGCAAATGAATAATTTGTTGAGCAACATGAATGAGACTTTGCTAGAGGAGATTGAGGAGCTGAGAGAGGAACTGAAACAAGTAAGTGATGAGTTGGATAGAGAGCTTAGGGACAATTACAAACTGAGCATCACGTATAGAGTATTATCGAAAGAGGTTTCAAAAGGGGTTGGGCAGAACAATGCAAACATTAGTCACAAACAGTGCAGAACTAAGATGGTGAAACTGCGTCATCAGTGAGAGATGTTGGCTGGTCATGTCAAGGTGATGGATGGGTTTCACTACACACCCATTCACCTTACGTCATCTAGCGATGATGATTCTGGTGATGACAGCAGCCAAGATGGTGCCCAGCCACACCCTCAATATGGCACTTCCTCCAACCACCACCCACAAGATGGCGGCACCCTACATTGTACCAACATGACCCCACATCATGAGAGATATGACAATTATGTACGACACCAGGATGGTGACCCCCATGATGAGGGGCAGGTTGAGGCCTAGCTCCTCTGATTGCCATCCTGAAAAAGGAGGACAGAACGGAGATTGATAAAATGATCGAGACCACCCTCAATAGGACAGAGATGACTGAGGAGCAGAGACAAGTCTTTCAGGAACACATGGAAAACATGTTAAAGGAGGCCACTACTCAGCAGTGGCTTGTCTGCACTGTAGCTGATGCTACAGTGGAGGGGCCCTTCATGGCGCACAATCCCACAACCCTTTTCCTGATCTGCATCCCGTAATTTAGACTAGTCCCCTTCAGCTGGCTCACTCTGTACAGCAGGCCACATGACCCCAATGACAATCTCAGCTGTCATTTGGAAAAAGTTTATTCCAAATGTGAGATGCTCAGTCTACTGGCAGGCTACCAAGTACAGGTCCTCTGGCGGACCATAGACCCCAGCCTCTGGGCAAACTTTCAGAGCAAGACCACCAAGCCACAGATGTGTCTTTTGATGACATTGCTGTGGAACTTATTTCTGCACACTCCCCAGGTGTGGTTGGCATTATGTTGGCCCATCCTTTCAAACAGTATGCTAAGGACAGTCCAGCATCATACCATCATAGGTTATGGTTGGCCTACCGTACTGGCAAGGTGATGTCACAAGAGATAGCAGACACAGACTAAATTGAATGCAAGACCTTGTTTATTCAGAATATGTTTCCGGCTGTTTGTGACAAGCTTGAGCCGGTGGTTTTCCCCAGAACCGATAAATTTTCAGACATTCTCAAAAGGATGGAGCGAGTCTACCAGCTCTACCTCCGAGATCTGAATTCTGGCTCAAAAGCCAAGGTGGCCATGGTACAATCTACCAGCAGGCCCACAATCCACTATATAGCGGAGGGCAAGGCCCAGGACAACAAGGCCGCACCCTCTGATGGCAAAAAGAACTACAAGATGGGGAGGACCGCAACAGAAATAGGAACACGCAAAGAAACTGGAATAACATGAATTCCGATCAGAATGATAATCGGGGCAATCAAAATTTTTGACAAGGCCCTTCTCACTGCGATGTAGTGGTGGAGAACAATAACCTCCACACACGCCTTGGAAAAGTCCAATCAGTGGCTGAGACCATCCCAAGGCAGATTGTTGCAGCGTTAGCTCCGGTAACCCAGTCTCTACTAGGCCAAGGAGATACTAGAACCTCCTCAGACCAGGCCACATGAAGCCCAAATCCTGAGGCCTTGCCCATTGCAGCTACTACCAGTGCCCAGATCTTCTTGTATCCTATGCGGGACCTGGAAGAAGCCAGGCGAGATCCTGTTGGCCTGCATTTTCAGGAACCACTTGAAGACGGCAGTAATAGTTCAGATTGACAATTACAGGTCCTAGTCCATATTGTGAAAAATATCACTATTGACACAATCAGAATGCCTTGTACCAAGACCATGGTCGGGGGCCACCAAATGGTTGTATTGCTAGATACAGGCGCGGCTGTGTCTGTACTACATGATGAGGATCCAGCTAATTCCTCTTGGTCCACCTGATGGAGGACCAGTGCTCAAGGTGTGGCTGGCACTAGATTGTCGACCTACCATTCCATTGTACTTTCCATGGTGTTGGGTACCCTCAACATGAATCACACTTTTGACCTCATGGTATCATCACCCCAACATCCTAGGAATTGATTTCCTAGCACTACACTGCTGTGTATTAGGCTTAGCCAATATGCTCCTGATAAAAATCAGAGGACAATACCATACGGTCATGATTCCTGATTCCCATGTGATTGCCGCCATTGCGGTCATTGACAAGGAGTGTGATGTCATAGCTCTATTCCAGATACATGAGTACTTTAAAGAACTATTACCCATTCTGCAGAAGCACTTTGATGTTTTTGCCACACACAAACATGATTGTGGGAGAATGAAAACCATCATTGAAATTCTAGGCCCAGAACATGACAGGCAAAAGCAATACCCTTTTCCTACAGATGCCTTACCATCACTCAGAGAACCAATTCAGTTACTTCTTAAGCAAGGTGTGATCAGGCCTTGTGTCTTGAGCACCAACTTGCCCATATGGCCAGTGAAAAAGCCCAATGCATCTTAGAGACTCACTATTGACTACAGGAGACTTAATCAAGTCACTCCTAGCTGCTCCCCTACAGTAGCCTCAGCACCAGATGTACTCAAATTGCTAACACCAGATCATAGGTGGTTCAGCACTCTTGACATCTCCAATGGGTTTTGGTCATTGCCTCTTGCTCAGGAAAGCCAATACAAATTTACTTTCACCTTTGAGGGTCGTCAGTACACTTGGACATGCCCACCTCAGGGCTTTCACAACAGCCCCTCCCTCTTCCATCTACACATGATGGATGCCTTGCAGGGTTTCTCTGCCCCACAATGTATTCTGCAGTATGTGGATGACTTACTCCTGGCAACTGCCACTAAGGAGCAACATCTTGACCTCCTTTACGAGTTAGTGACTCTCTTACAGAGAGCAGGCCCTAAGTGCAATCCTGTAAAAGCACAAATGTGCCAGAAAGAGGTTATCTTCATTGGTCTGTGTATAACAGAATAAGGCAGTATGACAGCCTGGAAGAAGATCCAAGGTCTACAAGATTTGCCACTTCCTAACAGTGTGGCAACACTCAGATGTTTCCTGGGAATGGTTAACTATTCCAGAGATTTCATTTGTGATTTTGTACAAAAGGCCGTCCTCTGTATGAGCTCCTGAAAAAGGATGTTCCCTAGACTTGGGGTCCCATTCACACTAATACTGTGCCCCTTCTGAAACAGGCCTTGGCCTCTGCTCCAGCATTAGTTAACTCCAATCCAGCTTTAATCTTCCATTAGGAATCTGCTACTTCAGACATTGTCGTGTCTGCAGTACTTGCTCAAAAGGTTAATGGCATTTTGAGACCTATTGCCTATGCTTCCCAGATGCTGTCCCCAGTGGAACAGAAGTACAGTCTTTGTGAAATAAACCTTCTGGCTACCTACTGGGCTGTCAAGCATTTCCTGTACATCATTGGGTACTCACCCATCATTTTGCACACCAATCACACCCCCACAAACTTTTTGCTGCCAGACAGAGTGAAGGATGGTTCATTGTCTAATACCAGACTGACTCACTGGTCTCTTCTTCTTCAGGACCGTGACATACAGGTCCACACTGCCAAAATGTCCTCAATTTTAGCCCATGGTTTTCTGTACCAAGGAGACCCACATGATTGTTCACACCAACCTCCTGATTTGTCTGATCCAGGATAATTTCTTCTGGCTACTCTAAAACTCCTTGCTGACACTTCTCTGTGTCATGTCTTTAATGATGGCTCTGCCTCATACTACCAAGGAGAACAGATAGCTGGTTTTGGAGTGCTCATCATGCACCCTAATGGTAACACTGTTCACATGTTCAAACGCTGTAGTGTTGCATCCTCTCAGTATGCAGAACTGGCAGCTGTGGAATGTGATCTTGAACTGATACACCATGGTACCACAGATGCCATCATCTTTACAGACTCTAATTGGGTCTGTTGCTCTCTTCATGAATTTTTACCATTCTGGGAGAAGAACTCCTTTGCATCTTCTGATGGCACCCCTGTGAAATACAAAGCATTCTTTGTAAACATTCACAACTTGACTCAACAGTTTAAACATAAGCTGTTCATTCACAAGGTGAAGGCCCATTCAAAGTCTGATCTGTACCATGTTTTCAAAGATTGATCAGACAGTCTTGTCAAAGGAGGGAACACATGTGATATGGCTCACTCTGTAGCTCTGGCAGCCATACAAATAGTTGCCACAAAGAAGAAAACTGAATCTTCTGTGCCACTGGACTTGTCCACAGCACAAAAATCTGAGCCTCAGCTAAAATAAGTATTCAGATTCCTAGACAAAGGAATAGAACAAGAACTGACAACCAACAACCCCTACAAAAGACATGCAGACAAACTGCATCTATCACATGAAAACAAGCTGACATGGTATCAACCTGATGACCTGAATTACAGGTTTTGGATAGTTCCTGAAGCATTGAGATCTGAGTTCATTCATCAGGTCCATGACACCCCAACTGGTGGACACCAGGGGGTGGAGAATACAGTCCAGAGACTGAAATCTGTGGGTTGGTGGCTTGGTGTCACTAGGGTGTCAAACATAACTGCTTAATTTGTGCACAGAACAATCCTGTCCCAACCAAGAGAAATACTAAGTTATTTCCCCAGAGACAATCCAGTCCCTGGCATGCAATTGAGATTGATTTCATTGGTCCTTTGACCAACACCAGCAGGAACAACAAGTATACCCTTGTGGTCACTGACCTATTATCCAAATGGGTTGAGGCTTTTCCCACTCGACAATGCACAGCGAAGACAACTGCAAAAGTCCTGGTAGAACAACTGATTTCCAGGTGGGATTTACCTCTTAAGGTAGAGTCTGATCAAGAAACTAGCTTTACAAGTGAATTGATGCAAGAAACACTCAAACTTCTTGGTGTACACCAGAAATTTCACATTCCTTGCCACCCTCAGTCCTCAGGTCAGGTGGAAAGAGCCAACAGATGAATAAAGCAAATGCTATCCAAATTTATCGAGGACAATCCCAAGGATTGGGATTCCCTTTTGCCTTTGCTCCTTATAGCAATTAGGGGTACTCCTTCAGCCATCATCCAGTGCACACTCTTCAAGGTGATGACTGGTAGAACCATGAGATTACCTTAGCACATGTTGATTGATCCGAACACACCCACTGCAGACAGAGTGTCCGTGGACACATATGCTGCAAAACTGAGAGATGAAATCATCAAGACCCATTTGTACGCTGCACATCGTATGGGCAAGGCCCAATAGCAATCCAAAATGCACTTTGACAAACATGCACAAGAGGTAGATTGGCAAGTTGGGTATCAGGTAATGGTACTCAGATTTGCAAACTCTACTCATCCCTTCTCCAATAAGTGGGAAGGACCATACCCCATCATTAACAAACTCAGTCCTGCGGTCTACCAAGTTAGGCTCATCGGTCAGAGGAAATATACTGATAAATGGCTACATGATAATCAGCTCAATTGTACAAAGGAGAATAATTACTTTTCCTAACCTCATTGGACGGAATTGTATCTACTGACCTTTTCTTTTCCCTTACATGTATCTGCACAAGATACATAGATACATAGACAGTGTCGGCAGATAAGGGCCTATGGCCCACCCATTCTGCCCATTTAAGTTTGTAAGTTCAGTTTATGTTTTCCAGGAAGTCTGTTGCCCCTTACCCCTGACCTCCAGAATTCCTTTATGTCTATCCCATGCATTCTTAAATCCCGTGATTGTTTCAGCCCCCACCACTTCCTCTGGCAGGGTGTTCCACTTATCCACCACCGTTCTGTGAAAATTCTTCCTCCATTTCCTCTGAATCGTCCTCCTCCAACTTCATTCCATGCCCTCTAGTCCTGGAACATCTTTTTGCTTAAAATAGTGCATTCCTGCACCTGTTCCTCCCTGTAAGATGCTTGTATGTCTCTATCATATCCCCTCTCCCTCCTCTCCTCCAGGAGTACATGTTCAGTGCCTTCAACCTGTCCTCATAGGACTTGTGATGCAATCCATGCACCATCTTTGTTGCCCTCCTCTGAACCTTCTCTACCCTGTCTATGTCCTTACGTAGGTAAGGTCTCCAGAACTGCACAGTGTACTCCAGGTGCGGCCTCACTAGTGTCTTGTATAGTGGAATTATGACCTCCCTTTTCCTGCTGGTGATGCCCCTGCCTATGCATCCCAGCATCCTATTTGCTTTACCTGCTGCCTTGTCACACTGTTTCCCTGCCTTGAGGTCATCAGATATCTATCTTGCAGGTGATACTCCTTCTAGGAGCACTCCTCTTTGTCCATGGCAAGGATATGAAAACTATATCCGAATACAACACACGTCTAAGATGGCTCCTTCCACTTCCTGATTATCCTGAGGGAAAACATATGACCCCACAAAACAAACCCACCATCATCCCTGAAGCAGTTAGCATAGATATTTCCAACAAATTAATCACTGTTCAGGAAGGCACGGATGCCTACCTGACCACCATGGTTGTGGCACCTGACAAATCATCCTTCCAAATTGAATGGCAAACTGACAATCATGGATAGATACTTCCCATTGCCTGCCTTTACAAAGGCACTTTCCAAGGCTGGTCTAATACCAGAATCACCCCAAATGGCACCCTGTCAATCCACCAAGCCAATGACAGACATTCTGATCTACACAGTTTTATTGCTTTGATTGATCCTACTTTTTGTGATAAATACCTAGAAGACTCTGCAAGAGACTTTTGTGTTCATAATTATATGGCTACAGCAGCAGCTATGTATCTGTCTGTAGTACCCCGTACTGAAGCAGAACTTACTGACTGTCCCACACAGGAAACCGGCCCACCTATTGGTCTGACTGCCACCTCACTCCCAGGCACACTTGTGAACAATGTGCAATTTATGCAAATTCCTGTTATTTTTAATCTCACCCATTAGAATATGGCTGCATTTGGCATGTGTTCTAAAATGAACATTTCTAGATTATTCAGCACTATGTTGCTAGATAGTTTTGATGCATACCAGACATGCCCACAAGATCCCGTGGCTGATCCCCATACCACTGAACATTTAGGTTTATTCAGGTCTAGACCTAACCCCAACAACAAGAAAACTTCCTTATTAAGCAGGAGGCATGCCACTGCTGATGTCACTGGTGCAACTGGCACCATATCCGGTCTCTTCAGATCCGGCATGTCCATCTGGAACAGGGCAGACATTGCTGCTATCAAAAGCCAAACAGTTAAATTTCAGACTGGCATGAAGAATGATGTTTTACAACCTTTATTTCATGGGGTAGATGAGCTTAGTCAGGAAGAGAGATACACTGTGTATAACATGCATGACATTGCAAGGAGTTGTGATGACACTAAGAATAAAATCAATGAATTTGTCTTCCAGAATAACAAAGAGGCAGACAAGCAATATATTGCCAGGGAACTTTTATGCTCTGCTTATGGCTCTTATGTCATAACCACTATTAATAACCTCTTCTGGGATCTGGAATTTGGACATATTCCAGATGTCATTCATGATAAATGACTTGCAAAACGGTACTGTCCATATTGTAGGTCTACTGCTTGTATTACCATGTGTATGTCCAGATCTATTACTATGCCAATGTCTACTGCTAGAAATCTAGGTTATGTCACATGCCATCCCAACAGGGGCCTATGTTACACTGCCAACCGCTGCACCATTCATGACACCATATTTATTACCTTTAATGTTTCCTTGCCACGCTTTGATCCAGAGACTACAGTTTTCAACAGACTGGCTTCCAAACACTCCATTGAGCATCTCAGTGAGGACATCTACCGAGAGAGGATCGATCTTCCACTTCTTCTGGTCTTTCATCCAACCCTAGATGCTTGGGTGGCACCTCATACAGATTGTTGTGCCAAAAAGTGCTACCACTACTTATGTCGCTGTGACGTATTCAACGTTATCAAGCCAGTTTGTGGATACTCACTGGACACCATTAATTGGTCTTTTGCTTTGGACTCAGACATTTCCTTATCTGAAACTGATACTCCTAGGGCAACAGCACCTTCATCTTCTACTACATCATCATCAGTGGGCAACACTGGACGTCTCTACCAGAACTATGCAGAAGAGGTTCATCACTTCACTACAAGACTTACAAATCAATCTTTCACCTGCCCAATTTGACTGCATAAATGGAGGATTCCTACAGTGAGAATGTCATATAATTATGATGGGAAGTATTGTGTGGTCACTAACCACAAATCATTTTCCTATGGGTCTAAAACTTGTGACATACAGTTTCCTAATTTCTATTTTATTCCTCATCAAACTACTGTTATTGATCACACAGTGATCACTCCTGTTCCCAACCCGGAACCCAACGTTATTGATACTGACTCTGAATGTATGCTTGCTCTATCTCAGTATTTACCTATTTTTAATGTCCGCATTGATCTTGTCTCTTAAGACACTTTTGTTTTTCTTTAACTCTATTTCTAGCTCCACATCATGGGGAACTCTCTCCGGCATCCTCCCACCTCTCGAACTCTGCCTCCCATCTGGGACCTTCACTCTTCCTATGCTCCAACCAGCACAGCCCCCAGATCTGAACCCCTGGGGAAGGGCCGCCCTATCCACCTAGGGCACTCTATCTAGAGTGTAGCGAACTGGTCATTGCATGCCCTGAGAGAGAGGAGAGGGCCTAGTATTGGGAGTGTGGCTCGAGGGTAGAGGTGCCATTGCCTATCCCCTATCTCCAAAAGTGGGGATTTTCCTTGTTGGCCCCCGGGAATGTGGATGTGCACTGATGTCAGTGCAATGCAGGAGAGCCTGCTTGCAGACATCTGCCAACGTTCCCCAGCCCTTGTGCGTAATCCACATTAGAGCTGCGGTCGACGGCCTCTGCCAGGGGCCACTGAAGCAGCATGGAGCAACATCCTCCCTCCCTCCCTCCCCAGGAGAGGAGAGCTGTCCTCCGGATTCTCAATTCTCTCCTGTCTCATGCCCACATCCAGCACCCAAGTCCGTTCCCGAATCCAGGTTACCAGTGTGGCACGAGGTGTGGTGTCCAGCACCTCAACCCTCAGCACCACTGGGCTGGCCTCTTAAGACACTTTTAGATAGAAAGGACACCCATCTCATCTACATCAGCAACAACATCTCCAAGCTGGAGAAGCCCTTAACAGCCTTATCCATGATGGTGATTTAAGCACCGCACTTTCCAATACATGGTTAGAGTTAATCTTTAAAAGTTTTGTTATCATACAACTGTTTTTGATTATCTTTCTGATACTAACTCATTGCTTTCTACAGCGCACTCTAAAACAACACCATGAGCAACTCAAGTTCCTGTACAAGGCTCATGCATTGGGTCTGTAAATAATGTAGGTTGTTCCCACTACTTTCCCATAGTGTTGTTGTCTTTTCAGTAAGGCAACAAGGGGGGGGGATGTTACACTTGGTCCCCTCACCCTTATTAGCAACCCACTGTGCACTGCTGTCAATATATATTATGCTATATGCTATATTATGTATAATCATTACTAACATATAGGGCTTTGGTACTTACCGTATAAGTGTATGTTACCAGGGACATTATTACTGTGATCATTGCTAAGTAATGCATAAGTAACGTGCCAAGAATACATGTCTGTGTTCTTTGTATATTCTTCTAAGTCATTGTATAGCCTATACTGCCATCATGCGGATTTATGAAACACTGCACTTATTTTCTGTTCAATGTATTAATCTTTGTTCTTATTTTAGCTGATTTTACACTTTTTGTATAACTCTAGATACACTGTGGAGCCCCCTAACTTTTGGCAAGTTTGGCTTGTTTTATGTATCTAACTCCTGTACAAAAGAAATAGTTGCTATGGTGATCATCACCATATATAAGTTACTGTATTACGTATTTTCTCTGAGACCATCTTCATCCCTAGGGGTATTGGGAAACTCTGACTCCCACTGTCTATATCGGTAAGACCTGATTAGGGCAAATGTCTGCTTTTGTGTAATAAACAAGTTTATTACTGCATATGCTGCTTGTCTGTTTCTTTTGCTGGTTTATTACCACCAAGAACCTGAGCAGGGCTTCACACCCTGACAGGGTAAAGTACCAAAGTTTAACAGTAACACATAATAAAACATTACTAACTATACACCTGAATCCTATCTATTAAGTGGTAACCATTTTTTTTCCAAAACAGGAATGCATGCAAATGAAAACATTATATACATTTCGGCCAGATTCCTTTTCCAATATGAGCCCCTAACCACATAAAAGTGATTCCCATAGGTTTAACCCATTAGCCATAGGATATTGAATTTGAAACCCCACAGAGTATACTTTTTCCTCAGCCCTCCTAGGTACCCTTTTAACCTCCCTCTTCTTCTCCTAGTCACCTTTCTCTTGGATCTAGGGGGTTTAGCATCAACAGGGCATGTAACCACTTTCTGTAGGGACCTATGAGTAATATACACTCCCTTGTAAACTACAAATGGGTAAGTCTGTAGGAACTCCATGGGCATCATAAGTCAGTTTAAGAATAGGTTGTATTGTGTTCCCTGACCTTTGGGGGGTCTTCTGAACTCCAGGACCACTAACCACCTTTTGAACAGAGGTAGATTCCTCATCATTATCACATTCCCCCTGATCATTCTATTCCTCAGCTATTGGGGCAAAAGACTCCAGCATTCCCCAGCATCACCTGTTGCTCCAGGGAGACTAACCTGAGACCTTTCAGAGGACACAGTCAGACTAGAGTTCAGTTCCAATGTAGGCCCTCCAAAAGATACTTCCTCCACCTCTCTTTCCTGATCCTCAGGGTTATCCTGCAGCCATTCCAAGAACCCAGGTGGACTAGTATACAAGTCTGCAGTGTTTCCTCCAAAGGGCATATCTGCAGGGGAGCTGTTCCGGTACCACTCACAGGGCTCAGGCAGACCAGTATGCCGGTCTGGAGTGGTTCATCCGAGAGGCCTAGCAGGAGCAGCCTCCCCATTTCCACCCAGTTTCCTACGTACAGCTGTGTGCACCAAATTCAAGGATGATCCCTGAAACAATCTGGCTATCTCTGGAGTAGGCTAAAAACTCTGGGGGGTACTATCATCTTCTCCCTGAGCCTCATCATCTGTACTGTCTTCACCTGAGGCTCCCCCACCCTGGGCAGGCCCAGACCCCATGGCATCACTATCTTCATGCCTCCATCTCCTGCGTGCAGCAGCACGAGTGGTAGGGGGGTGAAGGAGGACCTTCCTCATGAACCTCTTCATCTGTAATTTGGTCACTGATGGGCAGCAGATGATTTCAGTGAATGACTTTATGGCCTTGAGTTTCTCCTTCAGACCGAATCTTGTATACCAGGAGGCCTTCCAACTTCTTCAACACAATGTATGGGGTGCTTCCCCACCGGTCTGCAATCTTGTGCTTCCCTGGTATGCCCAGACTATGCAGCAGCACTCGATCCCCTGCCTCAAGATCCTGGACTTGCACCTTTTTATCATATCTTTCTTTGTTAGCTTGGTTTCTCTTAGTGGCCATCTCCGTGGCAAGGTGATAGGTGTCATTGAGTTGCTGCTTCAGTTTCACGTATTGCAAGTAGTCTCCTGCTCCAAGACCATCAGTGGCTATCCCAAAATACAGATCTACTGGCAGATGGGCTTCCGTCCCAAACATAAGCTGGTAGGGAGAGAACCCATAGCATCATTGCGGGTGCAGTTGTGAGCATGGACCAGGGTGCTCACCCACTGACTCCAGGTACATTTATCATGGGGGTCCAAGGTGCCCAACATATCTAACAAAGTCCAGTTAAATTGTTCAGGTTGAGGGTCACCATGGGGATGGTATGGGATGGTCCATGATTTTCTGGTGCTCCACAGCGACAAAAGGTCTTTAATGAGGCGGCTCTCAAAGTCACGACCCTGGTCCAAGTGAATCCTTTGAGAGACCCCATAACGCACAAAGAATTTTTCCACCAGGATCTTGGCCACTGTGGAAGACTTTTGATCTTTCGTAGGGTAGGCTTGGGCATATCTGGTAAAGTAGTCAGTGACTACTAGGATGTTTGAGATGTTACGTGAATCAGGTTCTAATGTAAGGAAGTTGATACACACCAGCTCCATGGGACCAACCGTTCAGATGTTTACAAGTGGGACTGCCTTTTGGGTAGGTGCTTTCCATTGTATGCAACTCCTGCAACTCTTACAATAGGTCTCTACATCTGCTCCCATTCTCAGCCAGTAGAATCTTCTTTTATTGGGTCCAGGGTGTGCTCGACATCCAGGTGGCCCAGCCCATATTGTCGTGCAAGGCCCTTAGCACAGTCTTGATATGCTTCTTTGGTAACACTAGTTGTTCAGTGGGCACCCCCTGCTGGTCCTGCATCTCTCTGTAAAGCAACTCTTTCCTTAATCACAGCTTGGGCCATTCTTGTAACAAGAGCCTGTCGGGGGATAAATGGTGTCTACTTGAGTCGGATCCCCATTTTGTTGAAGCACTCAAATTATTTCCCCAGTGACAGGGCTGGCTCTCTGGTCTCTCTTTAAACCCTGGATGGTTAGTTGAGGAAGGGATCTCATGTCTAAGGCAGCAAGCCAGCAGTAGGCAACTGGGAGACAGCTTCCTGATGCCCCCAAGCACTCCACTAAATGAGGGGCATCTTCTTGGAAGTGAGTCTCTTCACCATTGTGTGTTTTACACAGGGCCTTCACTGCTTGTTCTGATATCTTTTCCCAGGTACAGTGTTCAGTGAAGTAAACAGGAGGGTGCTTGGATAGGGCATCCGCATCCACATGGTTCGAGCCAGGACAGTACTCCACCCAATAATGTTAAGTGGACAAAGCTGATAGCCACCTGTGGCTTGCTGCATCCAGTTTGGCACTGGTCTGCACATAAGTGAGTGGGTTATTTTCCGTCTTCACTGTAATCTTAGCCCCATACAGGTAGTCATGGAACTGGTCCACAATAGCCCACTTCAATGCCAAAAATTCTAGTTTATGTACTGGATACCTGCATTCTAACGGGTTCAAATTTCTACTGGCAAAGGCAATGGGGTGCAGGCCCTCTGGATACTCTTGATACAGGACTGAGCCCAGACCATTGAAGTTGGCATCAGTGTGGAGTACATAAGGTTTCTGTGGGTCCACATAAGCCAGCACTGGAGCATGTGTCAGGCAGAAGATAATGTCTTCGAAGGCCTGATCACTCTCTTCATCCCACTGGGAGCCAAAGGATTCAGATGGCCATAAATAGCTGGTCTGATTAAGTCTTGTCCCTGGTGAGGTAGCTTTTTTGCTTTTATTTGTTGGCGGATACCCTTGCAGCAGTTTCTGTAGGGGCCAGACCACCCTGGTGTAGTCCTTTACAAAACTCCGGTAATACCCACAGAAACCAAGGAGTCGCTGGAGCTCTTTTAAGGTCTGAGGCTTAGGCCAAGTGGTGAGGGCTTCAGTCTTGCTAGGATCAGTTTGGATGCCCTCTGCGGGAACTATGTGCCCAACATATTTAACCAAAACCTGGAAGAATTGACACTTATCGATTGACAGTTTCAATCTAGATTCTTTCAGACGATCCAACACATTGAGCAGCCAGGCTTTGTGTTCCTCCAAGGTCTTCCCAAACATGATAATGTCATCTAAATAAACCAGACACTTGATTAGATTCATATCACCCACGGCTTTCTCCCTCAGGCACTGGAAGTTGGCAGGGGCACCTGAGATCTTCTGAGGCATCCAGAGGAATTCATAGAACCCTAATGGGCATATGAAAGCCATATTCTCTTGGTCCTGGGGAGTCATAAGGATCTGATAGTAGCCACTCCACAGATTCAGGACTGAGAACCTCTGGCTGCCATTCAGACAATCTAGGGCATCTTGTATTTGGGGCATAGTATACTGGTTGGTCACTGTCTGTTTGTTTAGTGTGCGGTAGTGCACACACACATCCTTATTGCCCCACTCTTCTTCCTCACCATGACATTTGGGAATGCATAGGGGCTCCATGACTCTTGAATAATCCCAGCAGCCAGTATTTCCTGAAGATGCCGATGGACATCATCAATGTCTGCTGGAGCCAACCACCTGATCAGTCTCAAAAGGGCCTCTCATCATTAAGACGTATGTGATGCTGTTCTCCACTCACACACCCTACATCCCATTCATGTAGGGAAAATACCTTCATTCAGGCAGCCAGTTTCTCCCATATCCTCTCTTTCCATTTCTCCAAGATTGGGGAACCACATAAGTCAGACAATCCAGGATCAAGTCCCATGGGGGCCCCACCCCTCTTGGTAGTGGGTTGCACTTCTGTAACTGCACAATAAACTCTTACTAAAGTCCGTCCCTTCCTCAACACCACTTCCCAATTGGTGACATTCTTCATTTGTACCATAACCCTTCTAACATAGGCATGTGCTCTAGCAGGCAAAACACTGGGTTGTACCAACAGTCCCATGGGTACTTCGCACTCCTACGGGCATCCAACATCAGCAACTGATTTGTCATATCCTTTTTTAGCCTCACTACCCTGGAAATGTTACATTCTGTGTTAGGCAGTAGCACAATCTCCTCCCCATCTCACCTCCACACTATGCCAACAGAGTCATCATGCTCCTCATCAGGGGGTTGCCCTCTCTTCCTGTAGTCTTCTTTAATTAAAGGGTGAATAGAGAGCTTGCTGCCTTTTCTCTCAGCCTCTCAGGCTTGGCACAACTGGGCTAATTGTCCAAACATATGGGCATTCGTGCCCACTAACACAGGCACTACATCATGTATGCCGGATTCATGGCAAATCAGAGCCAGGGTCTCCACTGTATCTCCTACACCAGCTACTTTTGTTGGAAATGCCAGCCACACCTTCACATATCCCAGATAGAGTATGACTTCTCACTGAGTCCCCACACATGTAAACCCTCAAGTGGTTGCAGCTCAATATTGGACAGGTGCTGGTCATACTATGACTTGAAAATGATGGTGACTTGCGAACCACTATCCAGGATGGCTCAGGTGGAGATCCCATTGATGGTGACTGTGGTTTCTGTTGAAGGACCCTTGAGCTGGTTCATGTCAATGGGAATGGGTGTGGTAGTTTTAGCTCTAAAGGCTTTTCCACAAGCCATGGAGCTGGACCTGCCAGGGGCCCCAGTGTGGTCCTTTACCGGGCCCCTCTGTAGTTTCCCTGGTTCTGACTGGGAATTCCATGTGGCCTATCTCTGCTGGTGCCACGGTTTATCGGCACCCTACACCCCTTCTGGATATGGCCCTCACTGCCTCACCTATAGCAAATAAAGGGTTCCTTCTGATGCAGCCTAGCTGATGCTGTGGGGGGGTTCCTGGGACCTCCAGAGGGGCACTTATCACTGCAGGACCCTGTTCAGTGGCCTCATCACTTCTTTGCACTCAACTAGCCCTTCCCATCCTCTCTAGTTTAGCTACTCTGCGAGGTAATTCATCCAGCTAGGATTTTATCCCAACCTCGGGAGAGGGTGCCTGTGTGGTAAACCTAGGGCTAAAAATGGCAGAAGCTACACTGGGGACCACCCCATTCATCCCTTGGGGTTTAACTATCCCCAGATTCACTACCATCTTAGCTGAGGTGACTACATCCTTACATTCCTTTATCAAAGTCCTCAACTCGTGCATTTCTCCAGAGGGCATCTCTTTCCCTACCTGGGTAGTGGCCATTAATGCCCTCTGCCTGCCCATTGTCCTTGCTCCTCCTCCACTTCCCTAATCTCCCACACTAGGACCCAGTACAGAGGGGGGTTACTCTTCCTATCAGCTAAGTGGAACTGTAATACCAGCAGGGTAGAATGGCTAGTGGCTTTTATCACATGGTCTAACCTCATGTGGCTCAGATCCTGAGCTGCCACTCCTCTCTCCTAAATACCTTATGTATCACCCTCTTTACTTGGGTTAAGAAGGTGGACAAGGGCTCCCCCTTCCATTGGTGGATGGTCTTAAATTTCCACATAAGGTCTTCACAAGATTCAGGGCCACCAAAAACACTTTCGAAGGCAATCATGTATATCTGAGCTGGGGCGTCAGGGTCCGTGGCTCGCAAAGAGCAAATTACTTCCAGGGCAGGCCCTCAGAGGCTCTCTACCAGGTGCTTCCATTTTTCAATTTCAGAACACTGCCAGTCCTGTACAAGTGGGGTGGCACAATCCATCCATGCCTCCAAATCATCTTCACTATTGGGGTGGATTTAACCCCTGAAAACATTCTTAGCTCGTGATAAGAATCAAAAGCTACAGGCACAGGTCAGGGCTAGTGTTTCTCAACCTTAGGAAGTCTTGGTGGGAGCCCAGACCCTTGTCCCCTTCACCCGGGGAGACTACACTAAAAGAAGTTATGATAGGCAGATCCTCGGGCATCTCATCTGCCACCAAAGCCTCAGGTATCCAGGCAGCCTCTAATACATTGTTACTCTCTACTAATACAGTTAATGTACCCCTTCCAGAGTCAATCATTCTTCCTTACACTTTTACTTTACAAAGTTTGGTTATTGTGGTCAGGTGGTGTTCTAGTACCCATTCCTCCATCTCCTGGGGTACTCTCAGCAACAAAAAGGATTTTTGGGGGTCCATTCTCTTACCCCCAATCCATTCCACCAATTTCACATTGTCATCCTCCGTAGGTCTAAACCTCAGCCTTGGGGATACAAATCTGGGTACTGGGGACCCCAGGGAGCGTCTTTTCATTCTGGTTCTCCAGAGTGGGCATGGCTGGCAAACAGGAGATCCCAGCGGTGCCTCCAAAGTTGTAGCCCAGGTGCTGTGTGCCAGTGGGCTACTACCCCTGCCTGTTGGCCCTTTAACAGGTTAAGGGGCCTGGGTCCTGTTATGGTGGTGATCGGGGGTTCTATCCCAAAGATAATACACATAGTACAATGCCTCCACACAGAGAAAGTTAGAAGTGGATCAGGTGACTGGCTGGCCCACTGGGATGCTGCACCTACCCACCTCCCCAACCAACCACCCCACACAATGGATACCCAACAGTCCAGTAACACCGTAAACCATGAATGGTAATGATTTGACAATGCAGAGAATCCTGCATACACAATTTCAAATGGCAAACCACAGCTTTATTGGGGGTAAGGACTAGGGAAGGGGTACTGGGACAAAGGATTGCCGTGGATAGAAAAAAATGATTGGTAAGAACAAATAACAATAACCATTTGGGCCTGTAGGCCAAATCCACCCAGGAAGCCCACCCCCACTGGTACCAGTGTCTAATCTGATAGTCCTTAGAGGTACCCACAAGGTGCAGGCCTGTTTGTTGCCACAGGTTGGCCGACTGTTGGGGCCCTGGTAAAGAAGAAAATGATTTGAGGAAGCAATTAAATCTCTTTTACACTCATTGCTTGGTTTCTGGGAGCCAGGTTCCGGGCACTCATGATTTTGCAGAACTCAAACATTCCTGGGATGAATGCCTCCAACTGTCCTGGATCGTGGAGCTCTGTGCAGCAATGGGCAGATGGAATCTTGTTTGAGGATCTTGCAGTTTGTCCCCTTGATTGTAGGTCTGGCCGCTTGTCACCTTCAGCTACTTCTGGCCTGTTGCAGAGCTCTGTGGCAGGACACACCAGCTCCAAAAGGCCCAGACCCAGGAGTGGCTCCATAGCCCGGCTCCCCACTAGGATCACAGGTGCCCTTGCACCCCAGCACGTGTCGGTGACCTCCTGAGATGATGAACCCCACTCAGAAGGGGTTAGCCGATTCCCTCCCTGGCTCTGAGTGAGAACTCCCAAATGATGGGGGTCCTCTGCAATTACTGCACTGAGTTTTAAACCAGCAGAAATCACAGGCAGTTGCTCAAGCAAAGTCCAGTATCAGATAGCAATGGGATCTAGACCTAGATCAGATGAAGCACAGATGCAAACCACTGTGTGATCCAAATACAACAGACTCCTGCACACCAGTCCACACTTTCCAGTTAGAAACTGTCCACAATCCTTTCTTCAGCTGCTGCTGGGACACAACTCTCAGCCACTGCAACCAGTTCACTCAGGAAAAGTATAACACCCAGCTTGCACCCCAACGTCCAGAGACATGTTGCCTCTTCAAAATCAGAATTGCAGTCCCACACAGGTAAAACAAATCCTCAGAAGCAACTGTGGCACTCAAATAATCAGCACAGTCCTCTCAGCCCAATTCAGTCCACCAGTGCAGGGTTTTTGCAGCACTTAGCTTCGCCAATATAATGAAACAGCTCACAGTACCTGGGGAATCAAGGTATCAGTTCAGTCTCTCACTCTCTTTCCCCTGTTGATACCTTTCCTGAACACAGCAATCTCCACTAGAGACGTGGGAAAGGCCTCCCTAGCCCAGATCCCTCTCACGGGAAACCTCTGACTCGTACAGAGCCTGGGAACAGACTAAAAAAAACCCGGAAAGTCCACTGGGTTTTACTCGAGAATCCTTGGTTTTGATTGGCTAATTGAGCCTATCAATAGTCCATAACCATAGAGATCAATATTTTCTGAGGGCTTATTGGGGCATGATTTAGGCACCTGAATTAGTCCCCTCCTTTTCCCAGGAGTCCCTTTGTCACAGTTTTAGTGGCCTAGATAGTTTATTGGTCGCTGGGAAAGGTTAAAGTATCACTAACATGGTGGCTGCGGTTCAGTTTCATGCAGTTCATCACAATTCCCCACTTTCTAAGGTCTGATGCAACCAAAGCTTTTCCCCTTATCTCACAACACCTCACTGCGATGTAGCTCCAACTGCCCCCTGCAAAACAACCCCTCTTTTGATTGTTTGCCCAGTGTGGGTTCCCTGTAGTTGCTGCCGAAACATATGCCCTCCCCAGCAGCAGGCAGCTTCTCTTTCATATGCATGAGGGCTCATGAATTATTCATGAGCCCTCGCTTTATTCCCAAACTTAAACTTAAACTTTAAGCCCCCAGTGGCTTCTGCATCAAGTATTCTGCTCCTTAGCCCCTATTAGTTGAGGAGGGGCACCAGGACCACTAGATGCACTCCTGCTCGATTGCAAAACTGGTGGTCGGCACCCCAAAGCATCCATTCGCTCATGCGCGATCACCACCATGCACCGAGGTGCAAAAGAGTGCGCAGCGATCACAGTTAATTCTTCTAAACCCTAGCTGGGTTAAGTAAGACAACGCTGCTGTAGGGATTGTTTTGAGGCACCAGGAGGCTCAAGGAAACACCTGGAAGTGGAGGCAACTGGGAGAAATTGGGGAAAGCGAAGGCCGTGAGCAAACCCCCAGAAGGGGGTTACAACTATAAAGGAGCCAATTAGGCAATGCACTGTATTTCAGAATAGTCAATGCAGGCATTTCAGAGCTGTGGAAGTAGGGACCGAAGTGTGGGGCCCACCTTGACGATTGGTGGTTTGGCTTGCTCACATTGGAATCCCAATCTGATAACTAAAAGGACCCCTTTTTCATGGTGTTTAAAGTAAGATAAGCCCATTCAGGCAGTTTACATGTTTAATTTCTCAGATTTACCATGTTTTTTTGGGGTTGTGCGCTGGATCTTGTTTGTTTGTGAGTTGATGACTTGTCAGTGAAAAGTTGCTCAGTGAGGGGGGTGAGGATATAGCATGCACAAAGCAGGAAAGGGATCTTGGGGTTATCATCTCTGATGACCTCAAGGTAGGGAACCAGTGTGACAAGGCAGCAGGTATAGCAAATAGGATGCTGGGATGCATAGGCAGGGACATCACCAGCAGGAAAAGGGAGGTCATAATTCCACTATACAAGACACTAGTGAGGCCCCACCTGGAGTATAGTATACAGTTCTGGAGACCTTACCCACGTAAGGGACATAGACAGGGTTGAGAAGGTTCAGAGGAGGGCAACAAAGATGGTACATGGATTGCATCACAAGTCCTGTGAGGACAGGTTGAAGGAACTGAATATGTACTCCCTGGAGAGGAGGGAGAGAGGGGATATGATAGAGACATACAAGTATCTTACAGGGAGGAACAGGGTGCAGGAATACACTATTTTTAAGCGAAAAAGATGTTCCAGGACTAGAGGGCATGGGATGAAGTTGGAGGGAGGATGATTCAGAGGAAACGTGAGGAAGAATTTCTTCACAGAACAGGTGGTAGACAAGTGGAACACCCTGCCAGAGGAAGTGGTGGGGGCTGAAACAATCACGGGATTTAAGAATGCATGGGATAGACATAAAGGAATTCTGGAGGTCAGGGGTAAGGGGCAACAGACTTCTAGAAAAACATAAACTGAACTTACAAGCTCAAATGGGCAGACTGGGTGGGCCATAGACCCTTATATGCTGACACTGTCTATGTATCTATGTATTTTTTAAACGATTCATATAAAGGAACTAACACTGACATAGTATGAACAGACTTCTAGTTTTATTATTGAAATACTGCACCACACACTTTCTTTGCAGAGCTACAGACTGTCAAGATGTCAGACAGCTAGATTTGCAAGGAATTCAAGTACTGCCTCTCATATCGTGTTTCCCCCAGGATGCCACTTCCTGTCTGTGGATATAAGCGACTGCCTGACTGCAATGCTTCTCCGATGCAGGTGAGCCAGAGCATGTACCTGCCTTTGCAAAGGTGTGAAGATAAGGTTATACCATCAATAAAGTAATGAGACATGCTGTTACGTAAAGAGGAGTACTCCCATAAACATCAGCCTAGAAAACAGCCCAATCTACTAGCTCTTTAAATGCTAGGTCTAGGAGGGAAAAAAAAAGGTGAAAAATATAAAGTGACAGTCATTTCATTCTACCACCAGAGGTCACTGTTGCAAAGTGTTTTGCAGAAACTAGGAAGCTGGCTGTTAGCTAAGACTTGGCTAAAGAACTTTAAGACCCAAGCTTTTTTTTTTAAAAGCACAAGTTCTGTTTCTTTTGTCTTTGGGGGGTGTGGGTCGGTGGGTGGGGGGATTCTTACATCCCATATAAGTAATAGTTTTGTTTCACTCTTCCCTTTTTTTCAAGGTAATTGTCTTTATGGTATGCCACATTTTAAAACTTTCTAAATATTCTAAGTAGCTCACAAATGTCATAGGGGAAAACCTTTTTTTAATAAAATTGTCCATATTATGGAAGTCCACTGTGCTGTAGTCCCTCATGTTGCATTTACTACAAGTAATTTTGACACTAACGCAAATCTTCTATTTATATTACCCTGGTGGAAATTACATGATAAATAAATTGAACGGAACTTTTTTTAAATCCTGAATTTAATTCAACATTAAATCTGATTCTTAGCAGCTCACTGTAAAGCAAAGCAGCTGTACAATGTTGTCTTTGGATGGAATCTGACTCTTTGTATGAGTGAACTGCTAGTAGTTTAAATCAGTAGAGACTTATCACACATGCACTTTGCCAGGCTCTTTGCAAAGATATTCTTATGTGGACATCATCACCAATTTAATACAAACAGTTGTTAAAAATATTGTCGTAATTGCATGTCAGCTAGATGACAATCATTTAGTTTTTTATTTGTGGTGTTTATTGAAAATGAATCAGCTGGTGCCAAAAGAACCTGACTGTTTTCTGACCATTAGAACACTGTTGACCAGTGCTCTGAAAGGAAACCTCCTTACCAGGCAGAGATCAGTACCCCTTGCCCAAACCAGAACCCATCATAATTGCAGTGTTCTAGCTGCCCACCAGCATGGCTGTCCCAGCAGCCATGGGAGCAGTGCAAGAGCAAGGACTTCCCACCCACCTCACCGAAATGGGAGCATCCTGGGGGATGAACAGTAATACTGTAGGCCCACTGTCTCATCCTGGAATCTGGGCATAAACTTAGTCCTCAGGCATGGCAAGCAGCTTCCATTTCAGGAGAGCTATTGCGTTGGCTAAATGTCCTTTTTCTAAAAAGCCCTCAGCATGCAGTTTTGCATATTAAAAAAAAAATTGCATATGAGAATGTAAATCTCCATCTAATTTAAAAAAGCCCTTTTCAAAGCCATCCCATCGATACAGAAGCAAGACTGCTGCTCACAATGCCAGTGACCCGGCTTCAGGTGCAGGAAGAAATTAAATGTTGAAACTGGGGAAGATGATATCACTGCATCTTCAGTACCACACCACATTTTCCACCATAAGGCAGTCTGTCCTCTTCTTCACTAGATTGGTGTTATCTCGGCCATATGGTGGAAAACCTGCCTACAGAGGCATAGAGGTGGATCAGCAGTGGCCTCTGAATGGTGGCAGGTGTTATCTCATAAAGCAATATACTACAGATGGCTGAAAGAGATTCTGGACACGACAAGAGATAGGGGAAAGAAAAAAAAAGCCTTGTAGTAGTATGAGAAAATTGGTGTGCTCAGACTAAACTTGTTTCTTCAGCAGCACAGTTGGCTACCATCTTCCTCTTGTTAAATCTCCAAATTTAAAGGTATACGACTGTAGAAGAAATTGTAGTCTGATTTGAAAAACTAGACAGTCGTAAATATTACGTAATAATTTAATTAAAAAAAAATGTGTGCTAAGAATGAGAAATCATTAACTCTGCATATTGCCTGCCTGTAAACAAAGGTAAAGAAATATGCTATGGAGGCCATGTTATTAATGCTTATTTAATGCTTAAGGGAATGGTTTAGCTCTTTCTCAAGTTGTTTTGTACTCTCCTGGGTCATACCAGAAAGTAAGCATATAAAACTTGTCTAGTGTACTTACCTGGTAAACAAAAACAAATAAATCTCTTCCATAGAGCCACACTTTTTAGTCTTAGGGAAAGATGCAGTAGGACCTTACGAGAACCAGAATGTTTGTGGCCAGCAACACCAGTGCTTAGCACCTACACATGGCCTTGCACATGTACTAGTAACATATAAAGTGGCACTGGCTCCAACTGCCTCATTTCCATTTTTCACTCCATCAAAGCACACAGTTATCCTCCTTGGGGAACAGAACTTCATTGTTTCTTCAAATAGTATCTCTGTCTAATTTGTGTTTTATTTATCATTCATATTTTTTGTTTTATGTTAAATTCAAAGTCATTTGTCATTCAATTAGCAAATTTTCTGTCAGTGTCTTCTGCTTGGTCTTGGTTCCATGGCATTTGGGTATTTGCTTGGTGACTGTTATATTAGGTAAGACTCCCTTTAAATCTTGTCTCTGTGGCAACAAGATTTTTGATCAAGCTTTAGGTAAGGCTCCTTTTAAATCTTGTGCTTGTGGCAGCAATATTTTTGATCAAGAACCCCACTCCTCTTGTCTAGAGTATCTCAATGTTGAGGATGATGTCCAACTTTGATCTAGCTGCTAATCTGTCTGGACATGCTTGCAAGGATAGACATGCTCACAATGTAATAGTCATGGAATGCCTGTTCCACAAGAAACAAATATACCTCATGTTTGTGGGTCACCTTGTGTGAGGTCTAGCAGAAGTAGTGGGATCTTGCCATGTAGGATGTCAAAACCTGTCAATAAATAAAATAATATCTATGAGCATATTATTAGAACCCTTAGATAGCAAGTTAAGAGGGGTGTGCGATTGCCTACACATTCAAGTTATATAGGCTGAAAAGGGGTTGAAATTAAGTTTCCAGCCAAAAGCCAGCAGGGCTGGAGAAAGAAAAAACCCACAGGCCCCACAGACATTCTATTAACCCAGCTGGTTTACTTATTGAATGGTTGCTTCCTCTAGCACTAGCTGGCAGGCTAGTTAAAGTAAAATTTTACTAGCCCATTGCAGTCTTTACCAGCATTTGGCCAGTGGACTAGTGACAGTGTTGAACCCTGCTGAGAAGCAATGAATATGTGCCTGACACCAGTTCAACACAGATAAATGGATATGCAAATATTTGGTAACCATGGACTAGTAAGCCAGTTGCCCAAGCTAGCATACATGCTGGTAGACTAGTAATGCTGAAAAGGGACCAGCTTGGAGTGTATGAACATTTGAATGGTGCCTTATTTTATAATCAGAGCCTGAGTTTATTTGTGTGAGAGTGCAATTGCTCATTTGATGAAGAGTGGGAGCTGAGCAGCAACTAGCATCTGAGAAAGAGGAAGCAAGCTGAGCGGGCTCCACAGACAAGCACTACCACACTAGGAGGGCGGGGCTGAGTTGTGACTGCTGACTGAGGCAGCACACATTACTACTGTGGGCATAACATAGGCTGAGGCCTGCAGGCAGTCCAGAGGGAGCAATGGCTCTCAGAGGTAAAATAAACCAAAACTCTAGTGTTCACAAAAAAATCATTTTGTTTGAGGTCAGCAAGACCAGGGAAACAAACATAGGTTAATATAATATAAAATAACAACTTTGAGGGTTGGAAAGAGAGAGAGAGTGACAGAGACAGAGACTGCATCAGTCAAGTGGGAGTGGGTTTAGAGAAAATGGACACAATCTTAAGCAGCAGCAGGCTAATCAGTGAATTTCTATATTGCACAGCAAACACACGATGAAAACAATAAACAAATTAATAAATAAATAAACAAACGGTACAGAGGGCTAGTTGAGAGTCTAAGGAACACAGCCATGTGTTCAGTTTTCCCCAGAATTACCTAGTTATACAAAGTGATCACAAGGCACAGTATTTGAAAAAACATGAGACAACAAATTTTAAACTGCAGAGATGTGTGCAACTTTTCTTTCCTTTTTTTTAACCAAAAGCCATAGCTCAGTCATTTTACCTGAGAATTACACCAATTGTGGTACACACATAGTTTGATGTATGGGCTGTCAAGGAAAATAGTCCTACTAGTCTCAGTGACCATGAAGGGGGGTTGCTGACTTGCCACGGTGGAGTGTTCATGGAGATTAGCCTGCAGTTCAGAAGCCATGCTAGCAGGCATTGGAGAGGTTGACAGAGGAGCCAGGAGAGGGTGTGTGCTCTTGATCAGGAATATCAGAAAGGAGCCCTTGGTAGGCATTTTAGACCACAACATTTGTATGAATAATTTTTAAGCCACAGACAAAGGGAAGGTGATTAATTTAAAGGAGAAATACATTATTCATGCAGCATTTTCTCCTCTGTGAAAGTGGCTGAATGTAAACAGTAAGCTGTCAGTTTTCACAGGGTAGACATTTCAATTTAAAGTGACAAAGTTTCTTTAACACAATGTGTAATCTTCTGATGCTTTAGCAGGCAAAGCCTGTGAAAGCATGGAAGATTTTCTACTGCTGGGGGGGGGACTGAAATGTTCACCATGTGATTAAGACCATATGATGAATGAAAATTAAGTTGAAAATGACAGTTACTAGTTAAATATGTGTAGTAACACCACAATTCAGAAAAGACTGAAAAATATTTTTTATTAAAAGAATTTTTGTGAAAAAGTCATGTAATTTTTTGTATCGATACAAAAAATAGTATTGATACAGTTTATTGTTACAAAAAATTAGTATTGACAATATGTATTTGCCGTATTTTTGGCTGTGTCACAACTAAACAACATGTATCTTTAATATACTGAAAAAGTAGGGTCAAATTGTATCAATAATGGCTGTATTCCAAGCTTCCATTTACAAAAAAAAAAAATAGTTTTTAGCTCCAACAGTTCCAAAGTTAGAGTTTTCAAAATGTAATTTCTTTAAAATGGGATAACTTTGGAACCTTTAGGTCTAGAGATTTTTTTTTAAACAAAAGCTTGGAGTCAGCTAAGTAGACTTGTCAATAAGATAATAATACAGTGACCATGTAGCAATATAGAATACATCAAATGTTACATATTGATATAAAAAATAAAAGGGTTCACTAAATTTTAAAAGGCCTGTCATTTTTAACAACATATTATATCAACATTAGTGACACAGAAGAACTTTATCATTAGGATCTATACATGTCGATCAGACTCTTTGCTTTCATTTAAAAAAAGTAAAGTTTTATGATTAACAGTTCAGATGTTACAGCTTTCAAAATATAATTTCAGGCAGTATAAAATATACTAAAAGATTATTTTTGGAAATGGTCAGAAGATACTAGTGGTTGTTCTAAGAATAAACACATTCTTTTCTAGTTCATAAAAACTACTTTAGAGAGCCCAGAATATCAGCTTTCCAGCTGGGGAGGTGTGAAGGTGATTACATTATATTTTAATACTTTTTTTTAATAAATGTTTTATCCTTCTTTGGTCAAACTGGATGGCTCATCAGCCTTTTTTCTGGGTGCTGTCAACCTTTCTTTACCTCCCTTCATCGTCCAGGGCTGAGTTCCCCTGTTGATTGCCCCCCAGTTCCTCACATCCACAATTTGCTCTCAGGACCTGAAGTGGCAGGGTGGGCTGCAGTGCCTTGGGTGAGGCTTCATGGAGCCCAGGTCTACTATTTTCCTCCATTTTTCTCCACATGTTCCTCCCTGTATTCTTGTAGCTGTGGTGGTGTGGAGGTTGCATTTGCATGGGGGCGTGCATGTGCTTCAGAATCACAGTTCCTTCCACCCTCCTGACATTCGGTCAGCCTCCCAGATGTCTGCTCAGCCACCAGGTCTCCACCTAGTGGTAGCCAAGAGCCAGGAAGGCACATCACCTTGGCCCGGGAGAGGAAAGCTGCCAGATGTCTGCTTAGTCCTCTCCCTGCCCTCCCCTCATGACCTCAGCTCATTCTTGAACCCAGGTCACTGTATGGCATGAGGTAAGGTACTATATAGCACCTCAGTCTCCTGTACCAAGGGGCCAGTCTTTTTAATTCATTTTTAATGTGATTTATGGAATGCATAATAGAAATGAATCCAAGTTAACAGTGCAGAGCAGGCTCAGAATTTACTGGGCAGTTGGTTGAAAATTCAAACTGAGGATTCCATTGTGGCCTAGCCTGATGCAAAATTCTAAGTAAGAATCACAACTGATAGGTGCTGAGGTTTGGAACAGAGTAGCTGTCCACTCAAAGACCAAAATTTATTGTTTTAGAGAATGTTTAGTCAGTACAAAAGAATCTGCATAGCTTGTTTTCAGGGAGATCGAACAGGGAGGCAGACCTAACGGGACCAGACCAGACCAGAGGAGGTCCCTTCTATAGAAGTCTACTACCAGATAGGGCCTGGGGGACTAGCTCTTTGCCTGCCTTCACTGCCTCTTTGTCAGTTGTATACACAATGCCTGCTTGAAAGTAAATTACCATTTAGAGTGTTTTTTTTTTCCAATATTTTGCATATTTACCACACCTAACTGAATCTCTGGTGGCCCACACCTCCTGCATGTGCAGTTCAAACATGGTGCTGAAGCTGATATAAAGACTTGCATGTACGAGTTTGGATTTTTTTAGGTTGTGTCAGACAAAGTGATTTCCTAACAGAGAACAATTCTCTGAGCTCCTGATGTTGGTGCAGTATTAACATGAGCACTGTAACATATTTTAATTCAATATTTGAAATATAATGCTGTGACTCTGAACACATTAGTGTTGACACTCTGAGCCCAGGGACACTCAAAGCAAGGCTAGAGAGACCAGAGAACTCACGGAGTTACTGCAGTGACTAGAAGCAACAAATACTTTGCCAACAAAATGGAGACTACCAAGTTCTGATTTCCAATAGGTCATGGTAGACAGGTTACTGATGATGCACACCACCAACATAAAGGGATGGAGAGTAGCTCTGCCACAGAGCCTGAGAAAGAAATCCATGCAGTCACCATACAACTGTATTATATCCAGACATATGGGAAGAAAGAAGACCTTGGAGAAAATCAGAACAAGATTTCATTGGCCTGGAATGATACAAGAGATCATGCAGTATGTCCAGTCTTGTGTAACATGCCAGGAGGTGAAATTGAGTAACCAGAAGTTGATTGGTCAGATGATCATCAAGCATCTGAAAGGGCCATGGACAACTATATCAGCAGATCTTGTTGGACCATTGCCAAAGTCAAACAAAAGCAATGAATACATTTTGGTAGTAGTGGCATGTGCTTCATGCCATATTATGTTCTTATGTGATGACTAATATATTGTTACTCTAACCCCAGTGAATGCACCACTGATTAAATATCCATTATAAAATGATTATAGTTTAATTTAAAAGTTAATTATTCTAATATGATCACATACATACGAAGCAGATAGATAAACATGGTAACACAGCTTTGCACCCCGAAACATAAAGGGGCAGGGCACCTGGGAAGTTTTATGAGTAGAACGACCAGGGGATTTGGAGGGTGGGTGGAGGGGCCAATACCAAACAATGAATGAGTGTTTGGTAGGTGAGTGGGGGGACCATGGCACAAGCAGTAGAGGCAGACATAGCAGACGCTGGAAGGGGTTGCTAGCCCTGTTTGCTACTTGTCTGAAATAAGGCAATAATGAGACGCAAATGACCCCATAGTGTCTTGCTAGTTTGCATCTTAAGGAATGACTATGGCAGATTTCTTCAGAGGTGCATCCACCATTAGTGGTCCATAGCAGCCTGATTGAGAACCCTGTCTCCATAGCAACATATTTGCCACATACAGTGACTAGTAGAGGGACGAATATTGCAACCACAAACAGGATAGTGCCTGAATGGTATAATGAAAAATGCATTTAGAGCTTGCAAAGTGTCCAGACATGTTCTAATATACTAATGGTTAGCTCCAGGCACTAATTTTCTCCTGGAGCAAACATTTAGTGGGCCATGGTAGGGAGACCTAACTGGAACCTAAGAAGGTCCTGATCATAATTTTTCTAGAATTTATAGTTAATCTGAGAATAAAAGTATCCACTGTGTGACTGTCATTAATTACATTCATATAGCAATATGCTAGCCCAGTATGATATTGGTTGTTGTAGGTTTAGAAGGATGATGATTAAAAAAAAAAAAATTAAAATTACAGAAAGAAATACAATACATAGTACTCTCTCATCATTGGTGTCCTACCCATTCTGTTATAGTTATGTCTCAGTATTTCCAAACACCATTTTAAAAATACATGCATACATATCTATATGTAATTCTCACTTATTAGGCAAGATATTTGAACATGGGCATCTGTACTGACTTTTTTAACTTTAACATTAGCTTCAGGTAGACTAATTGATCTCTGAAAAGTAAGTTTCTTCATGTTCATTGATTTTAGGCATGTCTGACATTGGTTGACAATTTGCATGAGTATAATCTCTTTGGCAGGTTCATCCATACAAGTATATGTGCAGCATCTAGCACAATGACCAGAACTATCCATTCGTCCATCACCTCATTTGGCAACAAAAGAATAAATTATTAATTCATCTGGTAATAATGAACTATTACAAAATAGGCATTTTCATTTCTAATTCTAACATCCCATTAATCACTTCATTGGGTTAACATGGTACTCTCAATAGTAAGTGTGCTGCAAGTAAGCAATAACATATGACAGAGCATGACTAGGTAATTACTGCACCGCCCCCTAGGTTACTAGGCATGAGATACTAGCAAAGCAATATAGGGAACAGTTCACTGATGACAACTGCTATAGTCAACTCCTCATTAGTGGTACACAGCTTTATCATCACTTCCAATATTCCATCATAAGGTTCATGTTCATCATTAGCTAACAAATAGTGAATGGAAAAAATCACAATTAAAATGATTAATTGTTGAAAATTGCAATGATTAAAGTAATTCAGCAATTTACTTTTCAGGAGCATACTCGGGGTGCCAGGAGTTGGCCAGAGTGCGAGAGGAAGGAACATCTAGAGGACTGCTCTCCTCTCCTGGGGAGAAGGGACACCATGCATCACCACTTGACTGCCACAATGTGGTGGCATGGTGAGAGAGCAGTCAACACATCTCGAAAGGGGACATCTGGTGACCTGCTCATGGTGTGTGACGCTGTATGCACACACAGCTGGGTCACTGCACACTGTCAGATGGGTGGGGGACAGAAAAGCATGAAAAGTCTGGCTCCAGCTAATGAAGCCCATCCATACACTGAACCCACACTTCCATACAGGACCACCAACTGCTGGATTGTGCACTGGGAAGGTGGGGTGGTGGAGCAGGAGTAAGGATGTACCTCAATGACCTGCACCACTTGGGGCAGTGGAATCCACTGGGGTGCTAAGGCAGGTATCAAGGGAGGTCATTTCCAGTGAGATGGAAGGTTGGGCTGATAGCCCTGCCAGATCCATGGTCATAGTAATAGCTATATCAATAAAAAAAAAGAAAGAAAAAGAAATTACTTTCTGATATATTAAAATTGACACTAACCCATAATAATCATTTCATTGTCATGCCTTCCATTAATCAGTTTAGTCCGATGATTGGATCAGTAATGGAGCATTGATGGAACAATGTATTGCTGTTGTAGTCTAGAAAAACATGTTTCACAGAGAATGCTAAATTCATAAAGTTAGCCATGATGGATATCATTCCATAATTATTACCAGATAGAACAATACTACTGGAAATCAGTAAATCACTAGCATGAAATCCATATTTCATCTTTGGCTAACCATCCCACGTGAACTCAACATGTCTGTTAAAACACTCCTGTGGTAATGTAGAGTAATATAAGAATTAATTAATAAAAAAGACATTCAAGTCATGTCAAACTAATCACATCTATCAAGAGATGATACTATAAAATGGGCAATAAAATGTTTTATCCCCTATTGGTTAGAACAATTAAACTGACCCTGCATCAATAAAGCAGAATGCCCAGTCATCCTTATATCTAACCTCATTACAAATCAATACATTTTAAAGATTTAAAAAATATTATTTTAAAAATAAAAGATACATCTTGGCAGACATTTGTTTTATTTGGTCAGTATTTTTGGATAGGCTAGATGTATCATTGTATATAATGGCTCAGTAATATGCTTATTCCAGCAAAGTACCGAAAACACACCTGCCACCTGTTCCTTAATTTTTATATTATCCTTTTTTAATGGAAAACAGGCTAATGCAGTTCAGCATATTTTACTTTTTTTTTTTTTTTAATGGCACCCAACTGCAGCAGCAATGTAAATTCAGTTACAGTCTATGAAGGGGTTGTGGGATAACAGGTGGACCAAGCACATAATTTCAGGTTCAACACACAATCTCTGTGTGATATTTATTTAAAACACAGAGGATAACCTTCAGCAATGGCATATCCCTTCTTCAATACATCAGTTTGCAGCAACAAACTATGCATGTTCTTCCTCTGCACTTAGTCAGCACCTACTGACCCATTGACCTACGAATCTACTGCTCTGTCTCTTTAGTGAAAATTATTTCATTCTCTATGTTGGTGTTGTGTGTTTGGATGATGGGGGGGCTCAAAAAAGAAAAACACAAAAACAAGCTAAAGACAAAGAACCTCAGTGCAGAAGCACTGAAGCAAGGGTTACCCCAAAGGGCATTGGCAATGAAGCCAAGTTTCAAAGAAATACAAAATCACATATACCCCCATAAAGCAATGGGATCTATATGTAAATCACCATGAAATTTTAGGCTTGTTCAGCTTAAAGTAGGAATGCATGGTGCCAAAGGGCCTCTCAAACAATCTGTAATTTACATGCATTTTAAATAACATAACTAACTTAATTTTTATAATACAGTCCCCTAGTAACGTTTTACCTTTATCAAAAACACCTAGTGCCATGGTATTTTCAACATTTACAGGTTTCATACACATAAGGTATATACATCAAGCTATTTTATGACATAGTGCTATTGCATGCTAAATCCAACAATGAGGAACACAGCCTGTTGTTTTACAACAGCTTGGAAGTCACCACAATAACCTCCCTGTATAAGGACCTGAGAGGAAAAAGGAAAATTAAAGAGGACATGATAGCATAGTCAAGAAAGGGAAGGGGTGCCCATAGGTGACAAACCTTATGGACTAGAAATTGTAAAGAATAGATTAGGTTAAGAAATAGAAGAACTGTTGCAACTGATTTAAGAAAAGGTCAGTCCTCAAGAGTGGCAGGATCTCCCTGTCACATATCCCCCACCTTAAGAGGGAAACAGTTATCTTAGACTGCTTACCACCTTCCCATCTCAGGAAGGGTGGAGCGAGCTGGCCTGGTGGCACTGAGGGTTGAAGCTCTGGATGCTACACCTTGCACCATGCCGGCGACCTGGGCTCGGGAGTGAGCACTGGTCGACAGGGGCTGGCAGGGAAGGAGAGGGGTTGAGTGTCCAATGGACTGCTCTCCCTCTCTGAGGTGGGGGGTTCACAATGGTTGGCATCTGACCACCCCCTGGCGGAGGCCAGGGGGTCAGGGACACACACCGTACAAGAGGTAGAGTCGGGTCAGACACCTGGGCGAGACACATGTGGACACGTGCGTGCTTATGCCCACTGGCATCATTGCATGCCGCCAACTCGGGGAAATAGTACATGGGAAAATGGTGGCACCTGATGTGGCTTGATGGCCGTCCATGAGTTCGCCGGACGCTGGCACCTGAACTGGATCCATTGGGATGGGGAGTTAGGGGGCTCATTGCCACCCTGATGGGGGGTAAGCTTCAGGGGTTACTGGGTGCCAGCAGTCCTGGTAGAGACGGATGGTGGCCGGATCCCCATAGGTAGGGCTGCGAGGCTACTGGGAAGCATCTGGGTGGCCACAGGAGAATAAATAAAAAAAAAGGAAGGGATGAAGCTTCCACCCATCCATCTTCAGAAGCTCCATCTCAGGGTCCTTATTAATGATAAACATTCCATCATAAACATAGTGGATATCATCATTCTTTACCCTGAGGCGTTAACACATTTCTCAACAGAGATAAACGGTACCAGCCTCTGTACTATCTCATTTTAGGCAAAGTCATTAAAAAGCAGGTACCTACTGTCATGTACCCAGCCCCCCTCAAACATATGTAATAGCAGACCTGCTCTACTATTGAGGGGCATTAAAAATTCTGTGCGCTTCTCTCCAGTTAAAAAGTTATAGCACCCCAAATTTGCACCCCCATAAAAACAATGCCATATCTGACACACCCCCAGACCCCTTATGTGATGTCAGAAAATGAATACTGAGGGTGCATGTCATTAACCTGTATGTATGCGATATATCTATGGCCTTTAGTACTATTTAGAGGTGCCATGTAGAAAAATCAAAGCAGCCGCTGGAGTAACAGTCCCTGTTTACTGGAGCAGTCACTGTCATTGTTTCAAGTGGCAACTCTAAATAGTACTAAAAGTTATTGACAAATGGCACCAATACAGATCTATGAAGCACACACAAGCAGCCTTCATTTTCTGACATCACAAAAGGGGGTTTGGGTACATTCCTGGGGGCGTGTCAGACATGGCTCTGTTTTTAAGGGGTGCAAATTCAGGGTGCTATAACGTTTTACCCAGAGGTCCGCTATTATATATGTTTGAAGAGGGATGGGTGCCTGACAGTAGGTACTTGCTTTTTAACATCATCATGATTTACAGTGGTCGTCTCAGCAATATGTGAACTAACAGTACCGAAGACTGTTACCATCTGGTACTATGTGTCCTGGGTGGGAGGTTTTCCCTCTTTCAAGGGCGTCATTTCTTCTCCATAATGACCCCTTCCCTTTGGGACACCTTTCCCACTCCCCATGAACCAGTACCTCTGCTGGACAAATGTCTTTTGTTCCCAGCAGGAACCTCCACTACACTGCACATTGGACAGGTCCTAATATAGGCCGCCACCTGTTTGTACATACCAGGCCAGTAACAAGAAGGAGTTAGCCGAGCCAAGACACTGCTATGGCTCAGATGCCCACAGGGACTGGAGTGAGCAGCCTCCATCACCTATTGTCTGTAGGCCTCAGGCACCACTACTTGGGTATCCACACTTTTTGTTCTGGGGGTTGGGCCTCATGTGGTATAGAACACCCTTCTTCAGTTTGTACCACCAATGTTGTTTTGCCCCCACACCACTATTAATCTGCATACCCTCCTGGACCTTAACATACTGTAACAGTCTGGCAATATTAGCATCTTTAGCCTGCAGTATACCCCAGTCAATACTGTTAATAGATTTAGCTGTATCAATACCAAAAAAAGTCCCTTCAGCCTCATGGGCTTCTTCTTGCTTGCTTGGAGCCTTCAACCCCAGCCCAATATCACTAGACTTCCCAGGAGTCTCATACTCAAATTCCATACTTACATCTCCGACCTCCAACAGGTAACATCCTGGGAACACAGGCAACAAAGGCATATCCTGCTCAGTCAGGGGGTCCTCCTCCAGCTGAGCCCATGAAAAATCCTCCTCTGATTTTTTCTCCAAAATCTCTGACAGGGACCTCTCAAGCACCTAGCACCAGTGTTACACCTCTCTGCATAGTTGGTCTACCTCCAGCCATTGCCCACTCATCCACCATATTAGCCTCATCAGGTTTTCTATCATCGGGGTGTCATTGTCTTGCATCTCTGGTCTGCCTTGATCCCACAGTAGTTCCTTATCCCCTTGCATCTCTTCATCCTCTTCAGGCTTGGCCTTCCTCCAAGCTCCCTGGTGCAGTCCAGGCAGCAGCTTCTGTCCCAGTCTGTTGGCCATAGTTCTAGTCAGAACTCCATGGACTTTCTTCTCTGGGTCCTCCTCTAGCAACTCCTGGTGCATCAGTCCACCTTGGATATCTGGGCAATATCCATGGAAAATGTCTCCCCTAGCCTAGTCCAGATGTTTCCAGCATGTTATCCTACTTTTGACACCAAGTCTGGGGGGCTTGGTTGTGGGATAACGGATGGACCACACATAGAACTTCAGGTTCAACACACAATCTCTGTGTGATGTTTATTTAAAACACAGAGGATAACCTTAAGTAATGGCATACCCCTTCTTCAATACATCAGTTTGCAGCAACAGACTATGCATGTTCTTCTTCTGCACTTAGTCAGCTCCTACTGACCCACTGATCTACTGATCTATCTCTTTAGTGAAAATTATTTTATTCCCTATGTTGGTCTTATGTGTTTGGGTGATGGGGAGCTCAAAAAGGAAAAAAAAACACAAAAACAAGCTCAAGACAAAGAACCTCAGTGCAGAAGCATTGAAGCAATGGTGGCAATAAAGACAAGTTTCAAAGCAAAACAAAATCACCCATACACCATAATGCAATGGGATCTATATGCAAATCACCATGACATTTTAGGCTTGTTCAGCTTAAAGTAGAATGCATGGTGCCAAAGGGTGTCTCAAACAATCTGTAATTTACAAGCATTTTAAATAACACAACTAACTTCATTTTTATAATACAGTCTCCTTGTAACCTTTTACCTTTATCAAAAACACCTAGTGCTGTGGTATTTTCAACATTTACAGGTTTCATACACATAAGGCATATACATCAAGGTATTGTATGACATAGTGCTATTGCATACTAAATCCAGCAACGAGGAACACAGCCTGTTTTGTTACATCAGCAGGGACAGTGGTTTACAGCACCCACGGAAAAAGGGACGGAGGACCAGAATGCTGATTGGCTGACGGAATTCCCAGAGAGATACAGACTTCCAATTTGGCCAAATGAAAATCTAGCGTGAAAACCAAACTAGCGTTTGTTCTCACCAGCTGCGTGATTACAATGCCTTAAAAGGCACACAGCTGCACTCGCTAATCTCCTCATTGTTTTTGTAGCTTGCTGTGTCTCCCTGCAAAAGCTTGCCTCTCATCTCGCCACCCACCATCATTTTACTGGATGCCTGCTGACTTGCCTGCTCCTCTTACGGCCCTCTTATTTCTCTAAGTTTTTATTTCACTTGAAAAACTATATATGAGAGGGGTTTTCGTATTTATTGCATGAAAGAAATGTTGGTCATTTTGTCTTGCTGTGCTTAGACAAACCATTTTTATAACATCTGAGCAGCTACTGATTTTTGCCTCTGAAATTATTCCAAATAACCATTAATTTCTGGTGTTCAGCATTCAGAACGGTGTTTATTTTACTTAAATGGATAAGAGAGGGATTTTCACTGATTTTAAATTTGCAGCTGTTTATTTGCAATTTATTCGTATTCCACTGGAGGCCTCTCGAATGTGGTAGCGAAAAATCTGCCCTTTACCTGGTTGTCGATTTATGGTGACCTCAGGTGCTTCAGATTCAGTGTTTTCAAATCCCAATGGGAGAGACGGTGCTGACTATACCAGACTTCGGGCTGAAGAAACACACTTCAGGTGGAATATGGAAGGAAAGGAAACATGAAGGTTTTCCTGTTAATATGCTTGTCATGCTTTTTGTAATTTAACAAGTATGATTTTGTTGCCTGGGGAAAGGGGGGGGTAACCCGTTGGACTGGTAAGGACTTTTGAGTTACTATGCTTAGTCGAGTGATATTTTCTTTTACCTTTCCAGATTCCTGCTGACAAGAGACAAGAGAAGATGTGCAGCCAGAGTTCTGTCTGTGATTGGAATAACTGGGATCGAAATGGGTGGGATAGGGAAAAGAGGCTGCTTGTTGGGTTTGGTTCTCCTGGAGTTTTGGGAGCCAGTTTATTGTGGCCTCTCATGGTGATGATTCAGGGGCCCCTCTAGATGCCAATTCAGGTGACATGGAGGTTGGACCGGGGGGGGGTGCTCCCCATGAAAGGTACCTTTTTCCTTTTTCACCCATCCTACACCTGGGGAAATTTTATTTTGAACCCTCTATTACCATGGGTCCTTGAACACTATATGAAAAGCTCTAAATATTGGAACCTAATTGATGGCAACATTTTGTAGCACCTTGTTAAATTTCTTTTAGTATTTTTGTGACTCTGACTCATCCTGTTCTACTTCTGAGACTCTGCTTGTCCGTTAAATTTGGTGACTAATATATATGTGCTGGTCTCACAACCATTCTCTGAATTTTTAACGTTAAAGGTGTAACTCTGATGGCAAAATCTCTATATACTAGGAGCCGTTGGAATCACTATATTTGATTTTCTGCACACATTTTTTAACCTCACTGCAGAGTAATGGAAGCCTTCACTATAAAATGAACATAAAATGAATGGACTAATAAGGGAGCTATGCCTATAACTATACACACAGACATGCAGGGATCACTTTAAAATATAAACTCTTTTGACAGAGCTATTAAAGTGTTTCCTTTCTGTGTGTTATTACAATCTAATAGGAAAAATGTTTGAAACACAGTTAACTCATCTCATGAAATCAGTTATAACACTGAATTGCTTAAGTGAGCATTTTTTAAGCATGTTTACTCTTAGAGTTCTAGGATTATTATTGGTGGTTGTAAGCTGCCCCTCCATTTGTGGAAAAGTACACATTAAGAATTCTCAAGTTAATGGCGCTCTAAATTTTTTCAACATGGATCCCAGGCCACTACTGCAGGCAAAAATGGTTCTGGCCTCTGAAAAAGGGGCGGATGGGCAGAGTGGCACTGAACCATTTTTTCCAGCACATATGCCAGTCTGCCGAGTCCGTGCCTCACTCCAGTGGTTGGTCATTGTTGGTCGGCTGAGGGACGGGCTGGGCAGACTGGTTCACGTGCTGGAAAAAATGGTTCTGGCCTCTAAAGGAGGGATGGGTAGGCAGAGTGGCACAGAATCATTTTTCCAGCATGTATGCCAGTCTGCCGAGTCCATGCCATGCTCCAGTGGTTGGTCGTTGTTGGTCGGCTGAGGGACAGGCTGGGCAGACTGGTTCATGTGCTGGAAAAAATGGTTCTGGCCTCTGAGGGAGGGACGGGTTGGCAGAGTGGCACAGAACCATTTTTTTCCAGCATGTGTGCCAGTCTGCTGAGTCTGTGCCATGCTCCAGTGGTTGGACATTGTTGGTCAGCTGAGGGACAGGCTGGGCGGACTGGTTCATGTGCTGGAAAAATTGGTTCTGGCCTCTGAGGGAGGGGCAGGTGGGCAGAGTGGCACAGAATCATTTTTTCCAGCATGTATGCCAGTCTGTTGAGTCTCTGCCACACTCCAGTGGTTGGTCATTGTTGGTTGGCTGAGGGACAGGCTGGACAGACTGGTTCACATGCTGGAAAAAATGGTCTGCCCAGCCTGCCCATCTGCTGACCATCATGTGTCTTTACTGAGAAATGCAGATTTTTCATTTGTTTCATTTGTCATTTACTGTGTTGTGCTGCCCGGGACATGCTGTTTCTGTCCTGGCTATCCTGAATTTAAACGTGGTGTAAAGTATTGTTGGGTGGTGTGCATGTCTGTGTAGAAGAATACAGACACATGTTCAGACAAAAATCTTTATTATACATTAAACTGAATCAACCATGTCTCATCTGAACCCAGAGGGAATTATCTGTGCAGCTGGAAATGCAGATTGTCCTCCTCAGTTCCCTGCATTAATTTTGGAGGACGCAGACATTGCATTACCTAGGGAATAAACAGACAAGATAAACTGTTGAACTGCATGTTAACAATTTTACCACTTTTATTAAATACATTTTCTATGTTGAACCTTTTGCTTGAATTTCTAATGGAATATGTTGGAGGCCTGTCTTGATTTGTGCTTTTAAAATTTAAAAGTTCTGAATGCTTCAAGGCAACCTTGGCTACCACAACCAGGCCCACAACCCATTGTCTCATCATAGGTGATACTAATAAAAACACCACCCAAGTATTTGCCTTTCAGGGGGTTCTATGTGGCAGTGCATGCATGGGTATCTGGAGGGTACTGTGTGGCAGTGCATGGGTTTCTGGAGTGGTCATTCATACAAACTTCTTGTGGTGGTTTTCTCCTAGGTGGTGTGGTGCAACTGCCTTGGCACCAGGGCAGTCCATGTTTACTTGGGTGGGGTTGGGGAACTGGAGATGGTGAGTTCTTAAAGGAGAACTACTGGCTGAGGTGAAGCCCTGACCACTGTACAGATTGGGACTCGCTTCATCTATCTTGTCCCCCTCCCTGCAGGAACTATATTAAATTAATAATCATTGTACGTAATCACTCAAATTGGTAAATTCTCTGGTGCATCCGGCTCATTAATTTAGGAGCTTGTGAACATCTTGCACACTCGCTCATGAACTGATGATGATGATGCTACTGTGCCCTTATGCTTGTCCCCATTTATTGTAAATACCATGGTATATCTAGGCCACTATTACACTGCTTGCAGTTTTAATATGAATTAAGAGTGCATCATGTTCAGGAGCACCATAATTAACATTCCGGGTGCTCCAGAGGATGTACCAATTGGTATTAATGATCAGGTGCAAAGATTCATTTACCTATACTAATTGCAGGAGGGATAGGAGAGACAAAGCCCCAATCTGAACAGCTGTCATGGTTTCACCACTGCTGGCAGAACTCCTTTCTTGAGTTTGAGCTCTGACATGAAAACTAAGAGGCTCCATTTTCATGAAGACAATCAGAATTTTCCCAATGTACTATTTTTGAGATTCTAGATTGGTTTATTCTTTGGCAGAGATTGTGTTTTGTGTATCTCTCCATTAGCATCCTCATTAATCAATCGAATTTTTTAAGTAGGATGCACTTAGTTTACAAATAAACCAATTCCGGCATCTATATATTAGATAGGGACTGAACCGATGGAGTCCACCTTGGCGTCTGGTAGTTCGGCTTACTTCACGTCTGAGCTTGGACAGATTTGTACATGGCATTGGGTTGCAGTGCTGCACATGCTGCCATTACAGTGGATGGGTGGGGGCTGCAGTGCTGCACATGCTGCCATCACACTGGATGGGTGGGGGCTGCATGTGCAGCCACTGTTGCTGTCACATGGGATGGGTGAGGGCTGCAGTGCTGCACATGCTGCCATCACATGAGATGGGTGGGGACTGCAGTGCTGCACATGCTGCCATCACATGAGATGGGTGGGGACTGCAGTGTTGCATATGCTGCCGTCACAAGGGGCTGGTGGGGGCTACAGTGCTGCACATGTTGCTGTCACACCGGATGGGTGGGAGCTGCATGTGCATCCACTGTTGCTGTCATACAGGATGGGTGAGGGCTGCAGTGCTGCACATGCTGCCATCACACGGGACAGGTGGGTCTGCAGTGCTGCACATGCTGCTGTCACGCGGGATGGGTGGGGGTGCAGTGCTGCACATGCTGCCGTCACACTGGATGGGTGGGGGCTGCATGTGCAACCACTGTTGCTGTCACACAGGAATGGGTGAGGACTGCAGTGCTGCACATGCTGCCGTCACATGGGACGGGTGGGGGCTGCAGTGCTGCACATGCTGCCGTCACACCAGATGGTTGGGGGCTGCAGTGCTGCACATGCTGCTGCCCCACTGGATGGGTGGGGGCTGCAGTGCTGCTGTCAAACATTGATTGAGGAAAGACCACGGTTTCTATTTTGCTGGGAGATGGAAGTTGAAGTGACTTCTCGGTGCTTTCAAGGCTGTGCTCTGCTACAGACTGTACTGCTGTTCAGCTCACACCCAACCCTGGCTTGTTGACTGATGTGGATGCCTGAACTTTAGACTGTTAACAGCAACATGTCCTGTGATTGTGTCGCTGCTGCTCCGCTGAAAAAGTAAGTTTTTGGATGTCTCATTGTTAACTTTTTTGGTGAAGACCGGTTCAGTTTCTTGGTCAGTATGGGGGCAACAGTAGCTATTTGAGGCAGAGTTTATTTTCAGGTGGTTAGTGACTGAATGGTTTGGAGTGTTGGTGGCAAGTTGGGCTGCCATGTAACTGCTCCATCATCAATCACAATTAAAATAATTGAAAATGACTTGCAGAGATACTGACACCAACCCTGGCTGGACACTTTTTCAGTGATGGCCCTTGTGGCAGCCATTGAGAGTACCGCGACCCAGTCAGTGTGGAGTTGCCCATGATGAGGGACGTGAATGAATGGAGGGTGCCTGCATCAACATCCTCCATAAAAGTGGGTTTTGTTAGTACAACCCGCCATATTGACCCAAGCCCTTGTCCCCAAATGCAGACATGTGGGAATCTGCTGCTTTACGTTTTATACACCCTGGGTGGTTTGGCACAAAGGTGTGTTTCCTGTGGGTGGTGGTAACTAGGGACTGGGGAGTGTGGGTGGCAAGCTGGGCCATCACAGTAAGCCCCTTGCTTATGTACTTGGCTTTCAGGATAGGTGGCTGCAACCATGGCTATTGGTAACACCTTAGTCCTGGTGGCTCACAGCCGAACTTTCAGGTTCTGTCTCCCGGCAGAGGAGGCAGATGGCATGTCTAACTAGGTGTCATTTACTTGTGTGTGTGGGGGTGAGGTGCGTGTGTGTGTCCTTTATTTAGATGATAATTTTTTTTTTTTTTCTGATTTTAGGCTTCAACATTTCTGCTTGGTGTGAATTTTAGCTGGAAATAATCATCATCTTTAAAAAGTATGGTGTGGTCTTCATATTCATGTGTTTTTTTCAAGTCTTAGTTTGTTTGAACTCAATAAGCCTGAGCCGGGGAGACCGACAAGGTCTTAGCGCAATGCAGGCAGCAAGCCCGGGATCCTGTATGTCATCAGGATTTCTCATCAGCTGTGGCCATGGCTATATTCAGATGTCAATATTCTACTTTTGCAATATATAGTCAAGCCTGTGACAGCTTCTGAGGACAGCTTGATTTCTGTAGCTGCTCCTTCTGACTGTCATCCATGGATTGAGCATGGATTAGCAGTGAGATTCTGATTCTGGTATTGTTTTTTGTATGGATTGTGAGCTGCTGAGGTCAGCGTGTTTTCTGTAGCTGTTCCTCCAGACTCTCATCCATGGGCAGAAATTATCTGATATTTTGATCCTTAATTCAATTCAATTCAATTCAACTTTATTTTTAAAAGGCGCTTTTCTTAAAACGTAATGTATTAATGTAGTAGTTCTCAAGCTTTAAGTAGTTCTAAAGCCTCTTTTAACATCTCTGCAACTTGTGTTCCACGTTATAGTTCTTTGGAGTCCTCTGCACTACCCATCGTGATGGCAACACCAAGCAAAATGGCAAAACTTTCCAGTGTCACTGCTAAGGACCGCGCATTGCAATTCAAGTTGGAAGGCATGTATGAGGATGGAAGGAAAATGTTTTGTTGCTTTTGTGATCACCCCATTGACTATGTGAGGAAGGATACAGTAGTGGATCACTGCAAAAGTAAAAAACATATGAAGAATGCAAGCCAGAAGAATAGCAACAGACAGGTAATGCTTCACACCCGCTTTACTGCCACAACTTCTGCAGCTGCAGCATGGGAGAATACTGTATTGGGTGTATTGAGGGCTTGGTGTGGTGCAAATATACCCATTGGAAAGTTGGATTAACTGTGAATAAGAGACTGGATGGGGGACAACGTTAAAGGAACTGGTGCTCTCCTAAAGGTATCCACCTTAAGGCAGAACTACTTGCCCAAATTGAGAAAGAAAATGGAGGATGGAATTTCACAACTTGTGAAAGGGAAGACATTCTCTGTAATGTGCGATGAGATGACAGACGCAGATGCCCGCTATATACTGAACATAGTTTTTGTCATGCAGGGTGGAAAATCAATCTTTGCAGACACAACAGAGTTAACAGCAGTGAACCACACCACTGTCGCACATAGTGTTATAAAGACATTGCAAAAATATAATGTGGAGATGGACCAAGTAGTTGCCTTCCTCAGTGACAATGCGTGGTACATGGTGAAGTGCTTCAAAGAGGTTTTATATGGCCTTATTAGTGCCCATGTGATCCATGTTGGTTGCTGGGCACATGTGTTATCCTTGGTGGGAGACACATGGATTGACCATTTTGAACTGGTCAATAAACTTGTGGCACTTGTGAAATACTCATTCCAGCAGTTGCCCAAATGCAAGAGAGAGTACTTAGCATTCCTGGAGGGGCAAGATATAGAAAATAAAATATTGCCTCCTGTTCTTGTCTTAACCCATTGGAACACTTGGTTTGAAACCGTTAAGTACCATTCACTTTACCTTCAGCACTTAAGAGACTTCTTTGAGGAGGAAGCAAGTGATTGCAACTCCATGAATTCGTTGAGAAAACTTTTCCAAGAATGGTTTACAGAGCTGCAGATTCACACAACCTTCATCGCTGAAAACTACAATGATCTCATCAGCACAATAGAGCTTCTACAAAGGAAAAACAAACCCTTGGCTGTTTCTATATTTGATGCATTACATGGAATAAAACAGAGGTTTCAGATGGGCATATGAAAAACGGAAGCATTTGGAGAAAGGACAGATGAATATTTAGCTACTCTTAGGTCATGGGTTAAGCAGGAGCAGATTGCAATTTTCCAAAAGGCATTGGAGTCACCCTAAATAAAATGGCAAAACACATGGAAACAAACCCAGCCACAGAGTTCTTGAAAACCTGACATATTCTGAACCCCTACAACCTTCCTAAATTGAGTAGGGACTTCACGTACTACTCCAGTGACATTGATATGTTTGAACTGCACAACCAAGCTGCACTGCGAAAGGACTGGGAGATGTATGTTGGGCAGGACATAGGAGAGCTTCCAGACATAATGGACTTTGATGTTGGCCAGTACTGGATTTCAGTGCAGCCACAATTACCAGTACTAGCCAAAGCTGCTCTGCAAGCCATTTGGATACCTGTGTCGAGTGCCGATGTGGAGACATCCTTCTTGGTCTACGAACAGATCCACACAGACCAAAGACGTAATCTGCTAGTAGACAATATGAGATTGCTATCCCAGTTTATGTACAATAAGTCAAAGTATTAGATTGGTGGACATTTTCTACAGAAGTTTTGCACATTTCATTTAGTTATAGGGTTTAAACATTTTCAATAACTTTGTTAGCTTGTTTTCCATATTTCTTGCCATGTTGTGTGTGTGTGTGTGTGTGTGTGTGTGTGTGTGTGTGTGTGTGTGTGTGTGTGTATTTATATTTTGTTTTAGTTCATGTGTTTTTCACTGTATATATTTAATGTTTTGTTATACTGTATTGCACATTTTGCACATTTTAGTTTAGGTTTTGTTTATGCAGTTTTCCACATTTCCTGTACCTTTGCACATTTGACACTTCAAGTATTTGTATTTAGGTTTTAGTTCACTTGTGTTTCAATATATATTCACTGTTCTGCATTCTGCACAGTTTCAATTAGATTTTGTTTTTGTTCACATTTTTCAACTGTTGTACTTGTATATTTTTGATTTGCAATCTTTGTACTTTATAAACTACTTTTCTTAAAATGCTGTACTTGCTTTTATTATTGACTTCATTAACATTTCTTGGGATGAGAACTTACAAGACAGGTCATGTAGGTGGGAACTTAGTCTGCATTGTGTGGTGACTGGTGGCAGTCTCTACTGGCTAGTTCCTTTTAATTTATCCAAGTGTCCTGCAATCTAATATTCTGTATTGTCACACCTGAGGGATATGGTCTACAGAGCTTTATCACCATGTTACTGACAACACAAAGGAAGGATGGAGGCCACAGTGCTGCCACCATTGCACAGGAGGGAGGAGAGCCGCAGTGCTGCTGCTGCCATCACACTGAAGGGATGGGGGCTGCAGGGCTGCTGCAGTCATCACACACCAGAGGTATGGGGCATGCAGTGCTGCTGCCAATCACACCAGATGGAGGGGTCCACAGTACTGCTGTCTCCATTGCATCAGAAGGATAGGGGACATTAGTGGTGCTGTCATTGTACGGGAGGGACAGGGGATGTAGTGCACCTGCTGCCTTCACACATTGTAGCTTCTAAAATAACTTGATAGCTACAAGTGCAGATATGCAACAGCAGATGTAGAAATTTGAAAATGCATGCTAGCAGAGCAAAAAAATGGTTAAATACAGGTTACAAAGCCGACACTGGTAAAAACTGATTCTGGACTTGCAGACACTGGTGACAATACCGATTTTGACAATCTGCAAAACGGAATTTGCCTTTTCTCAGTCACGGTAAATCACTGTCCCTGTACATCAGCTTTGAGGTCACCACAATAACCTCCTTGTATGAGGACCTGAGAGGGAAAAGGAAAACTAAAGAGGACACTATAGCATAGTCAAGAAAGGGGAGGGGGTGCCCACAGGTGGCCAACCTTGTGGACTAGAAACTGTAAAGGATAGATTAGGCTGAGAAATAGAAGAACTGTTGCAACAGATTTAAGAGAAGGTCAGTCCTCAAGAGTGGCAGGATCTCCCTGTCACACAGTCACTCATACCCAAGCAAGTGGGACTGCAGATGATTCCACTTTACTTGTGATGTCATATCTGCTTCTACATTTTTTGCACTTAGATGGTTTACTGTCTTATGCCACACTTATTAAACTATCTTCATATGCCAAATAAGTTGTCTTGGAAATTAATGAACTGGTGTACGTTACATTATATGTTGCTTTGGTATTTCTGATGACCTCCGTTTGTGATTCCATTGACCTCTGACATCTTTGTGCTATTGACAACTGATACTGGGACTTATGTGCTTTGACCAGTGCTATTAATCTCATGGGTTATGTTCTTTCTGACTTGAATGTCACATTTGAATGTGTCATAACAAATATTTCTGTGGAAGTAAGACAATAATTACCAATATATTTTCAGTATATAAATAGAAGTAACGGAACTCTTAATTATGATATGGTTAAGATTTGAATGAAATTAGTACTGAAACAGGCAGTAAAAATTCAGTGCCACAAACTTCAATATGATGCGCATAGGAAACAAGAACCCTAGGACAGAGTACTATATTGGTGGTGGTGGTGGTGGTGGAGGGTGTTAAAGCTAGGCACGATCTGTAAGGAAAGAGATACAGTGGTTATTATCTGTAACTAAAACAATCAAGTCAGTTTAGCAATGCATACAGTAAGAGAAACAGGAAGATGTGGTGTATAGGAAGGGGTACTGAAAGCAGAAAGTAGGATCTATTAGTACTCTATATATATCTCTGGTGATGCCCCACCTGGAGTGCTATACCCAGTTCTGGAGTTGCCACCTGAAGAAAGATAAGGACAGGCTAGAGACAATGCAATGCAATGGACTTACTCACAATATTCAATACATCTTCAAGCAGATGGGGCAGAATCATAATTCATGAATGACAGAGCTACAAGTGAGTTGTGAAAATCCTGCCTACTCACAAGTGATGATACCTTGCCTATTTTGAGTCAGACTATTATACATTTGATATATACTACAGTACTGTACAAGTTATAGCTATTACATCTGCAGTTTGAAGAGCTTGCTGTTTTTCTTTAGTTTCAAAATCTAGCTTCATTACTGCACCAATCATTGTGATATCATTAGCACTGTGAAAGCTGCTTAAAATGCTCCTGTGGAGATAATTTATTCAACAGATACCCATTGCATATTCCATATTTATTATGATCATTGGCAAATTATAGCTATATATATGTATCTTATTATAGCATTAATTTAATCTGTTAATGATGTTGATCGATGGCGTCTGTTCAGAGAATCTGCAGTAAATATACATGTTGGTATGACTCCATTTACTGGTACAGGTAGTAATATAGGTGTTCCTGGTTCAGCTGTTATTGCTCTACTGTTGTCATTATGTTGATCATACCTGCAGAATAAAAATAAATAATATGGTAAACATTATGGAGTTGTGTCATTGAGGTTACATCAGATGAAACACATGATTATTTGACTTGATAACTGTTGTAGTTGATAACTGACACACTGTGGATTTATTCTAGGTCAAGTTCATTAAATCTCTTGACTTGGTGCCTCACTTGTTTGTCGAAGACTTTAGATGACCAAGGTGAAGTGAATTACACTGACTGATGAGAAGCTGATTGCATAGAATAAACAGATTGTTGTGTTTAACAGAGTTAAACCATTTGAGAGGCAGGTCACAAGTAGGATGCCACAAGGATTAGAACTAGGTCCCGTACTTTTCATTATGATTGTCAATGACATCAGAGAATTAATCCAGGACAATATGTGTCCCTTCATAGATGACATCTAGCTCAGTTACATACTAAACATTGAGGAGGTGACTAGAGAGGTGGGTAGAACCTTACAAGGGCTGGAGAGGATGTCAAAGGTTTGACAGCTAAAATGAAACAGCATGGTATAAGTTGATACATATAGCAAACAGTTGTAACCCCTCAGTCCCCTGGGGTTACTAGAATCCTATCAGTATTAGTATTAGGAAGGTAGCAGGCAACTGGTAGGAAGCTCATTCGGGTCTTCTTACATAATGACTTCATTGTTTACTCAGTTAGCCTGAGAGAAGAATGATTAGGTCACTCAGAACTCTTGTAGCAGCATAAGCCACACTGTGTGCACAGCTGCTCTGGGGAGCTTAGAATGTTCAATTAGTTGCAGTTAGATCTTGAGTGTGGAGGTAAGAGTGGCAGAAGGACTGCCAGTTGGGCTCTGAGTTAAGGGTGCAACATTTTTCACCCTAGTGGAGTGTCATTTCCAGCTTCCAGTGAAGTGGTGGAGACCAGTTCTACAGCAGGACTTCCTGATTTCTACTTCCAGTGAAGTGGAAGGAACTGCTTTTCCTTGGTGGATTCAAGGGACAATCCTCTGAAGGTTCTCTGTGTGTTTCAGCTGTCTTGGAAAGGAACTTTGAGAGACTGTTTGATCTGCTAACCAGGAGAATGCCTTTTTGTTGTTCCATGCCCAGTGGATGGGACAACAGTTTGTGAGTACTGTTCTAAGAGACAAGATCTCCACATATTTAGGGAAATCATAGTTTGGGGTGTGTGTGCCCATAGATAAGGCTGGATTGCACCTGTCAGTACCCCTAGTTCACCCAGAAGAGTGAATTTCTGTAAACTATTCACCCAGGAGAGTGCAGTTTGTTTTGTGGTCACCACAGTGAGTGACAGAAATGGAAGATGTGGGACCTCTAGCATTTCAGTGGGGAATGGGGGTTTCAATGGTGTAACCCTGAAGAATGGCAGAGACTGTCGGTTGGGGCAAAGGGTGGGAGGAATGCCATCTGAAAGCTTACAAGGCAGGGCTTACTGGTTCATAAAGGGCGCCAGTTTTACTTGAGCAAGGACCAGTGCTGCAAGTTTTAGGTGTGTGGCTGTCTCACATAAATGCACCTGTATTTGAGGAAGAGTTCTGAGTGTGTGACTTAGTTTCACAATATGTACACTCATGGGAGGAAACTGTTAGCGTGTGTGGCCAGGTATCCACTGAGATGCACCATTGAGAAATGGGAAGAAGATATTCTTTTGTGTGTTCATGAGCTGCACTGCATGCAAGGAGAGTTCATGAAGTGTACCTGTCCTGCCTTGACCAACCCATGGGGGTTCACTTCTGCTTTAGTTTTCCATCTGTTGAATAAAACCATACTGCACAATCCCAATTCTTGCTCTGGACATTCTGATTCTTGCTTCTGGTTGTTGGATTTACTGGGGCCCCTCAGCAGTTTAGATCTAGCATATGCCTAGCAGCCTTCACCCTGGATCTGGGTTGTAATTTTTACACAAGGTTCATGTTGTTTTTTTCTTGTACCCCCACCACTCTCTTCCTCTAGAAATAATCCAGGTATACATCCTAATGCCATGGGTAGTACCAACCTTTGAAAAGTAAATGGTATGCCAATATGTGGGTACCAGTGTACAGATTTTAATGGGGGGATGCTAACTTGTTAAAAAGTGGCCAGGGGGTTACACAATATCAATAGGAAATCGTACTGTGTGGGAAAGGGGGATGTTACAGTTGGGCATGGTCTCTAAAGAAAAAGTAAGGAACTAGGTCTACAGTAAATGCCATCATCAGTGAGTTCCTGAAACAATAAAGCCAGTGCAACAATGTCTCTAGTGATGCCAATAGGATGGTTGGTTGTCTAGAAAGGGGTATTGACAACTAAAAGAAAGAAGATGTATTAATAATGCATATGTATATCTATATATCTATATATCTTGAGATGCTACAAATGGAATACTGTACCGAGTTCTCGGGGCCTTGCTTATGGAAAGTTAAAGTAATGTTGTGAGATTTTGTACTGACTTACAGTGCTAGGAAGCCTATGTCAGCGAAATTCTTTTGATGTGCATTTTATGTTATAATTCCACTCCTGTATGAAAATAGAAGAGATCATGATTTGGCCACAGAAAAGTAGTCAGCTGATCCCTTCACTTCCCGGTTGCTGAGATTCGTCCCAGTGCTCAGGCAGATAATGAGGTGTGACCAGGGAGAGCGTGGTGGTGCACCCCATTAATGTCAATAGGAGCACTTTTACATCTGTTTTTCCGCATAACAATGGCCAGTTTGAAAGTAATGAAGGGCACCACTCGAGTAAGACAGCCCTTGTGAGTTGAGTGGTGCCCTTCATTAATTTCAAACTGGAACTAAGCACATGAAAGTCTTAATAACCAACTGGTGACTATGGAAAATAATGACTGGTTCGCACCATTGAAAAATATGATGACCAGTAATTATATAGAGAATAATGCATATATAGGTGTGTGATATGCAGTTTTTTAACACACCTAAGGTGTGTGATAATATATAAACCTCGAGAGTGAAGCTTGAGAGGTTTATATATTGTCACACACCAAGGGTGTGTAATAAAAACTGCAGATCACATGCCTTCATATGTGTTATTTTTTATAATAACTGTTGCTAAGTAAACAAAGCTCAGAGTCTTTCATGGGCTATGTGGTACACACAACCCAGCGCGAAAAAGTAAAAGCCATATTAACTTGCGGGTTGATAATGACTTTGCTATATCAACTTGTGGGTTGATATGACTTTTTACAGGTCTCAAAAAGGATTGATATCGGGGGTCACCAGTTATTATAAACTTATATAACCAATATAGGTACCATAGCAGAAGGCGCATTTTGTAATTATACATGTGACAAGTTATCAGGAAGCCTGTGCTAAGATATGTAGCTGCCCTTGCACATATTGTTTGACATATCAACCCACAAAAATAATTTTTTTAAATATTGTAGCATCATTCATAAAAAAACAGAACAAAAAAAAACTGCATTGGCTTATATATAAATGTTGACTCCACATGATTTATTTCAGATTATGTATGATGACTAAATACATACATTATTTTATAGTGTATATGGCTTGTAAGGGAAATGAATACAGTAGAGCTGTAGTGTTGTATACCTGGGCATATCTGGAAAAATGTTCAGTGACTACCAGAATATTTGAAATGTTCTTGGAGTCAGGTTCCAAACTGAGAAATTCTATGCACAGTAGTTCCATAGGTGAACTTGTCACTATGTTGACCAGAGGGGCAGCCCTCTGTGGTGAGGCTTTCTGCTGAATACATCTATTTCCGGTCTTGTAGTACTGTTCCACATCACTCCTGTACGTGGTCAATAGAAGTGAGCATGAACCAAGTCCAGAGTGCGTTCTCTACCGAAATGGCCCATGTCATCATGCAATGCACAGAGTACCACTCTTTTAAACTTTGTTGGCAGGACTAATTTCAGATGAGGGAACCTTTGTGAGTCTTGGATTTCTCTGTACAATAAATTGTCCTTAATTTTAAGTTTTGGCCACTCTTGCAACAGCAATTTCACATTTGGATCATTTGCAACCACTTGGGTGACATCACTTCCTTTCTGCAGGGTACTTTCATACTTGGGTCCATTCTTTGCCCTTTTTGCAAGTCTTGGGGAGTCAGTTATGTTATTTTGTTTAAGTCCAAAGCAGCTAAGTTGCAATAGGCAGTTTGGAGACAATCACCAGAAGCACCAAGGCTGTCCTCTAGGTAAATGGCATTTTCCACAGCAGGCTGCTCATCTGTGTCAAACATTTTGCATAAGGCTTTTACATTCGGTTCTGAAATGCATACCCAGGCTTGTTTGTCTGTATTGGGTACCACTGAGCATCGAGAGAGTGCATCAGCATCTGTATGGTTCAGTCAAGGTCTATATTATACATAATAAGTATTGGTGGACAATGCTGAAAGTCACCTGTGTTCAGCTGCCTCAAGCTTTGCAGTAGTCTGTATGTATGTTAATGGATTGTTATTGGTTTTGTCTGTCACATGTACCCTGTAAAGTTATTTGTGGAATTGGTCCACAATAGCCCACTTGAGAGTGAGAAACTCTAACTTGTGTACTGGATACTTTCACTCAGCACTGTTCAAACTTCTACTTGCAAAGACGACTGGGTGCAGTCCTTCTGGATAGCTTTGGTAAAGGACTGCCCCAGGGCTGCTGAAACTGGCATCTGTATGCAGGGCATTAGGCTTCTGGGGGTCTGCATATGCTAACACTGGGGTGCGAGTCAGGCAATAAATTATTTCTTCAAAGGCCTTGTCACATTCAACTGTCCATCTCTGTCTGAAAGATTCAGAAGGTTTAAAATATGCTTTAGCTTCAGCAGTAGTAGCTGAGGACTTTTTACTTTTACGTTTGTTGGTGGGCAGATAGCCTCATGTCAAATTCAGTAGTGGCCTCACCACTCGGGTATAATCTTTAACAGATCATCTGTAATACCCACAGAAACCTAGGAAACATTGCAGGTCTTTCAGGTTTTTGGGTTTTGGCCAAGTAGTTAAGGCTTCAACTTTACTGGGATCAGTTTGGATGCCTTGATATGATACAAAATGCCCTAGATACTTGACTGAGCTTTGAAAGAATTGGCACTTGTTAATGGAGAGTTTAAGCCCAAACTCCTTCAGTCAATCTAGAACCTTTAGTAGTCTTACTTCATGTTTCTCCATGGTCTTCCCAAACACTATGACATCACCAAGGTAAACCAAACATTCCAAGAGATTCATATCTTTGACAGTTCTTTCCATTAGGCGTTGGAAGGTTGCTGGTGTGCCAGATATACCTTGAGGCATTCTGAGAAATTCATAAAAGCCAGGGGACATATAAAGGCAGTTTTCTCTCTGTCCTGTGGAGCCACTGGTATTTGATAGTATCCACTCCTTAGGTCGAGCACAGAAAACCATTTGCTTCCTTTAAGACAATCCAAGGCATCTTGAATTCTGGGTATAGTATACCGATTTGGGATTGTCCATTTGTTATGAGTTCGATAGTCTATGCACATGTGCACAGTTCCATTTTTCTTGCGCACTACTGCGACTGGCAAAACATATGGACTTCTCGATTCTTGAATAATGCCTGCAGCTAACAGTTCCTTCAAGTGCCTTCTCACATCATCAATATCTGTGGGTGCCAGTTGGTGGGATCTCTCATAGAAAGGATGTTCATCTTGAAGTCTGATATGGTGTTCTTCTCTGGCTACACATCCCATATCCCACTCATGAAGTGAAAATACTTTCATCCTTTTGGCTAATTTTCAGCTGAAATGGGTTTTCCACCTCTCTGGTATAATAAAATCTCCAAAATCAAAAAGTTCAGGGTCAATACCAGGCTGGGTGCCACATGTGGTTAAAGTTGGTTGCACTGTGGTATCTGCACAGTAAACATGAGCCAAAGTGCATCCTTTCCTCACAACAATGTCTCTGTCTGTAACAATTTTCACCTGGATGGTAACTCATTTAGCATAAGCATGGGCTCTCATTGGCAACACACTGAGCTTTACTAGTAAACCTTCTAGCAAAACTCCAGCATCAGTATCTGATTTTGTACATCTTTCTTCAGGTGCACCATGCCACTGACACCACACTCAGCATTAGGTGGCAGTACAAGTTCTTCAGCGTCACAATGCCAAACTATACCCACAGGATAATCTTGAGCTTTGGTTGTGGTCTGTTTCTGTCTCTGGTAGGCCTTCTGCACCAGGGCATGCACATGCAGCACCTTTGCTTTCTGCTTGGCTTCCCTCTCCTGACAAAGCTGAGCCAGGTGACCAAACATGTGAGTATTAGTTCCAATAAGTATGGGCACTCCATTGTACATTCCAGATTCTGGACACACTAATGCTAAAGTTTCCACAGGGTCTCCCACAGGGTCTTCCACTCTAATTACATTGGACTGGAAAGCAATCCATACTTTAAAGTATCCCAGGTATGGATAGGACTTATCACTCAGCCCCCCCATATATTCAAACTTTCCAAAGGCAGTAGCTTGTGATGGGACAGGTGATGATCGTATCAGTTCTTGAAAATAATTTTCACTTGGGAGCCACTGTCTAGGACAACTCAAACAGGCAGTCCTTCAATAGTGATTGTAGTTTCAGTTGAAGGTTCAACAAGTTTGTCAAGGTCAAATGGTACAGTCTCAGATGCTTTGATTGATGACCTGGCTACAAATGAAGTGGAGGTGAGCTTAGCCGGGGCCACAGTGTGCTCCTTTACTGAGCCCCACTGAAGTTTCCCTGTTTTCTGAAGCTCTGCACACAGTCAAGTAATAACCCTCTGCAGATCCTCCCACAACTAACACTTCCTCTTCGTATATCCATTTCCCCACAGTTGTAACAGAAAATGCCCTCTTGAATCTGTTTTGGTTGGGGCAATACACTGGGAGGTGGTCTCCAGTCATGGTTGTGGGGCTGGGGAGAATACATGCTTGAAATCGTGGCAGGGGCACTAGCAGCAGCTGATGCTTGCTCTGGCTCTCTGTCCTCCTGCCAAGCCTGGGGCTGCATACTACATCTCTTCAGTTCATTTACCACAGTATTCATTGATTTGATTTTTGAGATCCAAACTCACTCGGGGAGCTTGTGCTCACACTCCTATGCCCAGCACAGAAGGGTTTTGGGTGACAGCAGCTGCGGGCTGACTCTGGGAGTCAGACTGTCCATTACTGGGGGTCATCTTTGTCTGTTAATGGCCTCTTTGTACTCTTTTAGCAAGGCTTTCAGTTCTTGAATTGCACTTGCTGGCACACTGTCATTAACTTATGTAATGGCTGCAGGATCATGATAGGATCCCCAGCATTTCTTTTCCTTTTCAGCCTCCCTAATTTCTCTCATTAGTGCCCAGTGAGAGGGTAGTGCATCTCTTCTCTCGGCCAGATGCAACTTAAGGATTAGAAAAGTGGAGTGACAGGCAGCCTTGAAGACATGCTCTAGTCACATTTGGTTCAAGTCTTGGGAGGCCACGTCTCCTTTGTGGAATATTCTTTTCCAAGTCCTTTCCAGATGAGTCAGGAAGAAATACAATGGTTCTCCTTCCCACTGCCTGGTAGTTTTGATTTTCCACAGGAGATCCTCACAGGACTGTGAGATGCTGTACCTACCTACCTTCCCTTGCAGTCATCCCACACATAAAACACCATGAATAACTGCAGTACTTCACTATGCAGGTAATTAATGGCTATACTGTGTGATCCTGAGCAAGTCACTTAACTTCCTTGTGCTCCCTGGTTGCATCTGGAAACAAGCTTTGGCTTAGTGTGTTACTCCTGGTTAAACAATGTTCCCTTCCTTTCCCTTCCCTTTCCTTCCAAAAACACTCTCCAGGGACATAAAATATTCTTATGCTAGTGCTTCAGGGTCAGTAGCTTTCAGAGAATGAATAACTTCTAAAGCAGGCCCTCGGAGGCTTTCTCCCAGGCATTTTCTTTTCTCAGCTTCTGAGCATTGCCAGTCTTGCATTAAAGGAGCAGCATAGTCGATCTGTGTCTCTACATCATCCTCCCTTGCTGGGATGGGTTTTATTTCTGAAAACAGTCTTAACCTAATAGTTTCTGGCTGATAGCATATAGGTCTGTCCTCTTCCTGAGGTCCGGAACAGGGTACTCCTTTAGCATCCAGCACCTTGTAAACCTCCTCAATAGACTTTCCCTCAGCCTGTAACAACTTGGTAAGCTTCTCCTTAAATCCTTTGGATTTGGGTGAGGCCTCCATTTTGGGAGACACACTGGCCTGCGTCACTATAGTTCATGCCACACTGGAACCTTCTTGGGTCAGTATGTCAGGCACCCTAGTGGCATCAGCAACATTTCAACATTCATTTAACACAGTTAGAGTCTTAGTAACAGAGTCCATCAGCTACCCTCGGACAGCAACTGGTCCAAGGCATTTAACAACTGACAGGGCCTCCTCTATTTTCTCCCTGTCTGTCCCGAGTGGGACTCCCAGGAGTAGAATGGCTTTTTGAGGATCCAGCTGGTCACCTTCTCACCACTCAATTAGTCTAGTATAGGTCATAGTGTCAGCAACAACTCAGGTTTTGGGGGATAGAACACTGTCCTTGTGAGCAATGACCTCCATGTGGGTCCCGACTGGCAAACAGGAGATCTCAGCGGTACCTCCAAGATGTAACCAGATTGCCATGTATACAATGGTTACAATCCTTGCCTTGTGGGCTCAAGCAAGGTTGAGGGGCCTGTGCTGTGTTCTTACTTAAAAGGGGCATTCTTTCCCAATAGAAATTAATTAGCACAGTGCCTCCACCCAGAGATAAAATACAATGGGCTAGATATCTGTCTGGTACAACCCCCTGGGATGCTGTACCTATCTACCTCCCCTTGCGGTCACCCCACATGTAAAACACAATGAATAAATGCAGTTCTTCACTATGCAGGCAATGAATGGCTATAGCTAATAATATGCTCATGCAACAAGATATGCTCACGAGACAGATTAACAGTAATAGCAAACAATTTATTAAACAGGGGTATGAGGGAAAAGGGATGCAGAGATAAACAGCTATTTGAAATATTTGATGTAACTAATAAAAGCATGAACAATAGCAATAACAGTGCCCACCCCAAACAGCAACTTAGCAGTACAAAAGGCCCACATCCCCACTGGTACTAGTGTTCCACAATGTCCCTGAGTACCCAGATGGTGTACGGTGCAGGCCCGACAAGGTGCAGGTTGGTGGCTGGTATTGGTGCACTTATAGATAAAACAGTAACATGTTGGCAAACTATTTGCAATATCCCCAGGTCAGAGCAATCCCTGAGTTTACTCATGGTGCTAGAGATACCAATCAAAGCAGCTGTTCAAATGAAAAAAAGATCCTCTCTCTGTCTACAGCTGTCAGGGGCTTTTGGCAGATGTGCAGGTCTCTCTGGCTGGGTTGCAGTTCTGGGCTCTTTTGCAGCTCTATGGGATGTCTTGCAGCTCTCTGAAATGGATCAGTCTGAGAGCTAGGGGGCCACATACCTCACTCACCCATGCAGGCATCCAGCCCTAGGGTGAGGTGATAGGCAGTGCCCAGTGTGACACTGTCCAGCTGATCCCACTGACTGTCCGCTGTCTGGTCACCTTCTCCTGGGGATTGGCTTCAGCCACACTGCAGGCTTGCAGCTGTGGTGCCGAGTCCAACTTAACAACACAGTTCTAGAAATCCCACAAGGTTGTGAGTAGGAATCACTCTCTCCACTTCAGGCTCTTAAATACTCAGGTTTTGAATCACAAACTAATTTTTGCCTTCTCAATTTATTTCCAGGTAATGGAAATTACTCAGGCTTTCCTTAGGCTATTGGCTGTGAAAGCCTGAGGCAGGTCTCCAAACTTTTCTCAGAGCACACAGCCAAGCCTCCTCTCACTCTGGGAGTTCCTAGTCAACTGACTCCAGCTGGATCTGCTACCCAGGTCTCAGGGTATCCAATCAGAGTCCCAGTTTGTCAATCAGGCTGTCAGTCCTTGGAATTATTATGCAGAATGTTCATTCAACACCTGATTGTATGGGGAAAATGCACCAAAACACAGTCCTCTCCTCTTCTCAGGAGCCCTCTTTCTGTAGTCTTTTGGGCTCCTTGCATTCCCATTGATTGCAGAGCAGGTCAGAGGTTGCTAAGATGGCTGCAAATGAATCTGGTAGTCCAGTTTTAAACACAGTCCCAACTTTAAAGTCTTTTTGCAGGCAAACAGTAAAACATTAATATTAACTGCCTCCAGAGTTTAATAGCTGACTGTCTGCCCTATTATCTGGTTGCAGAGTGGAGCATGGCAGAGTCTCCTCCCATCTGTCATTGGTGCCTCAGTGCTGTCCCCCTAGATGGCGGGCTGAGCATTTATGTACAATACAGCCTCGGCTACTCTTAAAGACAGAGTGCTTAATAGCACTGTTTCAGAGTTCATTTCTTTTTCTTTCTCTCCCCCCCGTGTGTGACTCCAGACCCCCCACATGTGTCTTTTGGGATACCAGGGGTTGGAGCACACAAAGGGGACTTCGGTATGAGCCATGGGGCGGCTTTTACTACTGAGCACTGTAGCACTATTAGACTCTGTAAGCAGACTGCAGCAGCTTGCACATTTGAGCAGGAGCCATCTTGAATATGCACACACAGAACTGGGTGCACTGCACTCAATTTCTTAGTGTTCTCTGCACTGTACCACCAAAACTGTCAGCTTTAACCTTAGTAACATGCTCCTCCAGTCCTCCACAGCAAGACAGTCACACAGGGGCTAGCAGGAACAAGAAAGGGGGGCACCATGTACAGGGACTGGTGGGACCAGTTGGCTGGGAGTCAAAACAAGATAAGCCCCACCATCTGGGATGGGGGGGGTGTTACACTAGTAGACTGATTAGTAGTAAAGGAATCTCCCGGCTATATAGCGGATGAATTTCCTGTGCTTAGCCATCTTGCGGTTTACAGTCTTGTGCTGGCAGCAGTCTCTTTGTTGTGCATAAGTCGACATACAGACGGGGCAAAGGCGCCCTAGGGGGTCTGCATGCCTTGGTCATTCTCCAGGTTTCATGTAGCCCCCTGGTGTTCTGTGGACTCTCTCTACCTCAAAAGTTCACCCAGTGTCTTTTAGGTTTGAATGTTCAGTTAGCCATAGAGTGGTGAATTCTTCCATATGGCACCCTTCCAGTTCTCTCAGTCATCAAGCTTACTTTGAAGTTGGTGCGCTAGCTTGGTCAGCTGTGTTCCCTTGTTTGACCACTCAGCAAGTTGGTCTTCCATGGCACTGACTTGCAACTTAACCTCAGCAAGTTTTGTGGTGTGGCCTGCCATGGTCTGTTCTTGCTACTGCTTTGTGAGATCTCCCATCTCATCCTCTGCGGCCATGATACCGGCCCTGGTCCTCATCTCTGGCAGGTTGGAAAGTCTCATCTGGCTGTTAAAAGTTAACTGGGTTTTCTTTTTTGGCACTTTCAACATAGTCCAGGATGGTATCAAACAATTTCAGCAATTTTGAGGCTTTTCCATGAGTGGATGACATGACATTGGAGGGATTTAAAATGCCTGATGGAGAGCCGTGCCTTTAAGCATCTGTCATCTTCGCTCACTTGGTCATACCCCCCCACCATTATAATGAATCTTGACACCATTTTCTACAGAAACTCTCTCCAACTGACGAGGACATGGTCTTGTGGATATTCAGCCATATTTTTCCAGTGTTTATGTGTGATGTTAACCCCACCTCTGTTTCCAATTCATGTTGGATCTTTGCTATCTCCATTCTTCCCTCGTCCTCTGACAAAAGCCTTTTTAATTGGGTGATTTTGAGCTTTTGTCTTACCGTCTAAGAAAAAGGCGACTACACTTGTCAGGAGCTGTGGTTGTTCTCCTATTACCTCTAGGTGGTTTAACAGAAAGCCTTACTTATGAATATCTGAACTGGTCACTCTTCTGGAATGCAAATTCTCTTTGAGATTGAGAGAAGGGTTTCACTGTCTCCTGTGATATAAGTTGGGCGAAATGTGTAAGTCTGTTCTTTTCCCATCTTTGATAGGGAGTATCTCCTTGGGCTGGTATAAACACTGGGCAATGTCTGAATGGCACCCACCCACACTGCTGTCTTGTGGCTCGTTTTTTGTAGCTTTATAAGTATTCACTGAATAACAGAGTGCCTATTCTGTCTATTCTACACATGTTTCATCTCTTTTATATCTAATAAAAAACATGCAATCACTTTTGTGGGATGCTAGGCTCAAGACTTTCTCTCTAATGGAATCCAACCCAATTCATCTGAATCCCTTATTTATCTACACTATTGAAGTAACCTGTGCTGCTTAACAGTATTGATGAAAATTTGGAAGGTCCATACCCCCCTCTTACTTTCTTCTAATTAGGACCATTTTATCCTTGTTCTCTTTCCATTCCATATGAATTGCTAGGTGCCCAACATAGTTCTTTCCCTTTTATTTTTATAGCTGTGTGGGTGGAGCTTCGCAGATGTAGTGCTACAATTCTTAGTAGCAGCACTGTGGGAGCATGGAATAGGGATTACTAGGGTGGAGCATAAAAAACATATGCTGAGGTAACATGTTCATTTTAACTGATCATTCATATCATGTAAATGAAAAGTGTAGTGTTTGCCATCTATTGAGATCTGTGAAGATTTCATACTTCAGTGTCCCATACTTACCTTCATATAAATTAGTTATCTTAATAGGAATTTGGATATATAGTGCACAACTGATTAATTTACCCATTTGTAGGGTATTAGTTGTTAGTTTGTGTGAAAGAGTTCCATTAATAAGTAATACTTTGTTTTTTCCCTGATTGAATCTGATGCCTGAAATTTTCCCAGTGTCTGCTAAAAGTTGTTGTAGGGGGATTAACATGTTCATTGGGTCTCTTAAATTAATTAGGGTATCATCAACATAGAGCTATATTCAGTTTTCACACCCTGCTACTCTAATACACTCTATTGTCTCATGCCCTGTTATGGTAGCTACTAGAGGCTCCATGATGACTGCAATGAGTAGGGGTGAGTGGGGGCATCCCTGATGCATACCCCTCTCTATGTTAAGTGTCCTTGACAGTGTCCTATTAACCCTGGCCTTAGCAGTGGCGAGTGGTATAGCTGTTCAGTCCATTGTAGGAATTTTCCACCAAATCCCATTTTCTCTAAATAGGGTACAGGAGGTAGAGCATTTTTCAGAGAAAAAGATGCACAAGAACAAGGGGACATGCAATGAAGTTGGGAAGGGGTAAATTCAAGAGAGATGTGAGGAAGTACTTTTTCATTCAAAGAGTGGTGGATGCCTGGAACAGTCTGTCACATGATAGGCCTAGATCTATTTATGTGGATTCATATTGTATATACTGTAAGGTACTTTAGAATTAAGACACTGTCCCTTTAACAGGTAACTACAAAATAACTGTTATTTCTATAAAGGCTAATGTGGACCTGTTATGTCTCAAGATAAGGGAGACATGTATATGGTCCAGGAAGGTATAAATATTCCACTGTAGCTTGCCATGACAGGAAGAGGTCAGGGGATGACCTAGGGGTCAGGGGCTAAGCCAAATGCATGGACCAGATGTCACTGGGGTTGACATGAAACCTGACATGGAACCACAGTGACACCTGAGCAAAAAGGCAAACTGCTGCACTCTAATATCTGTATTGTCTTGGAACCATTAACACCACCCCAGAGGGGACAAAAGGTGGGTGTGTCCAGGAAAATGACCATCATGTATTTATTAGACACACATTTTGAACCCAGAGCAGTTGAATAGTGTTTAAGTTGGAAGGCAGATAGTCTTTCCAGCTGGCATATACTTAAAGACCAGAAAGTATATGTGTAGGCCTGGAAAAATCTCTAAAACCAGAGCTGAGTGTGAGGAAAATAGTCTTTTCATACACTGAACAGAAAATTCTGATTTTTAAGTCAGAATTTTGGAAACCAAGACTTTTTCACCAAGGAGCACCTGGAGACATTTAAAAGAACATTCAGAGACTTGGATCAAGGGCTTACTACAAACTCTGTTGCCTAATGAACTGTTATTTCCACAAGAACATTTAAAATCTTATCTGGACTCTAACATCAAAACAAGGTATAGCTTAGAATAACAGTATCTAATGTTTTCTGTAAACCATCCAGTTTTACTTTTGTTATTCTTCCGAACTGTAGAATTTTCTGTATTGCTTTTTTTTAAGTAAACTTTTATGATTTTCTTATCAGCTCTGCATGGCGTCTGGTTGTGTGATTTAACATTTACACAGAAGGGTTTTGAAAAGACTGTGTGCCTCAAAGATAGAATCCACTCGACTATCACATAAAAACTACTTAGGCAAGATGTAGCCAGTGGCTGTGGTGGGATTCAAATACTGAAAGTAGTGCAGAGTCAAGGGAACTTGAAACTATAGAATCCACCCTCCCACTGGGAAAAGGAATGTTGGGAAGTCTTCCTGAACCCTTACTCCTACTCATGAGTTCTTAAAAAGGGGGATCCTCTCTGTAAACAGGAGGTCCTGCCAGGCTGCCTGAGGTTTGGGGGCCAAGGGGCTCATGACACAGTCTTCCAGAGGTGATGGTGGTGGTGGTTGTGGGCGGGAGGCCCAAAAACAGTGATGGGCTTGAAGCATGCATGGGATAGGCACAAAGGAATCTTAGCAGGAAGCAAGGAGGGAGAACCAGAGTCCAAGTAGTGTCTGTGGTGACAATGTAGGCAGGGAAAAAATGGTCAGACTTTGTGGGTTAAGTGGTCCTTATCTGCCATCAAATTCTATGTTTCTCCATAACCAGTTTGAGATATGACCACGTAAGATGAACAAATGCCTTTTATGCATCAGTAAGTAGGGCAGTCTTGAAAATTTCAGAGACTGCAGGACAGATGTTATGTTAAGCCATCTTATGGCATTAGCTATTTAAGTGTTTATTGGGGATAAAGCCTGTCTGTTCCAGTTGTATGATGCACCCTATTATTTTTTGTAGTCTACTGGCATTAATTTTAGTGAATAAGTTTAAGTCCTGATTATGTAATGAAATGGTTTAATAGGAGGCACAATCGCCTTGTGACTTTCCTGGTTTAGATATTGCTGAATTATAGCTTCTCCCTATGTTGAGGAGCATTATCCCCTCTCTGTTTGGCAGGCTCTGAATGCCATAAGCAATATTGGGGTGATAGAAGTCTGCATTGTATCCATCTGGCCCGGTGCCTTGTTAGTCTCAATTTCTTTTGTAGTATTGTCCGTTTCTTCTATAAGCTATGTCTTCTGTGGAGGCTGGGTCATCTAAAATGTCTCCTCTTCTGAGAGCCCAGGAAGTCTTACATTTTCTAAACATTTGTCAGTTTGTCTCTTAATTTGGTTATCTAAATTCTTTTGTATCATTATGTATAGACATTTTGTAAGTTTTCTACTATTCCCTGTAAGGTTACGCTTGTCACCCTTGGGTTATGGTTGTCCCTTAGTTTCATTACCATCCTGTCTACCTCTGCCTTGCATAGGTGGAATGCCAATAGATGAGAGGACTTTCCCCCCTGTTTTGTAATGGCTTTTGTTTAGAAACCTTAATGTTCCTTTTGTCTTCCTTGATTAAGTATTCCTGTCAGTTGTTTCCTAGTTTCTATAGTTTGACGCATTGGTTCGACCTCTGTTACATCTATGCGGGGCCCTCCAGCTCCTTTATTTTTTTCTTCAGAGCCTTCTTGATTCTGTGTCTTCTTATTATAGTGATAACACCATAGTTGTCTGGGTTTATGAGATAATAACTGGACCTGGGTAATAAACACAGCGACTGAAGACCAACGTGTTTTAACCCCCGTGGTCCAGTTATTATTGAAGAAACCTAGACCACTATTGATATTATTGCTATTATGCTGAAAAAATGGTAAACAAATAAAAAAAAATACCTGCGGAAATTTGTCACGCTACAGCACATCTGTGAGAAGACGGGAATTGTTTCTCACAGATGTGCTGTAGTGTTGCTAGGTGTCTCTGACTGGCTGCTACATGTTGAAGGGGGAGGGCAAACAGGGCTTGCTCTTTGATTGGCTAAGTACACATGCAGCAGCTGGTCAGAGTGCATAGCCAGTGTCCTGTCATTGCTCTTAATCAGAATGCAGAGCCACTGTCTCATTATTCAGCCTACTGTCCAGTTACCCCAGAATAACTGCATTCTTATTAGCTAAAAGTGACTGGTGTGTGATCGACTCTTGGTGGTGGTGAGGAGGAATACAGCTGCCAGTGCCAGAGCTGTCAGGAAGGCATGTCGGATGTTGAGCGTAACACCCTACGTCACTGCACACCACACCTCCTGGGGAGCTGTAATTGAAAAATCCAGCTGCCTGCTTCATTAATGATGCCCTGTCCCTCCACTTCTGTGCCACCCTTTGAGGACACTTAGCTGGTGACTGAGTGAGAATTTCCATTGGTGCAGCCAGACCCTGTTGCTGGGGTGTGGGTGGGGGACTGAGTCTGCCTGACAGCCCCTCCTAGAGGGGGTAAGCCTGGGTGGATTGCCACTCTCAGGTAGTCCCGGGGTTGGTTGGTGTTCAGGGGAGTCAGTGGCTGAGCTCCAGGGTGGTCTGGCACCCATAAAACATAGTAGGCTCTTAGTATCTTAGCACACTATTAGTCTCTGTATTTTGTGAAGTTGTATTCTCTTGCAGGGATGGAATGTAATTAAAGTCCCCTTCCACAATGGTGTGAGGTCCTAGCATTTATGCTATGTTCCCTCATTACATCTATAAAAACATCACCTACTTCTGCGTTTGGTGCATAGAGGTTTACCAGATTCAACTTTTTTCCCTGGCTCACCCCCTCCAATATTACCTCTTCCCTCCATTTGTATCTCTGACTTCAGTACTTCAAATGAGATAGCTTTATTAATCAGGATTACTGTGCTTGCCTGCTTCATCCTTGGGTGTGAGTTTGTGAATACTTACCCCACCCACCCTCTTTTCTGTTTTTCATGTTCCACTGCTATTAAACAGGATAAAATAAAAGCAATGTCACATATCATCCTTTTCAGTTCTATAAGAATATGGGATTGCTTCACCACTAAATTAATCACGTTCACCTTATTGGAAGTAACTTTTAGACTACCCATCTTTTAAGTTAAATTTCTCCATATTGTTACCACTTCTGGAACCACTTACCTCTTGTTATTTCTGATTATAGTTTAACAGTTTCACATTCTGAAATACTCTACTGTATTGTATCTAGGCGTAAGCATTGAAGAAAACATGGAAAGCATTAGGAAAACTGTAAGACAAAACAGATGATTCAATCAGAGCAAGTTTATAGTTACCCCCCATAAAGTTTCTGGGGGGTTGGGGTTTGAGTTAAACTGACCATCATTATACAACTGGGTCAAATAAAATGATTGTCCTTCACGGTAACTTGTGGATGATTATGACAGGAAGATGTTTTGTCTGGCCTTACGTACCCTATACATTCTGAGCTCCTATGCTCAGATATGTCCCTGCCTGGTCCTCTTTCTGTGTAAGATGAGGATAGATCAGCAATCCCCTCACATGCTGGATGCAGTGTTCTGACGGGATTGTGTTATGGCTGACTCCCAACATCCCCATTACTATGTTGTTTATTTTACTACAGGTTGCTCAGAGCTGCTGTGGTGCTTATGTCCCTTCCCCCTTTTACTTCTTCCTTCCAGCCCAGTTCACATTCCCTAACAGTGCTTGTTTGCATTAATCACCTCTATGTAGACGGGTCCCCAGCCTTGCCCACCTTGTTCCCATTCTATTGCTCTACTCCTTTTTAAGTTCCTTTTCAAAGATCTCCCAAGGTGCCTTCTGTCCATGACACTTGGGCCATGTTCTTTTCTCTTTGCTCCTCTGCCTAAACCTATTACCCATCTCTCCTTGTCTTGGAGTTGTGGCTATATTAAATTGCCAGGTTATTTCATCCTGGGAGGGAGGGAGGAAAGTCACCTTTGAACCCTCCTAAGCCACCGAGTAAATTAGAGCTTACCCTCCCCATCAATTGCATTTAGTTGGGCCCGTGCTGTATTTCAGTTTATTTGGTACTAATCCATATCATTTACTGTTCATTTACTTTTCTTCTTACCATGACATACACTCATGAATGCTAGCTCATCTGGGGGTCTGACTTGACTAACCCAACTACCCTCATTCCTACCTCATGGCATCTGTCAGGTCTGCCATTTCTTATTTGTTTCTTGCTCAGACATGCTCCTCAAACCCCCTGCTTGGGGATTTTCTCTTAGGCTGGTGCTGCAGAGTTCACCTCCCTTCCCCCAATCAGTTTACCGTAACTCTTCTCCCCTTCCTGCCTGTTAACCCTCTTTATCTGTATCTTTCCTTCCATCCTTTTCAATACTACTCAACCCATAATTCACTGGAGTCCTGTGGAGCCCAACTCTTATTTTCCTTGTTTCTTTATGGCTGGAGAGCCAGGCGCCACATATATTTCTTTCACTAAATCTGTTTCTCACCTCGTGTCAAATACATCATATGAATCCCTCTGTTGTTTTACCCCTCCCTGGTTTAAATGCCCCCTGGTTTTGATCACATTGTTAAACTGCATCTCTTACTTCTTACTTTTTTTCCCAATATTTAATATTTAATCATTTACTATGCTCCATGTTTTGCAGTCTTGGCATTTCTAAATTTTGGGAGTTTTGCTACCAGTGTTCTGTATTTCTTAGCACAAAACTCATGCTCTCCCATGATCATGTTAACTGCATTTTCCTGGGCTGGTGGCTAAAAGAATTTACTTGTCTCCAAAAACCTCTCATGGTGGAAAAAGGCTCTGTGCACCATCGAACCCCGGCACATCCATTCAAATATTATTCTCCAATCTTAAATAATGCCCTTATTACCAAATTGTCTTTCACATTTGAGTTCTTTCTTTATGGCTGCTCTTTTCACGGCATGTATCCTTGTGGTTGGAGGAGTCTGCCTAGCCCCCCAAGCTCTCCTCATTCCTCAGGTTTTTTTCTATTCCATCCTACTACACTCCATGCAGTCTACGTTCGGACATTCAATTTGTCATTTTATTAATTGAGGTAGTATTTCCAGAACTGATTCAGAGGTTGTAACCCCTGAGTCCAGGTATATACAGGTTTTTGCTGGGACAAGTTTTTTTGTTTGTTTTATTTGTGAGTTCCCTAGTAACAGCACGTTATCACATGCCTCTTGGCCTGCAGTGGGGTTGCAAAGTTTTGGTCAAAATAAATTTTTTGTTTGTCACCCATAAGCACTTTGTCTTGCCAGCAGCTTGCAGGATAGCTTCTTTGGATTAGTGGTGGAACATTTTAAACAATCCAAGATCTCAGGTGCTCTGACATGTCCCTTAGTTTCGGTCCTAGGGACTAGTGGGCCCTCTCAGTCATAAATGGGAGGTCATCAGGGAACTGCAGCATGTTTTTTAGAGGTGCTGGCTGAATGCTGTTGTGGAAGTGAACCCATCCTCTTCTCCATCTCTAATGCCCTGAACCCTAAAATTGTTTCTTTGACTTCTGTTCACTACATCTTCCAGCTGACATTTTATTTATTTATTCAAAAGTTTTACCAGGAAAGACATACTGAGCAGACTACCGCTTATTCCAGATGTGTCCGGGGATGGGGATGGAAGGATACATAGTAAATACAAAGTACAGAAATGTACAGATATGTACAGGAAAGCTATATACAATGATATGTACAGAATAAAATACAGAGTGCATCACAGCATGTAACCAGCAAATCTGGGTAGACACGGCAGCTAAAATTGGTATAAGCTGCAAATGGCAACTTCACAGGGTCAGTGAAGTAGAGTATTATGGAGTAACCCCAGTTGGAGCCAGTAGGAGAGCTAGGACCTAGACTAGTTTGAGTTTCGTCTGCATGAGCAGTTGGCAAAGAGGTGCCCTCTGACGAGTGAGATGATTTGCCGAGAGGAGGGAGCGTGCCGAATATCCCCAGGCAGGGAGTTCCATAGTTTGGGCATGCGCACTCTGAAGGCCAACTGGCCGGCAGAGGTCGACATGTAAGGGACATGCAGGAGCCTGGAGTCGAAGTTTCTGAGTGAGTCTGCAGGGGGTGTTTGAGCAGTTAGGGTAGCAGCGAGATAGGAGGGTAGTGACTGGGTCCAGAATCTGGCCATGAGGCTATTGCAGTGGGACTGTCGCCTATTGTAGAGCGAGGGGAGGTTAAGGGACTGGTAGAGGTCACAGTGGTGGGTGGAGGGTGTACAGTCCAAGGCAAAGCGACAGAAGGAGTGGAAAAGAGGATCCACTGTAGCCAGGATGGACTTAGGTGCGGCACTGTAGACTACGTCCCCGTAATCAAAAATAGGGAGGATCATTTTCTGCACAATTGCTCTACAGGCTGGCAGAGGAATACAGCCATGGTTTCAGAATAAGACGCCCAGTCTAGGGTGCATTTTTTTGTGGGCAGCATTGATGTATGCTGAAAAATCGAGGTGTTGGTCCAGCCAGACCCCGAGATATCTGAAGCAGGAGCAATCTTCTATGGGAGTCCCTTTTAGGGTTTTGAAAGTAGGTCTGGCGGGGAGTTGGGAGAGTCTCTGCCTCATGCCGAAAGTTAAAGAGACTGTTTTCTTGGCATTTAGAATAAGTTGATTTGAGTGAAACCAGAGCTGAATAGCATTGAAGTCTTGCTGGAGTCTGGGTGCCACTTCCAGTGGGGAGGGACCTGAAGTATACAGAACTGTATCATCTGCATACATATGAATGGATGTGTGTGGACAGGCTGATGGCAGATTGTTTAGGAAGATGGAAAACAAGATTGGGCCAAGGACAGAGCCTTGGGGGACACCAATGGTGACGGGGAAGGAGTCGGAAGAGGAGGTCCAAATTCTGACAGATTGGGACCTGTCAGCCAGGTAAGATTTGAACCAGCTGGTGGCTGCAGTGGAGAGCCCTGCTCTGGAGAGCTTCGCCAGAAGAGGGGCATGCGAGACAGTGTCGAAAGCCTTAGCCAAGTCAACAAAGATGGCAGATGTGATGTGGCCTTTATCCATGCCTGTAAGGATGGAGTCAGTGAGTCTGAGGAGGGAAGTGACAGTGGAGTGGGATTTCCTAAAACCTGACTGGTAAGGAGTAAAAAAGGAGAAGGAGTCAAGGAAGGAGGAGAGTTGTGAGAGGACCACATGTTCCTAGATTTTAGCTACAATGGGGAGGAGGGAGATCAGGTGGAAGTTACCTGGGGAGGATGGGTCGCTGACTTTAGGGAGGGGGATGACTGTGGCATGCTTCCAATTAGAGGGGATAGCGGAGAGAGAGAGAGAGAAGGAGAGGTTGTAGAGGGAAGCTAGGGGGCTGGCAATGGCAGGGGCCAACAGGTAGAGCATTTTGGCATCCAACCCCGAGGGGCATTTTCCCTTAGAGGGATTGAGGGCAAGTTGGGCGTTGAGTACTTCGGTTGGAGTAACCAGGGAGAAGGAGAAAGCCGGGTAGGGGGTTTGGGTGGGAAGGGATCCGGAATGTAGGAGGGTGTGTTGCAGGCAGTGGATTTGCGTGGAGAGAGGTCACACTACTGGTGAAGAAGGAGTTGAATACAGTGGCTACTGCGTGTGATTCTGATATTGTGGAGCTGCCTACAACTAGGACAGGGGTGGAGGGCTGGGTGGGTGGGGAGAAAAGAGATTTAATTGACTTCCAAAACTTAGCTGGGTGATTTTGATTTTTTCAGAAGGATGCTGAAAATATTGGGCTTTAGCCTGCCGGATAAGCCTGGTGCAGTTATTTGTAAGCGTTTGGTAGTGTTGGTGGTCAGCGAGGGGACCTGAGAATTTATAGGCTTTCCACGCCTGGTCCCTAGCTCGGAGGTGGTCCATAAGGTCAGCTGTGATCCAGGGCAGATGAAATCCCCTGACTCTGGCCTTTTTGAGTGGGGCATGGTGGTCCCAGACAGCAAGAAATCTGGGCTTGAAGAAGTTTAGGGCTGAGTTAATAGAGGTGGCCTTGGGGATGAAGGACCAGTCCGAGTTTGCCAAGTCATTTAGGAGCCCTTCAAGGTCAAGGGATTTGTACGATCTGATGAGGAGAGTTCTTGGTGGAGGTGACTCGGCTTTAGATATATTTCTTATTACATAAATCATGTGGTGGTCGCTCAGAGAATCTGGTAGGAGGTCAGAGGCAATTATCCTGTGTGGGTGCGAGGTGAGGGCCCAATCCAGTAGGGAGTGGTTCTGAGTTTTGTGATTTAGACTCGTGGGCTCAGTGATCTGTTGAGCCAGATTTAGTGCAGCCACATGGTTGCAGAGCTTGGTGCTAGCACTGGAGAGCCAGTGCTGGTTAAAATGACCAAGGATATGAAGTTCACCCCCAGAGGCAAAGGTTTTTAGGGTGTCCAGGTGCGCCATGACCGAGGTCATCGGGGCATCCGGGGAACAGTATAAGCCTGCTATAAATATGGGGATTGCGTGGGGTAAGGAGATTTTTATCAGTAAGGTGTTAATGGACAGTGGGAAATCGCATAGCAAGACAGGAGTGAATTTTATCCGGGATGATATGTAAATGGTTATGCCGCCACCTCTCTTGGTGCCCGGGTGGTCATGACGAGTGATGGAGTGACCGGGAATAGCTACTTTTGCATCCAGGTTGTGTGGTTTCAGCCAAGTCTCAGTGATTATCAAGATGACAGGACATAGCGACAGGACAATTGGTTGGAGCAAGGGCAATTTTTGCAGTAGACTGCATATATTTGAGTGGGCTACTTTCAGTCCTCTGGGTAGTTGGATAGTGGGACAGGTGTGACTGGTGTAGGAGGCAGGTCCCGGGTTAGGCTCGATGTCCCCTGCAAGGAGTAGTAAAGTTAGCACCAGTTTTGTATTTGGTAAGAAACATTGTGGCCTATGGTGGGCAGAGGGAGTCATAGGGCAAAGTGCGGAAAGTTCTACCGCAGGGAATTTCATCACTGTCAGCACAGTGTGAAAGGATGGAGGAGAATGGAAGGACCAGGAAACCAGCCATGAGAAGTGAGGGGGTGCTGTCCAATGTTGGGGGGGGAGGAGTAGGTACTTGGGAGTGTGGTTCGGATGGTGGTATTCAGAGGACTAGGTTGCTTACCGGGCAGATACGAGGGTGGGAGGGATGCTATAGTGGCAAGTAAGACTGCTTCTAAGATAGTTTTATAGGCTAAGTGCAGCATTCTTATGCTGGAAAGATAGAAGAGAGTGCAAAAATATCTGTGGTGGCCCCTAGTGGTGCTAGCTGATAAGCTGCAAAGGGGAAAGTAGGGTGATTGGTTAAAATCCACACGTGACCCTGCCTGCCTCTGACTATACAGCAAGTGGCTCACCAAGGGTGGTGGTGCGGGTGGTGGGGCAGCTGACGTGAAGCATCAGTGGGGAAATTAGCAGCAGAGGATCCTGTTATAATTAGTCTTCGGCTGGAGTCCTGGTAGTGCTGTCCAGACAAAAATTTAAACTTGGTGCCAAAACACCAACTCAGTCCTATGGGTGTACCTGCAGAAATTCGGCTTGGGGGGAGGGCAGCTCCATGTGCCCTCATGACCACCAACGGGACTGTGCAGCAGGAAGCTGAGGAGAGAAAGGAAAATGAGGTATTTATAGCTAATGCTAGGCTAGGGGAGGAGAAGGGTGGGGACCACATGCAAAACGAACTACGAATTAGACTCTGGAGCTGAAGTAGGACACAGGCGTTGCCCCGATTCTATTATAATTCAAACAGACTCCAAAATCCAATGCACTGTCTCTGTGGCTACCAAATCCTAACTCAAACTCTGGGATTCAAAGCAGGGTACAGGCACATGGATTTCTACAGTAAGCAACCTCTTGAACTCAAAGCAGCTCTGATGCAGTTTTACATTTACTCAAAATAAAATTACTTTAACAAGGAGCTTAATCAGTTGTTATATCACACATTTGGGTGCACTTAGTAGAAAATTTCTCACACTACATGCACAACTCTCTCTATAACTCTATATGTAACTCTCTATAATAATTCCTCCGTTTTTTTTTCTAGCAACTCTAGTAATACTACATTTCTCTAAATTAGCAGTAGAGGATCCTGTTGTAATTAGTCTTCGGCTGGAGTCCTGGTAGCGCTGTCCAGACAAAAATTTAAACTTGGCGCCAAAACACCAACTCAGTGCTATGGGCCTACCTGCAGCAATTCAGCTCGGGTGGAGGGCAGCTCCGTGTGCCCTTGCAACCACCAACGGGGCTGTGCAGCGGGGAGCTGCAGAAATTTGGCTCGGGGGGAGGGCGGCTCCATGTGCCCTCATGACCACCAGTGGGGCTGTGCAGTGGGGATCTGCAGAAATTCAGCTCGGGAGGAGGGTGACTCGGCGTGCCCTCACGACCACCAACGGGGCTGTGCAGCGGGGAGCTGCAGAAATTTGGGTAACTCTTTCCCAATGCAGTAAGTAAACTAAACTTCTACCATGTGCTCTGACTGTTTCTAAGAGCTCCCCCACCTTGGTGTCTGTCACCAGTAGGTTTCAGTCCACTGCTTTTAAAGAGCCCCTGACACCACTGGAAAACTTTGAAAAAATGTAAGATTTAGACACAGTTCAGTGTATATTTTATGTATTTTCTGAAATTCTTTATCCATTCATCTTTATTAATGAAGAGAACTGCAGGAAAACAAAATCACTGTCCCCTAAACTTTATCTGCTCAGGCTGCTTGCCTGCACCTGACATCATAATGCCCTGTTTATGACATCATAATGATTTCCACAGTAACAGATTATGATGTCATAAACAGAACTGTGATGTCAGGTGTAGGTAAACAGCCAGAGCATATAGGGACAAATCCTGCTTTCATGTAAATGTCCTTAATAATACATAAATAAGGGTGATAATTACAGTAAAAAAATCTGAAATATAAGCTGAATTATATCTAAATATTACAGTTTTCCAGAGCTGTCCCAATGGGGTCAGGGGCTCTTTAAATCTTTATGTAAATCAGAAAATGCCGATTTCATTTTCTTGACTGTCATCAGTTCTTTTGTACAGCTGAGTCTGTTGTAGGTGCTTCTTTGTCCTCCTCCAGTTCCAGGTTGATGGAGGAGATCGGGGAAAGAGAATGCCAGCATGGTGATTTGCTGTAGGCTGCATGGACCTCTTTCTATGCATCTTTGATTAGGGCTAATAATTTGCCCACAGGAGTTGTAGTTTGTTTACTCAGCATTCTAGAATGTAATCTGTGAGTCTACAAGTCTTACATCAGGTTTGAAGGACTTGATTAAATCAAATTCTTTCAGAGATGGTAGGAGCTCCTCAGTCAAATTGTTTCTATGCCTGCAACATTCCTGAAAGTCTCCCTGTTTTATGTTTTGATCCAGCTCCTTCTCCTGCAGTCTGTGATGCCAACTTCAGCTAAGAGGATCCATGGCAGTAGGGTTTGAAAGTGCCGGACATCATCCATGGCTGTTGGCAGGATTTTCCATGTTCTCCCTTGCATTGATCCCATTCCCATATGGCACCACAAAGTCAAGACCTCACATGCATGTAGAATTGGCAGGCACACCTGCCTACCTGTCATTAGTGACAAGTAGGCAGATGTGCCTACTTGTCATTAGTGAGCTAGGTCTCTGGTCCATAGCAAGGGGACACTGCAGTGCTGGATTACATTGCGATCCCTCCCTGGGCTGGGATGGCAGCATGCTTCCCAGCTGGGCCAACTTGCTGCAGGAACCTGAGTCTGCTCCTGAACCCAGGTTACAGATATGGGAGCAATACATTCTTTCCCAGGGCCAATGAGTGTCCTACCCCTGTTTTTTTCTCTTGTTCTCCCTTTCACCCCCGATGCTTGAGGACCATGTGGTTGCACCTTTCCTGAATTGGGAAGATCCGGGATCAACTGCCTTCATTGGTGAAGCCAGTGACATTCTATGATTGACCAGCAGGGGTGCTCAAATGCCAGGTGGGCCAGCCTGGTGGTGCTGAGGATTGAGGCACTGGACGCCACACCTCACACCATGTGGGCAACCTGAGTTCTGGAACAGACTCGGGCTGCCAGGGGTTGGCAGGGGAGGGAAGAGACTGAGCATCTGGAGGACTGCTCTCCCTTCCCAGGGTGGGATCTAGGACTCATGATGCTCCCTAGTGGCCCCTGATGGAGATCAGGGGCTTAGCAGAGAACAAGCGGTGACATAACTGGGGGGTGGAGTGGCAGTGGATGTCAGCAGGTCAATGCCCGGATGTCACTGCATGGGCGCGCTCCAGGGGGAAACCATAATTGAAAAATACCAAAGAGGACCAGGGAGGCAATGAGGGCTCCAGGGGCCTAGCTCACATCCTCAACACTGGACCATCCCTACACCTGCACTCCAAAGCCCCTCAACCAGGACAGACCCTCTAATGTCAGAAAGGCAGCTTGGTAGGTGGGGCAGGTAAAAAAAAATGCCAGGTGACTCATGCCTTTCCACCCCAAGAGTTGAGTGCTTCACCTTCACCAAGTGTCCAACCCACAGTTGGCTCAAGCATGGAATTCCAAGGCTTGCAATTTTTTTGCAACAATGGCTGCAAACATCTCTTCTTTCCCCACCCCTCACCCCCACAAAGTAAGGAAGGAAACCCTGGTGCCTAGTGAACTACATCTCATAGTGGGAGTCACGCATGTTTCTACCAAGTGCATAATGAAATGCATCTCGTAAAGGGCATTACCCATGCTTTTACATAATACAGTACACTGTAGTGCTGCATCACATTACGATCCCTCCCTGGGCTTGGATGGCAGCATGCTTCCCAGCTGGGCCAACTGGCTACAGGGACCCAAGTCTGCTCCTGAACCCAGGTCACCTATAAGGGAGCATGACACACTTTCTCTGGGTCAGTGGGTGACCTTCCCTTGGTTTTAGCCCTTGTTTTCCCTTTCACCAATCCTGATGTTTAAAAGCCCTACAGCTGCTACTTGCCTCAGTTCAGAAGGTCGGCGATCAACTGCTTTCACTGGCAAAGCCAGTGGCATTCCATGGTTGACCAGCAGGGGTGCTCAAATGCCAGCTGGCTCATCCCGTTCCTCCCCTAGAGTTGAATACCACACTTCAGCAAAGTTCCTGTTCCCTTGGTGACTCCAAAATAGGATTTCAAGGCTTGCACTTTTATTTTTGCAACAATGACTGCAAACATCTCTTCTTTCCCCACTGAAGTAATGGAAAGAAAACCAACTTTATTAACCATGTTTCTACATGGTGCATAGTGAACTGGATCCCATAATGGGAGTCATCCTTGCTTCTACCTGATGCATAATAAACTGGATCCAATAATGGGAGTCACCCGTGCTTCTGCCTAGTGCATAGTGAACTGGATCCCATAATGGGAGTCACCAATGCTTCTACCTGGTGCATAGTGAACTGGATCCCATAATGGGAGTCACCCATGCTTGTACCTGATGCATAGTGAACTGGAACCCATAATGGAGTCACCCATGCTTCTGCCTGGTGCATAGTGAACTGGATCCCATAATAGGAGTCACCCATGCTTGTACCTGATGCATAGTGCACTGGAACCCATAATGGGAGTCACCCATGCTTCTACCTGATGCATAGTGAACTGGATCCCATAATGGGAGTCACCCATGCTTGTACCTGATGCATAGTGAACTGGAACCCATAATGGGAGTCACCCATGCTTCTGCCTGGTGCATAGTGAACTGGATCCCATAATGGGAGTCACCCATGCTTGTACCTGATGCATAGTGAACTGGAACCCATAATGGGTGTCACCCATGCTTCTGCCTGGTGCATAGTGAACTGGATCCCATAATGGGAGTCACCCATGCTTGTACCTGATGCATAGTGAACTGGAACCCATAATGGGAGTCACCCATGCTTGTATCTGATGCATAGTGAACTGCTTGCCATAATGGGAGTCATTCATGCGTCTACCTGATTAGGCCATCCCATTGTTTTTTAACTGTTTTTAAATTTATATTTATTATGTTGGCTGTTTCTTGTATTGTATTTGCGCTTTGATAATTTTGAAGAGCGCACTATAAATAAAATTTGATTTGATTTTATTTTGATAGTGGACTGCATGCTATAGTGGGAGTCACCCATGCTTCTACCTGGTGCATAAGAACTGTATTGCATAGTGGGAGTCACCTATGCTTTTACCTGATGCATATTGAACTGCATGCTATAGTGGGAGTCACCTATGCTTCTACCTGGCACATAATGAACTGCATGCCATTGTGGCAGTCTGTCATGTCTATCCCCGGAGCTCTGCCTCTCATTTAGGTCTCTGTGACTATTAAAACCATGTAGGTCTGTGTGACCTGGTTAAAATCCTTTAAAGGGGTTAATTCCTGTTACAGGGGGCTGAGCCAGCTGGGCTGATCCAGTTTCTTGTGGGGATGAGCCAACTTGCTGCCATAAAAAGGAGCTACAGGAAGTTGGGTCAGTGTGGTCTTTGATGTGTACGACAGGCAAGCCTTGCCTGCTCTTAGGATCTGAACCTCTGTTCCATGGTGAAGAGCCCAACAAGAACTTGCTGTATCATGGCAGCTGCCATTGGCAAGGATCCCCAGGAGGGGGAATCATCTGTTTTCATCAAGTCAGAGGCTGAGAGATAAGTAGAATCTTTGAACTGTGTTTTGCTGCAAACTTAAGAGGAAAGGTGATGTAACCACCTGTGTGGCCCAGAAGTGCACTTGGCACCCATCAGTGTCACTCCTTCCCTGTATTAGGCAGAAGGTTTAGACACATGCCCCTGTAGCTCCCGTTTAGTTTGGCCACGTAAATAATAATGTGGGGAGACCAGCTCCAAATGGGCATCAGTGCCTATCTGTGCTGAAAGCTTTTATAGTACATGTGAATCTAAGGGCTTGGGTCCCTGCTTTGCCTGCTGCAGAGGGGTGGGTAGGGTGTGCCTGGTACTTAGTTCAGGGAAGTTGCTGCCTATTTGCCAGGTAGCTCTATGGAACCAAATACCCCTGGTCTGTATTATTTATTTATTTGTTTTTTGGTAACTGAGTAGGTACACTAGACAACTGAATGCCTGTTTTCAGGTACGTCCCAGGAAGGTAGAAAGCACAAATTTTACAAAAATAAAAATATGAATACGGATTTTTGAGAGCAAACAGTTCCAGGGTCTGGAAAAGCACAATATGAAACATTACAATTGACCAATAGTGAACAGTGTTTAGAATACATTAAGGCAAGTACATTTTGGGTGAGGGAAAATCAGAGGCACAGTCAGATTAAGAAGGACTGTACAGGGTGAAGCCTGTAGCTTCTGTTAGTGTAAATATGGAGACAGTTATTAGGAGCCTTTTGGGGTTCATGCTACAGGGGACTTGAAAGAAATAGTGCAGATCCTGCAGTGCTGCTGTGGGATAACTCAAATGCGAATTTAGCTGTGAGAAGAACTGCTTAAGTAGTACCTGTGTGCCTTTTGGGTAGTTGGAATGACCCCAGATATTTAGCAACTGGACTTTTCCACCTCATAAAATGCTTTTACTCCCATCTTTGGTATGTGGAATTTAGAGACTGCAACAATGTGAGAGACTGGGAGATTTTGCAGCCTGCCCTAGGGGGAAATTAATTATCTGCTCATGAGCATCGGTTAAACAAACTTTTGAAGTTTTAATCCAAGTTTGGACATTCCTCTTTGTTTGGAAATGCGTTCTGTGTGCTAATCCCCTTGCCTTGTGGGCTGTATGCCCTGACATGTCCTGGAGTGGTAGAAGGCCACCATCAGCCTGGAGCTCAGGTAAGTGAGATAGATATTGTAATTTCTCTCCTCCTTTTTTTATTATCACATGGAACATACCCCTAGGCACCAGGGAGTGAGGGCTTACACATGCTTCTACCTAGTGCATAGCATATGCATCGTATGATGGGTGTCACCCATGCTTGTACCTGGTGCATAGTGAACAGCATTCCATAGTGGGTGTCACCCATGCTTCTACCTGGTGTATATTGAACTGCATCTCATAGTGGGAGTCATGCATGTTTCTACCTGGCACACAGTGAACAGCAGTGCTGAAAGTGAACAGGAACGCACAGGAACTCCGTTCCTGTACCTTTTTTGTAGCAGGAATGGAGTTCTTGTACTTATTCACACTGACACTGCAACTAAAATTATTTAACCAGCAACATAATGACAGTTTTGGGGCCTGTGACCTGAAATCAGGGTTTCCATAACAACATTTGACTTGTACAACAATGCTTTTTTCCTAGAAATACTTTAATATCTCTAATTGAATCTGCTAGTGTCGAAACAGATATTTGTGTCTTGATGCACCTATCCTTCAGATTGAAGATCTTCATTCTGCATTTCATATTTGCCAGTGCCTGAGTTCCTGTACTTCTTGTCTACCACTTGCACCACTGGTGAACAGCATCCCATAGTGGGAGTTACCCACACCTGTACCTGGTGCATAGTGAACTACATCCCATAGTGGGTGTCACCTATGCTTCTATCTGGTGTACAGTGAAAGGCATCTCATAGTGGAAGTCAGCTACGCTTCTACATAGTGCATATGGAACTACATTCCACAGTGGGCATCACCCATGCTTCTACCTGGTACATAGTGAACTGCATCTCATAGTGAGTGTTGCTGCTTTCAGAGGTAGCCTAGGGGGATGTAACAGAAATAGTGGGTGGTAAAGATAATTTTTTTTAAAATGTCTCCAAGTCCAGTATCTAATCTGTATAATAAAAATGAAAGCAAACTGTTTTTCTTTCCTCAAAAGCAGCACAGGAACAGTGGATGTAACGTTTCTTTTTTATTGGACCAGTGTACAAAAGTACAGTTCTCAAGCTTTTGGACCACACATGGGTTCCTACTTCATTCTCCACATTTTATTCTCAAAATTGAAAACTTTTGCAATCAGCATATTACCTCTAATTACAGAAAAGTCTGCTCAGGGATTAATTTGGCTCCTGAAAGGCATGCAAAACTACAATGCCACTCTTGTTTCTGTTATTACTTTCATTCTTGGGACACTGATCCTCTGAACACAAAGTTTCCAACAAATGGAGTAACAGATTACTTTTAGTGCATTTTTCCTAAACAAAAATTAAATAGGCCTGCGTTTATCAAGAAGAAGTTCATAACTAGCATAACAACAGATGCATCTGTCTAAACACGAAGGAAAACACATACATTTTATAAATATATTGCAGAGTAAATATTTATGCTCTCTTTTATGTCTACTTAAAGTGGCCCTTGAACTTTCTCAGATTTTATGTCTCCTTTTTGGTCTTACTCTGACTCTGGAGGACACACCAAGGCTCTGTGTTAACAGTTTGCCAGGATCTGTGGACTAAATACAGTACTTCAGTAACATGTAGGCTGCGCTGCCAAATCTAGACAGGTAGGCTATTAACATGGGGAGAGACTCAACTAATTTAAAGAGCTTCTGACATCTCTGACATATAATTAGAAAAAGCAATATTTAGACAACACTTGGCTTGAATTTCACATATTTTTAGGATTTATCTGCCGTTTATTCTTTGTGACTTGGGAAATTTGTCGAAATATAAAGGGCTGAATTTTTAGTGGGAATGCCACTGGCACAATTCATGATTTTAAGTTGCACCTGTGGCATCCTAAATGCGTCAAAATGTTTAAATGCTATTTTCAAATGTTCTGCCATATTTATGTTACTTATGACCACTGTATAGTAAAATGAATGGGACATGTATCATTATAATGCTCCCAAACTTTCACAAGCCATGGCAGATGCATGCATTCGTTAGATCACCTTTTAAGTGGTCTAACATATGGCTGCAAGTGTCAGGGATGTGGCACGGTTATGCCACAAGTCCCTGAGGTGGCTATGAAATTCCAGCCCCAAATCTTTTTCCCTTTGGCTTCATCTGTTCTTGCTGCTTGTCTACATGTGCCAGCACAGTCCTTTGTTTAAGATATCACAATATGTTGCCATGGAAATGATTATGACCCATCTCTGATTAAGCCCAATCCTGAGTACACGGCACAGGTCTGGTCCCCATGTTTGAGAAAAGATATTGAATTGAACCAATAAATTAAAAGGAGAGCAACAATGGGAGCCGAGGACTTGAAGGACACCAGTTATGAGGGCCAACTGGAAGAAATAGGAATTTTCTCTGTTAAAAGAGAAGACTTATGGGAGACATGATCATGGTATTAAAATACCTTAAAGGTATAACTCCATCAGACTAAGCACAGCTATTCAGAATAGCCAAGAAAAGAGAACAGGAGGGTACACAATAATCTCATTAAAAGGAGGAAATTTCAGGAAAATATCAGGAAGAAGTATTTCTTGGAACGAGTGAGGAATGTTGGGAACATACTTACAGAGTAGGCAATGTCAGTTGATACTGTATCTACCTTTAAAACCCAGACTTGATATATACTTATAAAAATTGGAGTGGCAAGTTAAACCCAATGACCCTGTGGGGGGAAAACTTGATAGATCAATAGTCTTGTTTCTTTCATAAAATTGTATGTTTATCTGTTCGTATCACAAAGATAGGATAATGCTGTTATATGCAGACATGCAGCAGCTGTAGATGAAGTCCAAGGAAAAAAATCTGATTTTCAGGCAAATTTCCTTTTTAATAAAAAAAGGAAGGGGTGGTAATTACAGCAAATACATACAACGTAACTTGAACTGTGTCTCAGTACAAAAGTTTCCCAGAGCTGTCAGTAGTTCTTTAAAGTAAATGTAATGGCCCTGAAAATGGGATCCAAGACAATGATACTTGGTCCTAGTTGGCTGCATATCAACAGCGGAAGGTTAGCCAAAGAACCACACAGCAATGGCATCACACAGATGTGCAGAATTCCCTACCATGATAGTGTCTATTATCAACTAAAACAGTATAGTTTACAGGAAATTGGATCAGTTTACAGGAAAAATATTACAGTAGACTTGTACTGCTTAAACAGGAAAAACAGGCAGGTTAAGTTTTATAGGAAGTGATGCAATTTTCAGGGGAATACAGGAAAGGAATGGAGACCTGATCTGGGAGCCCTATAGGTAGTGACTGTGTTCTCTAATGTACAGTACCACTTCTGCAGTCTCCAAATAGTTTCCTCACCCAGTTCTTCAGTGCTGGTTTCCTGGCAAAATGGCTGCTGATTCTGATTGATTGGCTGAGTTAGAAGATATATTTTAATTTTGTTATTTTAAAAATAAGAATTCACTCAAAACCTTGCAAGATGGAAAGAAATACATCTTGTTTTCACAAGTCCATTTTGTGTGACATATTCTTACCTTGTAACCACTCTCTCCTTATTGTTGCCCTCCCCACTCCCTACCTCCCTCCCTCCCTCCCTCAGGATACAGTAGGAAATTAACTATCTGGTTCTGTGTTCTTTCCTGATTAAAATGATAAATAAATCAAAAAAATATCTTGGGAAATGAAATGCTATGTACTGTTTTGAATTATGTTGCAGCAGAACGTATAAATGATTTCACATTTGTTTTTGCCTGTTTGCTGGCTGTTCTTTGCGCATCTGCAAGTCCCTCTCCTCTCCCTCTGAAAAATCTGCCTCTGGTCCTGAACAACCAGTGTTGCTCAGCTCCCTTCACCACTCTCACCCAAGGTTTACCCACTGTAACACCTGTGGGGAGTTTCACTTAATCTAGCAATTGGAGGAGGAGACACAGGTATCTGGATAATCTGGACCACCTAACCAGACAAATGGGGTGCAGCGACATATCCATTGAGCTCCCAACCCTTTTGTACTTGTTCTACCAATTCTCCTCCCCCCACCCACATACACATCTGGTGATGGAGCCAGAAGGGGTTGCTCTAATCTGCACTACTGACTTGACTCAACCTGTTCTTTGAACACTTCTGTTGCTGCCACCACCATACCTCTCATTCGTTCATTACTAAAATGTGGGACATGGGCAATGAAAATGTGGGTAATTGTGGCACATCATCAAACATGGAGTTGCATGCAGTGTCCAGTGGTGTGGAAGAAGTGTCAGACTGGGTGATGTGCATGACACATTAAAAAGCACCAATCCTTCTGTGGGAGCTAGTGCAGACCATGCCTCTCCTTAAGCCAGTGGACGAGATTGGGAGCAAGATCTTGTTTTTATTATGATGAAACCATTTATTTAGGGGGCTTCACCCCCATAACCCCTATTATGATACTAGAATTGTTAATTTTAGATATAAGTAATCCAGAAACCTACCTTAAATGTGAAAAAGTGGCATTAAATAGTGATGCTGTTGACTAAAATCTCATTCCAAATCTCCATTTTAAAAAGGCAGGGAGAGGCACAGTATGCACTAAGCTCCTTCTCTAACTTAAATCATTTAATAACATAGGTTAGGAAAACAAAGACATGCAGTAGGTGAAACACCATCAGGTGACTGTGGATTAAATGTCTGTATATGCACAGTTGCTGTGCTTCTCCCTGAGTCAATATCCCAGGGCAGTGCAGCACTCATTATATACAAGTGTAACCCCCTTGTTCCCTGGGGTTACTAGAATCCCAGTTAGAGTCAGTGGCAGGCAGGGAAGGCAGCTTGTGAAATGCCAGGTAAATGGGGTTCACACTGTCACAGCTGAGCTGGAGTGACACATTGTTCAGCTGGCTTTAGAGTGAGTTGGAATGTTGAGTTGGTTCGGTAGGAGTTCGAGTAGGAGGAGGCTGCAGCTGCTATGCAGCTCCTCAGTTTAGCTCTGACATAAAGCTACCCCCTTTTGTTTTTGTGGTAGTTTGTTCTCACCCTAGAAGAAGAAGAAGAACAAAGAACACAGTTTTTCTGAAGTGGTGGAGACCTGTGCCAGTAAAGTTTCCTTTGCCCCATCCCAGGAGTGATGGGGGCGAACTCCATGATTCAGGGGCAATTCCCTTGATCCACTTGTTTGGTGAAGCTGCCTTGGACATCTTTATTTGTTGTGAGTACAACTTCTCTGTGTAAGCCTAGGTGCATCTGCAATACCTAGGGGTGAATTGCTCTGACAAAGGGACTCTGTCACCTAGAATTTCTGTTTTATAAGTGTCTGCCTACATTGGAGTCCAGTATGTGACTGTCCAAGTACAGAACTTTTAATTTTCTAACACCTTAGAGGTGTGTGAAAGTAGTATGTTAGGTGTGATATACGTTTCAAGACAGCATCTACAGTGTTTCTGCAGTTGTGTGGTGTTATTAACCAGATGAATGGCCGATTATAAGCTTGGAAGCAAAAGGTGGGAGACCTCACACCTGGAGTAACCAGTTTACCTCTAAGGGTTCTGAAGGGCATCTACTACTTTTTCTTCAGTGCAATTGGCCAATGCCTGAGAAAAGTGTTTACCCCCTGGATGTAGGTTGTTTTCTCTTAGTTTACCCCAGTATAGTAGATTCTGAAAGTCCTGAGCCTGGAAGTGTTCCTTTGTGGTCATGTGTAACACCTTCATTCCTCATGAAATATGGGAAAGTGTCCTAATACTGGCCGTGTGTGCCTAGTCGATGGGAAATGTACTACATCTGTCCTTGTGTGCCAATCTCCATTTCAGAACCAGAGTGTTTGCTATTTTGTGTTTCTTCTGCCTATGCTAAATGGGAGTTTCAGGAATTTCTGTACCCTGGAGAATCTGCAATACCAATATGTGTAGCCCTAAGGGGGTCCGTCTTCACTTTGTGAATATTCCTACTTTATTGTGTGAATAAACGCCACACTCTAGAATCCCAACCTGGTTTGGACAGTATTGTTATTGCTTCCATGTGTCTGAATTTACTTGGGTGCCCCTATCCAGAAGTGCAAACCTAGCATAATTGTGAACAAACGTTTTCTCCTGGGGACCTGGGTTACTGGCCATGGTAATTGGTCTCACCAGGTGTGTGCCAGGTAGTTGCCACACTTGGTTGACTGCTTTTGTATAACAGTCTGGTCCATCGAGTCTAATGGTGGCCATTTCTCTCCCCTTTTATGTCTAATACTAGTAAGTAACCCCCCCACCCCTCTCTGTTGCCCCTAGACATTTGTGGTGAGAAGAGAAGCCCTGCTAGTTAAACTAGGGGGGCCGGTGGGATGGGGGTTACAAAAATGGGGGCTCGTCCGACGATGTGTTTTGAATTTTGGGAGAAAACTAAAGTTGTTTGCTCAGGTTGTGGCTAGTGTTTTGTCTGTCTGGCAGTTGGTAGCCCAAAACTGGAAGCTTTACGCAGAAGGAATTTGCCCAGAGTAGTGCCATCTGTATGTGCCGCTGTGTGCCTGCTATTCACGTGCTGCTGTGTGTTGTGTCATCGGTTACCAAGGAGCTGTAAAGCCAAATTGTGTGTGCCCCTTATCCCACATCAAAAGAGAGCATTTACAAACTTTTGTTCTTAAGTTTTCTGTGACAAAAAGTATTGTGGACTTTGGGAAACAACAAAACAATTGTGCCCTGAAAGTTTCAAATGCTTGCTGTATGAAATGGGGGAGTCACTAAAGAAATAGCCAAGTTCTGAGTAAAGAAATGGTCAAAAACGATGCTCCCGCCGTGGAAAAGTTCAGCCAAGAAAAAAAGTTATTTTGCAGTTTAAATTTTGCCTGCTTGATGATTGCTGTGGAGGAAGAGCACGAGAAGAGAGAGAAGAGAGAGAAGCTCATTTGCATGGCCTTGAGTGATTGGTGAGACTGCAATCAGTCCCACCCCCTAGCCAGCTTCAGAGTGCTGCCCAGTGTTCGAGAGGGAGAGAGCGAGTCGTGTGCGAGCTGGTAGCAGGAGAATCATTACGGTGACTGTAAACATTCTAAAATCTGTAAATACAGACTATTTCTGTGTGAAATAGGGCTCAACCCGTAATCCGACCGACTGGGAAGCAAGCGAGGTGTCAGTAGTGACAATTGGCGGGATCACCAACCCGTTTCAACCCAGAGGTCTTCCAGGATCAGCTTTAGGCCGAGATTTTCCATCGAAGCAAGCCAGCTACTGATTCAGTGAGTACCAATCAGCAAAACTGAGCTCAGCCTGTGTTGTGATTTTCAAAAGCCAGCTGGATCTGTGTGTAAACAGTGTGATTGTTTTTGCAAAGAAGGACTGTAAAGTGATATCAAAACAAGCAAGAGTTCTGAGCTATAGACTGTGAGCATATATTATGGATTCAGCAACAGTATAATTTTCTGAGCAAAGGAGAGACTGTGAATTGTATGAGAGGCTGTAACAAGCAGGTAATCCTGCTCCTAAAAATACTGTGGCTTTTAGTGACTTTAAGCAAGTAAACTTGATTGACAGCTAATTGTAAAGTCTAAAAATCATATAGATGTGCTGAGGAAGTAAAAGCAGTGCAATCATTACAGTTTGAGCAAATTATCAGTAGCAGAAAGTCGGATGCACAGTTGCTTGAGTCAGATACAGATTTGTTCATGCATCAGGAGTGCTGCTGCTGCCATTACAGGGTGGGACAGTAATGCAAACACAGCAGCAGGGAGCCATTTTGAGAGACTGTTCCAAGTATAGTGGACTCAGTAGTAACAGTGAACTTTTGTGTGTTTATTTACAGACATGGCTTCGGGACCATCCCACTACCCAGATCATGCACAGGCTACGATAGCGGAGGAGGTTGCCAAGCTTAAAGAAATTGAACAATGTTTCTACAGTGGCAGTTTGCCTCCTCATGTTGCAACTCCCAACTACCCTGTAAGAGTATGCATAATGTGCCTCAAGGCTGGGAGGGGCACATTCTTGATTCCTCACGGTTCAGGATGTTTAGAGAACAAGGTCTGACTAGAACATCCCAGATTTGTTTGGCTCCCACGTGGACAAAAGTAAAAGACCCTGCATGTAGTAGCACACAGCACCAGGTTGAACCTGCTGGGGGAGGCCCAGCAGAGTGTGGCACAAAGGAAAAGTGTTTAGATGTACTGCCAGAGTAGATTCCTTGTGATATCTCCATGCCTGTGTCACAGATGGACAGTGTGGAGGGAGAATCAATGGATCCATGGAGAGAGGGTCCTAGCCCTAGCCTCATTGGAGAGGTTGAGGTTCGAGACACTCTAAAATGGGAGGTGTCTACCTCCACGCCCAGTGAAGAGTGGACTGTCTAGAGAGTAAGGATGGCTACTCATTCCTGGGCCCAAGTTTTGAGTGAGGAAAGGATGAGGAAGATATGTCTCTTTCTGTTGAGGATCCCAGTCAGCGGCCTCAAGCTCTTGCCTTGGAGGAACCAGAAGAAGAAGTTGGTGACTCCACAGCTCTGCCCTCAGAAGGGGTCAAGGACAAGTTCTACATTTCTTTGAGTATGTGACACTTGCAGAACCAGGACTGGCCGCTCCTAAGCCAGGCTGAGGGTTGCAAATTGATGAAGAGTGGTAAGGAGGAAAGACTGGTTCGTAGGCAGGCCAACGACATCTATGGGTGGACCTTTCCTGCCTTTCCTCGGAGAGTCTGGGAGGAGATTGAGAAAAACAGGGGAGCCTGGCTAGAGGAGGAAGCACATCTGTATTTGCATCCTGGTGCAACTCTGTATGTCAGAAACAAAGTGATAAAAGACAAACTGTGGTTTTGGAAGTTGGGCAGGACATTGTTCATAGACACTGTATGATATGTGGACCCTACAGGGCAAGAGACTTTCTGTGACATTAATTATGTGCACCCAGACTGGGTCACAATTCATGCACCTGATCCAAATTGATACTACCTTCAAGTGTACCATCATCCTGAGAATATGCCCATGCCTACCCAGAGGGAAGCAGAGCAGTTGTAGCAAGTGTCTGCCATCCAGCCATTGCCGTACTCATGTTGTTCTGGCAGTCTGGTGTTCCAGGATCCAAGGTGTGTCCAGATTCGTCAGCTCTGCAGTGGGCCTTTCCAATTTCATCACCTGGTCTTCCAGATAGCCTAGATGACATCAACCCAGCTGTTTTCCTGATTCATCGCCTGGGATTTCGGATGACATCGACACAGCTGTTCCTTTCCTGTTCCAAGGTTCCATCTCCTAGATGACATCACTCCAGCAGTTTCCAGTTTCATCATCCTGTTTTCTGGAAGATTTCCACCCAGCTGTATCTGAAAAATGCTGCCAGGGAGAGTCTTCATCTGGAAAAGTAGGTGATGTCAATTTTTTTTGTTCTTCAAGGGACTGGTAAGTCCAGACTTCTCTTTCTTTATTGACATTGCAATACACATCCTACACCTGGCAGACTACAGACTGTTGAACTGTCCTCAAAGACTCTCCCATTTGGGATTACATTACTTCAAGAACTGTTTTTCACCGGGCTCCTGCCCAGGAGAGACTCTTTAATGGACCTTGCCTTTGGGCACCACTGTTTGTCACTAGTTTGGACATTTGGGGCATTCCATCCCCCCAAAAGGTGTAATGTACATAAAGTTAGATGTTTTTTACTGTTTTCTATTTTTTCTACTTTTCTAAAAAATATTTTTTGGGATTCTCCAGTGTTTGATGGTAAGGGTTATTGTTGTTATAGTGTGTGTTTTGAAGATTTGGGGTGTGTTTTGTCTCTTTTTCTCTTTCAGGTGGTTCCTGTTAAAGAAGAAAGAAGAGAAGACCAGAAGAAGATGTGGGAACTCATCTGAGTTCTCCTGCTCTTGTAGTGTTTTAAGAAACATAGAAATGTAGAATTTGACAGCAGATAAGGACCGCTTGGCCCACCTAGTCTGCCCATTTCCCTACCTAACAGATAAGCTGCAGATCCAAGTTAACCAACTGCCTACTTCCTTCTCCCCCGCTAGAATTGCCTTATGCCTGTCCCATGCATTCTTGAATTCCCCCACTGTTTTTGACTCTATGACCTCCTCAGGAAGGCTGTTCCATGCATCTACACCCTCTCTGTGAAGAAATACTTCCTCACATTACCTCTGAGCCGTCCCCTCTGTCTTCAAATTGTGCCCCCTTGTTCTTGCACATCTCTTTTTCTGAAAGATGCTACCCTCTTGGACTTTGTTAATTCCCTTGAGGTATTTGAAAGTTTCTATCATGTCCCCCTCTCCCTCCTTTCCCGAGGCTATACATCTTAAGCTCCTTTAGTCTTTCTTCATATGTCTTCTGGTGCAGACCCTGCACCATTTTGGTGCCCTCCTCTGGACAACCTCCACCCTGTCTATGTCTTTGTGGAGATGGGGTCTCCAGAACTGTACACAGTACTCCAGATGTGGTCTTACCAACTGTCTGTACAGAGGGCCAACAACTTCCTGTTTTCTACTGGTGATGCCTCTCATGCATCCCAGTATCCCCAGCCCCTACTGCATTCCACATTGCTGGCCCCTTTAAGTCATCTGATATGACTAACCCCAGGTCCCTTTCCATTTTGTTGTTGTCAATATCTCACCCCCATTGGTGCATTGTTGCCCTGGGTTTTGTTTCCCAGGTGCATTACTTTGCACTTCTTTACGTTGAATCTAAGTTGACATACCTTTGACCGTTCCTCCAACCTTACCAAGTCCCGTTTCATCCTTTCCACCCCATCTTGCGTATCAGCCCTGTTACAGATCTTTGTGTCATCTGCAGGGAGACATACTTTCCTTTCCAGTCCCTCTGCAATGTCACTTATAAAGGCATTAAAAAGGCCCAGACCCAGTACTGAACCCTGCAGTACCCCACTAGTAACCTTCCTTTCTTAAATGTGGACTCCATTTACTACTACCCACTGTATCCTCTTGTCCAGCCAGTGTTTTACCCAGGCTATCACCCTGGGACCCACTCCCAGGCTGGCTAATTTTGTTTATTAATCTTTTGTGCGGGACTGTGTCAAATGCCTTGCTAAAGTCTAGGTAGGCCATTTCCACAGCCCCTCCCTGGTCTACTACTTTTGTAGAATTGTATGGTTAACATGTGTTAACAGTTTTCCTTCCATAGGTGTTAGTGCGTGGGGGACAGTAGAAGTGTAATGCTTGGGTAAAGTGCTAGCTCTGGTTTGGTTTGCAGGTGACCTGGGTTGGGGGGAGGTTCCCCTCTTTTTGTTGGTAGGTTTTCTGGTTAGATAGGTTTTCCGAAGAGGACTAAGGGGATAGACAGGCTGTGGTCCTGATCAGCTGTAGGGACCACAGTGCTGGTCTATTAGGGCATGCTCTGCACAGTTCTTCCAGAGCCACTGATTCTACATAATAAGATCATAGTGTAGGAGCTGATGCATCAGCTAAAGGCCTCTGGGCCCTTAGTGTTGTCTACCTCTGCCTGGCACAGTTAGAGGAGAAGGTAGCGGTACCTCCCATCATTAACACATAGGGTAGGATGGTCTGGTGCTGGGTAGGTAATGACTGGGGACAGTCATTTTCCTGGCTAAGGGTGGGTATAACCCCCTTGTTCCCTAGGGTTACTATAATCCCAGTTAGAATCAGTGGCAGGCAGGGAAGGCAGCTTGTAAAATGCCAGGTAAATGTGTTTCATATTGTCACACTCTGTTTTCAGTCTCAGCTGAGCTGGAGTGATGATGTAATCATGAAACTCTCGCAGCAGCATAAGCCACATTATTCAGCTGGCTTTAGAGTGAGTTGGAATGTTGAGTTGGTTCAGTAGGAGTTCGAGTAGGAGGAGGCTGCAGCTGCTGTGCAGCTCCTCAGTTTAGCTCTGACATAGAGCTACCCCCTTTTGTTTTTGTTGTAGTTTGTTCTCACCCTAGAAGAAGAAGAACAAAGAAGACAGTTTTTCTGAAGTGGGGGAGACCCGTGCCAGTAAAGTTTCCTTTGCCCTATCCCAGGAGGGATGGGGATGAACTCCATGATTCAGGGGCAATCCCCTTGATCTACTTGTTTGGTGAAGCTGCCTTGGACATCTTAATTTGTTGTGAGTACAATTTCTCTGTGTAAACCCAGGTGTATCTGCAATACATAGGGGTGAATTGCTCTCACAAAGGGACCCTGTCACCTCGAATTTCTGTTTTAAAAGTGTCTGCCTATGTTGGAGTCCAGTATGTGACTCCAAGTACACAACTTTTAATTTTCTGACACCTTAGAGGTGTGTGAAAGTAGTATGTTAAGTGAGATATACATTTCAAGACATCATCCATAGTGTTTCTACAGTTGTGTGGTGTTATTAACCAGATGAATGGCTGAGTATAAGCTTGGAAGCAAAAAGTGAGAGATCCCACACCTGGAGTAACCAGTTTACCTCTAAGGGTTCTGAAGGGCACCTATTACTTTTTCTTCAGTGCAATTGGCCAATGCCTGAGAAAAGTGTTTACCCCATATGTGGGTTGTTTTCTCTCAATTTACCCCAGTATAGTGGATTCTGAAAGTCCTGAGCCTGGATGTACTCCTTTGTGGTCGTGTGTACCAGGGCCAGATTAAGCCTTTGGGGGGCCTGGAGCACTTGACCTCTGGGGGGCCCATGCATATGTAGTGATTGTGACAGGTCAAAAACCCCAAACAATCTAGGGGGTTCCGGGGCATGCTCCCTCGTGAAAGTTTGAAAAAATTGTTGAAAATGGTGCATTTTTGGGGGGTTTCCTTACTGTTTTCTGATTTTTTTTTCAACTGTAAAAAGTGACATTTTATGCTGGAAAAGTACTGTTCTTGTCACTGCCTCAAATCATGTATTATATGTTTCCATATTCAAATGTTTGGATAGTGCAAATTTGTATGTACTTTCAGGATATGAATATGTAAACATGCATTGGTTATGGTGGTTAGAGCACAGGATCGGGGACTAGAAGAGCACAGGTTCAAATACCATCCCCAGAGCCAATATACTCACTGTCTGTAATATGACCCCAAGCAGGTCTCTTAACCCTCAGTGCCCAGTCATTCACCCAGCTGTAGTAACATGTGGAGACTGAAAACAAATGGTTGCATCTCAGGTGGTTTATTACAGGTACATTGTAAAACAGCTTGTAATGTTAAATATAATAAAACATAGGATGATTTAAGACACCTTTAAAAACTAATGCATGGTAATGTTGCAGTTTATTAATTATCACAAAATTTCCATTTTCCTTGTGATGATTTTATTGGTATCAGGTATCTGCATATGCTCAAGTTACCCTTTTTATTTTTATTTTTTTCTGGTGTTTTACTGTTCAGGGTCATTTGTTTTTTACCAGACTGATAGCCACAGGATACCGCCAACAGTTCCGATGTTCGATTCCTGGCCACAGGGAAAGAATCGTGTGACCACCTGGACAGAGCATGTAAAAGGTGCAGAGATATTCGCGGCACTACATCTAGCCCAGCGCTTAGTTTTGCTACTGTTGTTCATGCTTCACTTCTAATTTTTCTAAGTGCTAAATAATTCATTATAATACCTCACTCAGAGCGAGCTATTATAACGAATTATTTAGTACTTAGAGAATGAGAAGCATGAATCACTCACATTACTGGCCATCTCAGTAAAATTATCCTCCAACATGCCGTTCTAGCTGCTACTCCTCGGGGTCTCAGCCTCCTTCTTTCATTCTCTGGCATCAAAATCAATAGTTTTTGAATTGTTCTCATAGGCTCCCCTCCTCCACCAAACTGAACAACAGTCAGCATCCCCCCATGTATTTCATGTGGGGCGTTTGAGCTGTAGTCCCGGGTCTGGCTAGATACACTGGGTTACGGGTAAAATGCTGATCATAAAAAAAAATCCGGCAATGCAGTGGAAATGTTTTGAATTATTCAAAACTTTGAATTAACCCCATCAGAATAATGCCATGCCAGTAGTGCAATAGTTCATCGACTCCCTCCTTTTCAGTCAGTCCTTGGCGGGCTTGCTTGCCACTTGGGCCACGCGGTGTGCTGGTTTGCTACTGACCTTGACTGAGTGTCTGGCTCTTTTTTTTTGACTATTCATTCGCTCCTACCTCCCCTTGCGAGTCACAACTCTCTTGCTTAACCCTCCCCAGTCCCCGCTCAGCATATAACCTGTCCTAACCACCCAGGCCCAACTCCCACGTCCCAACTTCCAAGTCTGTCCCTCCATCCCTCCCTCCCGAGTCCCAAAACACATTACTTTGCTTTTTTGCTTAGATCTGCTCCCCACTTGCTTTAAGTACCTGTGTGTGAGTTTGACTTTTCTGAAACCGCAATTTGTGCAAGAACAAACACAGTTTTTTAAATATGCTGCGAGTCACGAGACTATTTACCTGGTCGGTTGGAAAAAACAGAACTCACGCCTGCTCTCCTCTAAGGTTCCAACAACACTCGCGGTGATGACGCAGCATGCGCCATGCACGCGTGAAGTGCCAGTGGCATATAAACCAGATGACTCGGCTTTGGCATACCACGTGACACCCCCATTCTCCAAGTCTCAGGGGCGACACTACTGGCAAAATCATGAACAGCACGGGCCAGAAGTAAGTAATTTAAAGCAGCAGCCAGCAGGTGTATTTAAATGGTTCAGTGCATATATTTATTGCACTCATGCACTGCTGTTTCGGGGGGGCCACTTTGGCGGGGGGTGGGGCATTTGCCCCATTTGCCCCCCTCTTTATCCGGGCCTGGGGAGGGGTAAGAAGATGCGAGCGTGGGGATCAAATGAAGCTAAAAACAAGTAAGCATTAAGCACTGAGAAAGGAGGCTTCTACTAGGGAATTAATGCATGGTTGGGGGGGGGAGGTTGTGGCCCGAGGCCAAAGGCCTAACACAACTGTTACTTATTTGCATATTCTCAGAACCGTTAGTTTTCACCAAAATGGCATCTACTTACATTGTGCCCACTACTGTTTCATTGTTGTCCTCAAATTGCTGAGTAGATATCATTGCATTACAGAACATCTTTATTCTCACTCTGCCTTACTAAATATTTCACTTTACCTCGTAACTATCGATCTCAACGATCATGCACTAAAGGACTATAGGATTTCTTCAGCTATTAACATCGTCATTTACATATGGCACTGCAATACATCTTGATTTACATATGGTGCTACCAGAGCTGAGAATGCAAGTATTTATTATACTTTACAGGGACGTTTATCATGAACTTTCTACGGTTTTATTTGCTGCTTGTTTTGACTGACTTTGCAGACATTTATGTTTAACTTTGCTAGGGATTTATAGTTTCAGAACAACTGTCGAAATAGCTTTTACTCACTAAGGGCTGCATTTACCATGTAACACATCTGTTCTTTCATTGCTGTGATTACTGTAAGTGATATTTCCCATTAGAGTACTTTGCAAACATACCAATTTTATGCCAATTACTACAGTGTCAACCGGGTAGGTGGGTGGGAAATTACTATTTGTTGTTTAGACTGTGTATTGCCCAAAATGCTGCTGCTGCTGTTATGCACACCACATCTCTTGCGCCACGATTGACATCTGGAGACTTATGGTACTGCTCAAGTGGGCATTACTTGGAAATTAATACCCGCTTGAAAATGACCACGTGCCACTATCTGCCCAATCATTATCTTTCAGATTCACTTGTATTAATCCCCATGTTACAAACAAATTAAATATCTGTTCCATATAGTACTATGCACTCCATCAAGCCCAGCAGTGATGAACATTACATACATATTCTGTAGGTTACAGTCAGTAATTTAAAAAATACATATTTTCTTTATCCAAGCCATCAGCCTCCACTCAGTGCACGTAGTAAGCTTTATTTGTAAAAAGCTGGGAAATCATTTAAAAGTTTAAAATGACAAAAAAATCAAGTAAGTTATCAAGTTTGGCTAGCTTCACTTTTCAGCATTTCCCTGTATTAGTCTGGTAGAGAGACAGAGAGAGAGAGAGAGAGAGAGAGAGGAGGAGAAGGAATGGTGGAGCCCTGTTTATCATTCAGTCTTAGATCAGTCATGAAAGGGTTAACAAACCCTACAGACAGCAGTAAATCATTGTACACACACACACACACACTAAATAAATGTCAAAACTAAAGCAAAAAGTCCCACTTCAGCAACCCTTTAAACACCTAACTATATACCACTTCTCTTGAGTACAGTCAGCTATCACTGCAGCAGGATTTGCACTTGTTACCTTGCAACCTGAATGGAAGACTCTGCCCCAGCCCCAACAATGCACCACATAGTCAGACATACAAGGCAGTGAGAAGGGCACACAAAACACCAGCCCGGAGGTGCATGTGTCTGTCACACAGCAGACACTTACACAGACCATCCATGCCCAACTGATACACGGGACCTACTGGAGGGTCCCTCAAGGTCCAGCACTGACAAAGGATGTATACCAGGTCATGAATGCTTTATCTGCATGTACCCTGAACAGAGGCAGTTGGAGTAGGGAGGGTAAGGCTCAGCAAGGACAGCTGCATGAAATACAGGGCATATACAGTGACATCACAGCCCACAGAACTGACATGCAGCAAGGGATCCGCAACCTGTGTGAGACCTCAGACAATGGCATGACCATAATTGTCACTGCTCTACAGCAAGATGATGTTTCCCATTCATATCCAGTACATGGCAGCCAACCTCCAAATCCCCATATGTCATACACGGAAACCACAACATCATCAAGCACTTCAGCACAACCTACACATGACCACCAACCTGTAGGAGTACACAGCCAACAGTAACAGATGATGACCTAATGCCAAGCATGTCCCGTGGTATATATACAGCCCAGTCACATAGCATGGGCAGGGGCAATGCCAGTGGTAGGCTCATCCCACCCTAAACAACCACTCAGAAGTCATCCCAGACACCAAAACCAAAAAACATGCATGACCTATTGCCTCGTCCAAATGCTGCACAGGCTATAATGCTGAAGAACTGCCATCCACCATCAGACGTATGTGGACTTCACTTCATGGGTTCCATACTCACTCACAGTAGATAACAAGTTAGTGACTACAAGAAAGTGGGTATACAGAATGAATAAAGCTACAACTATTTTCTTAAATACACTATAATAATACAAGTTCTATCATTACAGATCTGTATGGGTAAACCCAAGAGTTGAAAATCCAATGCAGGATATATCAAACTGCTATCCACAGTAGTAAAGACTTCTAAGAAACAGCTTTAAATCCCATTCGTGGTTAAGACCTCTTGGAGAAAGTGTTTCCATAGTAAATATCCAACAACTTTCTGACTGCAGAAATCTTTTAAGTCTGTCCCTACCCCTACTATCCACCTCTACATGTTCATTTCCCATGTATTTAAGGTCACTGGGATTGCTGCTGTGGTACAGAGCAAAGTGCTCCCCAACAGGTGCATCCTCCCTCTTATTTCTGACATCCTTCAAGTGTTCTTGAATACGTTGGTGCAGTGGCCTTATTGTCCTCCCTATGTGGAGTACTAAACAATGGCACCACAGTGCATACAGTACAGATTCTGTGTCACAAGTGATAAATTCTCTCAGTTCAGGTTTTCTACTATATTCTTTTAAACTAAGTTCCTTAGCCTGGTGGGGGTGTTTGCAAGTGTTTCACTTACCACACTTAAACATTCCGTGTGGTTTCTTCGGTAGCTAATTTGAACTAGTTTGTTTAGACTGATGCCACAAACCTGCTATGTATGCTTTGGTCCCCAATATTTAGTGCTTTCTTGAATAAAATCAGGGAGCTGTCTCCAATGGCAGTAGACAATGTATTGTCACTTTTGAGGACTGGCCATTATTTCCTAATTGTAACATGGCAAAAAGTAATAGGAGTGTAGGGAACAAAGCTGATAGATGTAAGAGCGTCAGGTGGTACAAGAGCAACACGGCATTATGAGACGATAATGCAGTGTTGCTTGTGCACTACAGAAAGCACCCACAGGAGTAGAAAGAGCAGCACAGAAAACAGTGGAGCAGGACAAATAGAAGTCAGCAAGTTGAGAAATGGCAAAGTAGGGACGCTACAGTAGTAGTAGGACAAGTGTGAACGAGGGACTGGGGCAAAAGAGAGAACGGGAAAGTAGAAAAGGTAGAGATGGAGAGAAAGAAAATAATGTTTTGTTTATTTGGAAGAGTGAGTAGCGTAGAAGTGAAACTAGCAGGTTAGGGAGGAAGTGCCAAAAAGGTAGCCAAAGTGAAGCCTCTACAGTGCAGTGAGGACAGTGAGAATAGAGAAATCTGCAGAACAAGTAGCCAGAGAGAGAGAATGGTATGGAGAGGAAGACGGAGGAGCACAGCGAACATCCGGAAATGCATTCAATTCCAACAAGTGTACCGTTTATCGGACCGTGAACTTTAATTATCGAGGACGAAGCACAGACAGAGCAGATACGAGAGACAGTCGGCAAATGTGAGTAGTCAAAATAAGCAAGTATCAGAAAGCGAGTTTCAGGAGCTAAACAATAGGACCAACGTGCAGCAAACCATGGCAGTTCTATGCAAATCAGATAGACAGCTACAGGGTGAAGCAGTAAAATAGCAACGCAGCGGTCATCCTAGAGGCAGTAGCAAATGAACAGCCGCTAAGAAATCTCCCAAACTGAGCGCAATTGTTACGAATTCCATAATTGTAGCAGAATAGGAAAAATAAAAAAAAAACAGATATGTATCTAAGAGAGGTTCGTTGACAGTTGTAAAAGTAACAGTCAAAACAACTCATTAACTTTATTGGTGTCATTGTCTATTCTTTAACATCACCAGAAATATATCTCTGCGATCTAGAGCCACAGGCAGACCATGTTACAAGCACATTAATCCACTCCAAAGGTGGCATCTAATAAGGAGTTAATGCATAGTTGGTCCGTTGTATGGGGGCCCCAACAGTCCCAACCATGCATTAACTCCCCATTAGATGCCACCTTCATCGTGGATTAATGCTTACTTGTTGCACTAATCTATCCAGCCAGGCTGTTATATTCAGTTACAAAGTGGCTTTTTTCTTTCATTTTGTTTTTGCTGGTGTTTTGGGGGGTTAACAGGTCACCCCTATTGACTCATTGTGCCCTATCAAGTCCTGCTTTTATGTCTGCCTCTTTGTAACCTCTGGCTATGAATCTTCTTTACGTTCTATTGCCTGTACTTTGAAATCAGTATCAGATGAACAGTTTCTTAGTAATCTCAAAAACTGACTACGGGGTATGGACCTGATTAGGGCCTCTCCTGCCCCACCGGGTCTTCCTTCTTTTCTTTGTTTTTTAGGGCCTGTTCTTTTTTGCATAAGCATTGTAGTAGTCCACCACCGTTGGTTGGTACTAAGATGTGTGGGGTATTTAAGGAGTGAGATGATACCAGGAGCCCACCCCCTGATAAAATTCACCAGCGCAAAACGCCAGGGCACCTGGTGTGCTGGCCATATTATGCTCCACTGCATCATGCTTTTACTTGCACCTTGATTTCAAATACACTTAAAATCTAAACTTACTGCTAAAGTCATGATGTGACTTTTCTGAGTGCGGCCGCCACTTGTTCCTATCACTGATGAGCCTCCTGCAGCCTGAGCTGCACTGTATTCTACAGTGATACGCCTCAGCAGCCTCTACACTCCTGAGTAGCCACAACATGTTTGCTGCATATGCAAGCAAACATAAAAAAGGCCAAAGGCAGGTAAAAAGAAAGAGACCAGAGGAAAAAGAAAAAAAAAAGAGCAACAGGCAAGAGACTGAAAAGGTAAATGCTTCAGTTCACTTGGGGCCCTGAAATGCATTATGTAATCTAATTTTTTTCCCAGGGTAGTATGCCCCCAGAAACCCCTACAAAAATAATACATTTACTTGACGGATTATTGGTGTGCTTTTCCTAGTCTGGGATCAAGTCCACCAAAACTCAAATTCCTACCTCTGCCCTTGCCTCTGGTGGCAATGTTGTTGCATATAATAACATAGAAAACAGCACCGCCGTCACAGTCATGTTGGCACATGTCAGTTCTTGTTCATTATTGTTATAGTGCCCGTTGTTAAAAGCAAAGTCATCACTCAAATAACATGAGCCTTAGTTAAACAGAGTAGAGAGTTGAATGCTCAGATGTCAGAAAACCTCTGAACATTGGGGCAATTAGCCACATCAGAAAATGGAATGGACTCAGCAGGGACCCATGGAACCAAAATAAGATGCCGTCCATTCCTGTAGAAACTACATTGAAGATTTTAACATTAGCCATGCTTCTTTATGAGTAGATAAGCCTTCCTTTATGTTAGCAATAACCCACAACAGGGTATGGGGTTATAGGTATTTAATGCACACCTCGGGTGTGTTGTGAGGCACAGGGCCGCAGGCCAAGTGTCCTCACAGCGCCCGAAGTGTGGATTAAATGCCTATAACCCCATACCCTGGAGTGGGTTATTGTGCTTATAACATGGGTTATATGCAAAAACAAGGGGAAAAAACAGAGAAATGGCATTTTTCCCCTGCTTAAATACCAAAAAAGGTACTGTATCCTGCCACCTTGCAAAATAGTTCCAACAAATAATGCATATGTGAGTGATGTTATGCACATAGAAATGTCAGACACACAATACTGACACGATTTCTAACATTTATGGTACATAATTTCATTTTCTGCAGTTCCTACATTTACTTTAGTGCCCCCACACACACATGCACATCGGAGCTCGAAGGCAGCTATGAGGATCTCTCTGTGTCTCTCCCTCCTTCTCTCATCTCTCACATTGTCTGTGTCTCTCTCCCCCACTCTCAGCTCACTGTTGGACTCTCTCACAAACAGGTGATTTTGATGGGTATGCCAAGGCCATAGGACAAACAGTGTGTGCTGTCTCGCGCTCTCTCTTTCTCTGGACAGCACCTGTCACTCTTTGTACTGTTGGGGGGGGTGCAGCCAAGGAAGGACAGTGAAGCAGCATCATCACAAGTTGCACTTCAGCACTCCTGCTGTCACTGACTCTCTCTCTCTCTCAGAAAAATGCACTCTGTCTCTCTCTCTCACTTGCTGTCTCCAGGATGTCCCGATGTCGGTGTCACTGTGTGTGTCTCTCGCTGTATCTCTCTGTCAGTCAGCATTGGGTGGGGGGGGGCAATGAACTTCAGTGAGTGATCATGTATGGCTGCTTGGGGAAGGAGGGGCCACGGCAATGAGCTTCAGGTGTCTCTCTTACTCTCCTGTCTCTCTCTCACTCTCTGTCATGCAGGGGGTCGAGACTGTCTGCTAGGCACTTTCATGAAACACTGCATTTCCACTTTCCTGATGCTACGCTCTCTCCCTCAACATGAATTGTGCTGAATGAAAAGTTAACTCAGCATACTTTGTCTTTAAAATGTTATAGCACATCATCGGGGGGGAGTGGGGGAATGTAGACACCAGAGAGCAGCACACAAAACAGTGAGCCCTATATATTGTTTTATGGAGTTCAACATCGGTGACTGGGAGAGGCATGCTGAGCTGATGCTCATTTCCAGGCGTGAGCTGGAGGATACAGCATCACAAAAGACAGTTGCTCACCCACAGGTAACACTGCCCTTGTCTCCTGCTCACCTTCTCTGCCTCTTCTTTTGCCCATATCTCCCACTCTACGATGTCTCACTGTCTGTCTCAGCTGCTTGGGGTGGGGGACCCTGCAACTGTGCTATACTCTGACAGTATTAGGTACATGTGGGAGGTGGTACAGCTTTCATTACTGACTCACAGGGACTTTCAGATGGCCAGTAGGATATTTACAGTGACATGGTGCCCTGCAATAACATGGGTTATGGCAATAAATGCATGCAACTGCTAAACACCATCAGCTGACCATGGATTACATGCCAAAATTTAGAGACGTCTCCCAGTATCCCCAACTCTCTCGCTTCACTGCTGTTTTACATGGCTGCCTTTCACTTCTCATTTTCCCTGTGTAACCCCTCCCCCCACTAGCCCCCCTTGTTTAACTAGCAGGGCTTCTCCTCTCACCACAAATGTCTAGGGGCAACAGAGAGGGGTGGGGGTTTACTTACTAGTATTAAACTTAAAAGGAGAGAGAAATGGCCACCATTAGACTTGGTGGACCAGACTGTTATACAAAAACAGTCAACCAAGTGTGGCAACTACCTGGCTCACATCTGGTGGGAACGATTACCATGACCAGCAACACAGGTCCCTGGGAGAAAACATTTGTTCACAATTATGCTAGGTTTGCACTTCTGAACAGAGGCACCTAAGTAAATCCAGACACAAGGAAACAATAACAATACTGTCCAAACCAGGCTGGGATTCTAGAGTGTGGCATTTATTCACATAACAAAGTAGGAATAATCACAAAGCAAAGATGGACCCCCATAGGGCTAAACATACTGGTATTGCAGATTCTCCAGAGTACAGAAATTCCTGAAACTCCCATTTAGCATAGGCAGAAGAAACACAAAACAGCAAACATTCTGGTTCTGAAATGGAGATTGGCACACATGGCCAGACGTAGTACATTTCCCATCGACTAGGCACACACGGCCAGTACTAGGACACTTTCCCATATTTCATGAGGAATGAAGGTGGTACACACCAGGCCCGGATAAAGAGGGGGGCAAATGGGGCAAATGCCCGGCCCCCCGCCAAAGGGGGCCCCCCGAAACAGCAGTGCATGAGTGCAATAAATATATGCACCGAACCATTTAAATACACCTGCTGGCTGCTGCTTTAAATTACTTACTTCTGGTCCGTGCTGTTCATGATTTTGCCAGTAGTGTCGCCCCTGAGACTTGGAGAATGGGGGGGGTGTCACGTGGTATGCCAAAGCCGAGTCATCTGGTTTATATGCCACTGGCACTTCACTGCGCATGTGAGCGCATGCTGCGTCATCACCGCCGCAGTGTTGTTGGAACCTTAGAGGAGAGCAGACGTGAGTTCTGTTTTTTTCCAACCGACCAGGTAAATAGTCTCTCGTGACTCGCAGCATATTTAAAAAAAAAACTGTGTTTGTTCTTGCACAAATTGCGGTTTCAGAAAAGTCAAACTCACACACAGGTACTTAAAGCAAGTGGGGAGCAGATCTAAGCAAAAAAGCAAAGTAATGTGTTTTGGGACTCGGGAGGGAGGGATGGAGGGACAGACTTGGAAGTTGGGACGTGGGAGTTGGGCCTGGGTGGTTAGGACAGGTTATATGCTGAGCGGGGACTGGGGAGGGTTGAGCAAGAGAGTTGTGACTTGCAAGGGGAGGTAGGAGCGAATGAATAGTCAAAAAAAAAGAGCCAGACACTCAGTCAAGGTCAGTAGCAAACCAGCACACCGCGTGGCCCAAGTGGCAAGCAAGCCCGCCAAGGACTGACTGAAAAGGAGGGAGTCGATGAACTATTGCACTACTGGCATGGCATTATTCTGATGGGGTTAATTCAAAGTTTTGAATAATTCAAAACATTTCCACTGCATTGCGGATTTTTTTTATGATCAGCATTTTACCCGTAACCCAGTGTATTCAGCCAGACCCGGACTACAGTTCAAACGCCCACATGAAATACATGGGGATGCTGACTGTTGTTCAGTTTGGTGGAGGAGGGAGCCTATGAGAACAATTCAAAACTATTGATTTTGATGCCAGAGAATGAAAGAAGGGGGCTGAGACCCCGAGGAGTAGCAGCTAGAACGGCATGTTGGAGGATAATTTTACTGAGATGGCCAGTAATGTGAGCGATTCATGCTTCTCGTTCTCTAAGTACTAAATAATTCGTTATAATAGCTCGCTCTGAGTGAGGTATTATAATGAATTATTTAGCACTTAGAAAAATTAGAAGTGAAGCATGAACAACAGTAGCAAAACTAAGCGCTGGGCTAGATGTAGCGCCGCGAATATCTCTGCACCTTTTACATGCTCTGTCCAGGTGGTCACACGATTCTTTCCCTGTGGCCAGGAATCGAACATCGGAACTGTTGGCGGTATCCTGTGGCTATCAGTCTGGTAAAAAACAAATGACCCTGAACAGTAAAACACCAGAAAAAAATAAAAATAAAAAGGGTAACTTGACGGCATATGCAGATACCTGATACCAATAAAATCATCACAAGGAAAATGGAAATTTTGTGATAATTAATAAACTGCAACATTACCATGCATTAGTTTTTTAAAGGTGTCTTAAATCATCCTATGTTTTATTATATTTAACATTACAAGCTGTTTTACAATGTACCTGTAATAAACCACCTGAGATGCAATCATTTGTTTTCAGTCTCCACATGTTACTACAGCTGGGTGAATGACTGGGCACTGAGGGTTAAGAGACCTGCTTGGGGTCATATTACAGACAGTGAGTATATTGGCTCTGGGGATGGTATTTGAACCTGTGCTCTTCTAGTCCCCGATCCTGTGCTCTAACCACCATAACCAATGCATGTTTACATATTCATATCCTGAAAGTACATACAAATTTGCACTAGCCAAACATTTGAATATGGAAACATATAATACATGATTTGAGGCAGTGACAAGAACAGTACTTTTCCAGCATAAAATGTCACTTTTTACAGTTGAAAAAAAAATCAGAAAACAGTAAGGAAACCCCCCAAAAATGCACCATTTTCAACAATTTTTTCAAACTTTCACGAGGGAGCATGCCCCGGACCCCCCTAGATTGTTTGGGGTTTTTGACCTGTCACAATCACTACATATGCATGGGCTCCCCAGAGGTCAAGTGCTCCAGGCCCCCCAAAGGCTTAATCTGGCCCTGCCCCTCCCCCAACAACACCACACACATTTGTATCTAATCTTGCTCTGTAAGATAACAGCGCAAGTGCAAAACTGTAACAGCTGTGTGCCTTATCTATTTGAATCACATAACCTGTCATACATAGAAATTTAGCCCGTTCCTCCCCCTGTCTAGGGGTATGGATGAAATATGTCCGTCTGGAGGGTGCGCCCACAGCAGCAGAAACACATCCAATGGCCATGTTACCTAGGCCCAGATGTCACACACAGGAACCCTTTTCCTCGCTGGTGCTGGATGAAAACAATTGGTTAATGCATATTAAACAACTCCTTTCAATAATGGAATGTCCACACAGAACTTGAAGAAACAGCAGGGATCTCAAATTCATTGAACATATTCACACATAGCTCTAGGGGGCATCAGTTAATTCGTGGGGAACACATTCAGCTTTCACATGACTGGTACGGCCATAATAGTTGCTTTTACCTAGATTGAGGAGGTCGCACAGTCTTTAGGACAGCATTAACTTAGGACTGCTATGGTCACAAAAGTTTGAAGGCTGCACAAGTCCCAAAACAGTTCACAGTACCTAACAACCCATTATTCTTCATGGGCACCCAAACTCTCAATGATACTTATCTCTCTCTCTCTCTCTCTCTCTCTCTCTCACTCTCTCTCTCTCTCCCACTCCTCCTCACTGTCTCAGCAGGTCCCCCTTGGAACATGCAGTCCTCACAGCTTGGTGATTTGTGGGTTCCCTCATGACCCCTGAATCCTTTTCCAGAAATGGCAGCAACTGTCCTCAAATTGAGAAGGGGGACACATCTTGTAGAGCTCCAAGGCAGCTCACTCTCTGGACACTACACTCCCTGCCACATTCTTGCCCACTTGATCCCTACATGAATTGGCACAGGCTGCCTGGGCACTCTGTGACTTGTGGCTGCTGGCTCCCCTCTCAACTTTAGCTGCCCTCCAAAATGCTGCATGATTTGTGGCTACTGGCTCCCATTTCTTCCTCTGTGTTCCCCCAGCTGGGGGCTGGAGCAGGCAATCACCCCCGCCCAGCCCCGACTCATTCTCATTCCCTCACCACTCACTCCTCCAACCAAAACTCCCCCTCCTGCCTAAACTGCTGGGCTTTATTCCCCCATGCACCCATGGTGACTGCCCGACCTGCAGGAGGCTCCACCCGAGTGCTGAGAAGATTTAACCCTTTTCCCTACTGGGCCAAATTAGGCAACAAAATCCCAGGGAGGGGTGAATAGACTAGTAATCTCCCAAAGGGGGTTTACATAAACATAGAAACTGATGGCAGATAATGACAGCTGGTCCCATCTAGGCTGCCCATTTTTAATTATGATCACTTTTGCTGCATACCCAACTGGCCTTACAGCACTGTCTCTTCCACCCCTTTCCTTCCTCCTGGGATTCCTTTGTGCGTGTCCCAGGTATTTTTGAAACCCACCACTGGTTTCACCCCCCCCCCACTGCTTCCCATGGAAGGCTGTTCCAGGAATCCATCAGCCTTTCTGTGTAGAAGTACTTCCTCACATCTCTCATGAATCTGTATCCTTCCAGCTTTATATCATGACCCCTTGTTCTACAGCACCTTTTTCTCTGAAACATACAGTATCTCCTTCTGGTACCTTATTAACACCCAAGAGGTATTTAAAGGTCTCCATAATATCCCCACTCTTCCTCCTCTCCTCCAGGGTGTAGATATTGAACTCTTTTAGTCTCTCCTCATAGGACTTCTGATGCAGACCTTGCACCATTTTGACAGCCCTCACCTCTCTTCTTGCTGCTTTCTCCTTTTTCCAATTGTTCCCCCATCCACACCTTTCTCCTTTGACTGCTCCTTTTCCCCTCTTCTTCCTTTGCTAACACACTGCTTCCTTGAATAACTTGCATCCTGGTGGGATTCTCTCCCCTTGTGATCTCCCTACTCTCAGCTTGTAGTGGCCCACTTTCTGCCTCCCCTATTTCTTCCATTACCCCCCCCCAGCTACTTTAAATGTCCATCGAAGTAACATTTAAATCATCCACTGAGGACTGTGGTTGCCTCCTGGATGAAAGCAGGCCATCACCTCGGTATAGGTTCTTATCCTTCCAGGTTGGCCCACAGTCTCCAATGTAGACACCTGGTATGTTAGCCATGTTATGCTCCACTGCACCACACCTTTACTTGCACCTTGATTTCAAATAAATTTAAAATCTAATCTTATTGCTAAAGTTGTGGCGTGACTTTTCTGAGTGTGGCCACTACTTGTTGTTCCTGTCTTGAAGTTGGGTTGGTAAACCTGCAGCTGCACTGCATTCTCTGCACCACCTGTGTGCAAGCCTTTCTTGTTTTCTCGGACTCACCACTGATAGCCCAATGAGGAGTAGGCTGATGGTGATGGTGTTCAGCATGGTTGATGGGGGAAAACTTTATGTAGTTGAAAGGATGCAGCCACATCTATTGCAGTGTGGCTACATGCTTTCATCTATAACATGCAACCCAGCAGCCAGCTGAGTGGCATCATGATCAGCCTGCTGCTCGCCCCCCTCCAATAATGGCTTCCCCCAGTGCTCCGTTTGTAGAAAAAACAGTCCCACATTCTGCTGTTAAGGCTGCCCACCTCTGGATCACTTCCCTGCTGCCCCGTGTGTGTAACAAAACAATCCCACCTGCTGCCATAACCCACCCCTCCTGATTGCTTCCCTCACTGCCCCATGTGTAACAAAATCATTCCACCCTCTGCCATAACCCACCCCCTGATTGCTGTCCCCAGTACTCTGTTTATTACACCCAAAAAGAAGAAAATGGTCCATCAATAACTTCTGCACCCCATGCCCCTACCCCAACCCCATCTCAGCACTCACCACTCCACACACCCCCACCCCTCACTTACCTTTACAGTCCACTGGCATGTCCTGCAGCTTCCATTGCCATGTCCAGCTGCCCCAGAGCCCCTTGGGAAATGACTGATAAAAGGTGAGTTTGGTTGATAACTTTATAATTACCGATGACCCCTTTATCATACCATTAACAGCATGTTTCAAACATCGTAATAACCAGAAAACCAGTTATTACGGTGTTTTGCTTTAAGCTGTCCTCTCAGTTCCAGGGCATTTTGTGTCACTCAACTCAAACATGCACCCTCATTGGCTCCCAGTCTGTGTGTCAGAGGGCCAATAATTCCAACTAGCATGGCAGCTTTGTTTCTTGCTTATTGAAGTCCTGTGCTGATCTCCTGCTTGGTAAGTACTGATCATCTACCTGGTACTCTCCTCGCTAGTACAATATTCAGTTTTGCCAATATTTATGTGGTTGACCCTGCCTTCAGAGCAAAAAAAAATATCTGGTTGACCCTGCTTTTATACTCATGCTTTGGTCACAACTTCGGCAGTTAGTCAGATTGGGAACCATGGCTGACTATCTGCTCTTGTGGTGCCACAAATGCACCAGTAATTATAAAAAATAAAGTCTAGGCAGGTGTCTGTATATAATGTTTTTTCACATATCCTGGCTTTGTTCTGGAGGCTTATGGCTCATCACTCACATTGGGTCTGTAAAAAAACATCATAACACACACCTACCTAGCCATTATTCTCTATTTAATGCATTTTGAACTTTTAGTCATAATTTTGTCATTTTTGTAATATTTTTGCCCCAATTTTTAATATGTCCTTTTTCACCTCACCTTATGAGCCAGGTAAGTGAAAGTTTTCAAATCCCTCAGACGTGTTTTAACAGTCACTCTGTGAGATCACGTTTTGGACAGGATTTAAAGAATTCCACCTGTCTTGATAATAAGGTGGGGTAATAAAGACTATGCTGAAAATTTGGGATCGAAAGTAAAAAAAAAAATCATAGTTATGAAGAAACATTGAAATCCTGCAACGTATGCTCATAACTTTGCTATTTTTCCAGATTGTTGACCCCACATTTACCACATACAGTACCCTCTTTTTATCCAACCTCATGAACCAAGTAAGTGACATTTTTCAAATCTTCCTAAACATGTTTTCCCATTTGTTATGTCAAATCATGTTTCAGATGTGATTTAAAAATTCCACCTATCTTGAGCATACAATGGGGTAATAAAAACTATGTTGAAAATGTGGGGTCAAAATCTCAAAAAACAACAAAGTTATGAAGAAATATTGAAATTCTTTAATATTTATTCATTACTTTGTTATTTTTCCAGATCCTGACCCCATGTTTACCACAAAGCCTCTTTTTTTACCCCACCTCATGAACTAGGTAGGTGAAATTTTTTAAATCCTTCCAAACGTGTTTTCTCAGTCACTGTGTGAAATCATGTTTCAGAAAGGATTTAAAAGATTCCAACTGTCTTGATCATATGGCAGGGTAATAACAGACTGTGTTGAAAATTTGGGGTCAAAATATCAAAAAACAACAAAGTTAATATTTCACTTGTGTTGATCGTAAGGTGAGGTAATAAAAAGACTGTATCAAAAAAAATTGCCGTCAAAATCTAAAAAAAAATTATGAAAAAAGTTGAAATTATTTTCGGTTAATACTTTGTATTGTGTATTCATCAACATTCTTTACATATAAAGTATTATGCACAAGTACAGGATCTTGGAAAAAGCATACAAGCTGGATGCATGGATATTTGGTTATCAGAGAACAGAAGCAAAATTGACAATAGATGCATTGTTACAACATATGATCCAATAAAAACAAACAAAAAAAGAGTCATCAAACATATATAGTTTCTAGCAAATTTCAACCTGTAACGGTCGAGGTAAGTGCTAACAAATCATGCAGAAATTGATTTTACTAAGGCTTAAAAGTTTACTCTTAGCTTTGCTATTTTACCACATTTTGACCATACATTTTCAACATAACCATTTTTCTACTCCACCTCATGAACATGACATGTCATTTTTCAAATTATACTCAAAACATCTTTTCACCCTTGTGCCTCAAAATAATATTTTGGACAAGATTTCATAAATGAGACCTGGTATGTTCATAAGGTGGTGTAATAAAAGGACAGTGTTGAACATTTGGGGTCAAAAGAGACAGAAAAAACAGTTAAGAACAAACATTGACACTTTTCAACATTTACTCATAATGTTGCAATATTTTTATTTTTCGAACCTACAGTTTCAACATACTCATGTGTTTTACCTCCATTGAATAAACATGGCAGTTGTAATTATCGAATCCCAGTCCAAAATCTCATGAACATGGCATGTGTCATTTTTCAAATCCTGCCCAAAGCAATGTTTCAGGCTGCATTTCATAAATGACACCGCTCATGTTCATACATTGGACTAATGAAAACTAGTACTTTGAACATTCAAGGTCACAATCTAAGAAAACAACAACATTATGTGTGTGCACCTCTTCATTTCCCAATCATGACAATTTCACTATTATAATTCATGTTATTAATCTGCTCATTTTAGCCTCTGCTCTATCAAAGCCAAACACCTACACAGCAAATACAATCAAGCAAACATTTGATATTGACAAATGCTTGTTTCTTTTCTGCTGTGACTACTGGTCTAATTTTTATGTGTTCTAGGTTCTTATTTTTTTTCTTCAAGCTCCCTCTTCACTCTCTTTGGCTTTTTTCTTTGACAATGGTAGCAAGGTTAGTCTAGTTGATGTTATAGACCCCCCCACACTAATATGTTGCAGATGATCTGTTTTATTGGACTAACAACATTTTTGTTGAGACTAGCTTTTCAAAAGTTATAGTCAATAGAAGAAGAGCAGAATTAAATAGCAGATATTCTAGTTAGCTGCAGATCCAAATTAAACATGGTGTAGTTTGTTTAAACATCAAGTATAATTTCCAAAGATGCATCTGCTGCTATTAGCATAGCAAAATGTGACCAACCCCATTGTAAAATGTCTCCAGAATTGTTAGATCATCTATTAGACAGCCTAGAAGTATCCAAAGTGTGCATCCAAATACAGACACAGTTTCATTTCTGTCCAATTTGGAAGCAATTACATCCATTTTTTTGCTGAAAATGTTGACTTTTGTCATAAATGGGTGCAAATTCTGAAAAAAGCAGCAGGGCTACCTGGATGTATGAAAACTGATGCAGACACAGCATGCATTTACATCCACAACCAACCCTTTTGAAAATCCCCCTCCCCCAAGATTTAAAGAGTCAATTCTTTTTTATCACATCATATTTTATCCTTCTTGCAGTCACAGCCCCTGCTTACCTCCAGCCACCACTCCTCCTTCACCTTTGACCCTGAAGTTGGATGTGCCCAGCTGGAATATGCAGCTATACCATCAAGAGGGACTCCCCCTATGTTCCTGCGCCTGTTAAGGAACCAATACTGGCACACACCTTTGGTTCGGGCATTCATCGGCTGGTGAAGCTGCAGCCATCATGCTGCCGTGGACCTGTGCTGCCATTTTTCCTTTTGATTTCTGTCCCTCCCTGGAGTGCAAGTGTGCAATGATGTCAGGCACAATGTGTTGACGTTTGCCACACTCCACCCCTTGCTTAACCCTGCACTGGTAGTGCCCCTCAGTCATCACCAGGGGCTGCTACAGAGCAATGGTTCCCTGGATCCCTCCCCAGGAATGGTAGAGCAGTCCTCTGGATGCTCAATCCCATCCCTCCCCTGCCAACCCCTAGTACCCCAAGCTCATGTCCGAACCCGGGTCGCCAGTGTGGCATCCAGCACCTCAACCCTCAGCACCACCGGGCCAGCTTACAGAGTCAGTTCTGATTCATAACAAATTCTGGTCAGAGCCAATAGGGCTGCAGCCGAAGAATTTGGGGTAAAAATATTGAAAATTACCAAAGTTACAAGCCTGTATTAGCAAAATGTATTATAGGCTCATAAATTTGTTGTTTTGCAATATTTTTACACCAAGTTTTCAACATAGCCTTGTTATGGCCATGCTTCATGAAGAAGGGCAAAACAAATGTTCAACTCCTGCCCAAAAGATTATTTCACACAGGGACTGTGAAATCAACTTTCAGGATGCAAAAACACATTTTAGTCAGGAGTTGAAAAAGACAGCTGTCACATTTGTGAGGTGCTGTAAAGAAATGGCTTTGTTGAAAATTTAGGGTAAAAATATTGAATATTACCAAAATTATGAGCCTGCATTTCCAAAATTCAATATAGCCTCATAACTTTTTTAAAAAAATATTTTTACACCAAATTTAGAACATGGCCTTCTTATGACTCTGCCTCATGAACAAGGGCAGAGAAAATGTTTAACTCCATCCCGAAAAGTGATTTTGTGCAGGGACCATGAAATTACCTTTCGGGATGTAAAAAAAAAACATTTGGCCAGGATTTCAAAAATGACAGTTGTCACGTTCATGAGGTGCTGTAAAGATATGACTATGTTGCAAATCTGCAGTAAAAATATAGAAAATTACCGAAGTTATGAGCCTGCATTTGCAAAATTCAATGTAGACTCATAACTTTGTTGTTTTTCAATATTTTTACATCAAGGGGGGATTCACAAAAGAGATGTGCCCAGCACATTTGAGATGCACCGGCACATCTCAGAGATGCTCCAATCTGTGATTCAGAAAGGGCTGAGATGTGCCGGCACATCTGGGTTGCATCAGCCCATCTCTGATGCGCTGAACACTGCCTATAATGGCATTCAGCTCATCTGGAGGGGGCGTGCCCATGCATAAGGGGTGCTTCCCTATTCAGAACTGATCTTGGAGGCACAGCTTCAGAGCAAGTCTGAAGCTGCACCTCCAAAAGTTATGTCTATAAAAAGTAGACCTAAATGGATGTCCGCCCACAGGCAGGCTACAGTACAGCAGACAGCAGCATGGCAGCCTGCCTACCATGGCAGTCCAGTGGTTCCCCCCCACCCGAATCCCCAATGTAAAATAAAATATCCCCTTCACAGCCCTGTTAGTCTAGTGGACCCCCCATCTCTGTCAGAATACCCAATGTAAAATACAATATCCCGGTAACAGCCCTGGTAGTCCAGTGAAACCCCCTCCCTGCCAGTATCCCCGGTAATAATAAAAAAGATCAGCATAATCCCTGGTGGTCTAGTGGAACCTCCCTCCCTGCCCCTAGCCTCAGTAATAAAAAAGAATGACCAAAAGAATCTCTGATAGTCTAGTGGAACCCCCCTCCCTGCCTGTATCCCTGGTAATTATAAAAAAGATCAGCATAATTCCTGGTAGTCTAGTGGAACCCCCCCCAACTGCCCCTAGCTCCAGTAATAAAAAAGAAATATTGGAATAATCCCTCATAGTCTAGTGGAACCCCCCTTCCTGCCCATAGCCCCGGTAATAAACACATTTGACCAATTAGCCCTGGCAGTCCAGTGGTACCCTCCTCCCTGGCCTGACCCAATCGCATCACCATATGAAGTTCCAAAGTCTCCCTGGTGGTCCAGTGAACCCCCCCACTCAGGCACCCCAACCCCACCCCGCTCACCCTGTCCCAACATGTGCTGAACAGTGGCAGGCAGCTAAACCCACCCGCAAACCACCATGGTTGCCCGCTGACTGAGCTGTCAGTGAATGACAGCTACTGTACTCCTGGAAGCCCACTGGTAGACCCTGTCGACATTGGGCTTGCAGTGTATACTGTAAGCGGTCATTCACAACTTTGTGATACTTGATACTTCATGTGTGTAAAAAATAATTGAGACTGTAAATTATGACAAATTCAGCTAATCTACAAGTCAAAATGTTCTGAATGGTGCTGAACTGTGGGAAATAATAAGGAGAATTTTGAAATGTTTACAAAAAATGTCAGTCTAAGTATGCAAAAGGCCATCTTGGATGGGGTAGCAAATGGAGCTGGAGAACTGGCTGTGAATGACAGGGGGTGCCATAACACTTTTGATCACTGTATAACTTGTTATAATTTGGTATCATATAAAATGATGATATTGCTAACAGAAACTGAATGAATAAATGCATTAAACCAAGTGACTATGTGGCAGGTTCCCCTATACCGTATACTTTTAGGAAAGGATATGCATTACCCAAAGAAAATAATTGTCTTAGATACTACCACTAATGTACTGATGTATATATGTTCTAAAAAAGTGTTATAATATGTTTAAACAACAGATCCTCTTTCCTGAAGAAGCCTAACAAGTTGAAACATTGGACATCGAGGGTCTAGAATATTCAAAGAAAATCACAATAAATTTGAACTATACTTGAACTTTGTATGTAGTGGCTTGCTTTTTCATTTCTGCTTTGAAGATTTTCACCCACCAGCCCCCACATTTACATTAGTTCAAAGTGAGGAGAGAACCCCCTCACCCCAGACTTTCCTTTGCACTGACTGTTGTGAACCAAGTGGACAGTTCCTCGAGTGGATGGACTTCTCAGCACTATAAGTTTTGGAGCATTTGCCAAACCTGGAAACTTTGCTACAGGCACAGTTGGAACCTTTCCACTATCACTGGTATTAGATACAGTTCTTATAACCTTGTAAATAAATAAACTCTAAAGTATTACTGGATTTATGGATAACTGCTGAAGCAGCTGATTTTTGGATTTAGCAAGGCTGAACAAAATAAATTATTTACAGCTATAAGAACTCAGAAAAACTTGGCGGTAACTAATAATGAGCAGGAATTAAAAATCAGACTTGAACAACTACAGAGGAAAGGCATCAAGTTAGAGTGGCATGGTATCACCTTGGGGGAATATCTAAATTACAAAAGAATTCCTGGTGGATTAAGGGTGCTTATAGAACCAACTATTGGAGTAGATTTGAAGAAATTAACAAAAAGATAGGAAGTGATCCAAAATAGGTATTTCAATGATTTTATGTTTGCAATAATTGAAGCAGTATTAGAAGGTAGAAGTGCCCTTTCTGAAGAAATTAAAAAAGTCCAGGATCAACTCAAAATTGCATCTGAAGAAGACACCTTCAGAAAAACCCTAGAAGAGATAAAAAATAAATGAATAGAATTTGAAGAGGAGCTTAAGAAAAATAAACTTAAAAAATTCAAATGAGACACAAATGTGTATACAATTGGAAAACAAAAACACCATTTAGAAACACGAGAGGAGATACCAATTCAGACAGCTTGGGAAGTTACACGTATAGATCAGATAGGGCCCCTCCATACCAACATAGATCAAGAGATGTTTTATTAGGACCACATCAAGTGCAGAAAGGGAGGATAGACACAGGACAGGACAGGAAGAGAGAGGCCACAGATACCACACAAGGGCACAAGGACCCTTGGAAGAAACAGATTCAGACCCACCAACAGCACAAGGAGGAAGAGGATGCACAGGCAGAGGGAAAGATACAGGGAACGGGGCTGGGGGCCATAGTTATTTTTAATCTAAATAAGAGAACTTTAAGTGACATTGAAATGGCTGTGCTCAGCAAGGGCCTATCATTTTCCCCATTGAAGCAACCAGACAGATTTCAAATCATGACAGATTTGCAATGTTTCTTTAGACAAATAAGGCTTAAAGAACAATTCCACCTAGAGCCCCCCAGGATCCATATATAAAAAATCTAAAACTTGGTATGAAACATAGATTAGGATATAATTCCTCAAAAGGCAAAAACCATAACATAGAAGCCTACATCACCCAAGTCTTAAGTGATGTAGAATCAACACCCAGAAACCAAATGAATCCAAAACCAAAATTCAATCTACACAGACAAGAAACAGTGGCTCTCACTGAACTGGAAAATGACAGCTCCATAGTGATCAAATAAGTCAACAAAGGGGGAAGGATAGTAGTTATGGATACAAAAAAATACATTGCAATGAGTATGAAACGGCTAGATGTAGTAGAAAATGATGAAAAACTACAAAAAGATGCTTACACTCTCCCTACAAGTACATTATTGGAACTAGCTAGACTAGTACTATACAAAAATTATTTTCATTGTAATGGAGTGTACTACAAACAAAAATAGGGACAGCCATGGGAAGCACCATGAAACCAACCTACGCAAATCTATATATGGAGCATTTTGAAACCCTATTTGTAACCAACCCTATATATAATCCCTACTATCAGCATGTGGTATTCTATAAGAGATATATTAATGCTCTACTGCTGATCTGGGATGGGACGATGGAGAGATTGCTAGCCTTCCATGAGCACTTGAATTCTATCAGTGACAATCTTAAATTCAGCGTCACAGCTAGTCACCAAGAGATACCATTTCTAGATTTAGTATTATACAAAAACAAGGATAGACTGGAACATTTATTTTCATTTCATTCTCGTTTATTGGAAAGCAAATTGAGAGAGAATCTTTCATTTTAAGTTGCATCCATACATACAAAACATATTATATATATGTATATACAGGAAAGAAATGGACAGAAACACCATTTTGCATGCACACAGTTATCACCTTCCCCATTTAGTTAGAAGCATCCCATATTCTCAGATGCTTAGGGTACAGCAGAATTGCAATGATCAAGCCAAAAGAGAAAGTGGACTCACAGATATGTCAGGCAGATTCATACAAAAGGGCTACGGTAGAAGGACAGTCACTGAGGCAGTCCAGAAAACAAAAAAAACAACAATGTGAGTTGAGTACCAGAGAAGAAGAGACCAGAGACAAGGGCGACAGAAGACTACTGCCATTAATCTCTTCAGGCTTTTCATAACCAATTAAACAAATTGTTCTGAAACACTGGGGTAAGTTAAAACCTTTAGGAATCCCAGAGTTCCAAAATAAACCAATAGTGGCAGCTAAATAAGTTAGCACATTAGAAGACTGACTAGTACATTCAGAACAGAAACCAGCACCAACAACTAGAGGACAGATGATTTTGGGATCCCGCAACTGGGGATGCAACCTTGTGGACACTGCTGCCACTGTAACAGCACTTCTAAAAAAACTGAAATTCAAGACCCTGATGGTAATCAGAGATTTCCCATAAAAAGCTTTATAACATGTGACACTGATCACATTGTTTATGTTATAACATGCTCATGTTCTAAGCAGCATGTGGGTATGCCAACAAGACCACATAAACTAAGAATTTCCAGCCAGCCTGGTGGTGCTGAGGGTTGAGGTGCTGGATGCCACACCTCGCGCCACGCTGGCAACCCAAGTTCAGGAGTGAGGTCGGGTACTGGGGGTCAGCAGGGGAGGGATTGGATTGAGCACCCGTTGGGCTGCTCTCCTGTTCCGGGGGAAGGGTGTGGGGAGTCTGGCACTTCAGCAGCCCCTGGTGGAGATCGGGAGTGCCGTAGAGCACTGGGCTGCACATACACAGCGTGGCCCAATGCTGACAGGGTGGCTGTGTGCCGAGAAGTCGGGGGACATGCACTACACACAGGAGGGGGGAGGAGGGCATAACAAGAGGGGAAAAAGCCCTCTTCTGCTGGATAGGCGACAGCTTCCTCCAGTGCCACTGCCACATGCCCAACGCTGGTCTCCCGTCACTGCCCCTTTGATATCTCCAGGGCTGTAGGGCCCATGTCCCTGGAGAGTCGTAATGTCCTTGAAGATGACGGGAGGCACAGCGGGCGGTAGAGCGGTCAGGCCAGTGGGTAAGCCTGAGACAGTTCTGGTCAGGGGAGAGATAAAGAGAATAAAAAAAAAACAAACAAACAAAAAAAAGAATAAGAATTTCCGAACATAAGAGCAACATAAGACTAAAACATGAGACATCTCCAGTAGCCATACATTTTGCTCAAGAAGGACACAATGTAGTCTCATTTAGATTCTGTGGCATAGAACATGTAGAGTGACCAGGAAGAGGATGAGATTGTATGTAATAAGCTGCTGGATCACAGGGAAATGTATTGGATATATGCACTCAATATTATGTGTGACAGATTTGGACTAAATGAGGAGGGCAATTGGAATGCATGCTGGTAAATCCAGTAACTGGAATGATTGATACCAATTCGTAAAATTGAGATATATCAGTGTCCCTCTCTTACGTTTCTTCCCCCCTGCACTCCCCTTGGGCCCCCCCACTTTGCTAATCTGATACAATGCACCCTCCACCTACTTGCTACCAGATTAAGATCATGAAAACAATAGATAATATTTGAGATACAGCCCTTGTTTTCTACAAATTCAGCAGTCTGACCCTTGGTGACCCTGAGCCACCACCAGCTGACCTTCTGTCTCTGGTCCTCCCACACTTTGAAACAGATGGTAATCAAATTAGGTACACATAGCAGTAAAAATAAAAATAATACAGATTTGAAATAGTAAACAGAAACATAAAACCTGAAAGTACTAAAAAGAAGTGAGAGCACCTTGTAACTGTGGGCTACAACCTATCACATAGAAACATAGAAACATAGACTTTGACGGCAGATAAGGACCGCTAGGCCCATCTAGTCTGCCCATTTCCCTACCTACAGGATAGGCCGCAGATCCTAGTTAACCAACAGCCTATATCTTTCTGCCCCCCACAAGAATTGCCTTATGTCTGTCCCATGCATTCTTGAATTCTCCCACAGTTTTAGACCCCACAACTTCCTCAGGAAGGCTGTTCCATGCATCAACTACCCTCTCTGTGAAATAATACTTCCTCACATTGCCCCTGAAATAATAATCATGATGTAATTTCCAACTCCTACCCAGGTCCATTCTCTTAATACCCTAAGAGAGTCTTGAACTTGGTACTCTGTACACCCGAGACAGTGTCACTACCACTGAACCAAAGTGGCACTGTACTTCACAATAATCAAAAACTTGCTATGTACTGTACCTCACACTTTTTAAAGAATCAACTATACACATCTATTAGGACAGCTAGAATCCCCAGAAGAAAATAAAACAGGTACAGACAAAACAAAACTTGTTTCACTAGTTTATTTAATAAAAAGAAATACATTAACATGGAGGAATTGTATCATCCCACCAACTGGAGCTATGACCAAACATGGAGCCTTGGGGCAGAAAGCGCACGTTCATGAATCACAAACCAGTTTGTGATCATGATGTGCAGCCTTTCTGTTGCTTAGCAACATCAGTACTGACCAGTGGGCCCAGATTATGATGCGCTGCTCTGATCTGGGTACTGGTGTTGCTGACCTGCCCCTCAGCCCATTTGTACACTTTGGGCAGGATATGCAAACTGCACCCAGAAAGGGCACAAGTGGTTGCTCAGTGCAACTGAGTTGCACTGGAGCACAAATTGATATATTCAAATGAGATGCGCAATAGCACATCCTGTCTGAATATATCAAAATATGTGTGTGGCACAAATGGGTCTGCTGAAGATGCACCGTCACATCCCACTGTCAGGTCTGAATACCTGGAATGGGAGTGGGCAGTGCATCTTGGAGATATGCCAGAAGCAAATTCCAGATATACAGATCCAAACATGCAAATGGGGCCATTATGCATGCAAGGCACAAAAGGGGCCATTTTCATGTCATTATGGCCTCATTTGCATGTCTCGGGCAGGACTGTGCCCTGCAGAATGTGCCCAAAACAGCACACTATCTCCCTGGTGACCTCTCCTTCCCTTTCCTGAACCTCATCCAAGTAATAAATATGTTCCAAAATTCCCTGGTAGTCCAGTGGTGCCCCCCTCCCTTCCACGAACCCCATCCATATTCTAAATATAAGATGAACATCCCTGGTCATCTAGTGGCCCCCCCAGCCTCGATTGTAAAAATCCCAGCCTATCCCCAGCCTTCTCTGGTGGTCTAGTGGACCCCCACCCACTAAGGAACCCACACCTCACCTCGCTCTCCCATCCCAATATGGCCATGCAGCTGGTGGGCAGCACTACCCACCCACATGCCTCCACAGCTGCCCGCCAACTGAGCTCTCAGTGAATGGCAGTGTACTGTACATCTGTACACCCATTGGTAGACACTGTCAACCAATGGACTTGCAGTGTATACTGTATGCTTTCATTCACAACTTTGTAAAGTTGTGAATGAAAGCGTACAGTACACACTGCAAGCCCATTGGTCAACAGTGTCTACCAATGGGTATACAGGTGCACAGTAGGCTGTCATTCACTGACAGATCAGTTGGTGGGCAGCCATGGAAGCCTGTGGGTGGGTTGTGCTGCATGCCGGCTGCATGGCCATACTGAGATGGGGGAGCAGGGTGGGGTGTGGGTTCCTCAGTGGGTGGGGGAATCCACTAGACCACCAGGGAAGTCTGGGGATAGGTGTTCTATTTACGATCAGGGCTGGAAGGAGGGCCACTAAACAGGGATATTTATCTTATATTTAAAATATGGACAGGATTTGGGGAAGGGAGGGGGGCACCACTAGACTACCAGGGAATTATGGAACATATTTATTTATTGGATGGTGTTCGGGGAAGGAAGGAGGCACCATTGGACTACCGGGGAATTAAGGAATATATTTATTTATTGGACAGGGTTTGGGGAAGGGAGAGAGAACCACTGGACTGCCAGGGAATTTTGGAACATATTTATCGGACTGGGTTCGGGGAAGGGAGGGGGGCACCACTGGACTACCAGAGAATTATGGAACATATTTATTTATTAGATGGGGTTTGGAGAAGGGAAAAGGACACAGCTGGACTACCAGGGAATTTTGGAACATGTTTATTTATCAGACGGGGTTCAGGGAGGGGAGGCACCAACTAGACTACCAGGGAAAAGTGCTTTGAACTGTTTTCTGCCACAATCAGGGATTAGGGGGCTAGCCACCCAGGGGCTGGTGGCTACTGTGTTGCACTGTGCAGTACAGCAGTCCACCTGTGGGTGGCTAGGACTTAGGCATGGTTCTTCCATGCCTAACTTTGTGCGGCACATCTCTGAGATTTGCGGGCAGCTGTGTCGCAAATCTTGGCTAAATATTGAGATGTGCCACATATGCATGAGAATGCCCCCTGAGGTTGCACCGTAGGCATTATCTTTGCACTGCAGTGCATCTGGAGTTGTGTGGCACATACCCTCATTTTGAATATAGCCCAGGGGCACATTTTGGAGATACGCCAGCACAACTAAGTTGTGCCAGATGCATCTCCTTTGAATATGTGGGCCTTAAGCAACAAACATTCAAATGACCATGCAGCACTTCACTGGCCTACGCAGCCACTATAGTGTTATGCTTGTGCAACTGTGTTAGTTTGGTTTTGGCTGTTCACACTCTCTATTCCAGAGGAATTACCACCCTGTAGAGGTACGAAGGCAAGGAACCCTCGGAGAGGGTTCCACCCCAGAGGTGCAACAGGACAGTTCCTGTGGCTAAAGGTACCTTAGGAATCCCCCTAAGGAGAGAGTGCTGCTGCTGGAGAAGGAGGGGAGAATAGTGGGGCAAAGGAAAAATGCTTCACAATGAGGCTTAGAGGAACTGCTTATATAGCTCAGGAAGTGGGAGTGGCTGGCTGCTTGGCCAGCGAACTACAGGCAAGCCTTTCATTTCACTGGCCTATGCAGCCAGTATAGTGTTATGCTTTTGCAACTGTGTTAGTTTGGGTTTGGCTGTTTGCACTCTCTATTCCCGAGGAATTACCACCCTGTAGGGGTCAAAGGCAAGGAACCCTCAGAGAGGGTTCCACCCCTAGAGGTGCAACAGGATGGTTCCCATGGCTAAAGGTACCTTAGGAATCCCCCCCAAAAAATTTAGTATCATTCCCAAAAAGGAGGCAACATGAAGAAATATGAGCAGGTAGTAACTTAGACATAGGAGTAGTAACTGTAACATAGTAGTAGAGAAGTACAGGCAGTTTGAAAATGCAATGAGATGCTCAGTTGTCATAATGACTGCCCAGGTCTGCGTAGCATGATAATGATGGTTTGCTTTGAGAGTAGGGGATCCCCTAAGGAGAGAGGGAATGGCAGAACATCCTCCACCTCCATTCAACAACAGAACCTACTTAAAGAAACTAGGGGAAACAACTAAGCTAACTAAATGTTATGTCCTGAGGCAATGGAGGAGAGAAAAAAATCCTATGAGGAGGAAATCTCTGGGGATCCAAGGCCTAGGTTGCCTTCCCTCCAGGCTTGGGATAGTTTATTTAGTGACAGCTCTGCAGCTGCAATTTGGAAAATCCAATCAAAGGGAGTTGGAAAATATTCCAATTTGGAGGAAGGCTCTCACTCAAACCCTCTAGCAGGGACACCGTGGAAGGTTGCAAGAAAACTCTGCAACAATACGTGTATCCAAGGCACAGGAGGAGAGCAACAACTGCTGAGGCAGTCACCTGGCCTACCCACCCTAAATCAAACCAGGTGAACCAGAGGCAGTCATAGGGAGGATGCGGTGACACTGCCTCACTAGGGAAATGCTATATAGTGGAACACTAAAGCCAAAGGAGATCATCGTAACCACCCTTCACTGCTAGTCTTAAATTCTACACCAGAAGCTGCTGTCACGTAGCAGACAGCTAAAGCCAAGCCCTGGCCAAGGAAATTCCCAGCTATGGGCCAGGTGAGAAGGATCCTACTCCAAGTCAGACACACTCGAGATGCAGACTAAATGCAGAGAGAGATCATTGGCTGCAGGAACCCTGCGCCAGAATAGAATGGCTGGCATGCCCCAGAAATTGATTGACAGCTGAAAAGCTGGTGAGCTGAATGAGCACAGCGTGCTGAGATTGTAATGAGCATTGAGTGCTGGACCTTGCAAGACTGAATGCAGATTGAGTGCAGCAGAATCCCAGGCTGAAGCTGAGGGGATGGCAGTAGGCATGAAGCAATGGTCTGTGTAAGCAAGGAGCAATGGTTGCATAAGCAAGTGTGGACCTGATAGGTCAGTAAGCAGTAGTAGTAATAGGTGGACCTGCATAACATACTGTATAGCAATAAACAGCACTGAATTGGGGGCAAGCCAGACAGACAGTTCAAAGCCAAATCAAGGTGACAAACTCTGAGGATTTTCAGTGGTGAAGACAGGATTTAGAACAGAATTAATTAGCCACAGAGGCCACAACCCCCCCCAAACACCTCCCAGTCCCCGCCATAGGACAAACAAGGAAGTGATGGAAGGGCCGAGAACCACATGCAGATATAAAGCTAATTTAATAGCCTCAGCAGGAGCATCAGCTAACCTCAGAGTAACACAATGTACAATAGCAAAGGGAGTAAACAAGCAGTAGCAGGAAGCAAGTAGGTCTGTGCAGCAGTAGTGAAAACAAATGAGTACACTGAGTTGTAACTGCTTGAATGAGGTAATTAGAAAAAGCATGCGTGAGCTGTAGAGCTAGGTTGTAAAACTGAGTCAGGTGAAAGTAATAGAGTATGCCATGGAACAGCTAGTTGAGCTGAAACACACAAATCAAGTTTGCAGTTGCAGTATGAGCTCTGAAATATCAGCAAGTTAGGGGCTTAGAAAAGCACCCCCCCAAAAAAAAAGAAAGGAAGCACACACAGCCGAAGGCAAAATACAAACCAAAAGCAGTAAAATAAACACAGAAGCCCTGCAGAGACAAGCGGGGGGGGGGGGCAGGCCCCAGCCAGGGAGGCCCAACCAGCTCAGAGGACAAACTGGCATAGCCTTCGGCTGCAAAGAAAAAATGCTTCACAGTGAGGCTTACAGGAGCTGCTTATATAGCTCAGGAAGTGGGAGTGGCTGGCTGCTTGGCCAGCAAACTACAGGCAAGCCTTTCATTTGAACAGAGGCTATTGTATAGGGTCTGAGAAAAACTTCTAGGGGGTAAGCTGCCCCTCTGGTGGATGCAGATGTTTATTTTGTTTTGATATTGAAAAGTTTAAGAGACAGTACCATAACTGTTGAATTTCATTTAGGTCAAAAGAACTTAACATTTTGAAATGTGCATTGTGATGCACACTGACATCAAGAATGACAAAGTGAGTCAGGAACTTTGATTATGGTAGAATATAATTACCTAACACAAATGATTATCAACAGTAGCATGAAATAAAAGGTATTATTGGAAATCTCCATTTCAGTTCAAACTAAGTGATGAATAGTATGTGATGCGCTAACTATAGATACTGAGGCAGCAAATAATTTTTTCAAAAATATCCCTGCACTTCAAGTTCCCCATTGACCGCTACTGGCATTTTGTGTACAAAACATTTAAGACAAACATAACAAATGCAGTGAGATGTCTATAATATGTGTCTATGGTAATAACATGAAATTATTTTCTACAGATAGAAAGGAACTAGAACACACCCTCTAAAGCGGGATTAAGCTTGTAGGGCTGCATATGAAAGTATGTCCAGTTAAATTAATACATTTTTTGGCCTCCTTAGCAAAGTCATTATCATAGTAAAAAGTAGAATAAGTGACTGCAATAATGCTTTAAATATATTATTAACAGACCCACAGATGCTGCTTATAAACTACAGAGAAGTTTAAGAAAAACACAGACATAAAACTCTCTACAGGTATGTGATGAACTGGGACACAAATCGCCAGTTGTTTACTGCACTTTAAGCTCTAACAGCTAATTAAGGAATTTGTACAGAAGGACTGTTTTGATACTTAATGTGCGTAAAAGATAATTGAGACTATAAATTATGACAAACTCATCTAATCTATGAGTCAAAATGTTCTAAATAGTGCTGAACTATAGGAAATAATAAGGTGACCTTTGAAATATTTTACAAAAATGTCAGACAAAGCATGCATAGTGCCATCTTGGATGGGGCAGCTAAATGGAGCTGGAGGACTGGCTGTGAATGACAGGGGGCACCATAGCACTTTTGCTCATTGTATAACTTGTTTTAATTTATTATAATATAAAATGATGATATGGCTAATAGAAACTAAATGAATAAATGTATTAAAGGACTGTGTGGCAGGATCCCCTATACTGTATACCTTTAGCAAAGGATACACATTACCCAAAGAAAATAATTGTCTTAGATGCTATCACTAATGTACTGATGTATGTATGTTCTAAAAAAGTGTTTTAATATGTTTAAACAACATATCCTCTTCCCTGTAAAAGCCTAACCAGGTGAAACATTGGGCATCGAGGATCTAGAATATTCAAAGAAAATCACAATAAATTTTAACTATACTTGAACTTTGTATGGAGTGGCTGGCTTTTTCATTTCTACTTTGACAATTTTCTCCTACCAGCCCCCACATTAACATTACTTCAAAGTGAGAAGGGATCCCACTCTCCCCCCGACTTTCCTTTGCACAGTCACTGAATAACACATAAATTCCATTACTGTATAAATTATACTCTTACCCTGGCTAGAACTGATCCCCCCTGTCATCTGTAGGGCAGTCGCTAAATTACACATGAATTCCATTATAAATTATAGATTTGCCTGGCTAGAACTGATCCTTCCTGCCATCTGTAGGGCAGTTGCTAAATCACAGGAGTTCTTTTATAAATTATACACTTACCCAGCTAGAATTGATCCCTCCTGCCCTCTGTAAGGCAGTCACTAAATTACACAGGAGTTCCATTATAAATTATACACTTACCCTGCTAGAAATGATGCCTCCTTCCATCTGTAGGCAGTCACTGAATTACACACGAGTTCCGTTCAAACAATAATGCACGACAGGGGATGTGTTGTTGTGAGATTTACACATGCCTAATAATAACTTTGAAAGAGATTAATATGTTTCATCAAACCAGCAAAAGGCACATCTGTGTGCCAAGTCCTTTCTACCCTGAAAATTTCAGACCAAAATTCCAAACCGCATGGGGGCAAGGTGATGAAAAAAACAAACAAAAAAACCCCAGCAAAAAACAGTGATTTTTTTAGTCAGAATCCACACATCTGATTAGAACAAAACTTTGCACATCAAGGGATCTACCCCCACGAGACCATGCATGCAAAGTTTTGTGCAAATCCTTTGAACGGTTGCAAAAACATTGAAGTGAAAACATTTCCCCTCCCTGCTGCCATCTGTAGGGCAGTCGCTGAATTACGCATGAGTTCCATGATAAATAATACACTTACCCTGGCTACAACTGATCCCTCTTGCCATCAGTAGGGCAGTCGTTAAATTACACATGAGTTCCATTATAAATTATAACATGTAGAAAAATTGTTAAAGCTGTAAAAACAAATCACAACACTGCTTTCAAAAACATTCAGATTTATTATTGGACCTGCATTTGGACATCAAGTAGTCCCTTTTTGTTAAATCAGGAAACTCTTATTTTGGTAATGGTTATAGCAGTTTAACAGTTAATATGCTGACTGACAAACAACAATGAAGAATTCTTGGGAGACTATAACATTTACTTAAATATTTCTTACTGAGATGTGCAGCCCCTTTGTTTTAGTGGTGGTGTCTGCAATGTAGCACCTAATATGTAGAATCTGCATTATGAGGTACTGTGGGTACAACATGAATTTCTCTTCTATTTTTTCTTACTGGGAGGGCAGTCTCCTATTTTTGTATTGGTTACAACAATATAAGATCTCAGATGTTTATTTTCAAAATGAAGCATTGTGCATACAGTATATAGCTCGCATGATTTCTTTACTGAGAGATGTAGTCTCCTGTTTCTGTAGTGAGTACAAAAGTATCTATTCAGTTTTTCTAATTCCCTCAATTTAAAAAAAGGTATGCAAATAAGCTCATAATTATTCAGGAGCTAGGCATACACAGACGTTTTTGAAAATGTGAGGCACATGAGTAACTGTTCATCTTGCAATGTGAACAGATGAAACCAAAAAGAAATTGTAAACAGTGATTTTTAACAGACCAAGCTTCCCAAGGAAAGATAGCTTGTTTTCACCCGATTTCTCTAGTTCCCTCAATTTTTAAAAAATGGGTATGTAAATATGCTGATTATTATTCATGAGCTGTGAGGTGACTCTAGGCTTCCTGGTTTGGATGCCTAGAGTCACCTCATAGCTCATGAATAATAATTTTTACAGCTATTTTGAAGTGTTGACTGAGCATTCTCAGAACCAGAATTTTTACAATTTAATAGATTTGAAACAGATTAATATTTTTCACCAAACCAGTGAAGGAAATCCTTCTTAGGCAGGCCCTTTCTACCCTGAAAATTGCAGACCAAAGTTCCAAACCATCTGAGCACTATGTGATGGCAAAAACTATTTTTTTTATGTTTTTCGCTATCCACATCTTGGAATCTGCACATCCATCCGGAATGAAACTTGACACTTCAAGAGATCTACCCCACAACATTGAGCATGCAAAATGTTTGCAAATCCATTGAATGGCTGCAAAGATATTAAAGCGTAAAATGTTGGGTTTAACATTAAAGTGCCTACTCAACCCTAACTATAGTGGCGCTACCATGCCACTATAATAAGGAGACATAATTCAACATTTAGTTAATTTGCTATATTAATCTTCCCTTATTCTTTACTAATGACATAATTTGTATGGAGACAGGATTGGAACATTGTCCATCAAACTTCATCTGTTTCTCTTGCTGTAACCTCTGATGACATAACAATCTATTGTTTATGACATCACAGTGTGTTGCTGTGGAAATAATTATGATGTAATAAACAGAAGGTTGTGACTTCATTGCAAGTTAAAGCAGTGGGGCCTGGGGCAAAGACTCTGTTGCCACACAAATATTCTCAATAAAGAATAAGGGGAGATAGAAATACATAATTATATATGAGCTGAATTATACTGAAAGATCTTTTTTTTTAATTACTGGATACTAGAACACTGCTTTAAGTAAGTATGCTAAAAACTAATTGCCAGTCATGTACTATTCCCTGCTTTGGATTACAGTAACATCCTTTACAAAGCATTGCTGAACATGAAGTGTCCAGGCTTGACCACATTTTTAATAACGATTAGGCAATCAGTAGAAAGAATCCAGCAACTTGATTGGCTGAGACATCTTCTTACCTGTGATAAAATCCCAGCACATAATCATGGGTAGGAAAAAGTTCCAGCCAACAGTTTTTTTCCCTGCTTTGAATCTCCCGCCTCACAAGTACCACATATTCTTCAGAACAGCACCAACTACTTACCAAAATAGTACAAAAATGAATCCATGCACATAAAAAAGCACTATAAAACTATTTTGCATTTTGTTTTTTACTTTTTAATACATTAAAAATGGCAATAACACACTCCAGTGTATGGTATGTCATGGGACAGCATCACTTCCTGGGTGCATTAGACACTCAGCCTTAGAACTTTTGCATCTCAATGCACCCAAGGTGTGATGATATCGCACTACATATCACACCCTGTTGCGTATTGTTGTTTAAGTTTGTCTTACTGTGTCCATCTAAGAATCTTAGCTGTGAACGCTACACTAGAATGAACATCATGCTACCAATGGTTAGTCGCACCTACAGCTGGACTGTGCTTTTGTTGAATATAGGTAATAATGGCCTCCCTGAAGCCCTAGGTAACATACTGTACTGATCCCTTTACTCACCATGCATTCTTTCAGATCAATCAAATTTATTTATTTTTTATACAGAACCGCTGGGAGATTTTACCGTTTTTTAGGGTCTTATGTAAGAACATGGTTACAGAGTAAAAAGTTACAAAAACATTAACATATGCAAGTTAAAGCAGCAGAATTTGTTAGTAACCATATAGAAACATACACATTGATGGCAGATGGGGACCAATGATCCATTTAGTCTGCCCTGAGCCCTACTCCCCCCCCCTTTAGGATTTCTGTGAGACAATCCCCTTGTGTCTGTCCCAAGCTGCTTTGAATTCCCCTACTATTTTGGAGTCAATGACTCCAGCCGGTACACCATTCCATGGGTCAACCACCCTCTCTGTGAAGAAAAACCTTCTTGTGTTGCCCCTGAATCTTTCTCCCCTCAATTTCATCTCATGTCCTCTTGTCATACTTGGTGTTATTGACTATAAAGAGCTTCTGGGTGGAGACTCTGTTTATACCCTTTAGAAACTTGAATACCTCAATCATGTCCCCTCTATCCTTATGTTGTTCCAGGGAGTACATGCTGAGTTCCTGTAACCTGCTTTTGTATGGCAACTTATGGAGACTGTGTATCATTTTTGTTGCCCTCCTCAGTACTGTCTCCAATCTATCTATATCCTTCCTGCGATAAGGTCTCCAGAACTGGACACAGTACTCAAGGCGGGGTCTCACCAGGGACCTGTACAGTGGCAGGATCACCTCCTTTCTTCTACTTGTGTTGCCTCTTCCTATGCATCCCAGCATCCTGCTTGCCTTCTTTGCTGCCTTTTTGCATTTGTCTGCCTACCTTCAGATTGTCTGATATGATAACCCCTAGATCACTCTCCCGATGGATGGTTGCTAGTTTCTCCCCTCCAAGATAGTAGTCTGTCTCTGGGTTGCTTCTGCCCTGATGCATAACTTTGCACTTTTTCGCATTGAATTTTAACTGCCACAAGTTGGACCTATGTTCCAGCCTGTGTAGGTCACTTTTTGTTTGCTCTACCCACTGTGCAGTGTCCACCCTGTTGCATAGCTTTGTGTCATCTGCAAACAGGCACATCTTCCAGCTCAACTTCTCTGTGATATCTCTGATGAAGATATTAAAGAATAATGGTCCAAGGATGAACCCCCGTGGCACCCCGCTTATCACCTCCCTATCCCCTGATGCTGCCCCATTTACTGTCACAGACTGAGTTCTCTGTTCAAGACAGCTACTCACCCATGTTACCACTTCCTACCCCACTCCTGTATGGTTGAGTTTGTTTAGCAGCCTTCTGTGTGGTACAGAGTCGAAGGCCTTGCTAACGTCTAGGTAGATAACATCAATGACCCCCCGGTCTACGGCCCTAGTAACTGAGTCAAAGAACTTGATCAGGTTAGTCTGGCAGGACCTTCCCATTGTGAAGCCATGCTATTTGGCATCCAGTTGTCCAGATTCCTCCAGGAATGCTAGTATCCTTTCTTTGAGCAGTGACTCCATCATTTTACCCACCACTGAGGTGTGGCTGACTGGGCGGTAGTTCCTTGTCTTCTTGCTGCTACCACTCTTGTGTATGGGGACCACTAAAGCTCTTTTCCAGTCCTGGGGAACTGTCCCTTCTTTCAAGGATCTGCTAAAAAGATCTGCTAGTGGTGCTGCCAATTCATCACTAAGTTCCCTCGTGTGCGTGGGTGGACTCCGTCCATTCCCATGGTTTATCCACCTTTAGTGTCTGTAATTCTGACCTTACCCTCTCTATTGTGAACGGGCTTGTGTCCATTCCCCCTAAGTGACTTCTGTCCCCTTTGGGGTGGGTCTGTTACCAGGTGCCTCCTTAGTAAAGACTGAGCAGAAGTACTTATTTAAGACTTCTGCCTTTTCACTGTCTTCTTCTACACTTCTGTCATCCCTGCTTATGATCCTGACAATGCCTCCTTTGTTTTTCCTTTTGTCACTTATGTAGCTAAAGAAGGTCTTATTGCCTCCTTTAACCCTCCGACACACTATGTCTTCCTTAGTCTGTGCCTTTGCTTTTCTGATCACCCTTCCTGCCTCCTTCAGTTACACTTATATGCCTCCCTATCTATTTCGCTGTTTGAGTCCTTGTATCTTTGGAATGCTAGTCTCTTTTCCCTCACTGCAGCTGCCACCTCCTTTGTGAACCATAGCGGATTTATTTTTTTCTTCATCTTGCTGACTAGCTTGGAATATTTTGCAGTAACTTCCGCTAGCGCTTCTCTCATGTTTATCCAACATTCCTCTACGCCTCCTTTTGCCTTCCTCTTGAGGATATTCCTAAAGCATATTCTCATCTGATCGATGTCTGTTCTTCTGAAGTCTTTTACCCATGTCTTAGTGTGGCTTGTTTCCTTGGCCTTTTTGACCTTGAACCAGACAGATTTGTGGTCACTTGACCCCAGATGGCACCCCACCTCCACCTCCTGTACCTTGCCGCTGTTTGTGAGCACCAGGTCCAGGACTGTGTTTTCTCTAGAGGGGGCTGCAACAAACTGATTATGTCCAGCCCCTCCCAAGTGTTTAGGAAATGTCTGCTCCTAGTTTTGGATGCTGTGCAGGAATTCCAGTCCATGTCTGGGAGGTTGAAGTCCCCCATCAGCATTACTTCTCCTTTTTTGTCAATCTATAGTATGTTTTCAAGCATTGCTTTGTCTTCTTCTGCCCCTTGTGAGGGAGGCCTGTATGTCACTCCTAGTCTGGGGGCTGAGCATGAGCCTGGTTCAAGAGTGACCCAGAGTACCTCAGGCTTGTCTTGGGACCTTTGGACCTCCATAGCTTTTATGTCTGTTTTTGTTTTTGTGTACCTTGTTTCTGTTCATATGATGTGCCACCTGAAAATTTATTGTCCAGCGTCCTCTCTATTCATTGCATAGATAGGCACCTATGAACTTATGAATGGTCTACTCTGTATGTCTCTGATATATTGTATCCACTTTAACTCATTGTATGTAAAGCGCTTTACTTGGTATGTTCAGATATATTGTATCCTCTCTAACTCATTGTATGTAAAGCACTTATAATTTGTTATCCTGTTAAGTTTCTGCATTTCTGTACTCTCCTGGGTCATGCCTGAAAATAGTCATTTTATGGCTAGTGCACTTACCCGGTTAACAAAAGCTAAATAAATTATATATAATGCAACTCCCAACCCCTATGTCCTTTTCTGCCTTTCCTGAATAATTTGTAACCTGGGGCTACAACATCCCATTCATGGCTCTTGTTTAGCCATGTTTCTGTGACTGCAACCCAGTCCAATCCTGCATCTGCTATTGTGGCTGTGAGTTCTGGGATTTTGCTAGCCAGACTCTGGGCATTGGTCATCATTGCCTTCCTGAGTACGGCATCCTTGATCCTTTGTTTCCTTATACTTTGTTTAACTTGTACGACCTTCATACGCCCCTGTTGTTTATGTCTATGTGATTGATGATGGGTGCTGTTACATGGCTCTGGTGGGGGGGTAACTGGGGTTCTATATTCCTGTTCCTGTCTGGTCACCACCACCTTCTCCTCTAGTTTATATACTGTAGTTTCTCAGCCATAACATTTGTCTGGCAAAAATACAAAGATACACATTTTTTCTTTCCATTTTCTTTTATTTATGAACCAAGATATGGGGTTCTGAAGTTTTCTAAAAGTTCCCACTCCCATGCCATGGCTCCCATGAAAAAATTAAATACAGTACTTTGGTACTGTGTTGTGCTGTTTACCCTCAGAAACATCTGGTAACACCAACCTATTACATCCACAGTATGAATCTAACATGTACATTCAACAGATAACCTCAGTGGAAGAGATTTTTTTAAAAATTGTGAGTGGTGGCCACCTTTAATGACTCGATTTTTTGATTACAAAGTTAGCTGTAAAAGCTATTTTAACAATATCTAAAAAAACTAAAAATTCACTGAGCATAAATCTTAGAATGTTGCAAATAAAAAACTGTAAGATTAAATTTTTTTTGCCGACTAACAAATACTGCTTCTCTAAATACTGTACATCATATTAAAAGGAACATTTATAAAGCAATAAAGTATCTGAGACCTCATACTTGAATGTTTTCCACCATGCAAAGGGAGTTTGTGCCATGCTAACTGCATTTTGTGCACTGAATTTGTAGTCAGCGTAACAGTTGCTATATTCAAAGCTCCAATTAGTATGCCACAAAGTCCTCTGTGTAGCACATCAAAGCAAGTGATAGCACATCTGTAAATAGGTGGAAGGAGGACACTGAATAGTGCGTGCATTGCCATATTCAAAGACATTGCAAGGCACTAAGCTGCTGTTTGCTCACCGCGCATTAACTTCTTTGAAAGGCATATTTTTTAAGCCTTTGCTTATTGATTTCATATCACAACAACAGGACAATACATATATGACATAATCTTCACAAACCTCCATTATTTCATATTAGTCTTACATCATCTTACCATATTTCATTTGCATATGCTTCTCCTTTACTTTAACCAAGACCATAGTGACATACACATAAGCTTAAAAAACAAACAAGAAAAAAACACAACTAGTACAAACAACATAAGCTGGGGACAACCTTTCATATAGGTGTACGTATCTTACAGTTGCATTCTTTAGAAAAGGTTATTAGTAGGTGGAGGAATACCAGAATGTTGTAATTAGAAATAATTAATTCATCTGGAATTGTATGATCTGATTAACATTTCCTCCCCGGGGAAAGTGAGCCCAAATTGGGGGCCCAGGAGCTTTAAAGTTTATCTTCTCTGTCATTCAGGGCAAAAATAAGTCTCTCCAGAGGCAAAATACTGAACAAGAGATCCTGCCACATTGCTACTGTGGGGTTCTGGTGGAACACCCACAGGTTTTAGATGCATTTACGTGCAATTACCAGCATGATCCTAGCATCCCTTGGAAGTGACACTCAGTCTCCTTCATCCACCTCAGTTCACAAAAAGAGTGAAAGAGGCACATCCAGAATATACATTTTTAACCTCCAATTTATTTGTGAACTGATCTCAGACCAGTAGGCTCTAAGTATAGGGCATCTCCAAAATTAGTGGGCATATGTACCACTCTCTGAATAACACCTACCACAGATAAGAGATATTTCAGGGTTGAATGTGCTTACAGTGTTGGGTGGCATGTATGTATTTATTTATTTATTTAATTTTGGTAACCGGGTGAACCCGCTGGGACCAAGGTCCCTTTTTCAGGGACAACCCGGAATTAATGACAGTTTTACAATTAGAATAACATTTCATTTCAGATGATTATACAATGAAAAAGTCACAGTAATCACTTTTTCATAGAAGGAATGAGAAAATTGATCATGGATTAACAACAGTTGACTTGTAGGTGGTAGTATGCCTTGTCTCAGAAGTCAATAGCACTGATACAACACATTACATTAAGCAAGCATAGCAGAGACATTATATTGTGTGACAGAGGTCAATCATTGATAACTTGTACAGAGACCGTTTTCTATGTAGTACACTTTTAACCCTTTTTTGAAGCTGTCTAGGGAACTCACAATTTGTAGGGGTGCCAGGACGGCATTCCATAGATTGGGAGCCAAGTAGGTGAATAAATTGCTCCCCATTGAGGTCTAAATAATGGATATATTTATACTGGGCTTCTTTAAACTTTTTGCATATAAGTAACTCCATATGGGACTCGCACACCACAGTGCAGTTTTTCTCAGATACGGTGCAGCCCAGTTCCCTCTCCCACAAACACTTAACTTTTTGTGACTGATCTTTGGAGGTATTCTGTAACAGCAAGTATATTTTTCCATGAACCCCTGAGGATTCCTACAGGCTCTCAAGAGTTCTCTTCATAGTCCAGAGACCTCAGAAGTAGTTGGAGTTGTCCTCTCCAATTTTTTAATTAGAGCCCCTGCTTGCAGGTATCTGTATTTATGCCCTTCTGGGATAACAGGCCCTTCCACTAGTTCCTAAAAATCTCTCATACCCGCTGGCCCCATCAGCTGTCCTAGGCGTTGTATGCCTCCTTCTTCAAAGGCATATTTTAAATGCAAACTGTGGAGGACATTAGCAAGCACACAAGAAAGGGCTATGGAGCACAACACTGCATCCCGCTGGCCCCATCAGAACTCCCAGGCATTGTATGCCTCCTTCTTGAAAGGCAAATTTTAACAGCATGCAAACTGTGGAGGATATTAATAAGTGCACAAGAAAGGGCTGTGGACCATAACACACAATGGCAAAACAGAGATAGCACTGGCATTTTGCCACACAACAGTGTAGGGTGCAATAAGGCATGTCAGGCGAAGATTGAGCCATAAAAAAAAACAAACAAAAAAAAACTATGTGCAATACATATTCTAGGCTGGCTGTCCCAGTAAGGTCAAGGCATATGTCAGGAAGCATAGGCTAAACAGGAGAAGTTGTAAAATTTGCAAGTAGCATTTTATTATTATTATTAACAATAAAAAAAGTTGTACAGGATAGCACTTCTCAAAGGTAGTACAAACAAACAAACAAGCAAACAAACAAATGGACAAAGTCCTTCATGTCAGAGTCCCTTCTGAATTTAAATCTCAATCTTTCTCTAACCAACCAAACAAAGCATTGTTCTCTTTTTATAAGATATTTTTCTCCTGGCAATTAACTTCTGCATCCTGTTCTCATTGAGCTATATCTCTTGTTTTCACACAATGTAACACAACTTTTTTTATTGCCTTTCCTGTGACCAGTCTGAGGAGTATGTTAGGCAAAAGCAATACCAGCACCACTTGAGCTGTAGGCAAAAGGTCCATTTGATACAGTCCACAGAGATTGAACTGCCTGCACTGCTGCTTTTTAATGTATTTGTAATAAAACATATTTGCCTACAGCTTAAGTGGTGCTGGTATTGCTTTTGCCTGCTTTGAGAGTTACACAGCACAATCAGTACAGTGGAGCTGTCATGTGTTTTGTTTTGAGGAGTACATTAGTTTTCTTAACAGGTGCAACTAATTAAGACATCCTGTCCCAGGGCTGATTTACTGCTGACAGTTCTGAAAACAAGATTGAGGAGGTCAACATACAGCTCAAGGTTAACTACTTGTATTACAGGTTGCCATTTTTTAAGAAACCCAAATAGCTTTCTGCAATCATTTCAACAATACAATTATATACATTCTTTGCAAACCAAGGGATCCCAGTTTCACATACAGATTCACATATCTATTTTTTTAATCACAGAGAAGCAATTGAAAAAGAAAGACTAGAAACAGCAAGTGAAGGAAGGGAGATAACGGGGAAATTGTGGGATCATAGGAATGGTCATTTCCTAGGTGTCACTATGAAAATTTGATTGTGCAATCTGATAGGCAAAAGACAGACTAGTAGCAGAATAGGGAAGGAGAAAATTAGATCCTTGCTTTTAACTCTCTCTGTATAACAAATGGGACAGGGTCTTACCCAATCCTGTTACCCCCCCACCCTTAAAACGGAACCTATTTTTACCCTTTTCTTAACAAAAAAAAAACACACAGGTATCCAAAACCTTCTCTTATTTCTCTGTTAACATTACTGTATAACATTTACAGTTCTTTGCATATGCAGTATCCCTTTTTCATAACACCTATTACAGCAAACATTTCAGTAAAGTGCTTACATTTTTTCAGCCTTCTGAATGCTCAGTTCCCGAACCATATCTTGACAGAAAATCAGTATTGATGTTCTCGGTTCCAGATCTGTGCATCACTTTGAATTTAAATGGTTGTAGTGTCAGGTACCATCTTGTAATTCTGGGATTTTTATCCTTCATTTGATTAAGCCAACAGAGAGGGTCATGATATGTTATAAGTACAACTCAGCTCCTAGCAAATAAAACTTATGGGGCTCCATTGCCCATTTTGCAGCAAGGCATTCTTTTTCAATAGTGGAGATTCTCTGTCATGCAATTTCCTACTGATATTCAGAATCGGATGTTCCTTCCCATCTATATTCTGACTCAGAACTGCACCTAGGCCTACCACTGATGCATATGTGTGTAACAGAAATTGTTTGTCAAAGTCTGGACTTCTTAAAACAGGGGCTGAACATAATTCAGCCTTGATGACCTGAAAGCCTCATCACACTCTGGGACCATTTTACATTATTCAGTTTCTGTTTTTGCATGAGTTCAGTGAGGGGAGTAGCTAACTGGGCAAAACTGGGAACAAGTCTGCCCTCTAGCTTGTCTATCATACAACATTTCAATGGGTGAAAAACTTGTTGATGCTTGTGGCACTTCTCTGTAAGCAAAAAGCAGGTAAGGTAAATGCTGGTGCCAATCTTTCCCTTCACCTTTCACAAACCTTTTTAACATGCATTTTAGGGTTTTATTAAGAAGCTCAACAAGGCCATCTGTCTGGGATGATAAGGGTTGGGGTTATGGCAGTGATACCTAGTAGTCGGTACAGCTCCTTCAACAATGCAGCATCAAAATTACTACCCTGATCAGTAATAATCTCTTTAGGTATGCCCACCCCACTGAAAAGTTTGGCAAACTCGGATGTTACTTTTGGGGTTGTGACAGTACACATTGGAACTGCCTCTGGGTATCAAGCATCATAATCACATGCTACCAAAATTAATTGATTACCCTTTTTACTTTTGTCTAAAGGGCCAGCCACATACATTGCAATTCTCTCAAAAGGCACATCTGTCAAGGATAGGGATACCATGAGTACCTAGTCTTTTTTAATCACCGGGGCTACTTTCTGATGTTCTGCACAAGAACTGCAATAGGCAGAAACATCATCATGAATCCCTGGCCTGTAAAATATATACAACAATCTGGTAAGGGTGCAGTCCCTCCCAAGTGACCAGACATAGGACTAGCATGTGCTATCTAACAACTCAGTTCTATACTTCTTTGGTGTGACCAACTGTTCTGTCTGTTCCTGTGTCTGAGAATTAACCCAAACTCTGTACAGTAGCCCATTACATTTTTTAAACATTGGTTCACCCTGTTTTTGTTTCAATCCCAGCTGCTTAAAATAACCTTGGAGAGAAACATTGTTAGTTTGCTCTGAAACAAAATCAGAATCAGTTATCGGTTTAGTTTCAGCATTTTCATATATCAACCCCTTATGCCCATTAGTCTTTTGTTGCCTCTGTTTTTTTCAGGCATATTCTTTCTTTTTGGACTTCCAGATCTTGGAGCTGGGCTCAAACAAGTCTGAATCAAAGTCACCAAAAGGAAAAGAGTCCCCAACATCTGAGATTGTCTTTGCCTGTACTCTTGTTATCACAGCTGCTGAAACAACAGGATTTACTCCCTCTGTGATTAACTTAGCAAATCCTGGAAAGTCATTACCAATAATGAGAGGTACAGGTAATGTTGGTACTACTCCCACTTTCATTTGGTGTAACACCCCATTAATGCTCAGTCACTTGGGTAGTGGGATAGTATTGTGTGTCCCCATGGATGCAGATGACCCCAGTACCTGGTCCTTTTGCACAGTCCTTTCTCAGAACTTCAGTATGCACCAGGGTCTGACTGCTTCCAAATCTATAAGTCCTTTCATAGTCTTATACCCCACCTTGACATCTGTTAAATACTTGCCCCAATTTGCTAAGATCAAATTTGCTCCATTGTTACCCTCCTTATTTTAATTATAGTTTCTTGCAATATGGTCTGGCTTAATAAAATTATGGTAAATAAAGTATTTGGGTGCAGATTTGTTACCCTCATCAGAGTTTTTATCTGATCTGGAGTTAAATTGGGAAAAAGAGGGTCCTTCCAGTCTATGGCTGTTACCTCACTGCTACGGTGTCTGTCTGGCCATCTGATAGTCCTTGGACAAAGAAACAGCCTCTTCCCCACTTTCTGGTTGGTGTTCTTTTACCCAAAGCTGCGTGATTGTAAAAAGGATATTGATGAATTGCTCCATTGCAAATATGTCAATGATCTGTGGGACTGTTTTGTGCTCTGGTTGAAGCCATTTAATGAGGAGTTATCTGAGTCGGATGAAGGCTTCTCAAAGATTGTCGACTGAATAGATTCATAGATTCATAGATTCATAGAAGTGCGACGGCAGAAAGGGACTGAACTAGGCCCACCAGGTCTGCCCATTTGCCCAGTTATCTGCTTGGACCTGTGCCTACCCCCTTTAACACTCCCATGTGGTTGTCCCATGCCCTTTTGAATCCCCCCACTGTTTCCTCTCCAACGACTGCTTCTGGGAGTCTTTTCCACTTTTCTATGACTCTCTCTGAGTAATAGTATTTTCTAATGTTGCCCCTGAACTGTCCTCCCTCCACCTGCAGGCCATGCCCCCTCATCCTCTGACTTCCTTTCATCTTGAAGATGCTCCCCCCTGCCACCCTGTTTATACCCTTAAGGTACTTGAAGGTCTCGATCATGTCCCCCTCCCCGCTCCAGGGAGTACATGTTCAAATCTCTCAACCTTTCTTCATAGGAAAGGTGGCTTAACCCTTTTACCATTTTTGTCACTCTCCTCTGAACCCTCTCTATCCTCCCCACATCCTTCCTGAGGTATGGCCTCCAGAACTGGACTCCGTACTCCAAGTGTGGTCTAACCAAATGGGTATACAAGGGTACTATGACCTCCCTATTCCTACTGGTGATCCCCCTTCCAATGCATCCCAGCATTCCACTCCCCTGGCCACTGCCCTCCCGCACTGCCCTTCCACCTTCAGGCCCCCAGATATAATGATGCCCAGGTCCCTTTCTTGCTCCATCTCCTCCAGCTCTCTGCCCCACATACGGTATCCTGCCTTCTGATTTCTGTAGCCCAGATGCATGATTTTACATTTTTCTGCATTGAATTCAAGCTGCCACCTTTTTGACCATGCCTCAAGTCTCCCCAAATCTCTCTGCATTTGTTCCACCCCTTCCTCCGTGTCCACCCTATTGTAGATTTTGATATCATCTGCAAACATACCTCAGGGACTGAAATCTTTGCCTTTAGGTCTCTCCTGAGATGTCATATCTTTTAAATATTTCTCTTTTCACAGTGTCATAGTTTCCTGACTGTGCAGTGTCCATATTGCTGTAGGCAAGTTAGGTTTTGTCGGTCAGATAAAGTACCAGCCTGATTGCCCAATGCTGTTTTGGCCATTGGCAGGCTCCGGCAACCCTTCCAAAAGTTGACAGGCATGCTTCAATATCATCCGTGGGACACAACTTTGTAAGTTTAATGTCTTTTAAGTTATTTCTGTTTTGGTGACCTGCTGAACCTATACCAGATCCTCCTGCTTTGATAGCTTGAAAGCATATCAGCCATCACTGCTCATGTTAATGCAGCTCTTCCTTCCCTTCCCCCCTCTCCTCCTCTCCTCTCCTCTGCTCTCCTCTTCTCTGTCTCTCTTTGTTGTATAGCCTACCATTTCAAGATGGTAAAGATGCTTTTAGGTTCTGTCCCTACCTGTTCTTCTTTCATCACTGGTGCCGGCTATACAGTCTCAGTTTGGACTTTTATTTCTGCTTCTAGTTTAGCTGCCATTCTTCTGGTAATCATTCCTGGGCTTGCTGTTGCAGGATCCATGCCTTTCTTTTATGCTTCCTTGGTACCAAGTCTAGTACCAATGCACAATATCCTGGTGTAGAGTATGCACAGCCGGAGAAGTTATAAAATTCACAAGTAACATTGTATTATTCTTAATAACAATAAAATAAAATAAAAATTATACAGGATAGAACTTCACAAAGGCAGCACAAACAGAAAAGCAAAGTCCTTCATCTGAGAGTCTTCTTTCAATTTAAATCTCAGTCTCTCTCTAACTAACTAAACAAAACATTACTCTCTTTTTATAAGATGTTTTCCCCTGGCAATTAACTTCTGTATCCTGTTCTCATTAAGCTATGTCTCCTGTTTTCACACAATGTAATAAAACATTCTCATTGTCCTTCCTGTGAATAGCCTTAAGAGTACATTAGTCTTCTTAATAGGTGCAACCAGTTAAGAGATCCTGTCCCAGGACTGATTTCTGGCTGTCAGTTCTTTGACGAAGCTTGTGGAGGACAAATACAGCTCAAGGTTAACCCCTTGTATTACAGATGAGCATTTTTTAAGAAACCCAAATAGCTTTCTGCAATCATTTCAGCAAGACAATTACATACATTTATTTGCAAACCAAAGGTTCCTAGTTTCACGTATAGATTCACATGTATTTGTTTTAATCACAGACAGCAAGGTGAGAAAGAAAGAATAGAATCAGCAAGTGAAGTGAGGGAGATAAAAGGGGGAAACTGTGGGACCATAGGAGTAACCAATTCTTAGGTGCCACTAGGAAAATTTGATTGTGCAGTCTGTCAGGCAGGAGACAGACAAGCGGCAGAATAGGAGAGGAGAACAACAGATCCTTGCTTTTAACTCCCTCTGTATAACAAATGGTACAGGGTCTTTCCCAGCCCTGTTATACCTGTCGACTGCACTACCCTACACCACTGAGGCAAGATCTAAACTGGATATTCATTTATGCTGTACACATTACCTGTTGCCAGAGTGGTGCAGAGCTCATTAACAGCGGAGAATGTCAGTGACCTGCAGCTTCACACAATTGCAGTCCTCACAGTAACTGTTCTCCTTTGCTACAGGGGAGAAATCTGTACTTTAGATTCAAAAAGCACTTAGGGAACTAGGGCTTGGGCATGCTCAGTCAGAACAGAGTGGCTGGCCCCCATCCCACCAAGGAGCAAAATCCAGATAATGTTATTTAAAGGGGACAGTAATGTGCTGGCCATGTGGAGTTAGTCAAATTCAAGTTCAAAGTGTGATCTGCTCAACCCTGGCTTGTTTCATCAATTTATTATTTTCAAGGGTGCTCCTGGTTGTGGCTAGTATCAATAAACAGATAAAGTCCAGCTTTACCTGTTTATTGATACCGTCCACAACCAGGATCACCCTTGAAAATGATTACATTAATGAAACAAGCAAGACTTGAGCAGATTGCACTTTGAATTTGTTTATGGTTGGGAAGTGGCTCTATCCTAGTAATTTGCTCCCAGACACACCCAGGGTATATCATAAGGCTGCATTCTATAAATGTAAGATAATGAAGCTGGAGAGAGGTCTTTGCACATAGAGAGAATGAAACAGCAGGACTTAAACTCAGATCAGCAAGGTAAAACTGAAAATGATATATTGTGTAGGACCTAACTGACTAGGGTCACCTTGGGGAGGTGGTTAGACTTATTCAAATCTCAATCGAACGTTGACAATTAAGAAACCCTGTTTAAAGTATAAGCAGGAGGAATAAGAATTTAAATAGAAATCCGTCATCACAGGCCTTTTAGGGCAGTATTGGGGGACACACTGGACTTTGCCTGTTCATGCAGAGCTGGTGCTATTCGTACTAAGTGACATAATTTACATGGGAACGTTGGAATGTTTATGGCAACTAAGTACAAATCCCAAGTTGATACTTTGCTCCTTGGCTGTCCATTGGTAAATCCTAGCCAGATATCCTAATCCTACTGAGGGGAAGGGGAAGGAGGGGCATTGTGCACTGGGTGGCACATTAGAACATGCTTTGTGCACTGGGTGGTACATTTGAACATGCTTTGTGCAAGCAAACTTTGCTCTGCACGTGCTTAAATAGAGCACCCTTAAGGCAGCGGTGCATGCTATGTTACACACTACTAGAGGACTTTGTATGGTGCTTTTCTGAAGTTTTAAATATGGGGCACTTAATGCCTTAGAAATTTCACGCGGAGTTCCAAATGGATACTATAGTATTGGGGAGATGATTCCACGAAGCACAGTAGCAACAACTTTATTAATCCAGACTGCCCTGATTTTCTATGTGCTCACTGTAAAGACTAGATTCAACAGCAGAACATTTTTTGATACACGCCTTCACTCTTGAATTGGACTGGCGTGAAATTTAAGAAGTCTACCTAATGTGTAAACTTTTTATAGGGAAGTAGGTGCTCCCATTGCTAATGGACAACTATGTCAATGTTATTAGCTGTATTTCTTGTCCTGGGACTAACTGCAAGTGGTACTGTCAAGTTTACCCTCCCAGCAACCGATAAATAAATCTAAACCATTTTTATTTAATTTTTTTAGTTTCTGTTACCAAGTAATTGCACTCCTCAATAAACTGCCTGTTTTCAGGCACAGCCTGGGATGATACGAGCAGGATGATATCACAAGGGTTACAAAGATACATCACAGAGAACAAAATGAAATGAGGTGCATCAAATGCAAGGGGTACATAGATACATATACACAGTAGATGCATACAATTTGTTGGCTGAAAAGGACCGCATGGGCCACCCAATCTGCCCAGATGTTCTCTTCCTATTCTGTCTCCACAGACCCTATCTGATCTCTGGCAACCCTCCAGCCTCCCTTCCGCCTATCTAATATACTCCTATGTCTATTTCATGCATGCTGGAACCTCCCCACTGTTTTTGCCTCAACTACAGCTACTGGCAGTCTGTTCCATGCATCCATCACCCTTTCAGTGAAGAAATATTTCCTCATGTCCCTACTGAACTCCCCCTCCAGCTTTATTGAATACCCCTTGCTCCTGGTGCTTGTTCTCATTTGAAAGATACTTCCCTCCTGCACACTTTTAACCTCTTTGAAGTATTTGTAGGTTTCTATCATGTCACCTCTCTCTCTCTTCTCTCTTCCAGGGTGTACATGTCGGATCTTTCAGTCTCTGCTCATAGGGTTTCTCATGCAAACCATGTGCAATTTTAATTGCCCTCATCTGCACTGCATCCACCCTGTCAGTGTCCTTTCTGAGATGTGGTCCCCAAAACTGGACAACGTACTCCAGAAGGCATAATCACAGTAGCCTGGTATATGAATATTACAAAACACTCAAGACATATGAAAAGAACTAGAGATACATAAATACATAAATACAATTTTTCAGAGACTGCATACAGAGGCTATCAGCAATAAAGTTACTAACATTAATAGGGGATACACCAAGCTGTAATGCACATTGATTTTTATCAGAACAGTGTAAGGCTTGTACCAGTACAAGAACAATAGAAGGAGCCAAACTGCGGTACAATGAGTAGCATGGAAGTACAAATAAAGTGCAAATGCAGGTAGAAAAAGAGCAGCACAGTAGTAGTTGAAGGGAGGGGACTAAGCCATGCAGAGTCAAGAACCTGGTGGGAGCCAAGCATAGGGGTGGGTGGGAAATCAGCGGGGATGGTCAGGTAGAGGGTTGCCAGGAGCAGGGGGCAGAGAAGGGTTTTAGCTGAAGCTTAAGGGAAAGGGGAGGGAGAAGAGAAAGAGAGCAGGTTCCACAGTGAGGGAAACTGATAGGAGAAAGCAGACTGACCTGCTGAGTTCAGGTGGGGAATGGTGAAGGTATGAGGGTCCCTGGAGTGGAGTGAATAGGAGGCAGCGGGGATGGGAGAGAAAAGTAACGTGAGGAGAGATATGAAGGAAGAGAACCAAATGAGAATTTGGAGATTAAAGAGGCACAGTGGGACTGGAGATGTGAGGGTAACAGGGGTGGATAGGGAGGAGTAGAGTGAGCAGTGGTGAGTCAGAGGAGGGGAGTTGGTAGCAAAGTGACAGAAGGCAATAGAGAGGGCGTTCAGCCTGGTGAGGGAAAAGTAGGGGCAGTGTAGATCACATCTGCATAGTTGAAAACCTGGGAGAACCATTTTGGTAACCATCTCCATGTAGGCTGGGGAGACAGGCAATCTTTGTTGCAGTACAAGTCACCACTTAATCTAGCATAGTATACACCTTGACTAGTTTTAATTAATTTCTTATTGAACAAATTGCACTGTACATATTGTCTACATGTATTTGTATTTGCACTTCCTCTACCTGGATGGGGATTATTGCCTTTTTCATGCCTGCACAATGTTTTATGACATGTCTTTCTGTGACTTCTTTGCACATTACATTGTATTGTTATCTTTTACCCTCTCCCAGGATGCATATGTATATGAGCTGCTATCACCTCCGAAAGTTCTTCCTGAAAAACTTTTAAAGAAACATAAAAAAATAGGGTAATAAATGTCTTCCAAATCTACTGAGTTCAACGTTTGTCATATACTTTATTAACAATGTAGTTAGTATTCTTGTAGTAAATGGTAATAGACGTTTCTTGTGTTTGCAGCCGAGAGCAAGGGCAGCAAATAACACGATACTAGTATGCACCTAACTTATACCTCTCAGCTGTCCCACGTTACCAGGAACCGTTCCTCATTTTACTTCACGAAAGTCCCTGTTCCACATTGAGAAGATTTGTCCCATATTCAATGCTAAGATTGGCATTTTTTTGCAAGCAAAAATCCATAGTAAATAATGTGAAAAATATATTATTCTATTAACAAACTTGGTGAACATAAAGGCAGGCATTTTAACAGTGTTCTGAGTTTCTAAGTTAAAGTGTCCCACATTTTGAGAGGCAGTGTTCTTTGAGAGGTATGACTTAACCTCCGATCACACTGTTCTTCAAACACCAAATTGGACATCTTCATCTCTTGACTAGATAGCGGATCGCAAGCCTAATTTGCATACGACCGCCCCAGCCTGCATCGATCGGCTGAACGAAGTACAGGGCAAGCATCCACAGCCTGTGAGTGGCCGGATTCGTTATCCATCTAAGGCTGAGCCCCCATATGGTCGACGGGCGGCTGATGGTCGCAGCTGGGGCAGGCGGCGGTGGCAGAGCTGTGTGACTGCTGGGAGGCTGAGACAGTACTTGTGGGGTCAGGAATCATGGACAGCGCGCGGCAAGGAGCTTGACGCGAGAAAAGAAGCAGGCGAGGGCAGAGAAAGAAACTACACAGCACTGTACAGCGCAGTCCTTACTATTACTGTTCTACTCTTGGGTGAGTTTATACAAGAGTGCAGTTTAGCAGCTGGCACGCATTGAAATATGAAAAGCGAGTTAGCCGTTGCTTCACTGGTGTGTGTGCGCGTGTGTGTGTTCTGGGCTGGCCGAGGAAAGAAGTGTCTAAGCATTGCGTCCGTTTGTTATCATCTTACAGTATATCCCCAAAATTGGCTGTGTGCATCTTCGTAGAAAAGCTAGAAAAATGCGTGGCAGTACTGGGAGTCCGCGTCTACTGCAGGTCCAGTTCAGGAGATGTGTCATGAGGTGGTATTAGTTATTAAAGATGGTCCGGATGAACATTATTGTTAGCCTCTCGTAGGGCTCATGTTACAGGGAACCAAGTTACATTTAGTTTGGGGGCTGTTTCATTGCCCGGCTGTTTTGGAACAGGAGTGTAGCCAGAAATTTCAGTTCTGAACACACTGTCTCCAACTTTAACCCCCCACTCCACACCTTTTAAAAATAATTATCAGAGGATCGGTTTTTCATTTTTCTTGTTGGATTTTAAGATGAAAGAATTGTCTAATCTAATCTTAAAACTGGTAATTGGAACATACTTATGGTATATCAATGCCCTAAGTGACATCATTTGAATTCAGACTGTCACAGTCACTAATCAGTGTCCACTTTAAAATGTATCTGCGGCATATACTCCTGCACTCCAATTCAGAATAATAATGCTTAGAAATTACACATGTTTTTGGATAGATACTTAAAATACTTGCTTATACCCTTGCTTTGGAAGGACTAGGTATTTATTCAGTGTGCAGTGAGAGGTTACTGATGCTGGGGTGAGGTTGTTGTCCCTAGTTACAGGACTTCAGTGAGCTCAGGCTGTGTGTCAGAAATGGGGACAACTGCTTACTGTACAGCATGTGGCTGCCCATCTGAAAACTTACATTGTCTACTGTCATCACAAACATACAGTAAGTTCATCCCAGTCACCACACACAATGCCTTTGTAAAATATAAGTGTGAAACGTCTATATTCAAAGTTTTAAGTTTGCAATGCTTGTTTGATTGCCTTTATAAATTGGTGTGCACATTCTCATCTTTAGTGACAGAAATGATTTTATCATACAGTTTAAGAACTAGCATTATGAACAAGCATGGTGTATACTCTGAGGGAGAAAGATGCATATTCTGAAGAGTGTGCTATATTTACAAAAATGGGAATAACTGAACAGTGTTATTTCTATCAATAAAAGGTCATTAGTTCTGGTGAACACTTTGTATTTTACATTATACATACTTATTTATATATACAGAGCCCAAAGGCCATTGCAGAGCAACAGAGATGCACAGTGAAGTCACAGAGTTTCCGAACACCAGCCTCCAATACAGCCTTGTTTGGGATGATCAATAAGTGCCAACTCTTACCAGTGAAGGAACTAGCAGAGATGACCTGCTCCAGCAGCGCCAAGACATTTGGAACGTCACAGGCATCTTCTAAAATGACTGTGAGTGACAGCAACTCTGCCAGTGCAGAGCCTGCCCACAGGAGCCTACAGGAGATCTCAATGCATCTCCCAGATCTCATCCCAAAAAAGACAGAACATGTTTGAGAGGTTTCCCTTCACACAGAAGACACAGGAAGTTCAGTGTTCCAAAAGCACCAAGGAGTACCTCTTGCAGAAGCATAGCAGTGTAAAGGGTAAGTAAAAGCATATGGTTTGACAAATGTTATTCAGGACAGAATCCTTTCTGCTGTTTTATGTTCTCTATAAATTTTAATTTATTCTTCTGTACCTGCAGACATGATGCTCTGTAGCCAGAGTTGAGCAACAATACAACAATATATCTTGACACTTTTGATCTCAAGTGTAGTAGTTCCCTTTTGTGGGGGCTCCTTGGTGGGGATGGGGGCTATTTTAACCACAAGCTCTGAGAAACACACTCTTGCAAATTAATATTTATCACCTAGTCTTTCTGTTTGTTTAATAACTTCTGATGTAAGCTGTTTGTATTGGTGCACATTTCTTTATGTCAGTGCCTTTGTATTCTGCTTTTATTCCATTTCTTTATGTCAGCATCTTTGTATTTTGCTTTTATTCCCTCCTCTCGCCATGTACCTATTCCCCTCCTGCATGTCACATCTAGGAACAAGCTGTTAGCTCAGTGTGCCTTCCTGGCCAATGTTTGTAAATAAAAATAAATTAAAATAGAGACCCTCAAGAAAATGAGGTGTTACATCTCATGTAAGTATCCTAATAAATGCAAATTTTAATAAATGCAAATCATTCAGTTCTGCCAAAAAAAAAAGTTTTTACTCTTTCCAGAAGGTACTGGCATTTTCTCATTGTTCAGAAAATGAAGATCTGTCCATCTAATTCCTAGTAAAAAAAAGTCACTAGTGCGAACAAACTGACAGCCTCTCTTGCAAAAAAAAAAAAAAGTTTCACGATTTACATCTGTTCCCCAAGAAAATCCTGAGGTTTCAAAGAACAGATTTTATTCTGGACTAAATACCAGGAAAGCCCATCTCCTTGCTTATATGTGCCAGATGTCAAACTTAATGAAATTTAAATTACGTGTTTGTAAGGAGAATGTACTTCTCCCACTTAACTCATACTATTGCTCTGGAGGTTTAGTCTGGATCTCCTCAATGCCAAAAAGTAACATCACCCCCTTCCCCTTTTCCATTTTAGAACTCATACAATTCCCTGTGACAGATAATGTGACTATCTAGCAGAGACTGAGCTGTGACATTTTTTCAGTCTTTGCCACAGCAGCAGCAGGCAGAATCCTTCAGGTTAAAACCTAAAGCCACCACCACATTGGATTACAACAGATCCTTTTTGTTACAGGCTTCAAAAGATGTGCAGTACTACTCAGTACTTAGAAACATAGAAACATAGATTTTGACAGCAGATAAGGACCACTTGCCCCACACAGTCTGTCCATTTCTCTACCTATTGGAAAAGCTGCAGATCCTAGTTATTTATTTATTTATTTAGTTTTTGTTTACTGGGTAGGTGCACTAGCCAAGAAATGACTGTTTTTAGGCATGACCCAGGAAAGTATAACAGTCATGAACAAATACATAGCATATGTTACAGGAAATTACATATAGAGCAGGTCAAACAGTCATGAAAACTGAATACATACATCCGAAAAACATAACATGATATCCAAAGATTCACATAGAATCAGGGTAGCCAACTTGCACAGTAAGAGAGAAATAACACAGCAAGGTAATTTGGACAATTGGTAATATTGGTCATAGAAATAAGCATTCCCGAGGCAGCACAGCACAGCCAGGGCAAAACATAACATGATATCCAAGGATTCACATTGAATCAGGGTAGTTAACTTGCACAGTAAGAGAGAAATAACACAGCAAGATAGTTTGGACAATTGGTAATATTGGTCACAAAAATTAACATTCCCGAGGCAGCACAGCAAGACCAGGACAAATTCCCGACTGGGCAGGATGTACCAGCATGGTATTTAGAGGAAAGGCTTGAGTAGCCCACTGAGGAGTATGGAAACTTTAGAGAGGCTAGAGGAGTATGGTAGTGGAAAGTGTGGCAGGGAGCAGCTGGAGGTTGAGGTGGGATTAAGGATTAAGGAGGATCAAAGTAAGTGCAGGTGTCAGCAAGAGACAGATGATGGCGCAGCTCCCTTTTAAATCTGTCATGGGAGCCTGCCTGTTGAAGTGCTAGGGGAAGGGAGTTCCAGAGCTTTGCTGTTAAGTGATAGAAGACACCAGAGCCTTTGGCTGTTTTGCATCTAGGCACATTCAGTAAGGACTTTTTTACCTATCACAGTCCATAGGAGGAGGTTTGAGGTACAATCATCACACCGAGTGCTGAAGGAGTTTTCTGATTACTGAGCCAATCGGGGAGACAAGAGAGTATTGTAGGCAGGCAGAGGGGGAGTGCCAGCCAAGGTCTCTGTAAAGTTGGCAGTGGTGCTTAAGCCAAGGTAACAAGGAGGCGTACTGACAGATAATGTTATAAGTGATGTCCCATTTAAGAAGAGTGGTTTTATGAGCAGCAGCATAGGTGGGAACACCATAAGTGAGGGCAGGAAGTAGGATGCCTCTGGCAATGGCCAGCTTAACAGAAGGAGTTAACATAAAGCTAGTCTTTTAAGCGACTCCCAGTTTTGCATTAACAGCTTTTCAAGCGGTCTGTATATGGAGATTGAAGTCAAGGGATTGGTCTAAAAGAAAACCCAGGTACTTAAATGATGTTACACAATCTATTTGTGTACCTCCTGAGTCTCACACCAGCCAGGGAGGTTAGACATGACCTGAGCTTAGGGGCAGAGCCAAATAGCATGGCTTGTGTTTTCTTAGTGTTGAGTACAAGCTTATGGGCAGACAGCCAGCTTTGTATATTCTTGAAATCTGAGGAAAGGGATGCATTTATGTTGGCAACATTGTTGGAACCTGCTTCTTCCTAACCCCCACCAGAATTGCCGTACGTCCGTCCCATGCATTCTTGAATTCCCCCACTGTTTTTGACCCCATGACCTTCTCAGGAAGGCCATTCCATGCATCCACCACCCTCTCTATGAAAAAATACTTCCTCACATTACCCCTGAGCCATCCCCGCCTTCTATCTTCAAATTGTGCCCCCTGAAAGTAAAGTTTAGTCTGGATCTCCGCAATGCCTAAAAGTAACATTACCCCCCTTCCCCTTCCCCTTTTCCATTTTAGAATGGAAGCAAAGTTTCTAGTTTCCCCTTTCCCTACATTAACCCCCATTTCCCACATGGAGAAGGTGCTGTCTCACCTTGTATATTGAGACTTTAAAGCAGAACGTCATTACTTATTTACAGTTTTGGCCAGTGTGCTGAGAACAGCTGTTTTTCAGATGTGTCTTAGGGGAGAGAGAGCAGGGAATCAGGATAACAAGAATCAGGTATATGAAAAATACAGTGCAGTGCAATCATTCAGATATGACAGTGTTGAACAAATGCAACAGAAACGTAACAATACGATGGTTTCAATTTATGGCACTTTATTTTTTTTTTTTTGTACAATTTATTCTTTATTCGCTGGTCATTGGTGCTGCTCCTGTCACCTAAATGGGCCCAGCCCTATCTTCCCTTGTCTCCAGGTCTTGACTCCTTCAACCACCCATGGCTTACCCACTGTGGTGGGGTCTGTTCTTAGTTGGGCAATATCTTCTAAGTCCTACAGTAAGCTGTATTAACTCAGAAAAACTCATTTCTACTGTGTTCTTAGCTTACATCTCTAGAAGGACTTGATGGGGTGTCACATATTTTGTTTCTCTTCTTCAGTATTTTGAGGGCCACTGTCCGACATTTGCATAATTTAAAGTTGAGATGTATGCTGCCATGTAATAGCAGTATGTAAAGTTTTCTTTCGGGTTAACTGTACCAGCAGCAGTTAGGCTGTTCAGCTACGTTTACTGTTTGGAAATGTTGTTGATCAACTGAAAGCAGAACACAAGCATGAACCAATATGGAATTCATTTGGAGATGTTAGTGTCTCTCAGCAAAGCTGCATAAAACGCCAAGATATAGAACTTTTAATTTTTTATTTTAGTCGTTTAACCAGGTATAGCACACTAAGCTGAAAGCTTTTTTACAGGAACGACCTGGGAGCACAAGGAAGTTAAGTGATTAAATGGCTGCCTTGTTAAATGCTGATGGCATAGCACCTCTGTGTCTATATTATATATGTAAATATATATATATATATATATATATATATATATGCAGTCAAACCCAATTATGACAGACTACACCATTCATACCACTTGTGTCTGTTATAAGCGGGTATCTGAAATAGCCAAGCATAAGTTTTATGTGAATCACAACGCTATCTCAAAGCATTTCAACCACCAAGCTAAGCTGTGGGATCATAGTCCAGCAGCACCTCTGCACCAGCAGTTCTACAGCTTTGCAAAAAAAAGTTTTTAAGTACTCACTTGCAATTTTAGTTAGTGCCCATTTCTTACCTGCTGACTGCTGCCTCCCTGCTCGCTTGAATATTAACCTCTTGAACCACATGAACTGCTGTATAGTATAGGAAAGGTGAAGGAATATGTGGAGTGACCTCTGAGACAGTCTGCTGCTGTATATGTGTGTGTGTGTGTGTGTGTGTGTGTGTGTGTGTGTGTGTTTATGTATTATAGATATATACATAACCAACTGAGAAGTGTGCATAGCAGAACATGACCCCTCACACTGAGGTGTGCTAGTGCACTTATAAAATGGGCACAAAATTATTATATGAGAAAAAGAACATAAAAAAGCTGTAGGCATATGTTTGGGAATAATGCATGGTGATTTTTGTTTTATCTGTATACCTGTGAGTAAAGGTATCAATTAAAAGTACAGTATATACCTACACTAATCAAACAATTAAAAGTATATTCCAGTAGTACATAAAACTCTATAAAATATATATACATATTCATGCAATGGGATGGACACAGGAAGCTGCTGATAACTCCATTTATCACAGCAACTATATGTATAAATAGGTGATGATGACATACGTATTCTATGTATAAATCAAATTTATACATATAGTAAGTGCATTGTCACTGATTTATACATATAGTTACTACCTCACAATCCCACCCCCATCTTCCAGTAGGCTGACTGGCACTACTTCTTCACTTTAAATTCAACAGCACTGCTTGTTGTATGCCTCTCCCATCCCCACCACACACAGTTTTGGCACACTATCCTGTGCCGCAGTGTCATGCAAGCCTGCACATTCACCTGCAAAAACAGAAACTATTTTTTTGTAATGAAACCATCACTCTGTAACCTGCTACACTCATTCTTTGTACCTGTCTCCCACTGGACTGTTGTGCTAGGTCTATGCGGTCGCTGTCTTCTCAAACTCCTCATGTACTGCACAAACCCAACATGTTTTAGGGGGAAAAAAAAGAGCTGCAAGTCACCAGCAACAGTTCCTACAGACACAGAACTGACGCTGGTTAACACTATCCTGCCACTGCTACAACCGCTCACTTAACCCCACCACCATATTTCCCAACATTTTTCTGAAGCTGAATCCATCAACCAAACAGTGGCGATGTAGCACCATTACTGATGACATCACACACCAGATAGGCTCAGGCACCTTGGCACTCCTCCTCCAGGACTGGGTTGCCGAATGCAACCGAAACTAACTAACTTTGTGGAGTTCTATGAATGGATAACATCAGAACTAGACAGGGGAAAGCCTGTGAATTTACTGTTCTTGGACTTCAGTAAGGCATTTGACTCAGTCCCTCACAATGGCCTACTGGAGAAACTGAGGGGGATGGGAGTAGGCCCATTGATGGTCAGATGGATAGGAAACTGGCTGTATGGGCAGACGCAGAGAGTAGTAGTCGGTGGGGAGATCTCGACTCCTAGGGGGGGTCATTAGTGGGGCACCACAAGGCTTGGTCCTGGGGCCGATCCTGTTTAATGCATGTGTCTCCAATATCAGGGAGGGTATAGGGTGTGAAATGAGTCTCTTTGTGGATGACTCCAAGCTGGAAGCAGTGGTTGAGGGGGACGAGGGGAGGTTGGCCCTGCAAGGGGACCTGGGGACCCTGGATAAGTGGTCTCTCACCTGGAAATTAAAGTCTAACTCCTCCAAGTGTAAGGTGTTGCATCTTGGGTAGGGAAATCCCAAACATGAGTAAACCCTGGGAGGAGAGATGTTTGAGGCCACGGAAGGGGAAAAAGACCTAGGGGTCTTGATGGATGCAAGTATGAATAACTCTGAGCAGTGCAGGAGGGCAGCTGTCAAGGCAAACAGGATGTTGGGCTGCATCATAAGGGGGATCACCTCAAGGTGCAGGGAAGTGATTCTGCCACTGTACAATGGCCTGGTTAGACCAAACCTTGAGTACTGCGTGCAGTACTGGAGACCGCACTTGAGGAGGAACATCCAGCTCCTGGAAAGGGTTCTAAGGAGGGCAACCAAAATGATCCAGGGCCTAGAGAATTTGATGTATGAGGAGAGACTAGAGGAGCTTGGCCTGTTCTCATTGGAGGAGAGGAGGGACAGGGGGGACATGATTGAGGTCTTCAATTACTTCAAGGGAATAAATAGGGTAAACAAGGAGGGGATCTTTAGGCTAAAGGAGGGAGGTATCACCAGAGGGCATGGTTTGAAGTAGGGAGGTGGAAGATAAGGGAGGAAAGAAGGAGGAGGTATTTCACTGAGAGGGTGGTGGAACCTTGGAATGCACTGCCTGGTGAGCTGGTGCTGATTTCTACAGTGGAGGGGTTCAAGAGAGGGTGGGACAGGTACAGAAAGGGGATGAAGCAGAGGTTGGCCTGTCCTGGGGGGACTGGGATGGACAACAGGAGAAACAGAATTGGGATAAGGGGGGAAGGCCTTAGTACCCACCTAGGGTTCTGAGGCATGAACAGACTCAATAGACTGTAAGGCCTAATCTGCTGGCAAATAGTATGTTAGTATAACAGCCATGGCAAACAGAGACCCATACCGAGGAAAGGCACTATTTCACAAAAGAGTGCCACAAATGTGTACTAATTAAGAAAAAAATATGCAACACGTGATAATTTCCTGTTACATAAATGAAATATGCAATGGGGACCTGTGTGATATATGATTTATCAGCACTCAGGGTTATCTGAGGTCAAACTGCTCATGTGCAGATAAATCATGTATCATACAGGTCCCCATTGCATATTCCTTATATATACAACACTAATTTTCACTATGCAATCATTAATACTGTGTATGCTTTCATTATTGTATGTCCTGTTCCCTCTCCTCCAGTCTGCACCTGGAAAAGAGCCTTGGCTCAGTGTGCCTTACCTGGTTAACAATTTCCAAATAAATAAATAAAAACACATTAATTGCTACCAAGTACTAAATAAATGAATCAATTAATAGATTAATTAAAATACCTACCAAGCAAATTACACAAGTTCCCTTACCAATAACAACACTAGCCACAGCACACACTGAATGAACTTCTAAACCACAAAAAACTTATCCATGCAAAACCCTCCACAGCTTAACAGTTAGCCTTCAGGCTCATGTCCTTATCTGGGAAGCCCCTTAATGGGTATATTTCCTTGTCTATGACACTTACCCATCATTTATTCTGCATATGTAGGATAAATAATGGGCAAGGGCAGTATACATGGATGTGTACCGACTGAGGGTCCTAATTAGGGCTATATGGCCATGAGCCTGAAGGAGGAGGAGAAGTGGATTTATTGGCTGAATTAACCCCTGAGGTAGGTATACTTCCAAGTGTTCCACCCTTACCCATTGCTTGTTGAATATAATACATTAGGATGGTTATTGTTATGGAGATTGCATTAGCGATCACGTTATGGTACCTGAATGTATCTTATAGCAAGGAGGGAATGGTGTGTGGTGAGTGCAGGTAGGAGTTTGGGGGATTTTGGGGTTTGGGAGGGTTTTGTGTGTCTTTTTTTCCAGGTTCTTTTGCAGCTCATTAATTGGTTTGGCTAGCTTCCTAATGATGTGTTAATTGTGTTGTCAGTATTGTTCCATTAATTGTTTGATTAGTGTAGGTATATAGCTTTAATTAGTGTAGGTACAGTATATAGCTGTAATTGTTTGATTAGTGCAGGTATATAGCTCTAATTGTTTGATTAGTGCAAGTATATACTTTTAACTGATTAGTTCCAGGTATATTGGGAAATAAATGATGGCCTTTTCTATGGGGAAAAGTTCCCATCCATATATAGATATGTGTGTGTGTGTGTGTGTGTGTGTGTGTGTGTATGTGTAAGCAGTAAGACATGACAAGATGTGGGTTATGACTTGATAGGAGAACACCCCAGCTGTGTTATGAGGCATGAGGTGCTTTCATCACCTGGGAAGTGCTCTTATCGGGCCATAACCCACACCTCTGATTGTCTTATTACACTTATAAAATGGGTCCCCCATTAAAAAAAATTCATAAAAAAAAAATCATTAATCTAAATAAAGTGTTAAAAACTATAAAAAAAATCTTGCTAGAAAAGAGGTCCTTGTTGTTTGATGAAAAGGCACAAGAGGGCATGAATCTCTGTCTGTCCCCCCAACAAACATCCTCAAGCATATATTTGTTTTATGCCATCCCACCATCTCCACACACTCAAATACCCTCTAAACTGTATTTCTTTTAAATGTTTTCTTTGTAGGCTGTGTTTTGAGAATGTGAGCAGTTTTGGTGGGAGTGAGCATTTCCCTTGCTGGCCACTGTACTTAGTGCTTTTCTGAGAGCACTTTCCCAATAACATTGGGTGGGTGGCTACCAGCTCAATGTCACATAATGGAAAACCTTAACTTATGCTTATGTTCATGCTCATGGTTAGATTAGATTTAAAACAGTTAATGAAGGAAAGGGTCTCAACTTCGATTTGAAAGCCATGTTCTGGTGGCATATGCAGTGCTCACTTGAGCGCAGTCAGGTTTGTCAACCGGAGCAGCACAGGTCAGATTCTTTTAAAATGTTTTTGCAGAATCATCAGTATCGTATGATAGTAAGCACCTGGCTAAGCATTTGGCTACAGTAAGAGACAGTGTGTGTGAGTAGTGGGTGTTCTCCAGCTCGGCTAGCCAGTCCCACTTTTAAAATCCAGAGGTTGTCACAATGATCTCTATTGTAAAAAGTCCTGAGTGGCTGAAGTGATACCAGACTGCACAGCAAGCACTGATAAGGACATGGGCAAAGCTACCTCTCAGCCAATCAGGACACAGAAAACTCTCTACCCATTTAAAAAAAAAAAAAATATATATATATATATATAAAACATGGTTAGCACTTAAACCAGTTTTAAAAACCATCAGATATTTACCCATATCTGATGGTAACTAACACGACATGTGTAATTACACAACTTACTACAATATAATGAATAACCTATTCACCAACTGTTATAAGTGTAAACAAAATACATACACATTATTGCAACACTTTTAACTTGCTTAACTAAACATGTAACAAAAACCTTACTAGCAAAGGCAACAGCCACCCTTAAAATCCTCAGACCACTAATAATTACAATCCCCAACAAAACAACACAGTAAATGAGAAAAAAAAAAAAATAATAATTACCTGCAAAAAAAGCCCTAGTCTAAACTACAACCACCCTTCAGCAACTCACCAAAATCAATTTCCCTTGATGTTCAATCTGTCTCTTCTAGGCCCTCCATGCTGTTGCTCCTCTACTCCTGCTGCTGCTGCTACCCCTCTGCCCCTGCTGCTGTCGCTGCCTCTTTTCCCCTGCTGCATATCCAGATGCCCCAACCACAAACCAGAAAATGGCCCTTTCGGCTGAACACACTGCCCTGCCATGCCACCAGTAATTGCCGCTGGTGCCATCTGAAAGTTAGAAAGAAAGGAAGTGCAAGCCCTACCACACTCTCTTATATGGATGTAACACTCATGTGCATATGCATAGACACATGCGCACATGCAGCCGTGTGCTCCTCCACTACACTACAGAAAAGCAGTACACTAAGCATATACACCAACGCTACACTATGGAAAAGCACTACACTAAGTGAATGCTCCCCCCACTACACCATGGAATAACACTAAATGCAGAAAAAACACTAAGGGATCCCAGAAATGGCCCAGAAGGAAACAAAACAGACCTATGCAATATATGCAATATATAAAACATCTGATAGGTAGGTCCCAGATATTCATAAAATATCTGACACTTACAGGTATGTGTCAGATTTAGGTATTCTCTCTCTCTCTATATGCGTATGCGTGCGTGTGTGTGTGTGTGTATATATATATATATATATATATATATATATATATATATTATAGGGGAGCAGTAGCACCACTGTAGTTAGGGTTGAGTGCGCAGTTCTATGTTGAAGCCACATTTTTGAACTTTAATAACTTTCGAACTGTTCAGTGGATTTGCATGCATAATCTCTAGGGGTAGGTCTCTTGATGTGGCACATTTCGTGCACATCTGTTGTTGGGTTTTTGAGACACAGAGTATCAAAAATCCATAAATGTATGTGTTTTTGCCATTTCTTTGTCCACCTGTATCTCAGACATGGTTTTAGGTTGTGGTCTGAAATTTTTGGGTAGAAAGTCTTTGCCTCGCAGACGTGCCATTTGAAGGTTTGGCGAAAAAATATGAATCCATTCAGAAGTTATTAAATTGTTAATTTTCCCATTATTTCCTATGGCTACATATTTATACATATCTATGGAGGGATAGGAGCACAGGCCCCAGAGGGTCTTTTGCTCCCATAGACAAATAAGGATATAATTATACTGTCTGAAAAAGTAAGGAAATTCATTGCAAAAAATGTCGTTAATGCATCAGTTAGGGTTGTTACTAAAGTGAAAAAATCAGGGAAACATGGTGTTAGGGTTTCCAACCTCCCACCCTCAGCCTGCAGACACTGACAGGTGTTGGGGGTGTGCCTTGGGGTCGTCAACCCTAATTTTCACCCCATTCTCCTATAGGCAAGGCAAGGCAAATTTTATTTTAAGACACCCAGTCCCTGAGGCTCTGGGCACTGAACACAAAAAATTCAACCAAAAAGATAAATAAAACAACAAACCAGATAGATAAATAGCTAAATAAATAGGTAGCCTGGGACAAAAGCTGTTTACAATATGTTAATACCAGGGCAGTATTTAAAAAAACAGGGTCCGGGAAAGCTTGATTAAACAAGAAGGCCTTGAGGTGGGCCTTAAATACCTCTACTAAAGGGGCCTCCCTTACAGCTGGGGGTAGTGTATTCCACAGGATGGGGCCAGCGATACTAAAAGCTCTGTCAGCGGCCATTTTTAACCTTGTCCTGGGAATTGCAAGGAGGCCTCTAGAGGAGGAATAGAGGGAGCAGACTGAGGCAGCAGGTGTAAAAAGGTCCACCAGGTAACCAGGGCCCAAGCTATTTAGGGCCTTAAAGGTGAGCAAGCCCACCTTAAAGAGGACCCTGCATCTGACTGGCAGCTAGTGCAGTTCACACAGCACTGGGGTGATGTGGCAGTTCTTAGGCTGCCCCTGTCAACAACCTGGCAGCTGTGTTCTGCACCAGCTGTAGCCAGTGGAGGGGTACCTCCTTATACCCCAAGGTAGAGCACATTACAGTAGATAAGCCTCGATGTTACGAAGGCATGCACCAAGATAGGGAGGTCCAGGGCGGAGCTAGGGGCTTGATCCCGTGATATTCCTTAGATAATAGAAACTGGCAAGGACAATGTACAACACCTGGGATTCAAATGTCAGTCCACTGTCTAGGATAACACCCAGGTCAAACACCCTAGAGGAGGCCTTCAATGGTGCAGAACCCAGGAAAAGTCCTGTCTCTGTGCCAGAGGTCATCCTCTCATGCCCTCTGTTTGACTCCACTACCAATACCTCTGTCTTACCGCGGTTCAATCGCAATGCCACTCAAAGCATATTGCCCCCTCATTGGCTCAAATACAATGTGTGGGCAGGCAGAACAATTCCACAAACATGGTGGTTCTGTTTCTCAGTTAGTGTGAAGCTGCCACACCAACATGAGACTCATTTGCCGGGTTAAACCACCAATCTTGTCTACTATTTTTTTTATTTTGTTAATCCGTTATCTGGTTAATCCTGCTGTTACCTTCAAAAATGTGTATCCTGTTCATCCCACTCTTTGTCTGCTGGGCTGCCTTGGAACAAACCTACAGCTAAGCTAACCCGAACTGCAGCACTCGCAAACAGCAAGTTGAAAAAAAAAGAGAAAAGAAAATCCTCATCCATTGGACAGGGAGAGTACCAAACACAGACACACTCTATGTGTTAGAGAGTGTATGAGTCACTGTGTCTGTGTGTGTATCTGTGTCTGCCTGGGCAGTATGGGGTGGGGGTGGGGGGTGGGGTCATCCGGAATGCTACAGTATCTCCTCAGTGTGTGTCTGAGATACATGGGCAGAGAAATCAAGTCGGAAAAAATTGATCCCCAGTAATTATAAAAAGTAAAGTATGGGGCAGTGTATGATACTCAGATTTAATGTGCACTCTCATTGTGGGATGCATTAATAAACCCTTGAGCTTCACTCTCGGGGTTTATGTAGCATCCCACACCTCGGGTGCACATTAAATTCTCATAACATACACTACCCCATGCATTATTCATTCATTGATTCTCTCTCTCTATGTATATATATATATATATATATCTATCTGTTAAAGGGATATGCCATAGTCCGACTGGAAATATCAGTGACATTTCCCCCAAGTGCAGTTTGAACTTATAACATCATGAGTGATGGAACCATGATTGAAGTAAAAGATTAAGCTGCATAGGTAGAAATATTACTGATATTTTCAGTTGGGCCATGGCATATTCAGTTTACGCAATGCCCTGTTTAATTTTTATCACCTTTATCTATTTTTTTATATGGTTATTTTGTTTTAAAAATCAGTTTTGAGCAGTGTTTCAGGATGGCTGAGCATTTCGGTGTGTGATTTTTGTTTTTGATGTAAGTGACATTCTGTCTGCATCACTGCATCAACCCACCAGTGTCAGTACATGTGTTCTGTGAGCTTGCAGTCATAGTTCTGTATTTTGTTTGTGTATGACTTATAATTGTAGTACAACATGCATGCTTTTGTTTTTTTGTTCATGTTCTTGACTGTTTTTTGTGGATTTAGACTTTGTGTCTGTATAGGACTTGGTGCATTTTTTGTAACTGTATTTACAATTCCACAACTAACTCATGAGCTGAAGAAAAAATAATGTGTTTTTCTATTTTTGGTTGGGTTCTTGACTGTTATTGTATTACTCTATATTTTTTTAATTTGGTCATGAGTTACCAAGTGCACACTCTATCTGTTTTGCATATGCTGAGTTTGCTGAAGTTAGTTTCAATGGTTTTTCAGCATAGTCACAAAGGTTTTTTTTCTAAAATACTAATTAAATTGTTTTGCAAGTCAGCATCAGTCTTCTCATTAGACTGTCTTCTTACAAACCACACAACTCTCAACCTCTACAGTTAAGTATTTTTTAATGTTTTTAGCTTTTAAAGTTTTTGTTTGTGTCCAACTTTAACTTGGAAAAGCATTTGCATTTTTTTGGCTATCTTTTCAAGTGGTTCTTGCATGCACAAGATTTAAAAACTTTGACGCTTTTTTAACTTAAAGACAACAAAACATTTCATTCTGAAACCACTGAAATACTATTTTCTGGATCCAGTTCTAACGAACCTGTACATTTCACAATTGGTATCTTTGTACTTTGTTTGCTATTTGTGGGCAAACAAAAGTCTCAGATTGAGATATTTTACATAAATTCACAAATTAATTGTTAACTTTTAAACTGTCAAATGAAATTTACCAGTGACTAAAACTGCCAAGATATACACTAACTTCATCCTAACATACAGATGCTCTTGTGCCTCTATAATATGTACACACATATCTATCTAGCCCTATCTATCTATCTATCTATCTATCTATCTGATGTGGCATGGACTTAATACAAATATGTTTAATATTTTATAAGTGGTCTGTGACCCCTTGACATCATGGGTGATGAAGCCATGAGTGATGTTAGGGGGGTCACAGTGCACAAGGAAAAGTATTGTGCATATTTTAAATAGGCCCATGCCATGTTTGATTTAAACAATGGCATGGGTTTGTGTGGTAAAACAGTTAGATGTGCTGCTGTTACAGTGAACTTACAGTTTAAGTTCTATAAAAAGAACCTTCCGAGTACAATCAAGTCTTGGTATTAAAGTATGCCAGGCTTCTATTCTGAAGGATCTTCTGTGATAATACCTGCTTTGTCATTTACCTAGCAAGAGAATATCATAATGTTCTTACAGTAGGTCCCTGACAAGCAAAAATAACCTTGATATGTTTGACTTTTTATTTACACTGCTATTGTATACAATGACTATGAGACTAAAAGTTGTCCAATAAATTAATTTATTGTTATGGCATATAGAGCTGGTGGGGAAATAAATAATTTACTTTCATTCCAGCTTATTTAACAGTAAACATTTTCATTCGAGCTGCATCAGCTGTGTCTAGAATCATGTAGCATGGTTCTACATTCCAGACCACCTTACCATCCCAGGTGATGTCATTGAATAGCTGATATATGCTATGGGCTGACGTTCATGGCTTTGCCACTCATGAGGTCAATAGAGGTCAAAACCTGAAACTTAAAATACATAATTTTGAGGCAGCCCATTGCATGCATTTACTGCATATGTTTACGTGCATATTATGTGCATATTATATCTATCTATATATATATTTATATATATATATATATGTGTATGTATTGAGATGATTGGCCCAATAAAAAGTGATAGCCTTCTGAAAATGAAAATATATCAATATCTTATCTTGACACATTATGTCGTAGTGATATCTTTCCTTGTACCACTATGTCATAGCGCATTGTTACAAAACACCTTTCCTGGTGTTGCTAACAAATAAGAGAAAAATGTAAAAACAAAAACAAGGTGCTGTGTCAGCATGTGGTCTGAAAGCAAAACAAAATGGTAATATTAAATGCATGCTGAAAATAGAAAATAGAGTTAAAAATCTATGTTTCGACCTTAGGTCTTTTTCAGGAAATATCTAAAAGAGAAAAATGCAAAGTTAGTTAATAAGAGGAAACTGCCTTACCTCCAGGGAGCTCCTCTGTGACACTTTCATAATTTTCCACACTGATCCAATATCTGGCCCTCTTTAGTTACGAATGTTACTTTGAATTGGGCCCGGATTTGGAGGGACCTGCATAGGTATCATACCCAAGACAGGCTCAAGCTTACCCAATATTATATCATCAACAATATGTATTACACACCCAAGAAACTCTATCGACTCAAAAGATTGGCTCTCTCAGTGCACTAGGTGTTTGCAGGAGAGGGAATCTTTACATATTTTCTGGCAATGTAACAGGTAGCCCCACCTGGTCGGCCATCCAAACTAATTTAGATCCCCTACTGGGCCTTACTACCTTTTTACTCCTGAAATATGCATTCTGGGGACTATAGTGCTATTGATTGTGTGGAGCGTCATACCATATGGCCCTGGTGGCTAGTGCAGTCAAGAGATTAGTCCTTAGGCATTGGACTGACCAATTGTCTTTAACCTATCCGGAGTGGTTGACAGAGCTTTCGGCATGTCTCAATGTTGAAAGACTAACTGCCAGTGTGCGGAATCGTATGGACTTATTCCAGAAGAGATGGGGGAAGCTCTATGCTCTTTATCTGCATTGCTGATTTCTTGGCTCCCTCTCTGATGCCCACAATAGCGTCCTCTGTGATCTTTCACCTTGGTTGTTTAAGTAGAGCCCTCCTTGAGATCGAAGTGCCTAATCGGTTTTGTTTCTCATGTATATTCTAGCGGGCACACTAGGGTGGAAGGGGGGATGGGAGGGGAGGGTGGGAAGATGGGGGGTGGGGGTGTGGGGTTGGAGGTGGGGTGGTTGTGGGAGAGAGGGAGGGCAGGGTGGTTGTGGGTTTTCTTTCTCTATTATGTGTTTTGCTTTATACCAGATGGTTACTATTGACTGGCTGTCTCCAATGTTATTGTGGGTTTTGGTTTTTTTATGTTTGGAAATTAATAAACTTGAATTTCAAAAAAAAAAAAAAAATTTTCCACACTGCCCCCCCAAGGAAGGTAGGGGATCGTAATTTGCCTCCAAGGGGCTAGATGCCTGATCCCTTCCACTTCCTAATCCTGACTCTGCCCCCGCACTCTGGCATTTTGTGACATCTGTATAGGGACAGCACGGGACATACTCCATTGAAGTCTATGGAATGTGGTTTGCAAACTGTTTTTTCTGGCTGTTCGACTGGACAGTTGGTGAAGTGGGAGCCTGGGTTCAACTAATAAGGCTCGTGTTAGTTAAACCCGGGCTCCAATTTCACCAAATGTCCAGTTTAGCAGGCACAAAAAGAGTTTGTAAGTAATGCTCCATACATGTCAGTGGAACATGGCCCTGTGCTCTCCCTATACAGATGTCACAAAAGGTTGGACTGCAGGGTTGGAGCCTTGAGGGGCAGCATGAAAAACTATGAAGGTGCCACAGAAGTTCTCCCATGGAAGTAAGGTATCTTTCTGTTATTTACTTCATCATACAAAAATTATTGAGAAATGTTCACATTAACTCATTCATGTTTAGAGAGTGTTTAGCCTCAGTAGCAGTACTAACAATATTCAAATGTGAAAAACTTTAAAATGAAAAATGATAGCATGGTACTGTGAGCACAAAAGTTATCCAGCAGAAAATATCTATAGAATGAGTGGTGTTTCATTTATAGATACCTTTTAGATTTTTTTATAAGCATCAAAAAATGGCAGAAAATTAAATTTGTTTTCACTTTTTCGATTAACAAATGTGAATAATTTTAAAAAGAAAAATGATAGCATGGTACAGCATGCACAGAAGTTATTCAGCACAAAAGTATCTACAAAATGAGCGGTATTTCATGTATACATACTTTTTAGATTTTTTTATAATCAACAAAAATGGCAGAGAATTACATTTTTTGTTTACTTTTTCAACAAATGCCCCCCAAAAAAGCAAAAACAAAAAAATTGTACATTAAACTTTTCTATTATCTACTAGCCATAATGTCAAGCTAAGGGGCTCAGGGAGTTAAATGGAAGTAGTAATAAATCTTGGAAACTACTCTCGAACAAGTACAGTAACTGTAACTGTAACTGTAAAAGAAGCCAAAAGTTAGTCACACATTTCTAAGTCACAAGCACTTTTTTACACATTACCAATCATGTTTATCCCAAAACATATGCCTCTATAAACAGAACATGACATGGCCTGACTGAAGACATAGTTATCTTCATGAGAAGTCAATGATATTAAGATATCTCACTCATGGCATATCATAATTGAGTGCGCTGGATGCTTGTGAGATAGGACTGGGGGAAAGTGGTGGCAGCCTGTAACAGGGCCGTTACCTCAGCCCTTGTTTCAGTAGCACCGGTTTGTGTATGACACAGGCTTTCTTGCTTGAGGTTCCCATGGTTTGATGTGGAACTCAGAGAGCTGAAGACCATGGATTGGAGGTTGGAGAGTGGCTGTTGGAGATCCCATGCTGATGGAGACAGGTTGGATTTGAAAACTCATTATAATGAGTATCAAATGGCAATCTCCCATAAGAAGGCATAGTTCCTGTCCAGGGGAAATTTCCGCAGCAAAGAACAGACCAGCTCAGCTCTTCTGGATGGTAGACAGCTTATCCAACCTTCTTGTCTCCAGCCAGTGAGAGCATTGTCAGCTGTTAAATATGAAGAGTTTGCTCTGTTCTTTGCTGACAAGGTGTCCTCCATCAGGATGGATATTTTTCAGAGGGGTCTCAGTAGGTGTGTGGTGTTGGATCTGAGGTCAGTAAAAGCAGTCCTGATGTCTGGTGTGAGTTTATCTTTGTGGTGGGTGGAAGAGGTTAGGGAGGTAATATTGAAACTGTGGCCCACATGATGTTAACTGGACCTGGGCCCAACATGTCTCTTAAAGGGGTATATGAAGTTCACGGGTCCAGTGTTCGCTGAGATGATCCGGTGCTCACTCTCAAATGGGGTATTTCCCAGTGCTCTTAAAGAGGCACTGGTGAAACCTATTTTGAAGAAATCATCTTTGGACTAAGATTGGACCCCGATTGTCTCGCAAACTATAGACCTGTCACTAACCTTCCCTTTCTGGGTTATTGAAAAAGTAGTGGCTGTGCAGCTCAAGGCACATTTCGCTGCCTTTGACATCTGTGAGCCACTCCAATCTGGTTTCCGGTCCAAGCACAGTATGGAGATGGCACTAGTCAGGGTGCATAGTGGTCTCCTCAGGATGAGAGATAGAGGTGAATGGTCAATTCACATTCTACTCAATCTTTCTTCAGCATTTGACACCACGGATCAGGAGGTGTTGTTGGATCACCTGGGGAACCTCTGTGGACTTGCTGGTACTGTCATCAACTGGTTTGAGTCCTTTCTCACAGGCAGAATGCAAAGGTTGGTGAAGGGAAATTATTCCTCCTGCCTAAAGCCCCCGTTCTGCAGAGTTCCCCAGGGCTTGATACTTTCACCCGTGTTGTTTGTGGTGTACATACTGTCCCTGGGGATATCATTAGATGTTATGGGGAAGGGGGTTCACTGCTACACAGATGATACCCAACTGCACATGTGATTTGCAACAGGGACACACGGTGCAGTTTCTGTGCTGAACTGTCTGGCTGAGATCCAGGACTGGATGTCCTCCAACTGGCTGAAGCTTAATTCAGACAAGATGGAAGCACTGGTGATTGAAACCTGATCATCGATGGGGAGCTGGGGTGGTAGGAGAGGTGACTGGACTAGTGCTTGATTCATCTTCTCCTGCCACCTCAGTAAAGTTGAAGAATTTGGGTGTTATCCTGGATAGTGAGCTGATACTAGATGCTTTGGTGTTGTCCATGGCCTGAAATGTACTATTTTAGGAATATTTCCTGGATTAAATCTTTTATCTCCCCTATAGCCTGTCCTCACTAATACATGTTTTTATGATATTCAGACTTGATTATTGCAATACCTTTTACCTTGGGCTGAAGGGAGGGACCCTATGTCACCTGCAGCTGGTGCAGAATGCTGCGGCCAGGTTGTTGATGGGCCTACCTTGGTCTTGCCATGTGACTCTGATCTTGTGCCATCTGCACTGACTGCCAGTGAAGTGGTGAATTTCCTTTAAGGTTGGTTTGCTGACCTACAAAGCCCTACATGGCCCTAGCTAGCTGCTGGACCTTCTGTTGCCTCACCAGACCTCCCGCTGTTCCTCTGAGGTGGGCCTCCTTGAGGTTCTTAGGGTTTAGTTGAAATCTTTTAGTGAGTGGGCCTTTGACATAACTGGCCTGACCCTGTGGAACTCAATTCCAAAATCACTGAGGGAGGCCCCCCTTACTGGAAGCCTTTAAGAAGGGTCTGCAGTCCCATCTTTTTACAACAACTTTTTATTTACTTTAGCTTACTGACTATTTATATTTATGTTTAGAATATTTGACCAAGTTTATTATTGATTTAAATTAGTTTAATTTTAATATTGTAATAATTAGAATGTGTCTCTGTTTTGTTCATGTAATGTTATGGTGTTCTATAATGTACAGCACCCAGAGCCTACGGGAACGGGCACTATATAAATAAAAGTTTACTTGCTGGCTTGCTATCATTAGCTTCTCTTGAAGATAAATATATCTTCAGTCAGGCCATGTCACATTCCATATATATAGATATGTATATGTAAAATAATTGCATTTTTGAAGAAAAACCTTCAAGGATGTATGTGATGGCCCTTTGAATGGATGGTCCTTGGAGTTTGGAAAATATGATATAGCTTTCTTATTTGTTTTGCTCTGAACTTGTGAGATATAACTGCAGCGCTGTCAGCTGCTGAGCTGTTATTTTTGTGTTAACATTTATGGAACATAGAAAAAGCTGAGACACATGTTTTGTGGCTAGATTTATCACCAGTGTTTCAAACCACTAGCCGACTTGGCCTAAAATCCAATGAAAAAAATAGTACATAATCTCAGACTTTATTGGTGTTTTCCTGTTGAAGCTGGTGACATTTAGCAGCTCCAAACCAAAGACGTTTGGACCAAACTGCAATTTTCAGCACCAGGCAGTAACCCATGTGGTTTGTGTTTATAAGCTGATACTCAGCGGCCTGATAGGGAACCATTTTTGAATGGAATCTGTTTAACTGGAAAATGTGCAGTTCCCTCGTGTCACTGTTAGTCTTTAACTGAGTTCATCAAACTTTATGGTACTTCTTTCATGTGACTTTCAGAATATTGTACTTTGTTTATATACTTTTGCTGGTAGTTTATTTGAATGACAGTTCTTTGGTCACTTGTGAGGCAGTGTGGTCTAAGTGGTTAGAGCACCAGCTTGGAAACCGTAAGATTGCAGAGTCAAACCTATCTAGAGCCAGATACTCACTGTGTGACCTTGGGCAAATCATGTAACCTCCCAGTGCTCCAAACCACTTAACTGAAGAAATGGGTAGAAGCATGACCCCACTGAAAAAGAGATGTTGCATCTCGGCTGGGATATCCTGGGCAAATAAAATACAAAACAAAAAACAAACAAACAAAAATCAAATAAAATGGATAATAATGTTGTTTGCACCTGGATCAGCTTCATACAAAACACATTTTGTGAGACTGTTAGATGAGGAACTGGGAAATAGCAGGTTAAAACCCCGCTAGAGCCAAATGTGTAATTATCCTTATTTTGGATTTATTTTCTAAGTTATTTTTTATGGTCTCATACCATTTTCAGCTCCATTTATTAAGGGAAAATAATAATTTTGGGATGTCGTAGTCAGACGTACCTCTTTGCATAGGATTGCCTGTGTGATCTGTAAAAGACCCTCCTTGTTCTACAAATGCAGAACTTCTATTGATTAAAAATTAGTCAGAAGCTCAGTGTTTCAAGTAAACACACCATAAGGTGCTTAGGGTCTAACAGGAACAGATGACCATAACATTCAGGTAATTTTTATTTCTGAGTATAGATTGCATTTGGACTTACTGTAATAATATGCGTGTGTTTAAAATAAGCAGTAATGGTAGTAATAATGTAAGGCAATAGGAAAATGACTCACGAGCAATTTTGTACTGCATGTAATGTACATGAATACCCGGTTACACACAATTCCCTCAATTCAATTACAAGCTGAGTGGACTGGAAAACTTCTTTATTAGAAAGCAAAGAAACACTTAGGTAAATCCCGCAGCACAGAATGACTCCTCAAGGAGTCTTACGCTAAGAACTTGAACTAATAATCACTACTTACATTAAAGTGCACATACGAGGGGGGAGCTGCTGTACCTTATTTTTGAGGTACCATCCTTTGAATGGGACATTGAAAGGAGGCCCTGACTACTATTTACAGTGCTTGTCTAGTTGAATGTTAAAAATATATCATGGATTTTTTCAGTTTGGGTGGGGGATTACTCTAGTGCTCTTACCAATATTCCTTCTCACTGTAAACCTAGCTCCAATCATGCCTTAGTCAATGACTGTGTATGTGGCAGGGGTTGGAGTCGGGTGATGTAGCAGAGCTCCTGAAGGATGCCCATCTGTATACAGTTATTCCATTTTCTCTTTGGCCCCCCATCATGTTACTAATTCGTTGGTACTTTACTTACATTGGTTGTGAGGGGCAATATACTGACCACTGGGTGGTTCTTGACTGGTGGGTAAATAGTGTGTACTAACCTCCCCTCAGATTACACCCCTCTGGTTCCTCAAGGCTCAATCCTTGGCCCTCTACTGTTCTTCATTTTTGTTAATGACCTCCCAAAGCACTGCAGGAATTGTCATCTCCATATGTATTCAGATATTCCATACTCTACTACAGAGCTTAGATCCTCTGCTAGCTGCCTGGTATAATGGTAGCACCCCACCACAATGACATTCCAACAGCGAACACCACCACAGCGACAAATCACACCAGGTCGAGACTGGTTGCTGTGGTGGTCTGCCATCTGCTGACACAATGATTCTTGGTGTTGCACCCCCACCCTGAACCAACTCCGACTTGAAGTTGGTTATTTAGAGATGGGGGTGCAGGGAGCAAAGCCCCCCACAGAAAAACACTTTGTCGGGATGGGAACAATGCCGACTATTGGCATTGTTCCCGTCGCTGTCAGGGGTGTTGACACCGAAGGTGTCATTGTATTGACATGGAATCTGGTCGAATATCCCAGAGTTAATACCCCTGACTTTTTTTAAGCCTTGTCCCTGATTTATGAGGCAGGAGGTTCAGAGGTATGACAGGGACAATGGCAACAGTCAAGGTATGTACAATAGGATTGAAGCAACAGATGTAACTAGCATTAAACAGGTGTCAGCAGTAGATATACAATATGTTAGAAACATCAGACAGATTCAGCTCACAGTAAAATAGTTACCATTGAGTAAGGTCAATTAAACACATTTAATTAGAACAGATACATTGAGCTCCAGATAAGAATTTATCCATGAAGTGCTTCTTGAAGATAAGGGGGTGAGACAAGGGCTTGAAGATTTTATGGCAGGGAATTCCAGAGTTTGGGTGCAGCATATGAAAATGCTCTATGATCCATTTCTGTATTAAGTCTGGGATATTCTACCAGGTTCCACGTCAGTACAACGACACCTTTGGTGTTGACTCCCCTGATGGCTACAGGAACAATGCCGACAGCCGGCATTGTTTCCATTGGTACAAAGTGTTTTTCTGCAGGGGTGTTCGTCCTCCACACCGCCCCATCTCTAAACAACCAACTCCGAGTCGGAGTTGGTTCGGGTGGGGGCGCAACACCGTGAGTCGCTGAGTCATCAGACAGCAGAACACCACAGCAATGGGAGGGTAGGGAGGGTGAAGCCCCCCCCTCAGAAAAACACTTTGTCCCGATGGGAACAATGTTGTTTCAATGTTTTGACGGTATACCTATCATATACCACTGTGCAAACAAAACCACTCTGCTGGCTCTGGATTGTTTGTACAACAAGATGTGCAGGTTCATCCTCTCCTGTCACTGATCTGCCTATCATTGTCTGCTGTATGACCAGCTGAATTGGACAAGTCCCTGAAGCAGACATGACAGCCACTGGCTTTCTTTATTATACAGCTGTGCCAAAGGAAAAGCCCCTGAGTATCTTGTAGCCCTCCTCACACAGTTAAGCAGTGCCTACTCACTCCATTCAGCAGCAGCACTTACCTTCTCAATCCCCAGGCTGAAGCATGAACTTAGTCACATACTACCAAAATGAATCGGTTACTCTGTTTACTTCTATATAAGGGGCCAGTCACATCCATTGTAATTCTCTCAAACAGTACATCTATTAATTGTAGGGGCTGCGGGGGCACCTTGTCTCTCTTAGACACACTGAGGCTACTTTGTGACATTCAGCACACGACCTGCAATGAGTAGCCACATCATCATGGATTCCAGGCCAGTAAAACCTGTACAGCATCCTGGCAAGGGTGTGATCTCTCCCTGAGTGACCAGCCATAGGACTATCATGTGCTATCTGTAACAGCTCATTTCTATACTTCTTTGGGATGACCAATTATTCTACCTGTTCGTGTGTCTGAAAAAGGACACAAACTCGGTACAGTAGTCCATTATGCTTTTTAAACACGTTCCCCCTATTTTTGTTTCACCCGGGCCCCACCTGCTTAAAGTAACCCTGGAGAGAAACATTAGTTTGTTCAGAAGCAAAATCACAGTCAGTCATCAGTCTGGTTTCAGTATTTTCATACATTAACCCCTTATGTCCATCAGTCTTTTGTTGCTGCAGTTTTTTCAGGCATCTTCTTTCCTGCCAGGATTTCTGGATCTTGGAGCTGGGCTGAAACAAGTCTTGATCAAAGTTACCAAAAGGAAAACTGCCCTCATCATCCGAGTTTTTCTTTGCCTGTGCTCTTGTCATCACAGCTGCTGAAACTGCAGGTTTTTCTCTCTCTGTGATTAACTTAACAAAGCCTGGAACAGTTATCACAGGTACAGGTAACTTTGGTACCACTCCCACTTTCATTTGCTACTGTCCTCCCAGGGACCCCCATGAAACTGAGATGGTGTATGTCATGGGGCTATCCCGGTTGGAGTAGTTTCAAATAGGTAACTAAAAAGATAAATTAAGAGGATATAATAAGGCTAAACATCCAAATTAAAGGGAGGAAGTGTTTAACTTCAAAAAGGGGGAAAAAGAAAATTAGGCATCTTCCAGCTTTGCATACATGGAAGTAAAAATAGTTGATTTTTCTGAACAAAAGGGTATTTAACGTGTATGTTTTATATTCAAATCAAAAATATTGATCCCTCTTAAAGTATTGATTTTCATAATTTTGAACACGGGAAATGTTTTGACTTAAAAATAGGAATGAATTCCAAAGTTTTTTGGGTTATTGTGTTTCTGCAGCCATCTGCCCATCTTACAGGTATATACCCTGGATCAGGGTCCTCTATCAGGCCAAAGCCATCATTCCGGCGGTGACTGTTTATTTTTTCTCTCAGTTTTTTTTCTCCCTTTCTCTTTCCCCAACCCCATGGTGTGGGCAATTATCATTTTCACCTGTGCAGCCACAACACACTTTTGGAAACGCAAGCTCCCTCTGGCCCTCCTGCAGGTGTCACTGTGGCAGCAGAATCCACTGCCAGCCCTCCCCAGGTGGAGCACACTACCATGCATCATCTCCTCCTGCCCAAGGTTGCTACCCAGTATGACTTATTGAGTCGGCCCTTAAATCCAGGTTGCCTGCACAGCAGTGCAGCACACTACTGCTGGGCCATTGAGATGACCTATGACCCCCAAGGTTTGACATGTGGAAGTTTTTGACTTTCAACAAAAATATACCCGAACCACTTAGGGTACGGAAGTTGGTTTCAAGCTATTTGAATAGAGACTCAGAAGTTTATATATAACAAAATCCATCACCCATTGTAACATAGTAATTTAAGGTCAGCAGACACTGCGTCCATTATGTCCACCCTAGTTATAAAAAAAGGGAAAAAAATGTATTATTTGCAAATATGCATAACAATCCTGATGGCTGAAATGTAGCTTGTAAGTGTTGAAAGATGCTTGCTGATTGTGTTATGTTTCACCGCTGCATAATACAAATGGATTTTGGATATGAAAGTTATACTTATTTGTTCAAGAGATTAAAACTGAACTACATTATATACTCTATTGTATATTGGCCATATCTGGGAGCCCCATGATAAGTCACTAGTGTAAAGCCAGTCTCTGTGCATGTGCAGTGCATTCTAGTGGAACCTACAGTGCACATAATTCAGTTGCTTGAGCATGTCATTACAGAACCATCAAATACAGCACGTCTTGATTTTATGCAGTGTATTTTGCAGACACTATCGGAACAAAGACGTTGTCAGATGGAAACAGACCTAGTGAGCCATTTAATTTTTATTTTTTACCAGGAGGTGTACTGGATTAAGAAAACCCATTTTCGGACACACTTGACATAAAAACTACAGTACTGTCGATACATTCTAGTCTGTTCTCAGTTCTTTGGACAGTCACATGCTAAAGTTGCCTTAGCATATTTCTTCTCAATGCTAGAAGCCTTCTTCCAAAGCTCAGCCTCCTGTCTGTCTGGATTTCACAACATTCACCCAGCATCCTCTCTATCTGTGAGTCCTGGTTCTACTCCAGAATCCCAGACTCTAGTCTGTCCCTTCCTGACTATCATCTTTATAGGCAGGACAGGGGAAATGGTGGGGACAGTGATGCCAACTATGCCCATCAGAGCCTGTCTTGCAACATAGCTTTCAGTGTGGTTGCGTCTTCCTCCCATTAATTCCTTCTGGTCAGGCTGTCATTCCCCTTCTCTGTGCCCATCTTCATTGGGGTTTTCTATGCCTCACCTAGAATATCACCCTCCTCCCTGGTAGATTCCCTCTCTACCACCACTTAGTCCTCTGCCGGTGAACTAATTTTGTTAGGGGTCTTTAATGTCAGTTGGCTCTCCTTGGCCTTCAGGCAGACCATCCACAAGGTTGAGTCCCTAAATCTCACACAGATTATCAATGAACCCACCCAGCTCAATCCCCACTCTTATAACTACTCTCACCTGGACTGGATTCTCTCCTCTCACCCGAATTGTATTGTAGCTGCAGGAGTCCTGCTGGATGCTTTTAGTGACTACTGCATGGTGTCCTGCATTAGGATGATCCAGTGTCCATCCTCCTCTCCTAAATACATCTGGACCAGGTCCCCCCTCTCACTCAACACCTGTGCTCTCTTGAGTGCTTTTGCTGCTGCAGATTGGACAACCATACCCTCTATCTGGATATTGGCATTGCCCTCTCTCTGTTTTATTCCAAATTCTCCTCTATGTGGGACAGTCATGTCCCACTTAGAAAATCCAGGATCAGAAATCACCATCATGCTTGGATTACCCCTGAAATCGTTGACCTGTACAAGTCCCTTGACCTTGGCTTGGCATGTTTCAAACTATCTCACTCTTTTCCTGACCGCCTGTTATACAGAACCTATCAGGAACTCCTGTACTAAGGCTGGGCAACAAAATCATAGTATTTCAAGGTCAACCTTCATAACAACCATAACGCCCCCTCAAAGTTCCGGAAGGTAATTCACTCCCTTTTTGACCATCCCACACAGTCCCCTCCTCTGGTCCTTCTTGTATAAATTGTTCACCAGGGTCTGACCCCTCCTCTGTTTCTGCTCATTTCACTGAGTTCTTTACCATTTGTGCACTCCCTTCCACTCACCCTCCAGTCTTCTCCACTCTGTCTTATATTCCCTCTCATCTCTCTTCCACTGGTTTCCTCTTTCCTTCTGTTACTACCCTGGGAATCCTTGTTGCCCTTTACTCCTTCAGCCTGCACAAATCCAGTCCTGACACACTGCATCCTAAACTACTCCAAATCTCTGCACCTGCCATAGCACATTCACTGACTCACCTACTCAACCTGTCCTTCTTCCTTAGTCTTGGAAGTTGGCCAGAGTTCCTCCACTCCACAAGGGGGGAGGGAGCCTTATTCCCCTGGTAACTTCTGGTCAATCTCCCTCCTCCCTTCCCTTGCTAAACTGCAAGAGAAGTTTGTCTACACTAGACTCTCTGATTTTCTATCCACCACTGATTTCCTCTCCCTGTTCCAGTCTGGCTTCTGGAAGAATCACTCAACTGTCTCCTCCAGTCCCTGCTGTGTGTAACTGATTCTGTCTTCTCAGTGATGGATCAGGGTCACATCACAGTTGCCACTTTCATCAATCTGAGCAATGCCTTTGACTCAGTGTCCCACCCTCTCCTCCTGGATAAGCTGAGTGCTGCTGGCCTCTCAGCTCCTGCTGTAGACTGGATCCATTCTTACCTCCCTGACCATTTGCAGTTAGTACAGGTTGGTAGTGCCCTGTCACCTCCACTTCCCATCCAGGCTGGGGTCCCACAGTGCTTCATCCTGGGGCCCACCCTGTTCTCCACCTTCCTTAATGACCTCCCCATAGCTTGTGCCAACTTGCATATCCATATGTATGCAGATGACACTGTCATTTACACCTCCAGTCCCTCCACTACAGTCATGGAAGGTCTGTTTCAGCAAGACTTCCACAATGTCCTAACTGGTTTCTAGTCCAAGTGAACACAGAAAAACTGTACCATGACCTTTGGCACCAGCCAAAAATTGGCCAGGCTCCCAACTGTGCCTGTCATCTCCATTTTGAATGGCACTCCTCTTGAAGTGATTCATGCATTCAAATACCTCAGTGTGTGGCTAGAAAGCAAACTTGACTTCTCTGCCCATAGTGACGCCATCCACGCCAAGCTTCGCCATAAACTTGGTGCCTTGTTCTACAGTAAAGACTATCTCTGCAGGCATGCCATGAGCTTGTCACCAGAATGGTGCTCCCAGCCTTTGACTCTGTGGCTGCTGTCTATGGCACCACTCCCTCTGCCTCTCTGGCCACACTCTGCAATGCCTTCTATCATTTTGCTAGCAATTCTTTCTCTCATACCCACCATTTCTCACTCTACTCTGCCTTATCTATTCTTCCTCTGCCTTCACATCACCAGAACCACTTTGCCTTATTCGTATCCAAATACTGGTTTGGGTCACTTCCCTCTTACCTCTCCTTACTCCTCTTCTCCATTCCCTCTGCCTCCTGCTCCCTCTGTTGAAGGGATCCTCGTACTTTCACCATTCCTCATCCCTGCCCCTCTGCTGGGTGGTCAGCCTTTTCCTATCATCTACTTTCATTCTGAAACCTACTCCCATCCTCCCTCCATTTGACAGCCTCCCTTATTTCCCTCAGATACCAGCTGAAACTCATTCCTTCCCTTCTTGCTCCTGTCTTACCTACCTAACGCCCCCTTATGTTTTCCTTCTACCCCAGTGTAGGTGTGACTGAATTACTTGTTTTTTGCTGCTTGCTTTTAATGTACTGTAACAAAAAATTGATTTACCTGCCTGCTGGCGACACCAAGAGGGCTTTCTTGGCAGTGCCACCCTCAGCCAAAGGTAGCGGGCTTAGCTGACAGTGGTAACAATTTTGAGCTGTTCGTCCCAACAGCTGGATGCCCAAAATGTGATGTGGAGCCAGCCACTCACAGGAGTGAGAAAGTGCCTTAATAAAAGGGAGGCACTGTCCCCCCAGAAAAGATATGACAGCCACCACCCAAAGAAACAGATTAAAAAGGGGCACCAAGATCTGCTAAAAATAACCATCAACAGACAGAATTTAGTAAAATAAATAGCCTTTATTATTAGAAGATAAATGGCAATGCAATACAAAACTTTCAGTGCAATCAAGCATATTACTGTATCATAAATGGCAAAGCTTATCACTCTATCATAAACAGCAAGGTTTATCACTCTATCATAAACAGCAAGGCTTCTCGTGCTATCATAAATAGAAAGAGGCTACTCCCCAAAGTCCAAAGGAAGGGAACAAAAGGGCAAGGTCCTATCTCTACCATTCTGGAAAACTCAATGTCACAGATAGAGGCGATGGGCAATTACCAGCCCTGAAAAGAGCTCTTGCGAGGGATCAGACCCACCCTGGAACTCTAGCCTCAATAACCAACTGACAAGGACCAGGGTGAATCACTAGCCCACCACAGCACTAGAAAAAGGTCACCTTAAGTACTGGTGCCCACCACACCACCACCCAAGTGCTCCCTCCATGGGCACCACACCTCCCTCAAAGGACTACTGCAAGCTTTGCAAAAAGGATACAGACCTTTGAAGATGTGGTGCACCACTAGCCAAGTGTCCCAAGGTGCTCCACTGCTAGCTGCCCTGCTAGCCGAGTGTCTCAAGGTGCACTAACACTAGCGACCCTGATAGCTGAGTGTCCCAAGGTGCTCTGCCGCTAGGCACCCAGCTAGCCGGGTGTCCCAAAGTGCTCCGCTGCTAGCTGCCCTGATAGCCGAGTGTCTCAAGGTGCACTAACACTAGCAACCCTGATAGCTGAGTGTCCCAAGGTGCTCTGCCGCTAGGCACCCAGCTAGCCAAGTGTCCCAAAGTGATCCGCCTGTAGCCAACCTGCTAGCTGAGTGTCCCAAGGTGCTCCACTGCTGGCCGACCTGCTAGCCGAGTCTCCCAAGGATTCCTGCGAAGGTTGGGTAAGGCTGTCTGGTATCACCAGCCTCCCCTTCTGCTGGATGCCAGAGTCAACTGCAAAGCTTGGGTGACACAGCTCTTAAGCTCCTTAAGAATGGCTTCCAGGCTGGGAGGGGTCTCCCAGCTGCCCCTGCAGGTCCCACAAGGCTTCTCCCTGGGATTCTTCTTCAGGATCTCTCCTGAATCCCTTTCTTGAACTTTCCTTCTGAACTCCTCCTCCTCCTCCTCCAGGAGCTCTTCTCCTGGAACTCACCTTTGAACTCCTCCTCAGGAGTTCCCCTCCAGGAGCTCTTCTCCTTTGAGCTCTCCTTCTGGGTGCTCTTCTGTTTCGAACTCATCCTCCAGGAGCTCTTCTCCTTTGAGCTCTGCTTCAAACTTCTCCTCCTCCTTCAGGAGCTCTTCTCCTTCAAACACTCTTCACCAGGAGGTCTTCTCCAGGAGTTCTCCTCTGGAAGCTCCCCTCCTGGGGCTCTCCCCAGGGCTCCTCCTTCTCCTGACTGCTTCTCCAAACTCCCCCTCCAGACTGGCCTGAACCCTCCTGGCAGTCTCCTTTTATGCAGATAGGAGGGGACATGGCTACGGTTATGCAGTTCAAGGACTTGACTGTATAACCAATCAGCATCAAGAACTGCTACTCAGCCCTTGAGCTGCCTCCCTGCATGTGCTCACTCAAATGGCTTTGACTGCTGTTTTGCTTAAAACACAGAAAATTAGAATTTGATGTGCCGTCCAGGACCTGCTAGATCAGGACTTCTGTGGGCATCAGTTTCACTTTTAAATAAAGACAGTTCACAATTGGGAGGTCGGGGGACATAAGGACAGTCCTTCCCAACCCCCTCACACCACACAAACATTAACTTATAAATAAATAAATAAAAAATAAAAAGCCATAGCCGCTGACAGAATGCCTGCCCAAACTTCCGGTGGAGTACCCGATGTGGCTGAGATTTCAGCCACTACACTACTTACTCCTGTTTTAAACATGTGCTCTATTCCACTTTACTGTAACTGTGAACTGTGTCAGTGCTGTGTAATTATGTTTAACTGTGTACTGTGTCCATACTATGTATTTCCCTCCCCTGCTCCCTTCCTTCTGGTTGCAGCTGGAAATGAGCCTTGGTTCAGTATGCTTTTTCCAGTCACCAATTTTTAAATAAATAAATAAATAGATACATGAATAACTAAATCCATAAAGTTAGTTCATGTATTTGAGGTACTGTGCTGTTGAAACGTCCTACTTCAGATGGGACTTGAAGCTGACAGTATCAGCCAGAGATATGTCCCACTAAATCTATAGATATATCACAAGAAATCTCATTGATATGAATGGAGGGTTCCTGTGAAATATCTAGATATACTGGGACTTATCTCTGGCTACCACTCTGAGGTCCCTTCTGTTCACCTCTGGTGGCTGTCCAGATGAAAATTAAGATCACAAATCCAGGCTTTCTGTGGGTAATTGCTCCTTTCTCATTTACAGTCTTGTTTGGAAAGTGAGCTCATCCTCGTGTGGCTTGTAATAGTTTCATATAAAGGGATTTTGGGACAGCTAACTCTTTTTCTTCTAAAAAGTTTGAAAAAAAATGGCTCCAAGCTTCCAAGCTCAGTAATATATTTTTTTACGTAGTCATGTGCCCTGACATTTCACCTGATGTGAGCTTTTAATTCATATTTCTAAATGCACCTTTGGTGCTAATCTGTATCATAGCTTCATGACTATGTCATTTTGTCTTGGCTGCAAGCTAAAATCTTTACTAGGCTAAAATGCCTTTGTCTTTGTTTCCCTTCTCCTGCTCTCGGAATAGATTTCTCATATGAGCAAGCTTGGTAGCGCATGATACATAATGAAGAGAATATTATTGAGTTTGAAAGTTTGAAATGTACCAAGACCCTTTCCTTTGAAGAAAGCTACAGATGCCATTGCACGTATCATAAAAGATGGGGATTTTTTCCAGGTGTCATGGCCAAAATCCCCCCGCCAGTAAAACAGATCCCTGTAATGGACCCCCAAGGCACACCTGGAAATGAGCTGTCACTGCTCAGTTTACCTTTCCTGTGCAAACCATACAAATAAATAAATAAATGAATGAATTATTTGGGATATGTACAGAGTGTAATATTACTACTTACTGTTGTGGGTCCCGGCTGTCAAGAAAAAACGGAAAAAACTCTGGGAATCACAGTCCCAGTGGACCTGCCTGTTCCTCCCAAGCATAATGCCATTTATTATGTTTAATACTGCTGTCCACACTCCTAACCTTCCTTTCTTCCATTGATCACATGCTCAAATTGATAATCTTAAAACCAATGCTGCAGATAACAATGGAATTCAGGAGTAACGTACTTCTCATTTTTGGCATTGGGTGAGTAAAATATAATTTTGATGAGTAAAAGCGCTTTAAACGTGGAACAAAAAAAGCTCTTTTTGAAGTATGCATGGAGCATTTCCAAGGGTTGGGATGAGTATTGGTACTCATCAAAAACATCTATAAAGAGTTTTTCTTAAAAATTGGTGTGTAAAATAGGCCAGTACTCACCTTATCTGGAGCACTGCTCGAAACACTTTACAAATAGTGGTGTAAGCAATAAAATCCAGTGCCGTACATAATTGTACAAAATTATAGATAAGCATCACAGTTTGTAGCAGTCTTTGTTTCTAATGTGCAGCTTTGGAATTTATTGATTACATTTATTTACCTAGAATAGCCTATCAGAGATGCAGTATCTCATTTTCAGTGGGGTCCTGCTTTTACCCAGTTATATAATTAGGTGGATCGAAGCATTGACAGGTTAAGTGACAGTGTTGAAGTGGCTGTGGTGGGATTTGAAGCTGGGTCTCCTGGTTCCCAGGTTTGTGCTACAACTACTGGACCACAGTGCCTTCTTAAATTAAACAGTAATGCATAACAGGGTGTGTGTTATTGTGTAATAAGGTCACGCCTCAGGTGGTTGAAGCACAAGCAACACCCGAGAAGTGGTGTTATTATACAATAACTCACATCCCTGGAGTGCCTTATTGTCATTGGAGCCGGGAGAGTGTGTGTGTGTGTGTGTGGGGGGGCACTATGGCCATGGCCGTACCACTTCCAAAAGTGGCCCTATCACTTTTTGCAATCATGTTAATTTATTGCTAGGCAAGAATTTACCCCTTACATTCTTGGCCCTACTACTTTTCAGACCCTTCCAGCATCAATGCTTATTGCTATTATACAATAACTTGTTTATGTTAAAAGGAAAAAGATGTAAAAAAAAATTTGTAATAGTATTTTTGCTTTATTACAGTATGTGTAGGTGTATTTTTTTTAAAGTCAGTAGTGATTTTTTCTGCCAGTAGGTGGTGCTGTGGCTGTATGCTGCCTGCTGGCTCCCTCCACAGATGTCTGCTGCAGTGCACAATCTGTCACAGTGTCTACCCCTCCACTTCAGAATGTGTACCTTTTGCTCCTACTTTGCTTTTCAGCAAACTTTTTTGAATCTTCTTTCTCTAATTCTACATTTGGTTTCTGTCTTTGCCTCTGTGGGTGAGTAGCTGCTTACCTATTATCTTGTAAGGAAGTGTGACTGAGGGGGAGCGGTAACCGAAAGGAACAGCTATGTGCTGTCTTTTACAAGCTCTGTTCTTTAGGTGTATACAGAGATGGTTGGAGTGAAGGTTTCTTTTTAGGAAACCACAGAAAACCAAATAAAAATTAAATGTTGCACAGAAAATTTATTTTTATGCAGGTTTTTCTCTCAGAAGTGAGCGACTTCAGTGAACAGCGTGACCATAAGTTACCATCTGCCGAGTTCACTGAAGCTGCTCAGTTCCCGGGGGGGGGGGACAGCATGACTGGGGATGAAAATTAGCTTTCTTTTGTGGTGCAATATGCTGTTTGTCATCAGTGTGTTACTTACAGTGTTGTTGTTTTGGGGGAAAGGGGGGAGTCCTGTTTGAGAGAACTGAAGCCGTTTACAGTGGCCATAACTTTTGGACCATTGGAATGTTTTTTTTTCCCTGTGTTATAGAAACATAGAATTTGATGGCAGAAAAGGACCGCTTGGCCCTCCCAGTCTGCCCATTTCCCTACCTAATGGATAAGCTGCAGATCCTAGTTAACCAGCAGCCTACTTCTTCCTACCCCCACGCCCTAGAATTGCCTTATGACTGTCCCATGCATGCTTGAATTCCACCACTGTTTTTGACTCCACAACCTCCTCCGGAAGGCTATTCCATGCATCCACAACCCTATCTGTGAAAAAATACTTACTTAAGTTACCTCTGAGCCTCCCCCCCACCTTCAAATTGTGCCCCCTTGTTCTTGCACACCTCTTTTTTTGAAAGATGCTACCCTCTTGGACTTTGTTGATTCTTTTGAGGAACTCTAAAGTTTCTATCATGTCCCCCCTCTCCCTCCTTTCCTCGAGGCTATACATATTAAGCTCTTTAAGTCTCTCTTCATATGTCTTCCGGTGCAGACCCTGCACCATTTTAGTTGCCCTCCTCTGGACAGCTTCCATCCTGTCTATTCTTTGCAGAGATTGGGTCTCCAGAACTGCACGCAGTACTCCAGATGGGGTCTGACCAGCTGTCTGCACAGAGGCATAATAACTTCATGTTTTCTACTGGTGATGCCTCTCGGTATGCATCCCAGTATCCCCCGGTATCCGGTTATGTGTGTGCTTGGACTTGATACAGTGATGTTATTGTGAAATAACATCACAGTTCCAGGGACCCACTGACCAATCAGGATAGGAGAAATGTTCTTGCCATTGTATACTATAAGTTAATAGGGCCTCTGAAGGGTGTCTTTTGTGGTATAGGAAACTCTGAGCATGAGGTTTGGGCAAGAGGACCGTGAAGTGAAGCTGAGTGATTCTGTCTGCCCAAACCTCACAAGAGGAGTCTTTTATACCATAAGAGAGATGCCTCGGAGACCCTACTATAAATCACCCAAGTTTAGCTCAAATGATTTTTAATAAGTTTATAGTCTTTTTTTGTTATTTTACTGTGCCATCCTTACCCTCAGTGCTGAAGTGTTGTGCTTCCTCCAAATGCTGCTGCACAAGAGCACACTGTACAAAGAATAAGAGGTACAGTAGCTTTGCATGCTGATTGGCTGAAATCACATTAGTGATTGATAATATACTGTATATTAGAACATGTGACATTTGGAAGGCTGATAGGAGAAGACCCCAAAGTCCATCCAAACCTGCCACCTTCATTCTAGACACAGAATAAAATGGTTTATCACCTGGACACCTGACTTTGAGTTCCGATAGGAACCCTCCCATCCAAAGGGCCCTCTGCAGGGACAACATTACAGGGATCAGACAAGTAGATGTCTGAAAACTAGGGCGACCAGGTGCTGGATGAAGGTCAGTCAGTGAAGAGTTGTTTTTTTTTACCAGGAATGTATAGCTAGACGCTGCTGCCTGTTGAAGTGGACACAGATGCAAAACAGCCCTGATGCACTGGACAGTGGTGACCAGGTCAGGGACATTTATATAGACCATATAAAGGTCTTTGATCTAATGAATCTAAAGCTCCTGTTATGAAAATTGACTGGTTTGGGCCTATCCCTAGGCATTGTCCTCTGGTTCAGTAGCTGTCTCCAACTGGACCCAAAAGGTCAAAATTGAGGGTACTAGCTCCTTAGAAAGAGTGCGGCTCCAAAAGGTCAAAGTTGAGGGTACTACCTCCACGGAAAGGGTAGTATTGGTGGGGATACCTCAAGGCTCCTTCTTGCGCCCCTTACTATTTGGGTTCTTTGTGAACCAGCTACTTGAAGCCTGCCACTCAGCTAACATCCTCCGGTATGCTGATGATGCTGTTGTTTACACCAGGCACCACAACAAAGGTAGCCTCACCAGAGCCCGCCAAAGCAACTTTGAGTCTGTGGAAACATGGTTCTCCAACAAAGCCTAGTACTCAACTACAAAAAACATGAAGACCATGTTTTTCAGCAGCTCCCGCGCGAAGAAAAACTCACCCTCTAGATATTTTCAGCACTCTGAGTGCTAGGCTGGAACAGGCTGAGTCCTTCAATTACCCCAGGCTCTACCTAGATGATACCTGGGGCCAGATTTTCAAAGGGCCCATAGACTGACAGAAGGTACTTCAAACAACAACCTTGCATCAAATCCAGGTGTGCCAAACACTGTGCACTGTATTTTGCAAGAAAAGCATGCTCTTTGGCAAAGTCCCCCAACATGATGCAAGAGGTCTGCTGCATCAACAATAGGATGCATGAGGAGAGAATGACACAAGCTGAGTCAAAAATGCGTGGGGCAAGACTGACTCAAGCTGAGTCAAAAAGATGATGTAGGTGGTGACAAAAACTCATGCTAGTCAAAAAAATGATGCATGGGGTGAGAATGACTCAAACTGAATCAAAACATACGGTGAATGAAATTACCTAGGCAACAGCATTTTCAGTCCCCAAATTGCACTACACTAGTCAGGAAGGGGAATATAAGCTCTAGAGCCAACCCTCTACAGGATTGATCCTCTTCTTTATATGCTGCAGTGTCAGTTAGACCAGTTCTGACTGGTCTAACAGCAGCATGTTTCTTAGACACAAGGACAGAACCTGCATTCTTTGAAACTCCCAAATAAGGAAATGGTTGACCAGCTGTGGTGGTTCTTAGTGGAAGTGCTAGTGTTCTCTTGGTGGCAATGCGGAGAGAATAGGGAGTAGTAAAGAGGTATTTAAGAAAAGAGGTAAGGTAGGAGAGTAGTGACCCTAACTAGTGTTTTGCCATAAAGGTAGCAGAGTGGATGAGATGTCTAGAGTTGAGGGAGGGAAGGGAGAGTGCATTGTAGAGATCACAATGGTGGGTTACAGGGGGGCATGATAGAGCAAAGCGACAGAAAGAATAAAAGAGGGAGTCCAGTCTGGCGAGGGTGGTTTTGGGAGCGGCACTATAGACGTGCTTCAGACTTGCCCATAGATCAAACTTAGAATGTTTAGAAGTAGAATTAGCTGGCAGGACTGGTGGCGCTGAAGGTTGAGGTGCTGGATGCCACACCTTGCACCGCGCCAGTAACCCAGGTTCGGGAACGGACTCGGGCCGGTGGAGGCTGGCAGGGGTGAGGAAGGATCGAGCGTCCCATGACTCTTCTCCTTCCTCTGGGGTGTGCAAGGGATCTGCACTGCGCTGTGCTGCAGTGATACCTAGCGGAGGCTAGGTGCCCCGCAGTTGCATGCATACTCAGGGAGAGGAGAGCGGTGGGCGTCTGCATGATAGTGCACTGATGCCACTGCATGACCGGCTCCTCAGTGGGTGAAAAACTGGAGGAAAGAGGTGGGGCAATCTCAACGGCTGATGGCCAGCCCTGCACCCCTGGACTTGAGAGGCGTCTTCACCGGGTCCACGCCTCAGGTCCCTATAGGGAGGTGGGATCCTGCCATTGGCCGGCCCGTGTTGATGGGGCATATAAATCTGCACGCCAGACAGAGTCCAGGGGTGCAGTTGCCAGTAGCCGGGGATCGTTGGGGACCACTGCAAAAAGGGAGGAAAAAGAGTGACACGATAAAAAAAAGTAGAATTAGAACCAGATCAGAATGTGTGCAGCAGATCAGATGGTGGAAGGACTATTTAACTTTTAGAACAGGTATGATGAATGAGAGAAAAAAGAAAATGTTAATATCTAATGTTTTACATTGCTATAAAAGCAATAAGGTATTCCCAGGGGTTGCATTAAACGTCTGTTAATTGCACCCTAGGGGTATGTGGCACTCAGTTTCACCTTGTGTCATGTTACTCTCCTAGGGTATGATTAAGAGATGGTTAATGTAACCCTGGTCATACCTTTTGCTTAAATAACATCAACAGATGTGAGAATCAGGCAGTAGGAGCAGACAGAATCTATGGGCAGGGCTCAGAAATAACCCTGCCTCAAAAAAATCAGCATGTCAGCTACGGCATATGTGGCAAATGGGTGTTCCTACATCCATGATTAGAACTGCTGAATGTGAATTTCTGCTTTAAAATATTAGTGCTCCCAAGCTGCCGTGCCTGCGGTCTTTTCTTGCAGAACAAACCCAGAAGGCTGATGTTGGGTACCACAGTGTTCCTCAATGGAAAGCCAGGGAGTTTGCTCGCACGATGCCAGGGAGGTTAGATGTATGCTCGGGATGTGGAACACAGCAAAAATTGCATCCATCTATTAAAAGCTGAATAAAATGACAGCCAACTATTCAAAAGAGTTTCACTTTATTCCTGAGCCGTGTTTACATGGCAGTAGCACTGGAAATACAAACTGCAGCAGCGCAGCCCGGACCACTTGCCACCCACAGTTTGTGTGTCTACATGGCTGCTCTCTGCAATGCTGCAATCTGTGCTGGTGAGGGGCCATGTATTGTGGGGGAGCCGGACATCTGCTGGGTTGCTGTGGCACAGGCAGACCACGCTGACACTTATACAGCTGTAAGCCGTTCACTCCTCTTGGTGTCCCCAGCTTACCAGAGAATCTGGGAGCATCTTAGCGAGCAGCCTACCCTGATCAGGTACGTGTCTACACCGCCACGTCACATTTGTACTGCAGGAACCCGAGCACATGGGTCACTCCAGTGCAAATGTGACCATGTAAACATGGCTCTGATGTACTGTGCAAAGTGTTCTGTTTTTCTATGGGGAGGTTCAAGGTATTTTCCCTGGCTTGGGGGAGGCACATTATGACAAAGTCTGTGAACTAATGATCTACATGATGGCCTCGGGTACTCAGGGACCTCACCTCCTTTTCCCTGCTCTCTTGCCATAATGTATAATAATGGCTTGGAAGCCAATGCTGCTATCCTAGCGCAACAGAAATGGAAAAAGATCTGGGACCTCACTGACTAGTTTATATTGTGCAGGCACACTTGTATCAATACACCACAGTTCACATAGTTAAATAAAAAAAAAATATATAACATTTGACAGCTACTGGCTAAATAGCAAAATTATAATGAATCAATAGTGCTAATTTCTTCTTTTTCTCCTTTTTTCTATTTTTCACTTAATTAAATGTAAATTAAAAAAAATTCTTTACTGATCCTAATGGACACATATTGGGCTCGATTCATGAATATCTACGCACCGCATAAGGGTGGCGTGTGGGCATTCTAATGCCCGATGCTGCACAGAGGTGCCCTGCACACCACCCACGGCATTCCTGAATGGTGTGCTAGCACCTTGCATGGGTGATCCCTGTGCCGGCCACGTGATTCCACGCCAGGGGTGGGGCAGGGGCATGCTGGGGTGGGGGTGTATGAGCTGAGTGCGTGCATTACTGCACTTGCACACTGTGCTGTGGCAGGATAACTATGGCAGGGGGAGACCAAGGTGTAAGTGGTTATGCACCCCCCACAGGGCAACTGCAGAACACAGCGGTGCCAGAATCCCTATGCACACAGCAGCACCAGCACAGTGTGCTGCTCAGGAGTCCATATGGGCACATGCCCAGTGTTTGTTCTCGGGAGGGGGGTTACGCATGTTCCCAGGGTCCCCCATCTGTCTGTGCATGTAATCCACCGTAGGACCTGGGACAGGCATCCCATTGGTTACCAACCCCCGTGCCTGTGCCCCTCACCACACTGCTGCATGCTTGAGGGGGGGATGGGGTCATGATCTGGTGGCTGGCAATCCTGATTGCCAGCATGCGCACCCATGTGTGGGTATGAGGTGGCATGGGGTATCCATGTGCATATCACAACTCATTTGTGAATCGAGACCATTATTATTATTGTAATATGACACTCCAGAGTATACTTTGTTCTGGGACAACAGCACTTCTCTGGCAGTGAGAGCACTTGGCCTTCCACCGCATGTGTCAGCCCAACTGAGGCGTGCCATTATTCCAGCATAGACTACACCCTTTCATGTTACATTGTTCATGCAATGTGGAAGGGAGTCTCCATGATGAACCCACTTTAAGGGACCTGTGAAACAGTTGAGGAAATGGTTTGTTTGGGTCAAAGGTGGCCCACAGGGCAACCTGATATGGATCAGTCAGAGGATAGCAGCTTACAGTGTATGGATCAAAAAACTGTCTGTGCACAATATGGGAGTTCATATTCCTAGGGTACAAATATAGTAGTTTACCATCTCACATAAGCTGTTCATTTTTGGGGAGTATCATCAGGCCCTTTTAAGAACCTGCTTGCCGAAGTTGTCTGACTCCATCAGGAGATCCAAGGTTGGCATCAACTAGGGGATGAGGAGTACAGTTAAGCAATAAGGCATGACAGAGTGTGGGTTATGAGGGATTTACACATGCCTTGTGTGGTGTGTCACGAGGTGCAGTCGGGTGATTTAACCACTTGAGAAATGGATAATTCCCCCAATTACCCACATCACTTATCAGCCTTATTGCAATTATACAGTGGACCCATGTATAAAATAAATTTAAAATGCGTTTATGTTTTTTTAAATGCCCTTCCTTAGCCCTGGTAAAGACCATAACTGACCTATCAGGTTCAAGGATTTTTTAGGTCCATTGTACAATTATTAATTACAGGCACTAAAAAGCACAGAAGATGGGGTGCTCCGGATTGGCTGCGCACTGAATGAATGTCTCTGATGCTGTCATGATCTTTCTCGAGTGTTGTCCAGCAGCTAATCTTTTTGGCTGGTTGGCTGTAGCTGGGCAAGATGAATTTGGCCTGACATGATTGGTATGTCACTGAAAACTATTTGTCATACCCTTTGTTCTCTGTGTAGGACAGAGGAAGACTAATTTGTAAAATAAGCACATTGTTCCTAAAGTGGGGCAGTTTGGTACTCTGCCTGTAGTGAGATAAACTTTTCTGATCTTTAATGTAAAATACTTAGAATTCTTTACTACACAGATGAATATTCGCTTGTTTACTTGGCTCAGAGCCTCTTAATACATTTCTGGTATCACAGCAGTATTTTAAAATATTGATACGAGTTCTAGCTGTGGCAAAAATTCATGATTTTAACCTTGAAGACCCTTTGAATCAGGAGACCGCTTGATCCATTATATTGTATAAAAGTAAAAAGGTGCCTATCATTTTACAAGGCCTAAAACATCTATTCAGTTTTTCTTTATCCTCTCTTGTCATCACCCTTGTTGGCTTTATCTTGAAGTACAATTTTACGTTCATTGACTCCAGCATGAAGATGTCATTCCTGTCTCATAAGTGTTAATTTTTGCATCTTGTTCTTTGACAGTTCCAGTTACATGTGCTCTGTTCTGTAACAATTCTTCTACTTTTAATCTTTCTCGAGATCTTATTTTAATGTGTGTGTGTTGGTGGTGGGGATGCAAGGGCACTTTCTCTGCAAATGTAATTACCTGGAATAGCCTACCTGTCATACGCCTTCTCCCTTTCAGTGGTATCCTGGTTCAGCCTATAGTTTACTAGCTGGTAGGACTGAAGCATCGGAAGGTCAAGGGACTTGCTTAAGGTCAAACAATTAGTCAATGTCTCTTTTGGGATTCAAATGTGTGATTTCCTGGTTTATAGCTCACACCAGGAACATTGACATTTACCCAATATTAATGCTGTAGTGCAGTATGAGGTGGGTGCTGCACCGTTGAGGTGCTGTCTTTTGGATGAGCTCTTAAACCAAGGTCCCTTCTGCCCATCTGTGGTCAGTGTCCAGGTGCAAGTTAAAGAGCCCATTATACTCATCGAAGAAGAGTAGCAGAGTTTGCTCAATGTCATAGCCAGCATTCTCCCCTCAGTAAAGCAGGTCCATATAACCCACTCCACAGGAAACACCTGGAAACTAGATATCATAGCTTAGTGTGCCTTTTGCGATCAAAACTTCTAAACAAATAAATAAATAAACCACTAAGTCACGTTGCTATTTTGACTTTTCTGTTACTAGTGGCAACATTCAGTTATGTTTAACTGTTATAGTATCAAAATAATAAAAAAAACATCAGGACAGACACAGATCAAATAAGTACAACACACAGTCAATGGTCACGATTCACTAAGGTGCAGGTTACATGCTCGAAATGCACGTAACCCATCTACGTGGCACTGCAACTGTGGATGGGTGTGCTGTGGCTGGCATTCATGATCAACAGCCACCATGGGCCTCCTGTTTGCGTTCCCTCCCCCTAGACACGCTAGTGCACAAGGGTGGTTCAGTGGACATGGGTGGGTAGCCAATGAAATGCCCAGATGTGATCTGCTATTGGATCCCCGGCCCCATGCAGCGTGGGGATGTTATGTTCCCCTAAACTGCATCTTTGCAGGGATGCCTGACATGTGCCCTGGTGGCCATCCCCAGCCCCAGTTTGGGGCTGGGGCAGCATGGGGAAGGGGTCAGCTTTGCTTTGCCATGGCTGGTGGCAGCACCGGGAGGGGGGGCACAATGGCTATACCTCTGTTTTCCCCATGGAGTGGATAAAGTCTGAAATGGCACACAGTGCCATTATGAATGGGTACCACCACAGAGCACTCCCCTGGCATGCCTCTGACCCACCCCTGGTGTGGCACCTTGTGGCCATCTGGGTATCCCTTGCTAGGGGCACTAACATGCCCATAGGTGAATGCAACCAGGGGTGTGCAGGGCACTGCTGTGTGGCATTTGGCTGTGGGAATGCCTACGCGCTGCCCTCACAAAGCATGTAGGCATTTGTGAATCGTTACTTATAACAGTAAAACATACATAGTGCAGTACCCCATACAATTTCATTTAATGCTAAATAGAAGAAGTTGATCAAGAATATTGGCACCGATTGAAATTACCACACACCAAATTATGAGTTTCATGTCAAGTCACATCAGTTGGTTTTATTTATTTATTTTTTGTTGACCGGGTAAGTGCACTAGACAAATCCTGCCAATTTTCAGGCACGACCCGGGGGAGGGGGATACAGATGAATGCCTAATGACTTCGAACCAGATTAAGCTGTTGGTGGTATTTTTAGTGAATGAGGGAAATTTGGCCAGGACACCGGGGAAATTCCCCTACTCTTTTCAATAAGTGCCATGGGATCTTTAACATCCATCTGAATTACCACCAATCCAGGCAGATGGGACCTCAGTTTAACGTCTCATCCGAAAGACGGCACCTCAGAAGTGCAGCACCCCTCTCATGCTGCACTGCAGTGTCAGTACTGGGATACTAACCCAAGTGCCAGATGTGGGAACTGAACCCACAGCCCTCTGATCTCCCGGCCTCAAAAGCAAGTGTGCTACCTACTGAGCCACTGACACTGACTTTTACCAGACCCTACCGAACATGAGATCTATTCTAGTGGGCAATGAGTTTCCACAACTTTCTCTTCTAATCAGATAGGCTTTTGGTCAGGGCAAAGTGTTAAGGAACAGTTCCAATTGATTTTCAAAGCCTTCAGTTTTCCCACTGAGATTATAAATCGACTTTTCTAGGTGGAGGATCATGGCAATGAGAGAGGGAGGGTGATCACAAGGGAGATTCACATTTTTCGGATGCATCTTCTTGTGCAAATTAGATTTTAAACACAAGAGAAATACTGTATCAAACATCTCACAGAAGTAAATCCAAAGATTATATCAAGGATCTTCTTCAGGAACGTGGAATCCTGAATCAACATGCTGATGTGTGCAAATTACATTTTGTGTATGGGCAATCTTTTTTTTTTTTCTTTATTGCATTTTTTTTAAATTTACTATGCTTTTTCATCCGGCAGCAGTTTTTCCTTTAGCCTCTGCCCCGGACACACAGAATCCCCTGCCAGAGTGCCCCTGGATTACCTCCCAGGGCACAGCCTCTGGAGCCCTGCTTACTCAGAGGTGCTAATTTAATAGTTGCAGTGGGAGATCCTTGTCACCACCATGAGGCAGGGAGCCTCATTAAGGCTTTGCAGATATTTTTCTTTTTATGTAGGGCGTGTCAATTGGGCATCCATGATGTATCACGTCATGTATCGACATGCCCTCCTAGTAACAAGTTAGTTCTCTGGTAATGGTGAGTCCTGGCAGTCATCGGGACCACAAAAACCAGAGTCACTCAGCCCCCTCTCTCCCCCCCTCGGGGGTGGAGACTCTGCTATGGCCGCTCAATCCACCTTGCTCCAGCAAACCCTTGAGCATTCCCAGTCTGTTCCTGAACCTGGGACACCTGTGACGCAGTGGTAAACCTTTCCGCTCTGCTGACGGGCCAGCCACTTTATTGCATTTTGAATAAAACACAAAGTGATTCAGCTCATGATAGACATCCAATGTAAGATACAGGGAGACATTCAATGTAAAAGCAGGATCAGCAGCCTAAACAATCTGGTTTACAAATGTGGGTGTATACCAAACAGCTGATAATTATATCGGATTTCATGAGCCATAATGCTACACCTTGCAAGTGTGAGAGAGCAACCTAAATACATTGAATAGGAATCAGTAACTTTTAGAAACCCGTATGGAACTGGGATATGCTCTCAGCCCAAACCTGTAAATATACCTACATAGGAAAGAACTTCTCCACAGTTCACCCTCCCAAGAACGAATCATTTCCCAAATGAAGCAGATGTCCTAGAAAAAACAGTGCTATTACATGTCAAGGCACTGGGAGACCATTTGTAGTAACTACCATGAGCTTATATAAGTCATAAATCTTAAGTGTCCATATGTCCATGGCAAATATATCGATCCAGCAAAGAGCACCAGGAAATCAAGTCTTGAAGCAGAGTTTAGCTGACTGTAGATGCCTGCCTGAGATGGACCCTAGACACACATGCCAGCTGAGCATAGAATGTCTGATTAGGGCAAGCAGATCAATCCCGCCACAAGGAAGGCACCATTTTAACAAGATTTTATATAATAATAATCCAAACAGATAGTAAATTCCCTATAACAGGCACCCCTCTAAGCAGTGAATGGAGAAAGCTAAGCATGTTAAACACTAAATAAGCATCAGTGTTTAATATGGTTTTCCTTCCAGCTCAAGTAACAATTGGCAATTGCTCAGTAATTGAAATTAAAATTATATGTTGAAAGGCAGAAAAAGAAATGTACTTATTTCGTTTTCCTTTTTATAAGGCAAAAAACAACTCAGCTGTGGCCTGATAATCAAGTTTTAATGTCTTCATCTGATTGTTCGGCTCCTTCAGGCCTTGTGGTCTCAAATTCTTGATGAATATGGTCCACTCTTTTACCTGCTTCCACAGGATCTGTAAACTGATAGGTATGTCCGGCATATAGAATATGAAGGCATGTAGGGCTAGGAAGGGAGTGTGTGTGATTCCCAGATTCTTCAGCTTTGCTCTGACAGCATCCAACATTTTTACTCTGAGATCGGGTCGCAAAAAAATGGTCAGGAAATAGGTGCAGGGTTGAGCCAATAAAGCTGAAATTCAAAGTGTCCCTTGAAGTTTGTAGCAGGATATCCTGTATTACCACTGAGGCTGTTACCAACATCATGGGCCTCAGTTTGTCTGCAGAAAAGGGAAAAATCCAATAGGCTTTAATGGAGCTGGATGATGTAGTTTCCATATTAAGTCCCAATGTCCTTGGCAGCCAAGATTTAAGAAACTGCAGGACATGGTTGCCCTCGCTCCTTTCCAGGAGCCCGAGTCTCACATTTGTTTTCCTGTAGGCGTTCTCAAGGACCTACAACCTCTATCTCAATTGGGCATTTTCTTGCACCATCTTACTGATCGCTGCAAGCGATTGTACTGATGAGGATTCCACCAAAGTTGTCATTTTTGTGGCGACCTCAATACTGTCATTCTGTTCATCCAATCTCTTTAAAATAGTTTCCACCTTGCAATTGATGGCCTGCATTGAAGCCACCAAGGACTGCCAGAGAGGTTCCATTCTGGGGCCGGTGGGTAGAGAAGTGGAGGACTCAATCTGTTGTGTAGGTTGCAGCTGGTTCTTCCGTCCGCCTCCCATTCCTTTTGGGTTCCCCATCGCAAATTTTACATCAAACTGTGAAATAAGATGCTGAATTGAACTTTGCCACATAAGAAGAAAGTTAAGCACTATAAATTATTATTTTAACCAATTTCATTCCACAGGGGGTACAGAGTTGTGGTTGAGTGTGTCTTCACAGCAAGCATGCTCTCTAGGGTTTGGCAATCGCCATTACGGCGAATGTACATTGCCGAAAATAAGAATAGCGATGTACATTTGCAGCGACAAAAACACACATAAGTGTTTATACTGGGTACTGTACCCCCCCACCCCTTTACTAACTCTGGGGGGGGTGCATGTCGAGGAGGGGGCAGAACCAGGACAAAAGAATTAAAAAAAAAGTGCACAGAAAAGCACAAATATATTGTGCTCCACCCCAGCCCTGAACTCTGCACCCTCTCCAACAGAGCCAGCCACCCTAACTCCACACCACTAGGCCAGCTCAGTGGCTTACCCTCTCACCACCCCCATTCCTGTATCCTGTCGCTGTTTTCTCACCCTGCACTTTCCTATCGCTACCCTTTCAGTGTAGCCCACAACACAGGCATTGAGATTGAGTCACTCATCTCCAGAGTGGTGCTCAGGCTGCTGGAATTTAGGTGGCTGGAGGACTTCAGGCTGCTACTCCAACCTTATTTGTACCAGCCTTCTTGTAACATCCCATGATTGGCATCACCCCATGTGCCTGGCCTTTGGTGGAGGATGGCTGACATTGTATGGTCACCCACAATGTGACTATTGCTTCTGGAACCCACCTTTAATGGGTATGAACAGTGCAACCACAGAGTCAGATAGTGTTGCCTTAACAGCATCCTTGACTTCTATGGACCACTGTGGGGGTCTCCGCTTTGGTAGCATGACATGCCATCACTATCTCTACCAGGACAGGGCTCTGATGTATTTTACATTTTTTAACTGTTAAGTTTAAAGAAATGTGTCAGGAAGGAATCTACAGATGTCATAATATTATGCAAAGTTCTCATTGTGCATCTGCATTAATTTAACACTGAAACTAGAATTATATTTTGTGGATATAACAAATATCTCCTTTTGTGGGGGCAAATCTTTGTAGTTGTGAGCTTTGAAGATCCGGTCTTTAGTGTTACTGGGAAAACACCATTTGCATTTGTACATGGAAGAGTTTGTTTTCATTAAACCCAAAGACATTTACTGGAGGTTTTGGGCTCAATTCTCAAATGATTTGGAATGCCACAAGCCCAGTTGCTCTGAACACACAGCGCGTGGGGCTTGCAGCATTCTCTGGCTGGCAATTCGGATTCTTGATGCCATGTGCCCCAAGCCGGAAGTTAGACCAGCTTTTGCTGATCTAACTTCATGGACATTTTTATGGGGTTTGCACCACATATTTGGTGCAAGCCACCCTAAAGGGAGTAAAGTGTCACAAAGGCATGTAACCTTTGTGAATGGGGCGCATGGTGTGGTAATGTGGTGGCGCAGCACAGGGTTCGATGCAGGGCTCGTGCAAGCCCTGTGCCAGTCTTCAAGAATCAAGCCCTTGGTTCTCGTGCATGAAAGTTGTAGCTGGGACTAAGGCCATGATAAAAAAAAAATAAGCGGATTCTTGTGATTTTCCTTTTTTATAAAAAAAGTGTTTTTGGTTACTTTGACTCATTTCAATGAATATTTGCTGGATTGTTATGTTGGGGGGGGCATAGACTTTTTGAGTCCAATATTCCCATTGAACAAGAGATACAACTTATTTTTATTATAAATAACATATTTATGCCTTTGAAAGGGGAAAAATCACTTGCTGCTCCAGGATAATACCTTAAAAAATTTGAGAATCAACAAATTGTTTTCTGACCTATGAAACCAACAGTACCACAGCTACGTGTTTTCCTGCCACTTGGGAGACCAGGATTCATTAATGAGCCCCAGCATCCCATACTGAGGCCACCTGCAGGATAGTACTTCTTGGCCTACCCAGTTAGAATAGCGCTACAAGAATAGTACACGTTAACATAGTGCGGTCTATACTGCGTTACCACAGACAGCAATAGGAATTACAGCACCATGTAGTAAGCACTCCCCTGGTTGCTGTCTGTGGTGTTACAGCACAACACAAGGACAAAGGAATGGAGGTGGCTGGCCATGCTGCTCCCATGGTGTGGAGTGGTAATGCAGGAGCAGCTTGGACGGAAAGGTGGTGGAGACAAGGGTTCTAATCCTGGTCTCCACAATTTTACTCCCCCATAATCCAACTTTCTGCCCCCACAAAAATAACATTTTTTAGCAGTAGCAATCATGAACTGCAGTTGCGATCACTACCACTGGTGGCGATTTTGTTGGCGGCATTGTCTCTTGCCGCTTTTCATGTCTGCGCTGTATGGATGGCGCGGTTTTTGACAGTGCTGTCCGTACAGGCGCTGACATGACCTAGTGCCCTTCTTGGTTGTCCCACATTTGTTGAGGTTGTCCCAAATTTTGTCTCTTTTTCACACATTCTGAGAGGGTGAGTCCCACATTTGGGTGATGGAAGACTGATAGGAGGACAAGCAAGGCCCTCTGCTCCCAGGAGGGAAAGTTTTATGGCATTGATACAGTTCCTGCTGTTCAACTAAGCAGTATCATTGAAAACAAAAAAGGAAACTGGGCACCTGACTGACTGCTGAAAAAACACAACTGATACAGAGTCAGTAAGTTAAAAGCTCCTTTAACATAGGGAGTAAATGCAGCAACATTTAACATTTACAAAAGTGAAAGTCTAGCATTTTATGACTTGCTTGTACTATAGTGCTATATTTATTGGGCTTTTTTGCACTTTATTTGTACTTGTTCTGGTTTCTTGGGTCCACATGGTTGTAAATGTGCACTATCATTTTAAAGCAGCTGTGCAATGAAATTGGGGAAAAAATGTTACCCTACATTTTTGTGCTGGCGTTTGCACACACGCAAGCAACGTAGTGGTACTATACGACTTTTAGAGGTGTGCCATCCGCTCTGCCAATACCCTGCTCCATTTTGAAGGTGGGACCACACCACACCAATGAATGGCCCAGCTGTCTATGACAGCCTTCAGATGCAGTGGCATACAGTTGAAAGGAAACCACCACTGCAATCAGTGGTGGTAATGTGTAGCAATTTACATATGCGTTGGCAAGCAGCGGCTGTCATTGGCAATTTACATATTGCCAGCATCAGCAAGCAGTGGCTGTCATTAACCGCCTCTCTGTCCCCATGAAACTTACATATATGAAAGCTGACAGGGGTGCCCAGTCCCCCCATCGGCATGCCCCTTCCCCAGTTCATTTGCCGTTGGGGTAGCCTAATCCCTGTCAGCATGACACCCCCCCATATGTTGTGTGCTGAAGTGGTGCCTAATCCTCCTCGGCTCATGTGCCCTCCAGCACACAGTATGGCCGATGGGGTGCCCAATCCCCATCTGCTCCACTCCCCTCAACAAACATCCAGGTGGCATGCTGGGAGCCCACCCCAGTGTGCCAAGCATCCTTTAAGCATTTTTAAAACCCTGCAACAAAAGAAAATGGTCCCTCATTGAGTTTCTTGCCCCCTCCCCAACCGCACTCACCTCTGTGCATCCCTTCTCCCCACACACCCCCACCCATACTTACCTCCGTAGCTCCGGTGTGTGACGATCTTGGTGGACCGAACATGTTCAATTTTCAAAGCCGACTCACTTAACTGAAGAAATGCTGGTAAGCTTTATAATGACATAAATGGTGTTTTTTTCAACTTAGGTGGATATCTCAGCCATTTTTTCAACTTTTGGCACCAAATTTTCAACATGGGGTTCTTGGAACCCCTCCTCATGAATTCAGTCACTATCATGGCATTATTCGGGCCCAAAAAGTGATTTCGTAGTCACTGCATAGAATCACCTTTCGGGACTGAATAACAAAACAACAGTGTCACTGTTCATAAGGTGGGCTTTCACAAAGCCTATGTTGCAAATTTGGTGAAAAAATTCCAAAAAATGACTGTTACAAGTGTGCGTGCGCAGTTTCTGCGCACCTCATAACGTGAATTTGTAATATTTTCACTCCAGATTTTCAACATCCTCCTTATGAACAGTACAGTTGTCATTTCTCACATCCTGACCAAAATGTGTTTTTGCACTTCTGGCACAGAATAGTGCGATCACTGTGGGAAATCACTGGTCGGGACAGATTAAGAAAATCACAGTGCCACTGTTCATGAGAAGAGGTTCAAAAATACCCATGTTGAAAATTTTGTGGAGAAAAATCCAAAAAAATTATTGTGTTACAGGTGTACGTTGTGCAGTTTCTACGCAGGGTCATAACTTTGCCAATTTTTCATATTTTCACTGCAGATTTTCAGCATTGCCATTTTTTCACACCAATCAATCAATCAAAATCTTTATTTATCCAGGCAGGCACCATTGAGCAAGGCTCATTTGCAAGGTGGACCTGGTCATGAATGCATCAAAGTACAGTACAGAAGCAGGTATACAAAAAGCAATAATATACAAGGAAGAAAAAGTATATACAGTGTATACAGTACAGCACAAGGTTGAAATAAATAAAAAAAAACAGCATTATTTTACAATTGAAGAAGTCAGCAGATGTACAATCAACCATAGGCATACAGGGGTTATAAGCAGAGATCTTTTGAGTGAGGCAGCCAGCAACTACACATATAGGGGGAAAGAGGCCGTGTATGGGGTGGCAGGTTAGAGAGGTAAAGAAGAGGAGGGATATATTACCGATGACTGGGGGTAAAATTTAACTGAAACCACAGAAAGTGACGATGGCTGTCGCGTACTTGTTTATTATGATAATGACAGAGGGGGGTAGATAATTGGGACACTGCTATGGATGGGGTGGGACTTTAGCCAGGCTGGAGTGGACAGGGAAGGGTGGGTGCAGCAGGAAGAGTTAATAGGAAAAGAGTGAGATCCAGGGGTAGAAACATGGCGAGCGTCAGGATGGAAAGGGGGGAGTTGCAGAATAAGTGGGCTAGCGGTGAGAAAAACATTTGCAAGGTGCTTTCATGTAGCGATCGTAGAGCACCTTGAAGATATTCAGGCTAACAGAGCAGCTCAGCTTCAAGTTCCTTTGTAAACCGTTCCACAATGTGGGTAAAGAGATGCTTAGAGCAGCTTTGCCGAAACAAGTTTTGACCCTTGGAACTTGGAGGGTAATTAGGGAATACCACCTCATGAACAGTACAGCTGTAATTTTTCACATGTTGCCAGAAATGTGTTTTCACACCTGTGGTGCCAAATGGTGCACTCGCTGTGTAAAACCACCTTTCCGGATTGAGTAATGAAATGATAGTGCCACTGTTCATGACTTGGGGGTCACAAAAATCCCATTTTGCAAATTTGGAATGAAAATATCAACAAACGCCCGGGGCGTTAGGGTTTCCAACCATAATCCCCTACTTAGTACAGACTGACAGACACTGGGTGTGTGACTTGGGATTGTCGCCCGTAATACACACACCATTCCACCTCTACCCTGCAGCCACTGACAGGCATCGAGGTGTGCTTTGGAGTCTTCGTGCCCAGCGTTCACCCCATTCTCCTATACCGCAACCATTTCAGCATATTTCCTTATGGAATGGGATGAGTGTAAGGGCCGAAGACCCCAAAGCACACCACAACACCTGGTCTTCAACCGCAACGTTCACCCCATTCTCCTGTACTGCACCCATTTCAGCATATTTCCTTATGGAATGGGATGGGTGTAAGGACCAAAGACCCCAAAGCACACCGCAATACCTGTCAGTGTCTGCAGGGTAGTGTGAGGTGAAATGGTGTGAGTGTTATGCCCAATGATCCAAAGGCACACCCCCAATGCCTGTCACTCTCTGCAGGGTGGGGTGCGGTTGGCGTTAGTTCAATACTTCACTGCCATTCCTATTATGCATCTTTCTACCTCCTGCCCTACCAGTGCCAATGCCAGCAAGCCAACATTTGGCATTGACAAATACTTGTTTCCACTCTAAATGATTCTAGACATCTTCCAGTTTTATTTGGTGGTATGCTTTTCTATTTTCACCAGCATCTGAGTATTTTTTAAATGTTTTAATTGATTTTTTTCTCAAGAAAAAAAAAGAGGGCCACCACATTTTGTATAGAAATAGCATTGCAGATTTGGCAAGGGTTAGGATTGAAAATATAAAGACTGACTCATGGTGCACAGCACATGAGGTACCTAGACAAGTATATTTGGCAGGTATGCTAATATTTTTCTTAATTGTAGCTGAAGCTAGCTCTTTTGGGGAAAAAAAATATTGCACTGCTGCTTTTTAAGCATCTTTGTGTCAATTGTGGCCATCGGAGGTGCTTTTTACCCTTGACAAAGCACAGGTGCTTCTGTGTGAAAGGTTGAGTGTCAATGAGGGCTCACCCCAATATTTTGTAAATGTGAAATGCTGCTGCATTTACACCCCTTATTACATCCCTTATTAAAGGAGCTTTTAAATGAATTTGTTTCCGTGTTTTTTTTTTTTGCACTGTGGCGGGTGCCTAGTTTCCTTTGCTGTTTTTAAATTTCATTTTCTCTTGATGAATTGCACATTTGGTAGTGCTCAGTCCTTATTTTTTGCTGAGCAGTGTCATTGCTCTCAGCTTGGAAGGCAGCTGTCCCAGCTGCCTACCTGGCTGGAGGGAGATGTAGTTGTTGTGGCTCAGTTTGCGTGAGGCAGGGCAATTTTAACCACTGCACAAAGTTGCTGGAATGTTTTTTCTTCATACATCTGTACTGCACCCTACATGGGCCTTTTAGAAATATTTGAAATTATTTTCACAGACCTTTTTATTTTTTTCTTTTCCCATAGAGTTCTTCTCGAGTGGTCACATCTGGTGATGCCGCCCAGCCCAGTCACTGAACTTCTCATGGACTAACAGGTTATCCATGACTTGTCCATGACCATTATTTAGTGTGTGGTCAGCTGTGTCAGTCATGCAAGAGCCTGCGGGAGGTGCCAGCTTGGATGGCTGGCATTTCCCTCATGGGCTGTGGTTTACCGCTTGGGGTGCTGGCATGCAATAATGCTATCATGCATGCATGCATTGTCACACATGTTTGATGGGTATCCAGTGGCAACACCACCCCCCTTGTGGTGCTCCCAGCTCTGCTGCTGACTGGTCTCCCTCAATTGGCAGTCACACTGTGGGAGCAGCATCCCCTTTCCCTGAGGAAGAAGAGATTTTCTTGGGACACTCGATCCTTCCTCTCCTGGTTGGCCGTTGATGACCCAAGCTCATTCCCAAATGCAAGTTGCTGGTGTTGTAAGTGGTAAGGCTACTGCTGTGACAGTGGGCTGGCTGACACAGGCCTTTTTGGAATTAATAGTCTGGTGGTATTCTAAGCCCATCTGTGTGTATGCTTGCTTACTTTTCTGTTTTTTTTTCATTGTTTTAGTAGTCATTTTAAGTGAGCTGCACTGTGGATGTTACCTTCTATAAGTATGATTGGCTTTTTTAACTGTTGTACTATTTTACATATAGTTAGCATCCTGCATGTATAAAGATACTTGTACAAATTGTCTGTATGTCTGTCTGCCTATCTATCTATTTATCTATCTATCATCCATCCATCTATCTATCTAGCTATCTATCCATCTATCTATGTATCATCTATCTATCTATCTATCTATCTATCTATCTATCTATCTATCCTATCCATCCATCCATATAGTCAGGGGATGGGGATCCAGTACAACTGTTGTATCTAGTTAGGGACTATCCTTGGGGAGCAAAGTATAAACGCACAAAAACACAACAGAAACGCTTTCAAAAAGTAAATATGAATCAGATGTTGAACTGGATTTGTGAAGTCCTCTGCATTGTTTAGCTTCATGTAAGCATCTTTGAAAAAGGGCACTGCAATACTGTGTAACTGTTGCTGCAAGTTTGATAAAAAACACTCCATTAACTGGATTAGACAGAAAGAGTGGCACATAAAATGCTTTGCATAAATATTTCTGCATATCGTATAAATAAATTACTGCCATTCTTCCTACGAAAGTTACCCACATTATAAATGATTTAGGGTTTTGTAGTATTTCACATTTTATGTACTCCTAATATATCATGGGGGTGTTAAAAAGCAAAACCAGTTAAAAAGCAGACCTGCCATTTATAATAAATCAGCAATGAATTTCATTAGCCTAGTCTTGCTTGTGGTTTATTGGCACAAATTACAGTCAGCTAGGTCAGTTAAAACAGTCTTACCTCAATTAAGTTAATTAGAAAGGCGGCAGTGTTAACACTGGTATATCCAGCACATGTGAACCCTAAACCTGAAAGGATTAGTCCTGGATTTGCACATGCTCAGCTCTCTGCTGGTTTTATGCATCAAGTTTGCTCAATTTGTTTAAGACTCGAGAAAATGTCAGTCCAAGAAGACTGAGATTAATTGCAGTAAAAAAAAGGTGGATTACTCAGGTATTAATAACCAGTATCACTACAGAAGCAAATTTTTCAGAAATAATTTGTAGGTGTATAAATAAGAGAACAAATAATTATTTTTTTTTTATTTTTAAACCATAGATTAACCTGTTTGTTGTTGGAATGATCTTTTTGACTTTTAGGTCCACATAATGGTTTGGTTCAAAGTTCATATTTGCATTATTTGTCTTACTATAGTATATTATTCCCATTTACAACACTTATCTTGTTTGTACATGCTGAAATAATTAAACTCATTTGATAAAAATGCGAACAGTTAAATAATTAGAACGCTGGCATTAACAACTTAAAAAATCCACATTATTAACATGTTACTCAAAGACTGTCAAGGGAGGCAAATATGGTTTTGTGTTATGATAACTTATTCCTCCTGGTATAATTAGTGCAAATGCACCTTTTGAAAGTGGCACTTAATACATTCTTTTGTGTTTCTAATGCATCTGGCATGGAAATAAGTGTTTTATTAAGGCAGCATCAAACAGGGTAAAACTTACTTTTTAATGCAGATCCCAATTGTTGTTCTAAGCTCTTAGGTGGCTGAAGAGCTAGTTTATTTTGGAGCATGGTTGTTCTATAAGAAATGTTTCTCGTGGGACCCAGCATTTTATCGTGCAGTAAAGCTTTGTATAAGATGATGTATTCTGCCTGAGGTCTAGCACATAAGTAAATTACAAGTGACTGCCAGTAAAAGCAGGGTCTGATGTCGAAGTCAGTGTCCAACTTGAGTTTTTTTTAACAACTTTTCATTTTGCTCATTGGATATGAAAAACTGGGCCATGTGCAATAGCATCAGGATTACATGGAGCAATACTAATGATGAACAACATCGTAGCAAGTCGTGGAGGACTTGACATGCTTGCAGTATGTTTCAGTGATTCACTGTCATTAAAGATTCTGTTGTGGTTAAGTAACTTAAGCAATCAGTTGAGTCCTTCTCAAGATGAAACGAGGGCACATTGATTTAGGGCTTGCTTCATGAGAGTAAAATGTAATTGCTTCCATTTTATTAGTCCTTATTTATCCTGTAAGGGAATGTCGAGCTGGCTGTAATGTGAGTCATGATTAGTGACTTTATAGGAAACATAAACCTTGTTTTTTTACCTTTTATTAAAAATGTAATTAGACATATACAGTAGGCATGTGTGGTCTGTTAAATACTCCTAGTGTATTTTTTTGTGCTTCTTTTGACATAGTTTATTTTATTCCATATGTAGGGTCCCTTGTAAATGCTGCCTTTTTTTCTCACCAAATATGTGTTTGTTTATTTATTTAGTTATTTAGTCTTTGTGAATTATGTAGCTTTTTTAACCAGGTAAATGTGCTAGATGTACACTGCCTATTTTTAGACACAACCCCTGAGAGTACTGACTACAGGACAAATACAGGATTGCAAAATATTGCAAGTACAGCAGAGATACACACAAAAAAGGAAAATTACAGAAAATGCATCAGAGATACAATAGTTATAGATAACAGTAATGTATAATCCTTACAACAATCATGAATTATGCAATTATTTCCAAACACAGTCAATTAATGCATACAGCTATATTCTTAGTTCACTGCTGAAGCGCAAATGAGAGGAGGTATTATGCAAACCCAGAGGAACAGAGTTCCAATAAATGATGTTAAAGGAGGAGGAAACATGTAGTCCCATAATACTAGAACATCTTGGAGCAAATTTACCGGATTGCAGAAGTTAGGTGCACAAAGAGAATGGAAGGAGAGTGGTCAAAGCAGCAGATTCTTATTTTTTTTTAATTATGAGCTCTGGTACACTGTGACATCAGTTCAGCAGAAGCCTTGAGTGATGTTTTTCATGCGGAACTTCTGCTCAGCTGCTGTCTCAGGGTTCCGGAACTGACAAGCAGTTAAAAAAATGAATATTGGGTGAGAGAAAGTTGACAAGGACCCTATATAAGTAACACATAGGACTATTTCAAAACAAATGCACAAAACAATACACTGGGGGTATTAGACATATCTCACATATAGTATACCTACATTTTTACATTTAACCCTTGCTGTGCTGTGGACTGATATATCTGTCCAGATTTCCTATGTGTTCTAATTTGTAGGCAGTCTTAGGGTGACAAAAATTTATAAACACACACACACTTGTGTTTTAGAGCTTTCATAATTTATTGTCCAGTCAAATGTTCTGGAAATAAGCGTACGAAGATTGTTAAAGCAACAGTGCAGCAAAACCTGTTTTTCCAAAAGTTCTAGTTTACAACATCAAGCAATAAAAACATTAGCATACCTGTTAAAACTGCAGTTTAAGCAATGCCTATTAACAGTTTACAATTTTGTTTTGGTACTAGCCTTTTGTCAGTTTTACAATACTACGTCTAAGACAAATTCTTATATTTTTTTTATTTATTTCCATTTAACCAGGAAGGTGGACTGGATCAGGGTGACCCATTTTCAGCCACGTCTGGGAGTTTGGGTTCAACAATGGGAATATAAAACATCACCAGTTCTACCTAAGCAAAATATCTGTCCAGGAAGCCAGGCCACTCCTGCTTAAAGCGCTAAATAGCAACAGTCCTAGCAGCGACTCCCTGGATCCAAAAATACTCCGGCTGGTCCTGGATGATGTCCTGGTCCCACTCACTGACCTACTAAACTGGTCCCTCTGCCTGGGGCAATTCCCCACAGCATGGAAAACAGCTATAGTCACACCTATTCATAAAGGAGCAGACACGTCCTCTCCCAGCAATTATCGTCCAATCTCCATCCTTCCACCCCTTTCCAAAGCCTTAGAAAAAGTGGTGGCCACTCAACTCACCAAATATCTAGCAAAATATGACATTCTTTGCCCAGAACAGCATGGCTTCCATGCTGGTCACAGCACAAGTACAGCGTTAATGGAGTTCTCCAACTTCCTGCACTCCACCCTGGACTCCGGTTCCCTAGCTGGAGCAGTGTTCTTGGACCTCTCTAAGGCCTTTGACACTGTCTCCCACCCCCTCCTACTAAATGCTCTCAACCATACAGGGCTCTCTGCTGGCCCCCTTGCCTGGTGCGTGAGTTACCTGTCAGCCCGCTCCCAGCATGTTAAAATTAATGGGATATTTTCAGAAACCCATCCCATCCGCTCAGGGGTTCCCCATGGCTCTATCTTGGGCCCACTACTCTTTAGCCTCTACCTAAACACCCTGCCTAGTGCTTGCTCTGGCAATATTCTCCTGTACACCGATGACGTCGTTATTTACTCCACCAACAGAAATCCAACTTCCCTCCAAGACTCCCTCCAACACTCCTTCAATGATGCTGAAAACTGGTTTAAGGAGAGCAGACTAGTCATTAATCTCAAAAAAATGAAGGCAATGCTCTTTGTCCACCTCCAGAACAAAGCCAGCAATAACCCCCTCCAAATCCTCCCCAGCACTCATCAACCACTTGAACAAGTTTACACCTACAAATACCTTGGGATCACTTTTGACTCAGGCCTCACCTTTCATACCCACATAACAGCCCTTGCTTTCACCGCTAATGCTTGTCTTGGCATGCTCTACCATCACAAGGACTGCCTCCCACCTAATGCCCTCAGACTTGCCGTAACGTCCTCAGTAATGTCCCTTGTCGATTATGGCCTTCCAGTCTATGATGCTGCTGACTCCACAGCCCTCAACAAAATTCGACTCACCCTAAGCAAGGCTTGCAGACTAGTGACCAGTGCCCCTAGGCTCACCCACACATGTCAGCTCTATGACATGGCCAAACTCCTTAGCCTCGGTGAATGCCTCCACTACCAAACTTGCCTATTAACTAAGAAGATTCTACTCAGGCTCTCACCCCCTGGGGTCGCTGCCTCCATCCAACTCAAACCGTCCAGAGTCACTACCCGAACAACTGACAAGGTCACACTACTGGTACCCAGAACTAGGACCACCCAGGCACAGAGGTCATTCAGCTACAGAGCCTCGTCCTGGTTCAACTTGCTCCCTGCAGCCATTTCCAACACCACACAAAATTGCCCCCTTTAAAACGCTCCCCTACGGAACCACTTGTTCGACACCCACTGCTGCACCTGTCACTAAGAGATGCTCTGCTGCTCTCTATCACTATTGACATAGCCCCCTGGGCTGAACAATCCCTCACTCCCCTCTCCCCCATGGGCCCCGTCTCCTCTGCCAGTGTCTGCTGGTACCAACCTGTTGTGTCTGAAATGTTTTTTTTTTTTTTAGTTACTCATTATGTTCATGCAACTATGTAAAACTGTGTTACTCTATGATTGTATTCTGTGCATATATTGACTCTGTATGTCCACTCTGTGACGACGTACATTTGTAAATGAGCCTCTGGCTCAAAGGTTCCAAATCCAAGTCATTCAATAAATAAATAAAACATAAAAAACACAATCTAAAAATATTAACTACAGTACATTAAATATGCCATAGTATAAAATTCATGTGATATGTAATTCAAGTAACATGTCCACAATTACACAATTAATTGGACCATAAACTCTTATTTAGATTTTGTTCAAATTCTGGGTATTTTATAGATGGATCACTATCCTGTTGTATGAGCTGATTCAATAATTTAGGTCCATAATAAGAAAAGTATATTTCAGCTAATTTTGTTTTTATACATTTTTCATCATATCGTTTTCTGGATGTATTGCGTTAAAGAACAGTTTTTATAGACTGACTGATTTTCTCACTTACTAAGCATAGTAATTTAGATGTAAATACTTTTTGTACAAAACTTCCAGCTTCCTGATAAATCCTCAGCTGTGGTGCGAAAACCTTAGTACATGTATATAATTCACAATGATGAGTTTATTTACAGTAGATGATCTTGTAACAAACCAACGTATAGTATTAAATGTAACAACATATTTTGTCAAAACATTTTCTGCAGCATTATATAATAAAATTGAATTATACTCTAAATTAGGGAGTAAAGCCTAGATTGCAATAATATTGACCAGCGGCCGCATATTTTGCTGCAAGAAGAAGATCAACAGCAGTATTTTCAGCTGCAAACAGGGATCCAGGGACCAGTGGTGGCATTTTCGGCCACAAGAAAGGAAGACTACAGCGGTGGCTTTCTCAGCTACAGAGAGGGGACAAGAGGCATCTGTGGGGAGGCTAGCTCCCAGGGCAACTAATCCAGCCTTGGGGAAAGGCTGGTGGCCCCAATCAACAGAGAGGGCCAGAGCACCAATCAGGATCAGGGGCGAGAAAGACTAAAGCCATCTAGACTTTTGAAAGGCAGCCCCACAAGAAAGGAGAAGACCAGCGGCAGTATTTTCAGCCACAAGGAAAAGATCAGCGGTGGCATTTTCGGCCGCAAAGAGGGATACAGGGACTGGTGGCGGCATTTCCGGCCACAAGAAAGGAAGACTCTAGAGGCAGCTTTCTCCACCACAGAGAGGGGACCAGAGGCATCTACAGGGAGGCCAGCTCCAGGGGCAACCAATCCAGTCATGAGGAAAGACTGGCAGCCCCAATTTGCAGAGAGGGCTGGAGCACCAATCTGGACAAGGGACCCAAAAAAGTAAAGCCATCTAGGCTTTAAAAGGCAGCCCCACAAGAAAGGAGAAGACCAGCGGTGGCATTTTTGGCTACAAGGAGAAGATCGGTGGCGGCATTTTTGGCCACAAAGAGGGATCCAGGGATCAGCGGCGGCATTTTGGCCCTCAAGGAAAGAAGACTCCAGCAGCGGCTTTCTCGGCCACAGAGAGGGGACCAGAGGCATCTGTGGGGAGAGTATTTGTCCTCCCACCCTCCCAGCTCTGACCTCCATTGAATGCCCAAGGAGGTGGGGACAACACTAGGATGAAACTCATTGGTTGCAAATAAGGTCCACTTAAGTCAGCAGGAAAGGGCTGATCATTTGAACTAAACACTGGACTGGGGAGAGAATGGTTGATTATCTCAGTTAAAAGCTGGACAAAGAGGGGAAAATTGTTATTTTTTATGATTACTAGTCACGTTGATATTTACAGTATGTTGCCTTGCTTGATATATTTATGGTGCCTTGCTTTTCTGGGGTGATACTGAAGGGCAGTTCCTGCTTGCTATATTTATGAACCTCGCTTTCTGGAAGGGGCAGTTTCAGCTTGTTTGAAATATTAATAATGTGGAAAGTTGGCTAAACTTCCTGGGACTATACTGAAGGGGCAGTTTTTGCTTGTTTTTAATTATTTATAAGGTGGAAAGGTGGCTAAGCAGGAAAGAGGGCCAGAAGGTATAGTGTGTGTGTGTGCATGTGTGTGTGTGCAACAGAACAGTCATTACAAAAGTTGCTCAAATATAATTTAGGGGTTTGAATTATTTATAAGATGGAAGGTTGGCAAAGCAGGAACGAAGGCCAGAAGGTAAAGTGTGTGTGCAGCAGAGTAGGCATCATGAAGGTTGTACAAATATAATTTAGGGGTTTTAGGAGAGTGAGCGGATTACAAGGAGAATGGGCAGGTCCAATTTCTACCTGATTACAGGTGAGCGGATTACAAGGTGAAGGGGTAGGTCTGATTGCTACCTGATTACATGGAACAAGAGATACATGGGGGGGAGGGAGAATGGATGAGGGGGAGGGAATGCGTAAGTTGGTGGAAGGGGAAGAGTACAAGGGCACAGCAAGGGAAGGGTCATTTTAGGGGGAGGTGCTGGAGGGAGGGAGCAGGGGACACAGAGGAGGGAGGATTGTGGGGTGCAACAACTGTGGAGCAGCCATATTCATGAGCACTCTGTGGAGGCTGGGGGAGTGACCAGTTTGTCAAATTCTGGGGAGGCTGGAAGCTGAGCTATCGTGGCTAAAAAGGGAAATGTCTTGGTCAACAAGGGAACTGGAAAGGAGACACGCAGAAGGTTTACTGATGGGAGAAGGAAGGCAGGTCAGTGGGGAGGACAGGAGGTGGAGTGAACAAGCCACAGTGGGGGGAGGAACTAGGACAGGAGTTAGGGTACAATGGCCAATATAGTCGAAAGTAGATTCACAACAGGGACCAACGGGGGGCATGGAACTTAGGGTCAGATAGAGGGGGGCAGGGAGACAAGGGTCCAAGACCAGGAGGAGAGGAGAGATATCCCTGGCAAGAAGTGAAGACTAGGGGAAGGGGACCTCAAGGTAGGCCACGTATCACAGCAGTAGGGGGTAGGAACCCACAAGATAGGAAAGCTATTACAGTGTCTAACAGGTACACTCCTCTATACTAAGGTTCATGCTAAGGTGGGTAAGGTGCAAGGGGGCTGTTTGGCCCATAAATGCACCTAATTAATTGTAAAAGCTGATACTTGCCTTAGCAGGCAAACATGGAGAGGGAGTGCTAAAAGGTCCAGGGGAAGCAACAAGCATGGCCCAGGAAAAGAGGAAAAACAGAAGGAAAGTTAGAGATGGGACCAAGGACAGTGGTAATGCAGGAAGGGGTGGAACTGAGTTTGCAGAAGGAGGAGGAGGAGAGAGGCAGCGTAAAGGAGGATAAGGAAGAGGGAGAAGCTGAAGGGAAGTCAGGAGGTAAGGGTGTGGCTCAAGATAGCAAGTGTTTAGAGGGCAAAGCAGATGGGGTAAATAAGAAGGTTATCAGCTCACAGAGGAAACTCGAGGGAGCACAGGTAGCAAAGGGGCAAGGGGGAATGGTGACAGGTGTTAGGGAGGAAAGGGGTAGAGAGCAGGCAACATTGGGGGACAACTCAGGGGCTGGGGCTCGGGTGGGGAGGAATCAATGGAGCTCAGGAGAAAAGGGGGTAAAGATGCCTAGAACTAGGAGTAAGGAAAAGGTAATAAAAAATAAGCAAAATGAGGGCAGGGTCCTCCTCACTGGGGACTCAATTTTAAGAGGAGTTAAATGGGGGCAGGGGTTGTGCAGTTTGGGTGGAGTGCTTGCCAGGTATGACAGCATCAGAGGTAATCCACCATATTCCATCATGGAGCAAGACACAGTATGAGAAAACACACCTGATTTTCCACCTGGGAGCAAATGATCTGGATGGGCATAGCCTGTTGGAAGTACAGGCGAGATTCACAGCACTTGCTAGATTTTGTAGCAGCCTGGGTTTCCGATTTATCACTTTTTTGAAAGTGTTGCCTGTGCCTAAAGCGAGCACTGAGCAGAAACAAATTATCAGTGATTTCAACAAATGGCTCAGGGGATGGTGTAGGCAGTGGGGGTATGGGTTAGTGGGGGACTTGGGGACAATATGGAATGAAGAAAGCTTACATGCCTGGGACAGGCTGCATCTAAATGGGGAGGGAAAGGCAGTCCTGAGAATTAAACTGAAGGAATTCATTGAGCAAACATATGGTTTAAACTGAACAAGGTGGGGAGAGGGAATATGGCTCACCAAGTGATGCGCCAAAAGACAGGCATATCAGGGGCATTCAGCCCCCCGCACGGGAGGGGAAAGTTAAGCAAAAACATGGTTGGGGTAGGGGGGATGGGGAGGAAAACTGGTGGAAGGGGCTCTCTGCAAATGCCAGAAGCCTGGGGAATAAGATGGTAGATTTGAAAGCATTAATGGAGGGGCAGAGATTAGATATAGCTGTAACTGAGACTTGGTGGTCTGAGCACCATGCTTGGGAAGTGGGGATCCTGGGGTACAGATTGCTCAGGATGGATAGGAAGGGGGGGTAGGAGTGGCGCTATACATAAGGGAGGAAATCAAGGTCACGGAAGGAATGGAAGAGCAGGGAGAGGTGGAAAGCATATGGGTCATCCTGGAGAGGAAGGCAGCTTTAAGAGTAGGGGTGGCATATAGACCCCCTACACAGAGTGAAGAAACAGACATGCAGATGCTGCAGGAGGTTCAAAGAATGGCTCAGAAGGGGGAGATTCTGCTGGTGGGGGACTTAGACCTCCCAGATATAGACTGGGATATCCTTTCGGCAGGGTCAGTTAGGACTGGGGAGATTCTAGGGTCATTACAGGGTGCCTTCCTGCAACAGCTGGTCAGGGAGCTCTCAAGGGAGGGAAACTTACTTGACATGGTCCTAACTAATGGAGATAGCATGGAGGGAGTGAAGGTGGGGTCTAACCTGGGAGATAGCGACCACAGCACCGTGGGCAGAGCAGGGTATGAGGCTGGTCAAACCACTCCGAAGGTCCTAGACTTCAGGGGGTCAGATTTCCCCAGGATGAGGGAGATATCCCGGGAGGAAGTGGGGAAGTGAGAGGGGATGGAGGGAGGGGCGGATGAACTGTGGAAGAAGAGCAAAGGCGGGGGTCTCCTTAAGGTGACAGAGGCATGTGTAAGGAGGGCGAGGAAGAACAAAAGAAGGTGGAGGCCACTGTGGTTCATTTGGGAGGTTAGGGAGGCAACAGGGGAGAAGAAAAAAACTTTCAGGAAATACAAGAGGATGGAGGGGTGGGAGGATAGGGAAACTTACAAAAATAAGCGGAGGGTGGCAGGGCAGAGGAGTAGGAAGGCTAAAGCAGAAGAGGAGAGAATTGCTAGGCAGGCCAAATAGGGAGAAAAGACATTTTTTTGGTACATAGGGGAAAGAAGGAAGGTATGGCAGGGGATAGTAAGGATTAAGGGGGAAAGGGGACAGCAGGTGGAAGGAGATTTTGAGAAAGCAGGGGTGCTGATTGGATATTTCAGCTCAGTTTTTACAACAGAGGAGGAGGGAAGGGGACCAGCACTAAGGGAAAAGGAAAGGGGGGAGTGGGGGTGGATCCTAGCCCAATCAGTGCAGAAGAGGTAAAGGAGGAAATAGGTAAGCTGAGGGTGAACAAGGCCTACACCCTAGGGTGCTCACGGAGTTAAGGGGGTACTGGCAGAACCATTGGTGGTGCTATTTAACTGGTCCCTGGATACAGAGTGGGTACCAGAGGACTGGAAGAAGGCAGATGTGGTGCCAATCCATAATGGAGGCAGCAGGGAAGAGGCGGGCAATTATCGACTGGTCAGTCTCACGTCGGTGGTGGGTAAAGTAATGGAGACAATATTGAAGCAAAGGGTGGCCAGCTATCTGAAGGAAGAGGGGCTACAACATGTCCAGCAGCACGACTTCACTCGGGGTCAGTCATGTCAGATGAACCTGATCTAATTCTTTGATGAGGTGACATGGGTGGTTGATCAGGGTGGGGCAGTGGACGTGGCCTACCTGGACTTCGTGAAGGCCTTCGATACAGTGCCCCACAAAAGACTGGTCAATAGGTTGGGGAGTCTCGGGGTGGGACAGAAAATAACAAGATGGGTGGAAAGCTGGCTGACTGGTAGAAGCCAAAGGGTGGGGGTCAATGGGGTGCACTCTAGGGAGACCCCCAGGGGTCGTTGTTGGGGCCCATTCTGTTTAATGTCTATGTCAGTGACAGAAGAGGGGCTTCAGGGGAAGGTTTGACTTGTTGCAGATGATATGAAAGTCAGCAACAGGGTGGACACCCCAGGGTGTGTGTGGAGGCAATGAAGAAAGATTTAAAATTGATGGAGGAGTGGTCAGAAACGTGGCAGCTAAAGTTCAATGCCAGGAAATGCACAGTGATGTACCTGGGGAGGAAGAATCCAAATGCCATGTACACACCGGGGGGGGGGGATAATGGCTGCAACCTGGCAGAAGAAGGCTCTGGAGTTATAATCACTGATGACCTTAGGGTAGGGACCCAGTGCAGCAAGGCAGTGGGCAAAGCTAACAGGATGCTGGCATACATAGGGAGGGGGATAACCAGCAGAAGGGAGGTGCTGATGCCACTCTACAGCTCCATGGTTAGGCCATACTTAGAGTATGGGGTACAGCTCTGGAGGCCTCATCTAGAAAAAAGACATAGCTGGCATAGAAAGGGTGCAGAGAAGGGCCACTAAAATGGTGCATGGGCCAAGGGGGAAGTCATACGAGGAGATATTGAAGGAGCTGAATTTGTATCCTCTGGAGACAAGATGGGAGAGAGAAGTCATGATTGAAACATTCAGGTATGTGAAGGGGATCAATAAAGTGGGGGAGAGCCTGTTTACAGGGAAGGTAGATAAAGAACTAGGGGGCATGGCTCGAAATTATAGAGGGGAAGGTTTAATGGAAATGTTAGGAAGTATTACTTCACAGAGAGGATGGTTGAGCCCTGGAACAGACTTCCAGAGGAGGTGGTGGGGGCCAGTACAGTGAAGGGTTTCAAGAGGGCCTGGGACAAACACAAGGGATTGCCGGGGGGGTGGAATCTTGGAGGGGAGGGACGAGTGGGGGGGGTAATGGGCAGACGTGATGGGCCAGGAGGGTCCTTTTCTGCCGACACATGTCTATGAATCTATGAATAATCTCTCTTACTTCTTTCATTAAATTTAATTGATTTCTATAGAGAAATCCTAACCTACCATTTACTTTTCCAGTAACTATATTTACAAGATCTTATAGAGTGAATGTTCGATCTAGAATTATACCTGGATAGCTCAAATTGTTTACTACTTCAAATGGTCTGTTTTCATACCCAATTATGTTTAAGTTATGACCATGTACATCCAACCTTTGAACCAGCCATCAACAGGGCAGTGAAACATGTTTTTCCAAAAAGTCTAGTTTCCAGCTTTATTTAATAAAACATTATCATACATGTTCAATCTGCTTTTTAAACAATGCATATTCTGTTTACTGTGTATTTTTTTTTATCCTAGCCTTTTGTCAGTTTTACAATACTATTTCTAAGCCAAATTAACAGGCCATCTATTTTCTTGAGAAAAAGTGAAAGAAATTTAAAACATTTATCAAATGCAGTGGATTCTGGATGTATGCACAAGCTCAGGACAAGCCGTTTTTGTGCGCACATCCAAAATTGCGTACATCTGAAAATGCCGTAGGAAATAAAGGCTGTCCATGGAATTAGTGGTAAATGGTGTTCTTAAATGCAGATAGTCAGCTAGCTAGTACAGTACATGTCCTACGGTATTTCCGTATTTGTATGCTTTATCAGAGACAGTCTCAAAACCTGCTGTCCTGTGTCAGGTGGTTTGGCTTTGCATGGGGGAAGAGAATGATTAGGCGATTGGGGGTGCTCTGCATCTCTGTGAAATGCTATAATGTCTGTTTGTGACTATGAGCTGTTTTTGAGACATAGCACAATGAGGTGACATTACAAGAAGATGCTGAAAATGTCGGGTGTATTGGAAACACAGAGACAACCTCAAAACCTGCTTTCTAAATTCCAGTCCCATGTGAGGCAGTTCGGTTCTGAATCAGGGGTGTGAGTGAGACCAATTAAGAGATCAGTAGGTGCTCTGCATGTTGGAGACTGTCTCAGAATCTGCTGTCCTACAATATGTTAGATGGTTTGGCTCTGCATTGTGGGGATGAGACCGATTAGGAGATTGGGAAGTGGGGGTGCTCTGCATCTCGATGAAATGAAGCATCAGACACGTACAGTGCCAAACCATGTTATCAGAGACACAGAGCAAATCTCAATTAAGGCAGATTGCTAGACTGGGTGGTTCAGCTCTGCATTACACTGGGGGGGTATAGAAGCTGCCTTATAAGTGTGGGGGAGGGATGAAAAACTGAAAGGGTCAGATTGGCAGATATCATTAACACTTGCATTAACACCTGCTACACAGGTGAAAATGACCTCTTAGGAGCATCTCTCAGGACAAAAATGTGCTTATGACCAAAATTCAGTCTGCATGCAACCAATTACTTTAACACTGAGAGAACAGGACAGGAATCGGGCCAGCAGGTTTTTGTACATACATCCAAATGGCATACAAATGGAATTGCCTGTACCTAAATTCTGTAAGAACTGGACAGTTTTACCAGCAAATGAAACTGGACGATGTCTAGAATGTGTTACAGTTAAAAAAGATAGGGTCGCATTTTTTGCTTGACTTTGCTGCACTGCTGCTTCAATGTTAACAACTTTGAGTGAAATATTTGATTGGAAATTATTTAAATGAATGTGCAGTCTGCTAGAATATGCCATGAACTGTCTCAAACAGCCTTTAAAATACATTTTTATTAATAAATGCAAACTTTTCCAATTTGTCTTCCCAAAAGATGCTTTTCCATTGGAAAAAAATGGGAGAAATTCTTTAGAGAGCAAAGCTCTTAAGTGCTACTGAGTAAAAGAGTTTATTTTTTATCAATATTTTATCTCCTGTTTTTCACCGTACTGCCCTCCAGCCCCATCACCCGGCTTCTCTGGGACTTACCAGTTCTCCAGTGATCTTGTGCCAAAGGATCCTTTTGGAGGTGCCCAGTCACCAGTGTTGGGCCTCTGGTGGGCCGAGCTGTCATCCAGCCACAGCCAGAGTTTTCTGCCTGTTTTTCACCCCATAGTACCCCACTGCATGCAGTGACACTTTGTGCGTATTCCAGCTCCGTGGTAATGCCCCCAGTATCTGCTGGCAGGAGCCCTTTTCCTGGCATCATGCTGCGCTACAAGCTAGATTCCCCTAGGTCACAGCCACCAAGTGGGCCATGCATATCCCCCCACTGAGGGAAGAGAGCAGTCCTAGGGATGCTCAGTCCTCCCTCCTCCAGCTAGCCCTGATCAACCTGCATCTTTTTCTGAACCCAGATCACCGGGTTGCAGGAGGTGAGGCATCTAGTGCCTTAGCCCTCCACGTGACTGGGCTGACTCAGTAAAAGAGATTTGACAAAAGAGTAGCATTTCAATGATAAAGTAATTCTTTTAGCCATTTAAAGGAGCAGTGCTTGGTAGCAGTGAACATTTTGACCTATGCTTTTTTATTCTGTTTTAGATTGCCTCTTATCTCCTGTCTTGTATGATTACCTTTTTACCACTATTTTTTTCAAATTTTTGAAATAATAAAGGAACACTCCTTTTAATATGGCTTGACCTAGTTTTCATCTGTATCCTCTGTTGCTTTTGAACACCCATTGCTTAACATCACTTTTCTTGTGTTTAAATAACTAGCATGCAGCAGATACTGCTGCCTTATCTTATGGGAGAATATGTGTAGAAAAACAGCTCTGAATACAGATGAAAACTCAAGGAGTACTTCTTTCATTATTTTAAAGGTAAAAATTGCCAACGTACACTCAAAATGGGGAAGCAGGGTATCATACAAGACAGGTGGTAAGATGCAATCTAAAATGGAATAAAAAGGTATAGGTCAAAATTTTCAGCATTATCATGCACAGCTACTTTAAGCTGGGGACAGAATTTTGTTATCTAATATCAAAACAGTATGAAGAAAAAAGAGGCTTAAGAAAAAAGAAACCAATTGTTATTGTTAACATGATGGACATGATATGTTGGCATTGTAAACAGTCCTTCCTTATTTAGTTATGTATTAATTTGTAATATTGTTTGTGGCATAGCTTCATGAGCTGTCCATCATGTTTTCATGATGGTCTAGGTGGGGCTGGGTGGGCACCAGGCATATAAGAATGGTATTGGTGCAAAATAAAAGGGTACCATATCAGTAACAGTGAGAGAGTTCTCATTGGTAGGTGAACATTAACCCTTTGAAAGTGGGCAGTATAAGAAAGATTTTGAGGAACTCCAGGAGTTCATTTGGCACCTGAGCTAGAGAAAGGACTATTAGTCTGCCTTACACTTTTGCTTCATTAGTAATAAAAATCTGGATTTTTTTTCTCTTCCATCCTGTATATGTACTGCTTTGGGTTCAGGTGAAACACATTTACTGTAGGCATTAATTTAATGTTCTAGCTATATCTTCTTGGATCCTGTTGTTTCTAGTTCATGTGTATTTTGGGGCTGGCCACCTATTGCATACTGGTAAGAGACTATGTCAACTGTTTCTGCTGTAGGTGCACACTCATTCCCTGTCACTGAGATAGCAGCTGGCTAGAGTGGTGAGCAGAGGAGCTGTGCTAGCTGCAATCTCAGGACATGGCAGTGGCTTTTGTGCTACTAAAATGGGGTGAGTTGGGTGCCGGGGGGGGTGGGGTGGTGGGTGCTGAGTTGGTGGACTAGGGAGGGGTGTTTTCCAATGATCATGCACTTGTGGAGGGTCCACTAGCCTACCAGGGAAAGATAGGTTTATTTATTGTATTACATCTTGGACTGGGGATTGAGGGTAGAGGTTCCGCTACACAACCAGGGAAAGATAGGTATGTTTATTGTATGACAGCTTGAATCCAGAATTGGGGGGTGAATGGGCCGCAAGACACCAAGGAATGGGTAAATATATTTAGATGACAGCTCAGACCTTGGATCAGGGGCTGGGCACCTAGCAATGGGTAAATATATTTAGATAGCAGCTCAAACCATGGACATGGGGTGGGGGAGCCACTAGGCAACCGTGAATGGATAAATGCATTTAGATGACAGCACAGACTGGCGATTGGGTGGCGTTCAGCATGGTTCCGCACAATGCCTCTGCACATTGGTGCTCAGTGGCATTGTGCAAAGTTGCTAATGGTCACATAATGGCATGCAAGTGGCCCCTTAGAGCCTTGCGTGCTATATATGTGCTGATTAGCATGCTGGCCATTGATAAATGCTGGCAATGTGCTATCTCATCACTGAATGGTGTGTGGGGCAAACATCCGACTTTGACAGTGGGGCCCACTGTTTTTTTAAGGTGTTTATAGGTTGTTATTAAGGTGGCAGTGGATAATTGGTAGAATATATAGCACTTAAGAACCCTCAGATATGGATAAATATCTCATGGCTTTTTCTGTGGTGAAAAGGGTCCATCCAAGTAACATACTGTACATTAGGGTTAAGATAATGTTTGTGTCAAAATGGGTTTGTGACAGTGTATATCTTGGCTGTCTTAGCCTTTAAGACTGTGAAATTTCATATGCACAGTCAGTTCTAGCAGCGCATGTTTTGGGCAATTTTGATGAAAGTTGATTTGGTGGTTTAAAAGTTATGAATTAGTGAATTTATGTAAAAATCCCAGATTTTCATCTTTTTGCTTACCGACAGTGAAAAGTCAAACAGTGTTAAATTATGAAACTTTCAGGTTTGTTAGTTTGTTTCAAGGAAGTGTCTTTGAAGGAGTTTAAAATGGAATTTTACTTTTTTTTTAATTTTTTGGCTCCCTTCTCCATGGATGCTGCTCCCTTCAGGGTATCCTGTGCTCTCTCTGCCCATCCCCGATACCTCTCAGAGGGCTGCCAGATCTGCCCCCATGCTGCCTCAGCCTACCCCCCCGGGTGGGGAGGAGGGGGATCCCAGGACGTTCACCCTCCAGTCCATTATAGTGTGTGTCGGGTGGTCTGGACGGTCCCCCACAAGAGCCAGGTTATGGTGCCTGGGAGCTGGATCCTGTCTACGCCAGCATCTGTGAGGCCTTTTCCTTGTTCTGGTGCCACCCCCTGCTTCGACATGCAATGGGAGCCAAGGTGCGGAGCACGTCATCACGTGCAGAAGCTTTGGCTCCCAGCAGACATCCTGCCCCCCGCTGCTGGCTGTTCCACTGCACCACCACCCGTGGTCACCCAGGTGGTGGCAGAGTAGCAGAACAGGCATCCCACCCTCTCCTGGAGAAGAAGAGTGACTGATTGGCACTCAGTCCTCTCCCCGCTGGCCCTCTAGCCACTCGAGTCCATTCCCGAACATGGGTCGCTGGTGCTGCGAGCGGTAACCCTACCACTGCGCCAGCAGGCAGGCCCTGAATTTAACTTAGTTTTTAAGTTATAAGTGTGTAAAGATTTAAAATTAAGTGCATGCATGGCCCACTTGAAAAAGTAACAAAAAAAGAGAACCTTTTTTCTAAGTTGAGGCTGGACATGAACAATAAGTTTAAAAGCTGCAAATATAAAAATACTTAAAAGGTTGAAACTTATGTGGTTTGTCATAACAGTGCCTGACAAGACATCTGAGTTAAATTTCCCCAGCAAAATAATTACATTTATTAGTTTAATTAGAAAAAGAAAACTCATGAAAAACCATCGAGAAGGACTTTAACAAACCCAGGATATGCACAAGGTTCCACGTCAAAACTACAAAAGGAAAAACATTGAGGTCATATATCAGCACAGTGAAAATGAATAAAATTCACAGAGAGGAATTTGCAAGGTAGTTTATCAAAATTCAATAGATAAAATCTTCCTGAAATGAATTCCACATTGAAAATAGAAAGTTTTTAGAACAGTCCTATGAAAATAGTTGCCCAAGATTCGTTTATTTGACCACACACTTTTTTGGATGCATGATCTTGATGGGATGCAGCACATAAAATATAAAGTGCTTGTTAACACACAGCCCCCCCAAAAAACATTGAGAAAAAACAGTCAACAACACAACCAAAAAAGTAGAAAAACAGATTTTTTTTGGCTCATTAGTTATCTGTCCAATTGTAAAAACCAATGCAAAAAATGAGCTACATCATACCCAAACTAAATATTTAAAGTCTTAAAACCTGAGACATGCTTGATGAGTTTGTTTCTTTGCATACAGCCCTACATAAAAAAAAAAAAAAAAAAACACCTATGGGGCACTCATGAGGCATGGCCACAGACCTGAAGCAGCAGACACGTAGGGCACAACCCCAGACTTCTAGGACCTTAGCTCACAAGGGTGGGGGATGTGGGAGGGGTGGTCATTAGGGTTACAAACCCTAACAATAAATTTCCTGTTTTTTGTGGGTTTATAACCTTAATGTGTGCATTAACAAAGTGTTTTGCAATGAATAAATATAGACTAACCGATAGTCAACTGTGTTGTACAGGGAAATAACTGTTAAGGGGGCTTTCAATGGGGAAAAGTCCCATCTACATATTATCTCATGTGTAACATTCTTGATCATTTAGAAAGTCTGGACACAACTTTAGTTGCTTTAGCATAGTTCTGTTGTTCTTTATGCATTTATAATCATTCCAGGTGCTTATACTGTATGATGTATTCCATTATAAGCCAAAAATTTCCCCTACAGTAAAAAACTAAACATATATAGTAATAATACATTTATTAAATAAAACTGTAGCTTTCTAGTAGTTCCATATTACTTCAGAAGTATAATATTTCATGTAAGAGTTTCAAGCAATATGTTTTGTCTTATGTATTACTTTACATTTCATTAGTGTCTCTGTGGTCTTTTTTCATAGATTTTAAAGAGCAAAAAGCATTTACTTTCTTGTATTCCCAGATAAAAGGGTTTATCTTGCTCATAATCAAAAGATCATGACATATTTGAACACTTATTACACAAAACTTCATGGGACTCTATATGGTTTTTAAGTTTTCTTTTTGTGGGGAGACAGAAATACTACTCAGGAATCATATCTTTAGAAGCTGTATTAGTCACACATTTCTGAGACACTCCAAAATCCTACCAGGCCTACCCCTGGTTCGTCTGTTGTTATTAATGACTCAAATTTGAAATCTCTTCCCTAGCTTGAGTTACAGTTCAGACCTGGCACTTGTAGCTCTTGGAAACTGTGAGTTCAGTTTAAGTGGAAGAACAAATCTGATTTGAGGCTGCAAGGTTCAAGTGTACTGAAGCCCATACTAGTCACTGATGGCTGGTTCTCTGGTACACTGCATTTCAGAAAAAGTAAGGAGCTTCTTAGGTCAAGGCATGTCTGCAAATCTTTCAGTGTGAAGAGTAGTGACAGGGTGTGCTGTGCAGCTGTGGCAGACCTCGCAGCATAGCTCTAGTGTGGACACATCGGTCAGCAATAAATGATTGAGGGGATTCAAATGTGCTTTAGCCCGAGTTTCTGTTGTGTTATGTTGAAGATTTATATGCTCCATGGTCGTACCTTGCTGATTTGCAGTCCAGCATGTAAGCTTTGCTTATATTGATTTATGTTGCCATTTTGAACATCCTGGGGTACAGCCTGCTGCAAGCCTGTAGGCTTCCATTGTAGGTTTCATGTATTTTGAATGTCCACTGATGGACATAACAGCCTAAGTATGTTCCAGGGAATAGACTGTTTTCCATGGGCAACTATGATAGATGAAGAATAAGTATTTCTATTTTTCTAGAAATAGGAAAATGTGTTTTTGATCCAAGTTGTCTGCACTTAAAGGCATGATTTACTGATTATGCTGTAGACACATAACCTACAGTAATCGTTACAAAGTGTAAGGACTGCCTTTATACAGTATGGCGGATTGTGTCACATATCTGATGAAGAGTCACAAGGTATTTAATGTATAACCGGTAGAACCTGCTACTCCTAAATAGTCTTAACCAAATGTGGGAAACAGTATAATTATAAGCTGGTGGGGTAGGAAGGGAATTCAAGATGTATGTGAGGAAATACTTCTTCATGGAGAAAATGGAGGACAGGTGGAATTGTCTCCATGGAGAGGCGGTTAATGTAAGTGTGGTTACAAGTTTCAAGAGAAGATGAAACGGGCACATGGGTGTGGTGAAAATGATGGAGGAGGAGTGGGTCTGAGTGGAGGTCACTTGACTAACAAAGCAGAGTTACAAGTTGGGAGCACTGCATAGGCCCTACTGCGCTAGACTGGTGCAGTTTAAGGAAGCGACCTGGCAGACGTGATGGACTGAGGGACCTTTTCTGAATTCAGATTTTTTGTTTATATGTAAATGCATTTGCATTGTAATTTACCTGTTGTGTCATGACTTTTGATATTGCTCAGGAAACAAAGATGATTTTTCCCTCCAAGGAGATTGATACATTTTACATATATTTGTATTGTTGAAATGCACTCCTAATACAGAGATGACAGAACTCCAGATCAGAAAGTTTAGTGTAGTTTATTTAAGGGCAACTGGTCAACAAATATTACAGCCATTCCACAACATCCTGCTAAAATCAGATACTGAATAGAAGTTGATTGCACTGTGCCCCAGTGCTAGCTATATATAAATTACAAGTAGTATTTTAATTACCCCTCCCTGTGAAGCACTAGTCTATTAACCAGCAAGACATTTTGATGGGAACCACATGGTATACTGGCTTTCTTCCATCAGATGCCCTTTCTCACATTGAAAGACATACCAGTGATCAAAACTGGCATTTAATATATTCAATTAGGTTTAGCCATCATAGGTCCTAAATATCTGTTACACCACATTTGAACAGCTTTCTGTTTAGCTATTTATATCACAGTCAGGTTTTTGATTTAAATGGTTATGCAATTTTAATAAAGCAGAAGATAAGTAAATACTACTCAGTTAGTGGGGTTGGTGAGTTCTGCAGCCATATACAAGGCCTTTAAGATTCTATAGTTCTGCAGATGCAGAATTTTGAGCAGAATTTACATCATGCCATAGAATATCTATAGTACCACAGAATTCATTGTTCTTGGTGAAATTTAATTCGAATATACACTTTTTCTATAGTGCCCGACTCCCTTCCCCATCTCGCTTATCTTGAAGCTTCTCCTTTATGCTTGGCATTTGATGTCATTGATGACATCACATCTATTTTAGCCAATGGCAGTACTGCATTCTGACACAAAATTGAATACATCATGCTGAAAAATCATAAAATGAAGCTATAGAAGCCTAAGTGTCTTGCCGCAGAAATTAGTCCAAAGTGCAGCAGAGCACTACGTACCCTGGCTATATGTCACTTAGCAAGACATTTTCTGTTCTCCACTGACTGTTTACATTGTATTGACTAGTGCCCTCTGGAACCTCAGATTCAGTACAGTCAAATGCAACACTTGGGGAGAAAAAACAGAGGTAGTAGCTACAAAACTGTGTGGATTCCTCTTGCTGCAGCCAAGGAGACAGACCTTGGGATCATAATAGACAAGGGGCTGAAGCATGTCAGACAGTGAGTGGCTGCTTTCAAGTGGCTAACATAATGCTGGGGTACATTAAAAGGGAGTGACAGGCAAAGCAGGGGAAGTGATCTTACCACTATACAAGATTTTGGTCAGGCCTCACCTGGATTACTGCATGCAGTATTGGTCTCGGTATAAAAGTGACACTGAGGCAATTAAGATGGTGCAACACAGTTCTCCCAAAATGATTAGGGGGTATGGAAAACAGAAGCTATGAGGAGAGGCTGGTAACAATTAACATGTTTACGATGGAGACAGGGAGGCTGGAAGGGGACATGATCTCAGTTTTCTGCATACCCCAGGAGCATTGGCAAGATCAATCAGATAGAGATGTTTGATCTGGTGTCCTTAAGCAGGACATGAGGAGACACCCTGAAACTCAGCAGTAGTAAATTCATCGGTAATGTTAGGAATCACTTTTTCATCCAGAGTGTGATGAATATCTGGAATAGCCTTCCAGCAGAGACAGTAGACATGAAAACAGTAAAGGCCTTCAGGGTAAGCCTGGACAAATATCTGCTTACTAGGGGAATCACTGGATACACTGGGTAGTAGAGTGGGTAGGAGACCCCTTTAAATTAGTACATAATTAGGACAGAATACTTATTTATATCTTCTTATGAAACAGGGGCAGATATGATGTACCTGGTGTCCTTTCCAACCTTAAATTATTTTGTTATTATGTATGTTTCTATGCTAACATGCCAAGGATTGTCTTAGCTCAGCTGTCTCTTCTAAATCCTAAGAATAAATTTAAATTAAGTCTTACCTGGACGTTTCATTTAGTATAATTTACCAATAGTGCAGTTTATCCTTTGAAAATATTTATGGTTCCAGATGGCAACATCATTTCATGTATTTACCTTTTTTTTCTGTCACCCCTTAGAACAAGGTTCCAATTTTTATTTAATTTTATTCTTTAGTAACTGGGCAAGGCCACTAAGCACAAGTGTCTGTTTTCAGGGGCAACCCAGGAGCACTGGAGAGGTTAAGTGACTTGTTCACAGTATGCAAGTGGAGGTTGTGGGAATCAAACCCAGGTCTGTCGAGAAACATAGAAACATAGACTTTGACGGCAGATAAGGACCACTTTGCCCACCCAGTCTGCCCATTTTCCTACCTATTGGATAAGCTGCAGATTCTAGTTAACCAACAGCCTACTTCCTGCAATCCCCCACTATAATTGCCTTATGTCTGTCCCATGCATGTTTTAATTCCCCACTGTTTTAGACCTCACAACCTCTCCAGGAAGGCGGTTCCATGTGTCCACCACTCTCTCCGTGAAAAGAATTTCCCTCATTACCCTGAGCCATCCCCTCTAACTTTAAATTGTGCCCCTTGTTCTTACACATCTCTTTTCTGAAAGATGCTACCCTCCTGGACTTTGTTGATTCCTTGAGGTGCCTAAAAGTTTCTATCATGTCCCCCCATCCCTCCTTTCATCAAGGGTATACATATTAAGCTCACTCAGTCTCTCTTCATATCATTTCTGATGTAGACGCTGCACCATTTTAGTTGCCCTCCTCTGGACTGCTTCCATCCTGTCTATGTCCTTGCGTAGATGAGGTCTCCAAAACTGCATGTAGTACTCCAGATGGGGTCTCACCAACTGTTTGTACAGAGGGATAACCACTTCCCTTTTTCTACTTGTGATGGCCTTCCCTATGCATCCCAGTATCCCCCTGGCTCTCCTTACTGACTTCTCACATTGCTTACCCACTTTTAGGTCATCTGATATGACTACATCCAGATCCCTTTCCATTATTGTTGTTGTTAGTACCTCCCCTGCTATTGTGTACTCTTCTCCTGGATTTTTATTTCCCAGGTGCATTACTTTGCACTTCTTTGCATTGAACCTAAGTTGCCATATGTCTGACCATTCCTCCAACCTTGCCAAGTCCCTTCTCATCCTTTCTACCCCCTTGTGTATCAACTCTGTTACAGATCTTTGTGTCATCTGCAAAGAGGCATACCTTTCCTTCCATACCCTCTGCAATGTCACCTATAAAGACGTTAAAGAGGACTGGACCCAGTACTGAGCCCTGAGGTACTCCACTAGTAACCCCCCTTTCTTCAGAATGTGTTTCATTCACTATTACCTTCTGTGTCCTGTTGTGCAGCCAGTTTGCTACCCAGGCTACCACCGTGGGACCCACTCCCAAGCTGGCTAACTTGATTATTAATCTTTTGTGTGGGACTGAGTCAAATGCCTTGCTAAAATCTAGGTAGGCCATATCCACAGCCCCTCCCTGGTCTATTACTTTGGTCACCCAGTCAAAGAAATTGATTAGATTCATCTGACTTGACCTTCCTGCTGTGAATCCATGCTGCTTTGGGTCCTGTGCCCCACTGGCCTCTAGGTACTGAACAATTCTTTCTTTCAGAAGTGATTCCATCATTTTCCCCACCACTGAGGTCAAACTATCAGGTCTGTAGTTTCCTGCTTCTGCCTTGCTCCCACTTTTGTGAAGGGGAATCACATCTGCCCTCCTCCAGTCCTCAGTTACCACCCTATCCTCCCATGATTTGTTAAAAAGTGTGGTCAGTGGTGTCACTGGGTCCTCCCTTAGTTCTTTTAGGATTCTAGGGTGAATCCCATCAGGCCCCATTGCTTTGTCCACCCTGAGTTTTAGGAGTTCTTTCAGGACTCTTTCTTCTGTAAATGGACTGGTGTCAACCCCACTACCAGAGTGCTTCTATTGTTTGGTTTAGGTAACTCCTCCTCTTCTTCTTTTGTGAATACTGAGCAAAAGTATTCATTCAGTATCTCTGCCTTTTCACTGTCTCCCTCTGCCCACCTCCCCTCTCCTTTATTAATCTTCACTATCCCTCCCTTAACCTTTCTATGCTCCCTAATGTACCTATAAAAGGTTTTATCCCCCTTCTTAACTGAGTTGGCTATCTTTTCCTAGGTTTGGGCCTTTGCTTTTCTGACTGCCTTCCCCACTTCTTTCGCTTTAATTGATACAGTTCCCTGTTGTGCTCCTTCTGTGATTCCTTATACTTTTTGAATGCAACATTTTTCTCCTTAACCTTCCCTGACACCTCTTTTGAGAACCATAGTGTTTTTTATTCTGCTTTGTTTTCTTTATTTGTTTCACACAAAGGCTTGTTGCCTCCACGATGGCAGTTTTGATTTTTCTCCATTGTTCTTCCACCCCTCCTTTCTGGCCATTTGCTGATGCATTCCTCAGGTATTCACCCATTATGCCAAAGTCAGCCCTTCTAAGGTCCAGTATCCTTGTCTTTGTATGGCTTGTCTCCATGGTTGTGTTTATTGTGAGGCACACTGTGCAGTGGTCGCTTGTTCCCAGATGTCTACTGACTTCTAAATTTGTGATCCTCTCTCCATTTGAGAGTACCAGGTCTAATATTGCTCCCTGCTGAGTGGATTCCACCACTAGCTGTCTAAGGCATGCCCCCTGTAGAGCATCGAGAATGACCCTGCTCTTTATGTGGCTGTAGTCCATGTCGTCCAGTTAACATCTGGCATATTCAGGTCCCCCATCAACAGTATCTCCCCTTTTCAGCCATTTTGAGAATGCCCTCTATCATTTTCTTGTCCATTTGCTCCCCTTGAGACGGGGGTCTGCTGGATGTACCAAGCTCATTCATAGCTCGTTATGCTAACCTCTAGGCTATATAGCCAGAACTGAGGTTACTGGGCTCACAATAAAATAAAATGACCTTCCTGTGCTGCTGCCTACAGATATGCAGGAAAAATTAGCGTACAAGTGGGCACAGCCAGAACCAATATGGATGACAGGGTCTAGATCCCTGTAGATGGAGAAAAGCAGATTAATGGCACCATGACATCAAGGCTGCCTTTTGTGATGTTGAATTAGGATGTTCAACAAAATAAAACCTAGAGGAGAAAACAGATAAAAACAAGTTTTCTCTTCTGTTTTATTTTGTTTCTTTTTTGTGTGCTTTCTGCTCTTCTGTTGACTTCACCCCTGAGCTGGCTATCCAGAGGTGATCTCTTTCTTCTTCTGTTTTCCCTTATTCTCTTCTTTCCCCCTTTTCCAAGGATGAGTGTTAATTTCTGCAAGTCTTCGGATCCCTGAGAAGTCAATGTGGCAGGATGGCTAGTATTAAGTGTTCTCTTTACTGAAAGGTTAAAAGGTCTCATGACTGAGAGATCTCTTAATCAAAATAGGTGCCCCAGCAGCTTTTTTAAAAAAAAGAGCGATGCCAGCATTGTGTTCCTGCCTGCATCTCAGTTAGCAGGAAGGAACTATGGGACAAACACTTGGTACAGAGTGTTATCAGGAAACAGCTGTCTGGCAGGTAAAGACCGCTCATGAAATCTTACAAAGAAATGTGCGTTAAATAAAAGGTGTTCATTATGTTAATTCGGTTAAGCATTGAGAACGTTCATAGATACTCGTGAATGAATGTAATAAATGAATCAGCTGATTGCCACAGCATGAATTATGGGAGATGCAGAACTGTATTTATGGCTGCATGTGTGAAAAATTTGCAATGCATACTGTATTATTTCTACAGTAGTTTTTGACTTTTTAAAACAAAAAAGGTTGTTTCCCTTGGTAAAGACCCACTCCTAGAGCTCTGAGTTTATTGGGTGGCAACAGCTCTGATGTTTAAGGAGACCACTCCTTGGACTGTTAACTGAACCTGCTCTGCAGGATGAATGGAGCACCTGAGAGAGGTACTGCCTTCTCCCACCATGGACAACTGTGACAGAAGTCAGGAGACTGGGAGAAGGGATTAAGCACTCCAGCAGCAGGGCTTTAAGCAATCCCCCTTTCTTGACTGGACCACAGCTGACAGAGCATTTGATGTCTGACAATAAAGATAGACAGAGGATTCCGGTGCCACAGACCTTCCCAGAGTTTAACTGTCCAGGCCAGACCTGTGTCCTGCTGACTCCATGGTTGGGTGTGTTCCTTATGCTCTGAAAGGGAACAATTGTTGGAGAGAAAACAGAGTTTGCTTTTGTTGAGGAAGGTATGTTTCTTCTCCACTATGACTGCCGATGCCTGCTATATTGGTGTTGGGGACTTGGTTTGTTGGAAGGCTGTGAACTGCAGTACTATGCTCCTTTGAGCTGGCAAGGTAAAACGAAAGTTTGGCTTCTCTCCCCCCACTCAACTAGCACTAACTGCAGTGCACTTAATGGGGGATAAGAGAGTGAGGAAATCCCCATTCAGCTCTGTTCCTCAGAACTTTGAAAAAAATAAATGAAGAGCTACAGAAGGAGCCTTTTAAAAACAAGGAACTCTTTCAAGGGAATGCTTTTTCACTGCTCAACTAGTGCCACGGCAGAGCTTAGGACAGACAGGGAACTAGTGGAAAGAACCCTGCATACCTAGCTAGGCTAGCCTTGTTAATGCATTTTAGTTACATTTTGCTAGGGGGCTTTGAAAAGTTATGTTTTTTTTAATTCAATACATTTATGCACATATATTGCACAGGATACTTCCATTATGTCCATGCTGAATAATCTCTAGAATTAATTAAAAAACAATAACAACAATTCCATTACAAATTCATAATACCTTTAAGCTGTTTTCAGTGTATGGATAAATTCTTAAAGAAAATGGGACATAAAAATATGCAACAAAAACAAAAGAAACAAAGATTAACTCCTATTGTATATAACCATTAGAGGCATCAATAACAACATTTACATCACTAATGAGAATTCAGTAATTAAAAATGATAGCACAGAAGTATAAGAATTTGATAAAGTAACTGAATCTTTATAACCTGAGAAAAACACAGCAGCACAAAACCTACCCTTTACTCTACTATTAGACCCATTAAATTAATTATTATTCCATACTGTGCCAATTAGCCCGACTGGCTAACAAAAATTATTGCATCATATTTTTCTCAATGAAAAGTTATTCCTCTCGCATACTGTAGCCCAAATAAATCAGATCATACTTGGCTGCCATATAAATTCAAAGTAGTTAGTATCATTATTCAACCAAAAAAATCTAATTATAAAAATCTGTAAGTCCATTCCTCCCCATTATAAGTAAAAAGTAACTAGTAAGTTGTACTAGGTAGAGTGAAAACATTTGAAAGCATTAAAAATATTTCAAAACATTTGAACTTTCAAATGAATGAAGACAGCCATTTGGAAAGTCATGCAACTCAAATATACATTCCTCCAGTATATTCAGTGCATAAGGAGTGTAATTAAAGATTTATGTTCTAAAGCCATCAAAAACAAATTTATTTCAAAATGGTTGGGGGGTAGATTTTTCAGAAATTACTCATGGTGAGACCAGACGCACCAGTACATCAGTTTAGATTATAGTAGATTTTCACCATTCAAGTCCTCCAAGTCTGTTGCCTCGATGTTCAGTTCTTCTGAATCACTTGAGGAAGATTCTTGTCTTATGTTTTTTTTGTGAACACTGTTTTTTTATTGGGTTGAAGAACAAATATCTATTGGGTTCCAAAATAACCCAGGCCTTGCGTGGGTGTAGGAGAGAAAATTTACCAGAGATTTTTGTATGTCAGCTCCAAACTGCAAGAATCTTTTAGATCTCACTTGGGTTTGCTGGCTGATGTCAGAATAAATATATTCTTTTGTTTGATGAAAAGTAAACACACTCTTTAGCCTGACCTTTTTGATTATTTATGGCCTCATGATCAGTCTCGAAGTTAAATTGGACTAGAACTGTCACAGGTTTAACAGGTGAGAATAATGTTACGATAGGTATTGAACTTGCAGACGATTCAGGTATGGTACTGCTGGCTAAAGAGGCAGATATAATTTTACCCCTGCTGGGGAAACAGAGGATTTTTACTAGTGGTGGTAAAGTCTCAAAAGTATATACTAAGATTTGTTTATTTATTTGAAAACTAGTGACTGGGAAAGGCACACTGAGCCGAGACTCATTTCCAGGTGTGACCTGGGGAAGGGAATAGGGGATACAAAATACATAACACAGACACAATTCACAGTTACAATAAAAAGCACTCAAGGAACACACATTACAGGAGTAAGTGTAAATGAGCAACCAAGGTAGAAGCAACAAAATAAGGCATTTCAGCCAACCGTTTACTGGGGTTGGAGGCAAAAGCAAGAGGAACAGTCAAGTAGAGGGAAAACAGGAGCGGGAGCAGGGAAGGAGTCTCAGCTGATACCTGAGGGAGCCAGGGGAGGCAGTGAAGTGGAAGAAAGAGGGTAGTTGGTTCCAGAGTGATGGAAGATGATAGAAAAAGGCTGACTGCCCAGTAGAGGAGTGGGTTTGAGGTATAATGAAGGTGCGAGGATCCCTAGACTGGGAGAAACAGGTGGTAGAGGGGAAGAGGGAAAGGAGTGATGAAAGGTAAGAGGGAAGGAACCCAAACTAGTATCTGTATATAAACAAGATACAGTGGATCTGGCGATAGAAGGTGGAGGAAGAATGGCTAAAGAGGAGTAAAAATGAACAATAATGAGTACAAGAGGGGGAGTTGTTCACAGACTGCTAGAAGGAGTTGCAGAGGGTGTCCATTCTGGTCAGGGAGCTTGAGGGAGTGGTACCCTAGACCAAGTCTGCATAGTTAAAGACTGAGATAATCATTTTGGTGACAAGGTTTCAATGAATAGTTCCCGTACAATGTCCCAGGTGATCTTTTCAGAAGATTCAAGTAGGGTAAACCAACAATGTGAAGATTTGTTCTTCTGAAATTATTATCTAAGTTTTCAATCTTCCTTGCCTCCAAGATATTATCTCACAGAACTGAAGCAAGCAGTGTAGAATTGGAAGTTGCTCTATTTGAAAATACATTTTGTTCATTACTTAAGGTGGTAAACTGTTTCTCATTTTCAAAGAGTTAATGCTCCACTTTATCATATTTAGCAGCTACCACTTCTCATTTCACATCAAGCTTGTGTATGGCCAGTGGTAAAATACAATATGACTCATTTATGATTTCACATGAGTCCAATTTTTCATATGAAGGCATTATTACAGCTTTGTCAGGCTCCTCAACCTGTGCTCTGTCTTCAGCTTCTTTTTGTATAGGCCAGGGTTTGTGATCTCAGCTGTGACCGACAGATCAGCTTTCCTGGGGCTCCCTGAGAATGAAGAACTTAGGTCCTGGTCAATGGGATCAGAACATTCTCTCTTGTCAGGTTGTGCCCGATTAAATGGTGAGATGCTAGTTTGTTTCCTTTTATCTTTCCTTTCTCATTCCAAAATCTTTTTGCACTCAGTCTTCAACAGCTTTATCTCCACTGCAGCAACTTTGAATCCAGAAAAAACAACTTTGAGAGGAATTTCTTAAGGTTTTTGAGAGCACTTTTATATACACACTCTTCTATTAAAAGTTATGTTTAATGTTATAGCGAGAGAAACAAAGGCCTTATAAAAAATTCATCTACTCTTATAGGAAGCTATGTCAGAAAATGTTAATGTGAATGTTATGAAAAATGGATGAAACGTGACACGGAAGGAAATATATAAAAGCCAAAGAGGGGAAGCTGAAAGAGATTCTGTCAGTCTCCTTTTAGTCTGTATAAGTGTAGGACCTTTTTCCTGGAAAGGAGTTGGAGATATTCCAGGGTTAAATTGGACAGAAGCCAAAGGGATCCCAATTCTACCACCTCTTAAAAAAATATTAGAGTTTCTGCACCTCTAGCATCTTTCTGCATTGAATTCTATACAAAAGTTCCAATGCCTAAAACATGACAGCTCCCCCCCACTAAAAAATTTGATGTGGGAGTTACCCTACCTAAACATTTCCAATTTAACCATTGGAGACGTTTGGGCATCAGGTTTCAAGCGAAGCCAAGACCTATTCCATACAGCTAGTCAAATAGAGGGGTTCCTGCTGATATACCCTTGAGTTTAGGTTCATACTGATCCACTCTGAAAATAATCAAGAAATTTGCCCAACAGGCTTGCATTTTTCTAATAAAACCACTCTGATCGCATGTTATTCCTGACATCTGGCTTCTGCCTTCCTTGTGTCTACCTACTATCCACTTTTTTTTATTTTCTTAAGATGTACATTTTAAAAGCCTGAAGTAATCAAGGTGCTGTGGAAATCAAAGACAGCTGATCAGCGATGTGTATTTTAGTTAAAGGGAATACTTACCATTCCCTACATCATTATTAAAAAGTTTACTATAAGGCTCTATTAAAACTGCTGCGTTATATTTAGCAAACATATTCAGCAAAACAGAAAAAATACTTAATGTGATATAGAGACATCCATTTTGTGGTTATCACGGTTGTTGTGCTGATGTCACTGCCTCACCAGCCCTAATAGTGTACAGTGAAGTAGATTAAAACAAACTTCTCTTGTACACAGACGTCCTGTAAAATCATAAGGAAACACACTTGATTCTCTTGTTACATTTTGCCAGCTATAAGATCTAGGGTTTTATTTGCAGTTTAATAGAATTTCTGCCAGCCTAACCTGATTTTTCTCAACTGCTGCATTGTACAATGTTATAATTTGTGAGGCAGAGATACTATCACAACATCCTCCCTGTCCTAAAATGGATGCCTCCATGTTACTGTTTAAAATGTAAATCTCAGTGTTTTAGTAATGACCTTTGCTAAATCTAACCTACATAGATACATAGACAGTGTCGGCAGATAAGGGCCTATGGCCCACCTAGTCTGCCCATTTGAGCTTGTAAGTTCAGTTTGTTTTCCTAGAAGTCTATTTCCCCTTACCCCTGACCTCTAGAATTCCTTTATGTCTATCCCATGCATTCTTAAATCCCGTGATTGTTTCAGCCCCCACCACTTCCTCTGGCAGGGTGTTCCACTTGTCCACCACCCGTTCTGTGAAGAAATTCTTTCTCATGTTTCCTCTGAATCGTCCTCCCTCCAACTTCATCCCATGCCTCTAGTCCTGAAACATCTTTTCGCTTAAAAATAGTGTTTTCCTGCACCCTGTTCCTCCCTGTAAGATACTTGTATGTCTCTATCATATCCCCTCTCTCCCTCCTCTCCTCCAGGGAGTACATGTTCAGTTCCTTCAACCTGTCTTCATAGGACTTGTGATGCAACCCATGCACCATCTTTGTTGCCCTCCTCTGAACCTTCTCTACCCTGTCTATGTCCTTACGTAGGTATGGTCTCCAGAACTGTACACTGTACTCCAGGTGGGGCCTCACTAGTGTCTTGTATAGCGGAATTATGACCTCCCTTTTCCTGCTGGTGATGCCCCTGCCTATACATCCCAGCATCCTATTTGCTTTACCTGATGCCTTGTCACACTGTTTCCCTACCTTGAGGTCATCGAGATGACAACCCCAAGATCCCTTTCCTGCTTGGTGCATACTATATCCTCACCCCCAACTGATATATTGTGCCAGGGTTTTGTGCCCCATATGCATTATCTTGCACTTCTTTGCATTGAATTTCAACTGCCAAACCCTTGACCATTCTTCAAGTTTCTGCAGGTCCCTTCTCATTCTGTACACCCTCTGGTGTGTCTACTCTGTTACAGAGCTTTGTGTCATCAGCGAACAGTGAAATTCTGCCTTCTATATCCTGTGCAATGTCACTGATGAAGATGTTGAATAGGACCGGTCCCAGCACTGATCCCTGTGGTACCCCACTGGTCACTCTTCCCTCTGTGGAGTGACAGCCATTTACCACCACCCTCTGTGTCCTGCCACCCAGCCAGTTACCTACCCACCACACTACTGTCCTGCCCACACCATATTCCCCAGTTTGTGTAATAGTCTTCTATGTGGCACAGTGTCAAAGGCCTTGCTGAAGTCCAGATAGGCCATGTCCACTCCCTCCCTGATCCACCTCCCTAGTCACCCAGTCAAAAAATTCAATGAGGTTGGTCTGACATGACCTCCCCCTGGTGAAACCATGCTGCCTTGGGTCCTGTAGTCCATTGAGAACCAGATGTTCCACCAATCTCTCCTTCAGTAGTGCTTCCATGATCTTTCCCACTACCGAGGTGAGGCTGACTGGTCTGTAGTTCCCTGCTTCCTCTTTGTTCCCACTTTTGTATAAGGGGACTACATCTGCTGTCCTCCAGTCTTTGGGTACCTCCCCTGTTTCCAGTGATTGGCTGAACAGGATAGCCAGAGGTTCAGCCACCACCTCTCTTAGTTCTTTAAGGACCCTGGGGTGCACCCCATCTGGCCCCATTGCTTTATCAGCTCTTATTACTTCCAGTTCCTTCAGGACCCTTTACTCGATAAAGGGACTTGTGTCCATTTCTGCACCATTCTCACCCTTGTACTCCCTTCAGACCCATTACCCCCTCTTCCTTAGTAAAGACTGAGCAGAAATACCTGTTCAATATGTCAGCTTTACTGTTGTCATCCTCCACTGCTCCCATCCTCCCCCTTCAGTCTCACTATCCCTCCCTTTGTCCTTCTTTTTAACTTATGTACCTGTAAAAGGTTTTGTCCCTTTAACCACTGATTTTGCAATGTGTTCTTCTGTCTGAGCTTTGGCTTCCCTTACTGACTTCCCTGCCTCCCTTTGTTTCTCCTGGTACTTCTCCCTATCCCCTTCTGCCTGTGTCTTTTTGTATTGCCTGAATGCAATCTTTTTGGCTTTCACTTTCTTTGCTACCTCTTTGGAAAACCATAATGGTCTCCTCTTTCTTTTTCTCTTGCTAACCTGCTTAATGCATAATTCTGTTGTTCTTATAATCCCCATTTTAAATACTGCCCACTGTTCCTCAATCCCTGATTCCTGTCCCATTCCCCTTAATGCCTCTTTCAAGCATCTCCCCATTTTCCCAAAGTCTGCCCCCCTAAAATCCAGGATACGTGTTTTTGTGTGGTTTGTTTCTGCTCTTTCTGTGATTTCAAACCACAATGACTGGTGGTCACTGTTACCCAGGTGCTCCCCCACTGTTACCCCCATCACACTGTCCCTGTTTGTGAGCACAAGGTCCAGTATTGCCTTCTGCCGAGTTGGTTCCATGACCAGTTGCTTGAGGAAGGCACCCTGAAGAGAGTCCAGGATAAATCTGCTCCTAGTTGATGCTGCTGCTGGGATGCTCCAGTCCACGTCTGCTATATTGAAGTCTCCAACCAGTACTACCTCACCCTTGTCTGCCATCCTTTGGATGGCTAGCATCAACTCCTATCTGTTTCTTCCTCCTGGGCTGGTGGTCTACAGACCACACCTGTGCAGATGGCTGGCCCCATTTTCCTTTCCAGCTTAACCCACAGTATCTCTCCCCATTTGTTCCTCCTGGATCTGTGTGGCCCTTATGTCATTTTCACATACAGTGCCACTCCTCCTCCCTTCCTGCCTGCTCTGTCTCTTCTGAATATGTTGTAGCCAGGTATGGCCATCTCCCAGTCATGGTTATCATTACACCAGGTTTCAGTGATGGCCACAATGTCCAGGTCTGACTGTACCATGACAGCCTCCAGATCTTCCATCTTGTTGCTAAGGCTCCTGGCATTGCAATTGCTGGATAAGTACAGTAACTGTTAAAATAATCAGGTATCATGTTGGCACAGTGACATTTTCACAGCGAAGTTCACCACAGTGACAAATCTCACCAGGTCGCTGTGGTGGTCCACTGTTCGCTGACACTGCGACTCCTGGTGTTTCGTCTCCCAAGCCAGACCAACTCCAACTCAGAGTTGGTTATTTAGAGATGGGGGGGTGCAGGAGGCACACCCCCTGCAGAAAAACACTTTGTCCCGACGGGAACAACACCAGCTGTCGGCATTGTTCCCATTGCTGTGCATGATGTTGACAGCATTGTTGTTGATATTCTGCCATGGAACCAAATAATCATATGGGGAATTGTACACATTCCCATTAGGGCCTGTCAGTGGAGTCCTGATGGACATTGGCATGGCCCTGCTCTGAGGACAGTGTGGCAGTAGTGTTGAAGTATTTTACCACCTTCAAAATGTATGTTGCAGACAGTGCATTCCAGTGGCCAGAGCAGAGAACTGTGAAAGAGGAGATGACACATCTGAATCACACTACAGCCTTGGGCTCACCCTGGGAGCTTGAAACAAGACATTTGATCTTCAAGTGATTCACTGTCTCAATTACAACTTGTAAAATTAGGTAGAAGTGTGTCTCAGTAGGGTAGACCTAGGTAATCCCCCTCCCAAAAAAAATGGTACGGCTATGTACCAACACTGAACAGCAGATATTATTCAGTATTGTTGTAGCAAATAAAACTGGAACACTTCTAAAGGACTCCCTTCCAAAAGAACCTCTGAAAGGTGGATGACAGATGGAAATGTGAAGGGGTTGTAAAGCAGTACTACTATATTTCATTTAAGGGGTTACTCTTCGACTCAGTTTACCTGCTGTCTGCCTGCCCTGAAATAGTTTATTTGCAGTGAGGATGCTTAGTTTCTTTACAGTGTCTGTTCCAAAGAACAAAAGTAAACCGGGGCATTAAGAAATTCTAACAGGTGCCTGTCTGATATTTGTTTCTAAACTGAAGTTGGAGCTGGCGAGGTAGCAAGAAAATAAAAATAATAAAAAAAAGACTTGCCTTTGGAAAGTAAGCATTGCCCTGTGCTTTTCTGGCTTCAGCTCCAGTTTAAAAACAAAATAACAGACTGGTTCTCGCTTGATGTCCTTGGCGGCTTCTGCTTCACTTTTTTAGCTTCAGTGTTCTGAAACCTTTAGCAAAAACATATGCCGTCATCACCACCTACTGCAGTTCAAAAACAAAATATCAGACCAGCCCACCAGTCTTCTAGAGTTGCTCTGTTTTGTTTATTTACACAAATTTGTCTTAAAAATCTATGGAGGCAGACATAAGTGGTACATAATAACTGGGAAGTGGAATTCAGAAATAGTAACTGGAAATAACCTGGACTCCCAGATATGAACATGTCGGAGACAATGTGAATTCTAAGGGTTGGATAACTCAGAGCCCTGAAAAGTCTCAGTTCTGCTGGAAGAACCAGCTCAGTTAGAATAATAGTTGGTATCAGGAGACCTAGCCATTTTCCCATAACACTGCAGTTTGAGGCAATAGCCATAATTTCCATCTGCGTCTGGGATTATTTTTCTGTAAACATCTTATTTGTTAAATGTACTTCGTTCACAGCTATTACAAGCACAAACTCGAGAGAGACTGTGTCATGCTTACCCAGAAACATAAATCTAAAAGTGACTTCAGGAGTCCTTGGTTCTGACTGAATCCAGCGAGGATGATGAAGATCTTATTAATATGGTGCTCAACTGGAAAGAATGTAAATTTAAAGGGAAACAGTCAGAATTTCAGGCTCACACCCCTCCCTGTGTGGGTCTGGTCTCAGTTTGCACTTTGTGTGCAAATACATTTTTTTTTTACTTACTGTTTACAGCAGTACAGTAGATTGTATCAGACTGTTTCTGTTGACTTGCAAAGCTGACATTTTGTATAACTACAAATCCCAGAATTCCCTGCAGCTGACGTCAGAGGGGGGCTGCAACAGTGGGAGGTTTGATAGCCTGCAGTGTATGTTAGAGTTTTATAAGCTCTGTTCTTTTGTTTGCTGGCCCCGCTGTCCTACCTGACCCAGTCCCAGAGGACTGTTCTTAGCCCTGGGAGGACAGTGGGACTATTGAATCTCTCATTGCTCTTGCCCTCCTCTGATGTCAGCTGCAGGGGATTCTGGGATTTGCCATTACAGAACGTGTAAGCTTGCTAGTCAACAGAAACAGTCGGATAAATCTATTGTACTGCAGTCATCACTAAGTAAAGTAAATGTAAAGTGCAAATTGGGACCAGCCCCATATTTGGATGTGGGGCTGTTAGTGTTGCTAGTTCCCCTTTAATGGTATTTTTCTTGTAAAATAAAAATCAATCAATATATACAAAGCCAACAAACAAAATAAACTCAGTATACAATAATATGTACACATAAGAAAGTCAGCTATAAATAATGAGCTACTCAAAAGCCTATTCAAAAATTAAGATATTCAGGCAGGTTTTTAAATTGGTGTAAAGGCAGGGCAGTTCTAATTTCTGCTGGACATTTGTTCCACATTGATGGGGCAGAAACATCAAATGATCAGTTGCTAAACTAGAAACATAGAAACATAGACTTTGACAGCAGATAAGGACCGCTTGGTCCACCTAGTCTGCCAATTTCTCTACCTACTGGATAAGCGGCAGATCCTAGTTAACCAACAGCCTATTTCTTCCTACCCTCCACAAGAATTGTCTGTCCCATGCATTCTCGAATTCTCCCACAGTTTTAGACCCCACAATCTCCTCAGGAAGGCGGTTCCATGCATCTACCACCTTCTCTGTGAAAAAATACTTCCTCACATTGCCCCTGAGCCATCCCTCTCTATCTTCAAATTGTGTTCCCTTGTTCTTGCACATCTCTTTTTCTGAAAGATGCTACCCTCTTGCACATTGTTGATTCCACTGAGGTACTTAAAAGTTTCTATCATGTCCCCCCTCTCCCTCCTTTCCTTAAGGGTATACATATTAAGCTCCTTTAGTCTCTCCTCATATGGCTTCTCCTGCAGACCCTGCACTATTTTAGTTGCCCTCCTCTGGACTAAAGTCACGATCATGGAAAAAACCAGCCACTGTTTGTCTGCAGAATATAGGGACCTCTCTGAGGTGAGTGCCATCAGAAGGTCCCGGTTGTATGTGGATCACAATCAATTAAAGTTTTTAAAAGCCTCACCGCCATGCCATCTAAAGCACACACACATTGCTTAATTGGCAGCCAGTGTAGATCCCACAAAATAGGGTAGCTGAGCTGTAGCATTTTGCACTGCCTGCAAATGATGGGTGAGTCACACAGGTAATCCCACATAGAATGTATTATAGTAATCAAGTATTGATGAGAAAAGGCACATGCCAGGGTCTGCAGATCGGCAGATAGTAGCAACAGGGCCTGGTAATGTTCCTTTTTTTTCTACACAGATGTTTGTTCTCCCTGTCACCCCACCTGCTTCCTTCCACTGGCACCCTCCAGCCTCATCTGCCACTTTCTCCAGGACTTACTTTACCACTTACTCAGGACCAACTTCTGGTCAGTGGGTGCCGTGGTCAGTTGTGTGAGGTCTGCAGGGGTACAAACATCATCCTGCCAGCTGGGACAGTTTCCTGCCTGGTTTTATTTTTTGCCTCAGGGTCACAAAAACAAGAACATTTCAGCACACAAGATGCTGACATAAGATATAAAGTGCTTATGTATTTTATTGTTTTAGAAGAAGTGGCATCAGCTCCGTAATATAAAGTGCAAAGAAATCCTGAACAAAATATCATTAGCAGCCAGATGCAGCAGCAGCAGCAGGAAGGCTGACTGAACCACTACACCAACATTTTGCCTCTGCTTTGAGGCTTCAACATGGGGCTAGTAGTGGCTACTCATGGTACTTCTTTTATACCCCAAATTTAAGGTGACAGTGCACTGATACAATAAATATAGCAAGTATATTTAATTAATTCACTCATCACAAAACCGAGAGTAGAGTTTCTTGACCAACTTCAGCAATTCAGAGGGAAACAAAAAGCATATACTGGAGAATTACTAATGCCAAATATGTTCACGCTAGCAATAATAAAAAAAAGTTAAACAGTGGGTAATACAGTACAGCAAAGCCTAATACAAAATGTCCATGTGAAAATTAAACAAGTAATACTGTAACAATTAAAAAACTTCTTTGCCATTCGTGTGCTTCCAAAGCAGAGTGGACAGTCTTCCTTGTCACCTGAGGAAACCACATCTTTAAATCTTATCTGTGTAACCCCCTGTTCTAGAGTCTGAAGTTGATCTGATCAAAACTGACCCCCCAGGACTCCTGGTGTGAAGTGGGGGGTTGTTAGTGAAAGATGTTGCTGAAAACAGTGATTATGGGGACATGCTGATTTTTTTAAGTTAAAACTTTTTATTGCAAGTTATAATAAAAAACACACAATAATGTATATTCATATATAAACTACATCAACGTGAGTCACAGAGAGTGACATATATTAATGCATTAAGACAGGCCGTATTGTAAATGTTTGACTGATACAGCACTGAGGGGTATAAACCGAAATCCTGTGATATAATTTGTGTGGAATAAGCTATATGCCATCATGGGAACATGACCTGAGAAATCTTAGGATGGATAATAAACAATATGCATGTGAATTAGCACCATAAGGTTATAATGGTCATGCACAGTCTACAGAAGTGTATGTATGGAGCAAATGTGATGTTTGGCTATTGCCACAAGCTGATAAGTATAAAAGAACTAGAAGTTAAAAATATTCCACAGAAGTCTAGAAAAAAATACAGCATACACCATCAGTCTGTTGAAGATAACATGAAGAGAAACTAGCCCCCAACAGGGAGTCTTCGACCAACTTAGTCCAAACAGTCTCAACAGAATGAAAATTCACCCTTGCAACCCCAACCCCTGCTTTGGCCCATGAGACTCAATCTAAAAATGCAGTAATTAGTGGAAGAACACGATATTAACTATATACTTCAAAGTGATGATAAAAATATCAAATAGAGAATATGCTAAAAGTTCAGACAGTATACATCTAGGGGGGCTCGGGGGGAGGAGGATGAGTGTCAAAACTCTACAGCGATCTAAACAAAATAAAAGAGAAAACAGTATGCAGCCTGGCTGGGATTTAACACACTCCTTAGATGCATCTCTTGGTTCCAACCAGTGCTGCTCTCCTTCTTGCTTGTCGATGAGTTTATTAGAGTACTGCAGGTTGCTAAAAAGGTAGAGCTTGCCCCAGGCGTCCATCTAAAGTGTTGTCAGCAGTAACAGAGCAAAAGGTATATTCAGGGCGGCCGACCCACTGGCGCAAAGACATTGCATCCATCTGCGATGTCGATGACCCGGGTAAGGGAATGGATGAGGAAAGTCGGAGGGCTGGCAGGAAGGAGTAAGGATTGAGCATCCAGTGGTCTGTTCTCCTTCTGTGGGAGAGGGGGTGGAGTGTCCAGTGCATTATGGACCCATGGTGGAGGCCAAGGGATCCACTGTGACTGGTGCCATAACATACAGAGAGCCGAGCGGACGCTGGTCGTCACTGCATGTCCCTGCCCCCCCAGGGTTACAGCAACAAGAAAAATGCCGGCCTCATCAATGATGCTGACTCCACTGCCATTTTCTCTAGGCCACCAGTGATCGCTTTGGTGGCCCCACTCGGGGGGTAAGCTTGAGCATGAGGGAGTGGGTGGTGGAGCCAGCGGAGCTCGTATGGGAGCTTGGGGTAACGCCAAAAAAAATATATATATATTCAGGGCATGAAGCCATAGCTTGGCCCCATCAAAGTCTTTTCTCTGGCATATCACAGAATAGGGGAGATCCAGGAACAAATGCACAACTGTGTCCCTTACAATGAGGTGTTGCAAATTATGAGCCGAGTCTAATACCAACCCCTATAACAGGCTTGTGAAAGAACAATTAGAACAGTCCTGGACTGAATGGAGTTTGACAGTGCTCTGTGCGAGTTGATCCCATATGCCTGCTCAATGAGTTCAGGTGGCTGTGGGGGGGTCCCATCGTAAAATCTGTGGCAGCCACCCCTTCAGAAACTGTACCAAGTTTTTTTTGTTTTTTTTTTTAGTTTAAACAGGAGTAGCACACTAAGCTGAAAGCTTTTTTACAGGTGCGACCTGGGAGCACAGAGAAGTTAAGTGACTTGCTCAGGGTCACACAGTATGCAAGTGGAAGCTGTGGGATTCAAACCCAGGTCTGGTCTGCTGGATGTCACCAGATTTGCAGCTCAGAGCCTTAAACCACTGCGCTATACTGCCTCCCTAAGTTTGAGCCATCACTGGACCTCAGCAGGCCCAGCAACCTGAAATTGTGATCTCTGAATGCCAACTTCGCCACCTTCAAGTCTTTCTTCAATTGTGCAGTTTCAGTGATAATGCCTATAGCTGCTCCTAGGGCATTGTCAGCAAAAGTTGCTGCTGTCTTCACAGCAGTGGAACAGGCTTGTACCGACTGCTCCACCTGTTGCATCCTCAAGGTAAAGTTCTCAATGGTCTTTTCAGTCATTTGCATCGAGCAAGACAGTTTTCAATGAGTTCTTGATATTGGCTAGGTCTGAGGACAAGGCCTGCTCTTCCACAGGTACCTCTGGCTTTTCTGCACCACTCCCAGGTTGCTTCGACTTAAAAAGTTTGCCGGTTGGGATTGCTGATTCCAGGGTTTCCCTATGCCGTTCCCTCGAGGTAAGTCCAAAGTCCTGGGAGTTTTGGTATAAAACAGAACAGGATGAATGACTAAAATAAAGTAATATGACAGCTCAAGGCAGGAGCTTGTAAGAAAAACATCCTCTACAGCTGATGGCTAGCTACGGCCTCCCCAGGACCTGCTGATTGAACTGCATCGGGGCTGCCATCTTGTGACTTCTTGACCTCCGGGTTGGCCAGTCAATAACTTTCCCAGTTTCAAGGACTGGAACAAAGACTTTATGACAGGTGGGATGTTGTTTTGGTGTCACATTTACCCATTAGGTCTTTAGGTGGTTGAGTGGCAAGTGACGTGACCAATTGGAACCCTGGGTAGGAGACCTGTATAAAGGAGAGATGACACAAAGACACAGAGGCAAGCAGATCTGTGTGGATCCTGAAGTATGAAGACATTGTGTAGCGATGGTGAAACAAATGCAGCATTCTAGGCCTTGTGCCTGGCAGAATGGTGTTTGAGCAATATATGCATGCCATCATTTGCAAAAGATGACAACTGAAGATCAGTGCATAGCTCTCAGTGGAGGAGTGCAGACTCAAACAATTCTTGGCTCCTGAGGGGAAACTGTTGTGGAAGCCAGTGAGCCTTGCCACAAACTGAACTGTGTCTTGGGCCTGAACTGCAGAAACCATCATAGGGAAGCAGCCTTTCAGTGCCGTCCCTGGAAACTGTGAGTAACTGCAGAAAGAGTTTGGTTTCCTAGCGTCTGTGTAAGTTCCTTTTTGGATTTACAAGTTGGCATGGGGCCAGATTATGGATACCTCAGTTTAAAGAGGGCAAGTACCATTTAAGCAATTCATAGCCTGTGGGGTTTGCAGAAATGAATTGTGGTTTCTAAGTTAAGTGCACCAATGATGGCCAACCTGTGGCAACATAAACGGACCTGCTACGTTTCACACTTGGTACACAAGAACTGCTGTTTGGGAGCTTCATTACATATTAGTAAAAACCCTTGTACCAGGCAGGAGAGAGTAGTGACCTCCAGTACAGGGGAGCTGCATTTATTGGGGCAGGCTAGAAGAAGAAGAATCAGCATTTATATAGTGCTTTTCATACACAGTGTATCCCAAAGCACCTTACAAGCAATGCTAGACTGGTAGAGAAGTGACTGAATATGTAGTGGTGGCCGTATTGCACATCAGCACCCACATACAGCCTGGACAATTGCATGAACCAGTTTTATGGGAAGGGGAATGTTGGCCAGGACACCAGGAATGTCCCCTACTCTTTGCGAAGGGTGCCCCGGATTCTTTTACTTCCACCCGGACGCTCACCAGGACAGCACCAGGATGGGTAGAAGAGACTTCAGTTTAACATCTCATCTGAAGGATGACATACCCCAGCAGTACAGCACCCCCCCCCCAATACTGCACTCAAATGCCAGCATTTTAGGTGCAAGTCAAATCCCGGCATGGGACGAGAACCCACTACCTTCTGGTCCAGAAGCAAATGTGCTACCAACTGAGCCATGCTGACACCCGTACTACAAGAGTACTTTCATATCTTATGATGAAGGGAGCTGTGCCTAGCTGGGCCTTGTTAATTGCAGCTGACATTAACAGTGCCCTGCTGCATGCCCAAGAAAAAGGGCTTGTCTCATTACTAGCTTACACCCCACCTATGAGGGCAATGCAGGGGAGGGAGGACTGAGCATCACCTGTGGGTGAACCTAAAGAAGAGTGGTGGCAGTACTGAAACATTTCTATTGCAGGTGGTAGCACATTAATAAACCTGTGTGTTACACTATTTTGGTATCTTTATTGTTTGAACAGTCCTGTTATCCTGTGTGTATAGGACATAGTCACACTAGAGGGGAAGTGGGTAAGTGCAGCTTCACAGAGGGTTGTGCAAAGCTGTTAACTACCTACTGTCAACTATGTCTGCATGGAGGCACTGGGCATGTAGAGCCTCGTGATAAACAGCCTTTCACGAATAGTGAACATCCGAACCCAGAAGCCAACAAAATGTCTCTGAAAGGTTTGTGGCAGTGTTCAAGTTTGGGCATCAGGCCTCATAATAGGTAAGGATAAATAGGGCAGAGTGCGTGGGCCAAGAGGCTGACAACTTCTATGTATCTATGTATGTATGTATCTGTGTAAGGCTGGGCATGGCCCGGGGAACACCATTACATCTACAGTATAGTATAAGACATGATTACACACTAAGAGACAAGTGAAAGAATACTAAATGAGACATGGGGAAAAGGAAAAAGAAAAATATTGACAAAATAGGAAACAGTTGCTAAAATGTGGAGGAAAAAAAGCACAGTATCTGTTAATGTAATATGAAGTTATTTTTCCTTTTTCAATGTTCATTGTAAGTCACAATTAAATTCCACCCTATCAAAACTTATAATAAAGAGATATAGAATCCTCACATAGAGGAGATGGGAGAGAGGAGATTTAAGCATCGTACTTCAGTTATTTACAAAAAGTGGGTAATGTCAAGCTCTTCAATTAAACCCTTTGAGGGCTCTGAGAGCCGCAAGCATGCTGTGATTCATGTTATCAGTGTCTGAAGGTGGGCCCTTCCCAAGTATGTACATTTCTGCTTATGCATGGCAGGCATGCAGCGGGGCACATTGTCCCACCTCTCTGAGAGAGAAGGGCTGTTTATGGGATGCTCAGTCCTCCCTCCCATGCATTGTAAATCTGTCAGCTGTCCTTGTCCCGGATTACAAGGTTTTCCCTCAAAATTGCTATGTCCCTCATGAAAAAAAGTTCTGTCCACACAATCAGTGTGCTCTAAATTCAGACTTTAAAGCAGAAATTTATTATGTTCTAAGATGCTAAATCAAAATAAGCTTTGCACAAGTACACACAATGGTTTCCATAGTGTTCTGAGCTTGCATCTCCATGTTTGAGAATGTGCCCATCTGTATGAGGGTCACTGTCCCTCATCGTCTCTTATTTTGAGATCCTGTGTCTCTTATTTCAGTGTCAAAAGGTTAAGAGGTATCACCTGAGTGACCCAGTTCATTTCCCAACCCAGGTGACTAGCTGTAGAGCTACCACTGCTGAATCAGGCTGGTCTGCCTGGGAATGTTTCTAAGATGGTGAACACCAATCTTGACAGTATATGCAATCTGTGATTCAAACAAAAAGCTGCCATAAAGGAGGATTCTGAGACTCTTGATGACTAATTCAGAGGCAGTCTTGATCCACTCTACCAAAGATAGGTAGTGACCTCCCAGCTACCTGCCATGCCATGTCCATAGCAATTGTGTCTTACTAGGATTGAGTCCAAGCCAGTTTACTCTCATTCATGATGCAGCCTCCTCTAAACATTCTTTCAGACACATGGAGATCCTTTTAACAATCATCAGTGGAAAAAAGGACAGAACAACTGAGTGCCATCTGCATAGAAGTGTCAACTTATATATTCATTAAACAAGAGCAGTGCCTGTATAGACCCCAGGAGCACCCTGCAGGGGATCCCACACCAAGATGAGATGTTATTGCCAAGCATCGCAGCCTGAGATCTAGTTACCACTGTAGGCCCTCAGTCAAATGATCAAGCTTAGGGCTACATCATGGCAACTGCAACAGCAGAGAATTAACTCCACTATCTAGGATCCTTCTGCTGAAATTACAGTGCCGATATCTACATTATCTCCAACAGGACAAGAACCTCAATGCAAAAGCACAGAAAAGCACAGAATTACCCCAACAAGCATCATGGGTAGATATGCAAATCATTATAAAGAAAATTTAGACTGGCTAGGCTTTAAAGGAGAACTCCTGTTAATGCTATAATCCTTCCCCCAAAGGCTAACCCCCCCCCCCACTTAGCCTTTTTGCACAAAAAGTAAATTTTGTGCTTGCCTATTAGCACTGTATTAGAATGATGTTTGGTACCCTGATATGTAAACAAATGCAGGCAGTGCACTGCCATCTCAGAATAAACAGCATGGTTCCACTGCTCAGACAGATAGATAGATAACAAAGAGAGAGAGTTAGATAGCTATTTAAAAACACCTTTCCTAAAATGAAGGCGCTGTACATAGACATAACACCTAAAATCACAAATCATAAAATAATACATTTTGAATACAAAACATTAAAATAAATATAGAATGATATAAAAGCTACAGTGCAAAAGGGCTCACTCGGGCACCATCAAAAGCCTTTCTAAACGTCCAGGTCTTTAACTTAGATTTTAAAAATGGTAATCTAGGGGGCAGTCTGAATATCCGTGTTGTTCTAAAGAAAAGGGGCAGAAATAGAAAATGCTCTTTCCCGAGTTGACTTTAATCTAGACTTTGGAACAGCCAGAAGGCCCATACTAGTGGAGCATAACTCTCGGATAGCATACAGAGGACTAATTCCATCGAAGACCTTGTAGGTCAAAAGAAAGATCTTAAAATTCGTCCACCATCTAACAAGAAGCCAGTAAAGAGGCTGAATGACAGGCATAACATACTCATTCTTCCTGGTTGAGGTTGCAAGTCTAGCTGCTGCCTTCTGGACTAACTGTAGATGGCAGATCTGACTGGTGGGATTACTCTGGTAGAGTGCATTATATTGGTCAAAATGAGAAATGACGAAAGCATGCTCCAGTGTTAAAAAGATCGACTGGGTCTAGGTAGAGTTGCAACCTAGTGATGTTCTTTAGATGAGAAAAGCCACTCCTGACCACAGCAGACACCTGGGATACCAGTAACAAATCTTGATCAAGAGTGACCTCTAGGTTGTTCACAAGCTTCCTAGCCTGAAGCCTTTCATCTCCAAAAATAATAAGGCCCAGGCTCTCCATTATGGATGACCTCAGATGATCTGGTCCCACTGACAGCAACTTGGTTGAGCTGGGAATAAGCTTCAGTCCACTGTGAACCATCCACAAATTGATTTCGGATAAAGCACTCTAGCACAGTTGTTGGTAAGCCCTGTCCAGGTTTAAATGAAATATATATTGCTGATGACACAAAGCTCTGTAACAGAGTAGACACACCAGAGGGTGTACACAGAATGAGAAGGGACCTGCAGAAACTTGAAGAATGGTCAGGGGTTTGGCAGTTGAAATTAAATGCAAAGAATTGCAAGGTAATGCATATGGGGCACAAAAACCCTGGCACAATATATCAGTTGGGGGGTGAGGATATTGCATGCACCAAGCAGAAAAGGGATCTCAGAGTTATAATCTCTGATGACCTCAAGGTAGGAAAACAGTGTGACAAGGCAGCAGGTAAAGCAAATAGGATGCTGGGATGCATAGGCAGGGGCATCACCAGCAGGAAAAGGGAGGTCATAATTCCACTGTACAAGACACTAGTGAGGCCCCACCTGGAGTATGGTGTACAGTTCTGGAGACCTTACTTACGTAAGGACATAGACAGGGTAGAGAAGGTTCAGAGGAGGGCAATAAAGGTGGGTACATGGATTGCATCACAAGTCCTATGAGGACAGGTTGAAGGAATTGAATATGTACTCCCTGGAGGAGAGGAGGGAGAGAGGGGATATGATAGAGACATACAAGTATCTTACAGGGAGGAACAGGGTGCAGGAATGCATTATTTTTAAGTGAAAAAGATGTTCCAGGACTAGAGGGCATGGGATAAAGTTGGAGGGAGGACAATTCAGAGGAAACATGAGGAAGACTTTCTTCACAGAATGGGTGGTGGACAAGTGGAACATCCTGCCAGAGGAAGTGGTGGGGGCTGAAACAATCACAGGATTTAAGAATGCATGGGATAGACATAAAGGAATTCTGGAGGTCAGGGATAAGGGGCAACAGACTTCTAGGAAAACATAAAGTAAACTTACAAGCTCAAATGGGCAGACTGGGTGGGCCGTAGGCCCTTATCTGCCGACACTGTCTATGTATCTATATAGCTGGGAGTCATTGGCATAACAAAGAAAACCCAAGCCATACTTCTGGATCACTTCTCCTGGTGGAAGTATGAACACCATAAACAACAAATGAGACAAAATGGAACCACAGGGACACCACAGTCCTTGCTAACGGGGAAGATCAAAAATTCCCTAACTGCACAGACTGACAGTGATCACCGGGGAAAGAGTGGACCCATGCAAGTATGGCCCCTGTCACCTCAACAATCCTCCTCAGCCTTTCCACATATTCCATATGTACTGCAGTATAAGATGCTGAGGATAAATCCAGGAGGACCAGGTAATGGTCCCCTCACCAGGAGCAGATCATTCATAACTATCACTAGGTTGGTCTCAGTGCTATGTTGAAGGTGAAATCTTGATTGGAAAGGCTTATAGATGGAGCGCTCTTCCAGGCTCTCTCTTAAGTGCACCACCACCACTTTCTGTATCACGTTACCTAAAAATGCAGAGATTAATCTATAACTCACAAAGATGTCAGGGAATCAGGATGCTTTCTTAAGAAGAGACTGCACCACAGCCATTTTCAAAGCAGTTGGAAACTCCCTGTCCCTCAGAGAGGTACTGACAACTTCAATGAATACTAGACTGAGAACTGCCACTCCTTTCTTCTAAGTCTCTATCATGTCTGGGGAAATGGACTCACTCACCACATATATTCTTGAATTTTCATAATTTTTATTTAATGACCAATGGTCACGGTACTGTTAAAGTTGTCTGCCAACGTTTTGAAGGGAAAATCTCTCTTCCTCAGGGCAACAGTTACAAAAATGTCAAGAGAACATAAATTAAAACTTGATACAGTAAAGTATTTGTTATTTAATATTTCATGACAATGGCATGGAAATCTCACTTTCTAATTTATACATTTAACTGCAAAATCTGGCAGCTCAGAGATTAATCATGTCATGTGTAACATGCTTACCCTGTCACTAGAACAAATTGCTTTTCTAATAATCATCAACGATTCCTATTATGTCATATATTGCACCTCAGTCAATCTCATAATCTCAACATGCTAGTGCATGTTCTCCCTTATTAAAAAGCACACTGAATGGGTTAAAGGACTACTACACCCTCATATCTTGTAAATGTTATTTGTGTCCTTGTCAACAGACAAATCTTTTCATGTATCTGTTGGGGATATATGTGTTTGCTTTAGTTTATTTTCACTGTTCATACCAGCCCCCTAACAAGCATGGGGGTCTCCATTTTCTGGTTGTTGAAATCTCATTGTCCCTTAGAGCTGAATTAGCATATGAAAAAATGATGCCACCACATACATTTATGCTAAGTATTTCTATGCTGAAAGTACACATAACCTGAAAAAACTCTCTGGTCCACACATATTGAATGCATTTTAAAGGAAAATACAACTACATTACAGCTAAGACAGTTTGGAAAGCTAATTTAGGGTAAATATGGAATTTCACACCTTGCTGCAACTTGTTTTGTTGAATTCTAAGCAAGCAGACTGGTATATTGTGGAGTCTAAAGGGTGCTGACACATCATATTCTCATATGCTAATGCAGGTCTCAGGCACAATGGGATTTTAACAACCAGAACATGGAGACCCCCAGGATAGTTACAGGGACTAGTATGTATAGTGAAAACAAACTAAAGCAAACATGTACTGTATATCTACAACAGCTAGTGTACATGAAAAGAGTTGTCTGTTGACAAGGAAACAAATACCATCTACCAGTTATGAGGGTGTAGTGCTCCTTTAACAACATGTATAAAGTATATTCATACTTGGTCAAATGATTTTCTGAGCAAAGTGAATAGTTTTTCATAAAATCATCCTAATTTCTATAGAAAATAAGGAAACAAATACTTTGTGCATGCAAACTTACACATGCTGCAATCTTTAGAGATTCATTTGCCTACTATGTTTATACTGCAAAGTATACAGAATGTAAAAAAGTTTCCCCAGTGCATTGTTTTTGTCTTATTTGTACTGTAGCTACTGGAATGTTTCCCTTCAACCTAATGTATTTCTAAAAAATGCATTAACTTCACTTTTATAACCTCATCATCTTTATGGCTAGAAAATAGGGCTTTCTGCTAGTTTTAATTAGTATGGTTGTATTTTTACTACTGCTGTAATAGCCAACTGTGTTACATATTTAGTACCTTATTTTTAAATGTTTTCAGCTTTGTTGGCATACCCAGGGAGATCTTGTCTCCACATGTGCTGTTTTCTACAAAAACAGATTATTGTGCACCATATATGACCATTTTAATAAGGAACAAGTATAGCACTGTGATTTAGGGCACTGAGCTGCAAACCTGGAGACATGGGTTTGAATCCCACAGCTCCCACTTGCATACTGTGTGACCCTGAGCAAGTCACTTAACTTCCTAGTGCTCCTAGGTTGCACCTGGAAACAAGCTTCAACTTAATGTGCCTTTCCTGGTTAGATGTTCCCCCTTCCCTCCCTTAAGCTTCATCATATATTTAAGCAATGTTAAATATCAGCCTTTTCTAAGTGCATCATAGGATTTTGTAAACTGGAAAGCATGCCAATTTTGGAAACAGTAGGTCTGGTAGATTTTAAGTTACAGATTGTACAAATTACATAAAATCATCCATTTAAAAAAAATTTAAGCACAAAGATACTTGAATAATATATACTGATTTAAAACCTGAATCTTTCAGGTTCATTAGATAATTATCCAAAAGGGGCCTTTCATTTGTCTGTCCACATTTAAAAGCTATTATGGCCCAGATATTCAAAAGGGTTACGCCATGCGCAACAGGGTTGCGCCATGCGCAAGTCCAAAATGCGCCATTCTGCGATATTCAGCAGGAGGCAGTTACGCCACTGGCACCAGGTTGCGCAAGAGAGCAATGCAAATGAATGCATGCTCAACAGGAGGGGGAGGATCATGCATAACTCTGCGCAGCCGATATTCAGTCGGGTTGCGCAGAGTTGTGCACTCGCGCAACCAAGCTGCGCCCGCACAAGCTTGAGCCAAAAAAGGCTTAAGTCGAGGCCACCACAGGTGAGCTGCTGCATTGCAGGGGCGCAACGCAGCTGCCACCCTGGCTGGCCCCCAACTGCGCTCCCTTGCCCCCCACCAGCCGATGTCGCGGGCAGTGCTGCGTCTGTGTCCCCCACATCCCACAGCCCGATCGCGGGCAGAACCTGTAAAAACCTCCCCAGTGCCCGATCGCGGGCAGAACCTGTAAAACCCCCAGTGCCCGATCGCGGGCAGAACCTGTATAAACCCCCAGTGCCCGATCGCGGGCAGAATGTAACCCTCCCCCAACCTGAATAACTCCCTGGTGGTCCAGTGGACCGTAAAGCCCGATCGCGGGCAGAATGTCTCGCAAACCCCCCAAACATCTCCCTGGTGTCTAGTGTCCCCCCACCCACCCGAAACCCCTCCACCCGCTCCCCGCGGCGGCGGGCGACAGCATCCACCGCCTGCCGCCCCGCCGCCCGCCGACTGACTGTCGGTGGGGCTGCCGCCCATGGTGCAGAGCTACAGCCAATGGGCATGCAGCCCACACGTCCGTAACAGTCAGATTTGTGAATGATCATTCACAAATCTGGACTATCATGTCTGATATATCTACTGCGCCCATTGGACAGCAGCTCTGCACAATGAGCGATCGCTACTGAACAGTATCAGTCGAACAGGCAGGCGGCAGCGAGTGGGATGCTGTCGCCCGCCCGGCTGCGGGGCGAGAGTGGAGGGCTCGTGGGTGGGTGGGGGACACTGAACACCAGGAGATGTTTGGGGGTTCTGCTGTGACATTCTGCCCGCGATGAACTCTGATCCACTGGACCACCAGGGAGTTAATGCCGGTTGGAGAAGGTTACATTCTGCCCGCGATCGGGCACTGAGGGTTTATACAGGTTCTGCCGCGATCGGGCTGTGGGGATGTTGAGGCGACATGTATGTGTTCTGCCCGCGATCGGGCTGTGGGAGGTATGAGGCGACATATGTGTTCTGCCATTGATCGGGCTGTAGGAGTGGGGGGCATGTAACTGTGATGCCCAGCGATCGAACTGCAGTGTCGTCGGTCCCCGGCGGCTGCTGCCTAGCAGGGTGGCCAGGAGCAAGTCCTCGGGATCGAGCGCTACCATGCAAAGGCATGCAAATGGGGCCATAAAGAGATGCAAATGGCCCTCCTGCGCCATAAATTAGCCCCATTGCATGTCACCTTTTGAATATCGGAGATTGCGCGCATGGCGCAATGATATTACGCCACGCAAGTTGAATGCTGAACTCTGGCAACTTGCGGTGGCGAAGTTCCACTGCGCCATCGCATAAGTGCTGTGGCTCGGGGCGATATTCAAAGGGTTGCTCAACAGCGCTCCCTTTGAATATCACCCCGGCCACACCCCTGCGCAACTATTTTGAGCAGCGCAGGGGCTTGCGCCTCAGACTGGCGCAGTTTGAATATCTGGGCCAATATGTTTAAAAACCATGGAACCAGCACATATGCATACGTGGGGAAAAAAAAAGGCTGAACCCCCCCGCCACATGTTTTTATAATTCTGACTGACTTTTTAAGTCAATCAGGAATAAAAATCAAAACAAAAGCAAAACCAAAAAAAACAGTAGTGTTTACCCCCGTATGCTGCTAGAAAACTGTTCCAAACACTATGTATTTCTTTTCATTCATGACTGCCGTATAAAGTAATCAAGAATGATATGAACATAAAAAATGTACATTAAACAACACAAAACAAAAAAAAACTCACTCACTCATTCCCTCATCTTCTAGCACCCCACCACCCTGTTTCCCCAGTCCCAGACAAAGTGCTAAATATATTTTATAAAATAAGGCCCCACCAGCCTAGAATGAGCCAACTCCCATTTCACCACCACTATCTGTAAAACTCAGCCTTCCCCCACCTGACCCAGTCAAAGCAGATACCCCCCACTTCACCCCACACCACACTCTGACATCTGCCACTCTCATCCCACTTCCCTTACCCACAAAAAATAGAAAAGCAGTCCCAGAGTGAGTGACTGGCAGAGCCCTACCTTCACCTTGTCCTGTTGCCATCCAGAAGTCTTCTGTCTCCCGACAATCACACATCTGTGAAAAAAAATACTTAAAAAAAAAAATCCTCCCTTACCCATCCTCTAACACCCATGTCACCCTCCCAGCCATTTTAAAACAACCCACCACCCTTACCCACCCTATAACACCTGACCACCCTCCTCTCCCACCATGACCACCCCCATACATACTTAAATTTATTTTTAGCAGAAAAGCTTGACTCTGATGCCCCTGAGAATGTATTTCAGTGCCTGATTCAAAGACCACACTTTTGTGGTTGTGAGCAGGGTGGTAAGCACTTTAACCCTCACATTAGGAAAATAAAAATAAAACATTAATTATGGGTGATTAAATAAAACACACCCCAGAAAATGTCAAGTAAAACAAAAATGACTTGCACATGTGCAGGGACTTAGAATATATTTAGCAGTTTTTTCCATCACCCATAGCTTTAACATTTTTCAACATTTTAAGCCCAAGTTTGGGGGATGGGCTTCTTACCACCACCCCTCATGACTAGCCAAGCGGCAACTTTTAGACCTACTTAGTGGATCTTTCACTTTACATAGGGCCAACAGGACCTTGCCCAAAGCATCCTGCACATCTAGTGCCGTGCTTAATGGAATGTGTTGCTTCATCTAGGACCCTCAAGGCCCTGCACAAAGCAAGCAACAGGTCTGGCACCATGCCCAACAGGTCATCTACTTAACATATGACCCACAGGACTCTGCATGAAGCAAGCTACAGGTCTGGCATTCTGCCTGATTGGTTTGCTGCTTCATGTACAGCCCCAAGAGCCCTGCACAAACTGATCTACAGGTCCAGTGCCCTATGTGAAGCAACAGGTTTGGTGATGTGCATGATGGGTATGCTGCTTCACATAGGGTCTGCAGGGTTCTGTGCAAAGCAAGCTACAGATACCCTGCAGTACATGATGGGCTTGCTGCTTCACATAGGGCCAACAGGGTCCTGTGTGAACCAAGCTACGAGTCTGGTGCAATACCCAGCATTTTTGCTGCTTTGTCTAGGGCCCACAGAGCTCTGCAAGAAGCATGCTATAGGACTTGAGCCATGCACCATGGGTCTGCTGCTTTGTGCAGGGCCCAGCATGAAGAAGGCTAAAGGGGTTAGTTTTTAAGGGATCTTAATCAAAAAGTAAGGAAATAAATTGCAAATAAAAATGTATTAATACATCTGTGAGGGTTTAAACACGCAAAGTAGGGAAATCAAAATTGAGGGGGGAAAACTCCCTAGAGCCTTGATTAAATCTATGGGGTGCTTGTCCTCAGGGTTTGAGCAATGACGTGATGCAGTATTGATGTTACCCTAACTGCAGCACTCTCTATTAAAGCATTACCGTGTCTCTATTTTACTTTGTTGGATAAATTGTGCCAGACTGAGGGTAAGGTCAGTGCTGCACTTTGTGATCATTTAAATTCCAAGGAATGGCATACCACAGATTTCCCAAATCTCCAGGGACTCTTTCCCATCACTTCTGATTTCTCTGCTCGGTTCCCTTTAATCCTAGAATCTGCAATTATTTCTCTATATACGTCTTCCCCGTATATGCAGTTGCAATCAAAACTTATAGTAACCTTCCAAAGGTGTTATAAAATAAACAATAGACAACTGTATTATACTTGTGAAATATACCATCGAGTGGGGACTCATGGCTACTTACCTCATGAATGTCCCTCAATGGTATATTTCCTTGTACACCACAATTGCCTGTCCTCTCTCTCTCTCTCTCTCTCTCTATATATATATATATATATATATATATATATATATCTGTCTTTCTATCTACAGATATATACGTGCATACTTATTATAGTGGTGTGGTAGCTCCCCTATAATAAAGGTTGTATAGACAGTTCTATGTTAAATTTAGAATTTTGTACCTTAATAACCTTGTCATTATTTGATGAAATAGCCTGAAATTTGGCATGCATGATCACACTGCATATATCTCAAGATGTGGAATGTTTTGTGATGGTATCTTGTATGGAGTTTGAGATATAAAGTTGCAAAAAACATACTTTTTTTGCCATTAATTAACATAGGATTTTTTGCTCTCATCTACAGGTCAGAGGGAATAAAGATTTTACTTGAAATTTTCAGGGATGATTGGGCACTGCCAAGGATGTGCCTTTGGATAGTTTGGTGAACAGAAATTTCACCATTTTTGAATTATAATGAATGTTGTGATAGCCACCAGACAGGCAGGTTATTGAAAACCGTTTGAACTGGTAATTGTTAAGGATTTACTGGTAGAACCTCAGAGAAATCCTGTTTATGCTTCCACCATCTTGTTTTTTTTCCCCCCTTAAAAAATTGGATTTCTAAAGAAATCCTACATGTTTAGGAATGACCAAGACCTGTAGTTAGGCCTCTGTCACATGCTTAGTAACATTATTTTATTAATATTTAAACATTTACAGGTGAAGTATGTGTTTTTGGGCTGAGAATCATATTCTCCATCACGCGCTTTGTCAGGATCAATTGATTGGAAAATAACAGTTCGTAGTTCTTTATAGTTCAAACTTCACTGTTTGAACTATAAAGACTTGTAGTGCTATCCTGCACTCTACTTCATACAAGCCTTGTCTGCCTCTTTACAGAAACCCTGCAGGAGCCGCTTCTGTTTTCCCAACTACCCATTGGGAAAAATTAAGTAAGTTAGTTGCCCTTTAGCTATGAAAATGTGTGTGTGTGTGTGTGTGTATGTGTGTGTGTGTGTGTGTGTGTGTGTGTGTGTGTGAGAGTAATGAACTGGGGGATAGCACATCCCGATGAGCAGTGAGTATGGAGAAAGAGTTTATGTGAATTGGCATCTAGGGAGGAAGCAGACTTTCGGGAGACTACAGTGTTAAAAACACTATCATCCAATAAATTAATTGTAATTCAGTGAGCAAGCAAAAAACAACCGGCACCAGGTTTCAGTAGTTAAATAAAAAAATGTACTTTAATTCATCAAAATGCTTAGAAACAACAACAATACCTTAGTGGTGGAAATGAAAATGCGTCAGTGCTTCATTTCTACCACTAAGGTATTGTTCTTGTTTGTAAGCCTTGGATGGATTAAAGTAATGTTTCTCATTTAAAGAGCCCCCGACACCGTTAGAAAAACTTTGAAAAATATGAGATTTAGACAGTTCAGTTTATATTTCATGTATTTTCTATAATTATTTACCTTTTTTCTTTATTACCGAGGACGGCTGTATGAAAGAGGCGTACTGTCCCTTAGACTTTATCTGCTCTTTCTGCTATCCTACATATGACATCATAATCTGGGTTGCACCTGGAAATGAGCTTCTGGTCATGGTGCTTTTCCCGGTTACCAATTTTTAATAAATAAATAATCCCTGTTTATGGCATCCTATTAATTATCCCCACAGCAACAGACTGTGATGTCATAAATAGACTTGTGATGTCATATGTAGGCTAGCAGCCAGAACAGATAGGGCAGTGAGCCTATTTACATGCACATGTCCTCAGTAATAAAGAAGAATGAGAAATACAGAAACAATGTTAAAATATGAGCTCACTTGTGCTAAACATTATATGTTCTCAAAGTTGTTACAACAGTGTCAGGGGCTCTTTAAGTACTGAAACCTGGTGCTGGTTATTTTTTGCTTGCTCACTGTGTTACGCTGCTCTCTAGCACAGGTTGTTAGAGTGGAGCAGCATTCTCATCTCTAAATTCCTTGTAACTGCCTACAGTAACATTAAAGAAAGCAAAAAATACAGCACACTGTTGTTTCGCTTCATGAAAAGTACACTAAACACTATTTATAGAAGTTTGTGATTAGAGGTTTTTTTTTGTGACTTTGGTTTCATTATTTATGTAGTCTTCTATTCATACAAGTGCACTGAATACACAATTAGGGACAGAACTCCAGGACTCCACGAAAGTTTGAAGTATGTCGGTTATACTTCTGACTTCATGAAATGATGTCTAATCAAATGGTTAGAAGACCGAGGAAAGTGTCTTGCAACATTGCCCCAAACATGACTCTGAGCAAAGGACAGTGAAACAGAACTGAATGTGTCTCTGTGGAAAAAAAAGCTCTGTTCAGTGGCACAATATAGTAAAGCTGTAAAAACACAACAGTGCAGCACAGATTCATAAAAGTCCATATACTGCACAGAGTAAAATTGGTTTATGAACAGCATTTTTGAAACTGTGGTCCTTATTTCTCTAAGGAGAGAAATATTCCCTGGTGTTTACTGGCACTGTCCACCCTTCTATTGCAGGACAAACCTAAAATAAAGAAAATGATCCCTTGATGTTTTTTTAACCTGCCCAAAAAAAAAAAAAGGTCCCTTGCTGATCAGCCCACCCCCCCACCTGTCACTCAGCACCCTCCTCTTCACACCTCCCAGTATAACCCCATACACCCTTACTTATTTGTAGAGGTCTCAGATTCAAGATCCACTCTCTCGATTGAAGACACATTTTGCTGCTGGAATTGGTAACTGCAACATGAGAAACTCAGGTAAATGTGGTTCAATGTATTTCAATGGTGGTTTCAACTTTTATTCATAACTTTGTAATTTTTTGACATTTTGGCCCCAGAGTTTTAATATGGCCTTTTGAGGACCCCACCTCATGAATAATGCAACTGTTGTTATGCAACTCTCGCGCCCAAAAGGAGATTTTGTGGTTGCTTGACGAATTTACCTTTCAGGCGGAATTTGCATAATGGCTGTCATATTGTTCATGAGGTGGGGTCTTAAGAAGGCTATGTTGGAAATTTGGGTCAAAATATGTAAAAATGGCAAAGTTATGACCGTTCGTTGCAATTTTGCTATGCACGCTCGTAACTTTGGAAATTTTAAAGATTTTGACCCCAAATTTTAAAAATCGAATTTTTATTACCCCACCTCATGTATGTCATAGCTGTCATTTTTCAAATCCTGGCCAAAATGTGTTTTTGCACCTGTGGTGCAGATGGCATTGCAGTTGCGTGCAATGATGTTTTGGCATGGAGTTGAAAATGTGTCTGTACTGGATACATGAGGGGGTAATAAGATGGCAATATTGAAAAATTTGGGGTCAAAATATGGTAGAATGGCAAAGTTATGCCCATTCATTTTAATTTTGCTACACACATTCACAGCTTTGGAACTTTTAAATATTCTGACCCCAGATTTTCAACATATCCTTCTTATTACCCCATCTCTTGTATGTCACAGCTGTAATTTTTCAAATCCTGGCCAAAATGTGTTTTCGTAGCTGTGGCGTGGAATGGCATTGTAGTTGTTCAGAATTATGTTTTGGCAGGGTTTTGAAAATTTACTGTAACAGGTACATGAGGTGAGGTAATAAGATGGCTATGCTGACAATTTGGTCATTGTTGTCCCATAAATGTAAGCGCAGGGCCCTTCCAGACAGTGACATACATGTACAGTACGCATCTATGGAGAAATGGAAGTGCAGGACCCAAAGGGCTCTGCTCTCCCACAGGCAAATAAGGATACAATTGGTCTATCTCAAAAACTATTGATGGGTGGGAGCACAGGGCCCAGAGGGCAAATACAGCTATAGTTACACTACCTCAAAAAGTAAGGAAATTCTTTGCAAAAAAATACATTAATGCATCTGTTAGTGTTCAGGATAAAGTGACAAAAGTAGGGAAATATGACCTTAGGCTTTCCAATCCTAACACCCCACTCCCACCCTGGAGTCAGAAAACTAGGTGTGAGGTGTGTTGTAAGGGTCTCAAACCTAACACTCACCTCATTCCATCAGTAAATAAATATAGATGTGTAGAGTGAATGAGAATGGAGTGAGGGTTAGGCTTGAGACCCTCATGGCACACCTCATGCCTGATTTTCTGACTCCATGGTGGGAGTAGGGTGTTAGGGTTGGAAACCCTAACGTCATATTTCCCTACTTTTGTCACTTTATCTTGAATCCTAACTGATGTATGCCATACCGGTGATGATAAAAAAGGCACATATTTTTGATATTCTCAAGGTGGTCAGACCTACAGTGAGAATATCGCATTTATCCTCACTGTAAGTAAATTTATGCCATACCTGTGAGGATAAAAAAAAAGGCAAATATTTTCAATATTCTCAGGGTGGTCAGACCTACAGAGAGGATATCGCATTTATCCTCACTGCAGGTAAATTTATCCACACAGTAGGTAGAGATTGGCTCATTTGGAACTCATTTGCATATTCAGCTGCAGTAGCAGTAGTAACTGTGTTCAAATGAGAATAACTTTAAAACGAAAAACGATAGCAGGGTACCGTGAGCACGAAAGTTGTTCAGCACAAAAATATCTACAAAATGAGTGGTGTTTTATTTATGACTAACTTTTATTTTATTATATAATAAACAAAAAAATGCAAAAGTTCTATTTTGTTTTACTTTTTCAACAAACAAATGCGAATAACTTTAAAAGGAAAAATGATAGCATGGTACTACGAGCATGAAAGTTGTTCACCATAAAAATATCTACAAAATGAGTGGTGTTTCATTGATATACACCTTTTAGTTTTTTTTATAATTAGCAAAAAAACTGTAGAAAATTCAATTTTTTTTCACTTTTTGGAACAAACAAATGCATATAACTTTAAAATGAAAAATGGTAACATGGTACTTTTGAAAAAAAGTTGATCAGGACAAAAATACCTACAAAATGAGTGATGTTTCATTTAAAGATTTCTTTTAGATTTTTTATAATCGGCAAAAAATGGCAAGAATTTACTTTTTTTTTCACTTTTCTGGAGGTATGGCATAAATGGAATATGCAACCCCCCTACTGGAAATACTGTTGATATTTTTTGTTCTTGTGCCAGTTGACCCGATAACATCACTTGTTGCTTCGCCACTCATGATGTTATCGGGTCAATTGGCACTCGAACAAAAAATATCGACAATATTTCCAGTAGGGGGGTTGCGTATCCCTTATTTATCCACACAGCAGGTAATGATCGGCTGATTTGGAACTCATTTGCATATTCGGCCTCAGTAGCAGTACTAGCCATATTCAAATGCAAATAACTTTAAAATGAAAAATTATAGCTTGGTACTGTGAACACGAAAGCTGTTCAGCACAACAATATCTACAAAATGAGTGGTGTTTCATTTATAGCTAACTTTTTTTCCTTTTTATAATTAGCAAAACAGCAAAAAATGTATTTTTTTCACTTTTTCAATAAACAAATGTGAATAACTTTAAAACAAAAAATGATAGCATGGTACTGCAAGCACGAAATTTGTTCAGCACAAAAATATCTACAAAATGAGTGGTGTTTCATTTATAGATACTGTTTAGTTTTTTATAATTGGCAAAAAAAGGCAGAAAATTCAATTTATTTCACTTTTTGCAACAAATAAATGTTAATAACTTTAAAACAAAAATTTATAGTATGGTACTGTGTGCATGAAATTTGTTCAGTTCAAAAATATCTACAAAATAAGTGATGTTTCATTTATAGATGCCATTTCTTTTTTTTTATAATTAGCAAAAACAGCAGAAAGTTCAATTTTTTTTTACTTTTTGCAACAAACAAATAAATAAGTCAATCAATCAAAATCTTTATTTACCCAGGCGATCACCATTGAGCAAGCTCATTTACAAGGTGGACCTGCAGTTTGCAAGGACGAGGGTACAGAATAGAGTGCAAGTAAAATATGCATAAAACAACAGTAGCAAGATGTATACAACAAAATATAAACAGTGTAGAAACAAAGGTAAATAATATATACAGAGATGCCTTTATAATCCTATCCATCAACAACATGTTCATAGCCTGTAAAAGAGTCCCTGGGATATGGAAAAGTTCACACATAGGAGGCAGGGACACTGGCAGAAAGATTCTGGGATACTAATCAGGTGGTATCAGGGCATAAGACTGGGCGATAGGGGGGGTGTTACAAATGCATACAACTTTAAAATGAAAACTGATAGCATGGTACCTTGAGAACAAAAGTTGATCAGGACAAAAATATTTACAAAATGAGTGGTGTTTCATTTATAGATATGTTTTACATTTGTTATAATCGGCAAAAAATTGCAAGAAATTTATTTTGTTTTCACTTTTTGGAGGTATGGCATAAATGGAATATGCAACCCCCCCCCTACTGGAAATATTGTCGATATTTTTTGTTCTTGTGCCAACTGACCCAATGATATTACTCGTGGCTTCGCCATTTGTGATGTTATCGGGTCATATCATCAGTGTCGTGGCATATCTGATTTGATTATGCCATGCATTTTATGGCAAGAAAAAAACTCCTGTGTCCTGTTTGGTAGTTGGCCAACTTCAACAGTGATGTTATTTTTAGCACAGCATCACTGTGAAGGTTTATATTGTATACGCACATGGAAGATGCAGTGTTAGTCTAGCTATACCCCACCTTCACTGCACCTGTATTGACACTATGGACCTAGAGTAAGTTAGCTAGTTAAAACTTTATTTTTTAACAGGATAAAACTTTAGGTCCAAAGAGCCTATCTTCAAAGTTGTCCTCTATACATGGAACATGCTTTCAGAAAATACTCTACCACACATACTACAAAGACATTATAAACAATCAATAGTTCCAACACTAATTACATAATAAAAATAGACAGACTTCTGCTATAGTTAAGAGCAAGTGCATTCATCCTAACAACTCATATCGAGTTTTAATTAAAAAGTGAGTAACTTGTGCAAATTTCTTATTGATGGAGGAATTTCATTCCATATTACCACAGCAGAATAATGAAAGGTCATTTGACCATATCTGGTTCTGATTTTTGGAATTTCTAGACCCTTTACATAGAAACATAGAAATTGACGGCAGATAAGGACCACAAGGCCCATCCAGTCTGCCTGTTTTTTCTACCTTATGAATGTGCCATAGGCCTTTACTCTGTCAATGGTCTACCTATTCATTCTCATCTGTGTTGCTTCCTTATGCCTATCCCATGCCTGTTTGAAGCCCTGCACTGTATTCATATCCACCACTTCCTGAGGTAGGCCGTTCCATGCATCCACCACCCTTTCTGTGAAAAAGAACTTCCTCACATTACCCCTTAATTGGCCTCCCTCTAATCTCATGCTGTGTCCTCTTGTCCTACTATTTTTCTTATATTGAGGCATGTTAGAAACTTTCACCTTGTTAATGCCCTTAAGATGTTTGAATGTTTCGATCATATCACCTCTCTCTCACCTTTGCTCTAGGGTATACATATTGAGCTCTGTTAATCTGTCCTCCTATGTTTTCTGATGCAGCTCCTGCACCATTTTGGTTGCCCTTCTCTGGACTGCCTCCATTTTGTTAATGTCCTTGTGCAGGTGCGGCCTCCAGTACCACATGCAGTGTTCCAGATGGGGCCTAACCAGTGTCTTGTAAAGAGGGATTATTGCCTCCCTCTTACGACTTGCTTTGCCCCTACTAATACACCCCAACATCCCTCTAGCCTTACCTACTGCTTTAGTGGTCTGCTTGGATGATTTCAGGTCATCTGTGATGATGATGCCCAAGTCTCTTTCTTCCCTTGTGATTGCCAGCATCTCCCTTCCTAACCTATAGGTAGCTTCAGGGTTTCTCTTCCCTATGCTCTTGCACTTCTTTGCGTTAAACCCCCGTTGCCACTCTTCCGACCATTTTGCCAGTTTATCCAGATCTCTTCTTATTCTGCCCACCAATCTGGATCATCTACTCTGTTGCAGATCTTGGTGTAATCTGCAAACAGAAAACCTTACCCTCCAGTCCATCTGCAATGTCACTGATGAAGATATTGAACAGGACTGGCCCCAGGACTGATCCCTGAGGTACCTGACTTGTGACCTGCATCTGTATACACCACAATTTTCTGCCTGCCAACCAGTTTGCCACCAAGTTGACCAACCTTTGACCCACCCCAAGCCTACCTAGCTTATTAATCAGTCTTCTATGTGGAACAGTATTGAAAGTTTTTCTGAAGTCAAGGTAGGTGACATCAGCTGCATCCCTTGGTCCACAACTCTGGTTACCCAGTCAAAGAAATCTATGAGATTAGTTTGACAGGACCTTCCTGTTGTAAACCCATGCTGTCTTGGATCCTGTGCTCCTGTGGATTCCAAGTGTTGCACTATCCTTTCCTTAAGGAGTGTCTCCATAATTTTGCCCACTACTGAGGTAAGACTGACTGGTCTGTAGTTCCCTGCCTCCTCCCTGCTGCCACTATTGTGGAGCGGGATCACATGAGCCCTTCTCCAGTCTTCTGGGACCTCTTCTGTGCTCAGAGACTCACTAAACAGTTCTGATAATGGCTCTGCTAGTTCTACCCTTAGCTCCTTTAGTACCCTGGAATGTATGCCATCAGGTCCTGTTGCCTTGTCCACCCTGAGCTTAGTGAGCTCTTATAGGACCTTTTCTTTTGTGAAGGGACTTGTGCACACCTCCTTCCCCCCTATGTCCACGGTGCTGAGCTGTGGGCCCTGCCATACCTTCTCCTCAGTAAATACTGAGCAGAAGTATCTATTTAGGATAGATGCTTTTCTTTGGTCCTGCTCTACACACTCTCCCTTATCCCCTTTGATTTAACAATACCATGTCTGGACTTTCTCCTTTCACTAATGTATCTATAGAAAGTCTTGTCCCCTTCTTTTGTGATAATGTTTCCTCAGTCTGTGCCTTTGCCTGCCTTACTGCCTTCCCTGCTTCCCTTAGGAAAGTTTGGTATGCCTCCCTGTCTTTGTACTGCTGCGTTCTCTTATATTTCCTGAAGGCCAACCTTTTGGCTCTGATCTTTTCTGCTACTGTTTTTGAGAACCAATGTGGTTTCCTCCTCCTTTTGCTCTTGCTTTTCTCCCTAACACAATGGGACGTTGCTTCAAGTATTGCATCCTTAATGCTTGCCCACTTTGCCAGTACCCTCTCAACTGTATTTCTTCTTGCTAGGGCTAGCTTAATTCTGTTGGCTATCTTATCAAAGTCAGCTCCTCTGAAGTCCCATATTTTTGCCTTGGAATGGGATGACTTAGTTCTAGTGGCCAAATTGAACCATACCATGTGATGGCCACTGGCCCCCAGGTGACCTTCTACCTGGAGATCTATGATCCTTTCCCCATTAGTCAGTTCTAGATCCAGGATAGCCCTGTCTCTTGTGGGTTGTTGTACTAGTTATTTGTGGCTCTCCTCCTGCAGGGAATCCACTATGTGTCTAGTTCTGGCAGATGTTCCTGCTGGTATTGACCAATCTGTATCTGGCATGTTGAAGTCTTGAAGTCTCCCATTATCAGAACCTCCCTTTTAGCTGTCATGTTTTGTGTATCTTCTGACAATAATGTATCTATGTCCTCCCCCTGGTCTGGAGGCCTGTAGACAACCCCAGTTTGTATGGCTGTCCCATTTATGTTTCTAGGGTGACCCACAGTTCTTCTGGCTCCTTATGTGTATTCTGAATTTTTGTAGCTTTGATATTTTCATTGACATAAAGGGACACCCCCCCCCCTTTTTTGCACCATGATCTCTTCTGAACAGTATATGGCCGGGTACTGAAGTCTCCCAAGTGTGGTTGCTGGTGAACCATGTCTTGCTAATGGCTACTATGTCCAGTTTAGCCTCTGTCATTGTTGCCTCCAGGTCTGGGATCTTGTTTCCTAGATTGCGGCATTTGTGTACGTGATTTTCCATTGGCCAGATTTCAGTACGTTAGTTGTTGGGAGAGGTTCGGTGTTTCCCCTGTGCATCGTATGAGGAGCCAGACCTTTTTCCTTACCTGGTGATGCAAATGAACTACAAACATGCTGAACTCCTGTTTGATCACTAGTTGAGGGGGGGAGGGGTGTTGTTTCCGTTCGATGTATCGGGTGCTGCACCCCCTCCCCATTTTCTAGTTTAAATATTCTGCAAAGACATCAAACATCTGCCCCAATGCACTGACTCCCTTCTTAGTCAGATGCAGTCCATTGAATTTAATGAACTTTCGTTCCCCAAACTGTTGCCAGTTACCTACAAATTTGTGTCCTTTTTCCTGGCACCAGCCCTTGAGCCACATGTTTAGCTTCTCTATCTTCCCTTCTCTGACCTTTTCCCCCCTCTTCCAGACTGGCAGTATCTCAGAGAAGGAGATGCCGGATGAAATGGATGACAGTTTGTCTCCCAGCCTGGTCAGGTGTTCCTTGCTGTCCACAACTGACCGCTTGCGAGATCATTAGTCCCTATGTGTACCAGGACATTGATGTTTTTTCCTGCTTCCTGCCTGATTTTAGCAATGTGGTCAGTGTCTCTCCATGCTGATGTACCTGGGAGATATCTGACCATTACCCCATATGACGGAGGTAGGTATCAACTCCCCGAATCATGGAATTACCTAAGATGAAAAGTGTTTTGGATTTCCTTTTTCTTTTTTTTGTTTTGGTCCCTGTTTTGGGTGAGTTTTGTAGTGCTAGCTCCTGTGCTGCAGTGTCTTGCTTAGTGCCATCTGTCCCTTTATTTGATTTCAGAGATGGAGGCAGATACTTGTTTGTGGTTTTTATATGGTTTGTGGAGGTGATACACTGGTGACCATTGAGTGATGGGGCACCCAATTTGCCCCTCCTAACCACCTGCCAACCTCCCGGACCAACTACCCTCTGCAGTCGAGGTGCTTCAGTTGGATGTCGGGGAAATGGTGGGCAGTTCTTGCAATATATTTCCTCCTGAATATGAGATTTGAGCTACTCAATCTCTGCCCATGCTGCCCAGAGCTGAGTCCTTAGATCTCAGATTGTCTAGCATGTAGGGCAGTGTCCTAAATCCTGTATAACTGCCCTTTTGAAAAGTGTCCCGCTGTTCCTGCAGTTAATAATATTCATTTTAGTTGAGTTGCCAAGTTTATAACCTGGTCTGAGTAATTAGAAGAAAAATGAAAGTAAAATAATTTTTTTCTATATATTTTTTGTTTGTTTGTTATGTTTGTTTTTGTATAACTTTTTATAACAAATTAATTGCGGCGCTGTAAGTGAGGTTGCTGTGTGGATACCCCTCTGATCCTCCCCTTCCTGCTTTGCTACAGGAAATGTCACAACTGTGCTACTCTATAAAAGGAGTGTAGCATGGGGCATTTGGGGATGGGGTGGGTGGCTGGACACTTCCCCTGCGGAAAAAGAAGAACCGCAGATGAAAGAAACAAGAAGGTAAGAGCAGAAACAATCAACCAACAACAAATGCAGTAGCCCTGTAAGCTTAGCCTAATGGTAGATAAAACCATAACACCTATAAGCAGAACCTGTAACAATTTCACAGAAAACATACCCTTCAAAAAACACTTTGCTACAGAGAAAAATAAAGCAGTAACAGAAGATATACCTTGCAAAAAACTATTTGAATCAGAGCAGATTTCAGCAGTAATCTGTAAGCACAAAACAGTAACAAACCTGTAGGTACACTGTGTAATAATGCTGCAGAAAGTATACCCTGCAACAGCAATTTGAATCAGAGAACAATAAAGCAGTAAAATGTAAGCAAAAAACAGTAACAAGACCTGTGAGCACAAAAGAAAACAGTAACGCAAAGTAAATCTGCATAGCCAAAAGAAGCTTCAATCTTTTTCCCTGCTCTGCTAATGTTATGCCTTGCTCTGTTCTTACAAGCAAACTTAGAAGAAAAGAGCTCAGGTGAAGCTAGGTGCCTTTGCCAGCAAACCTAGTCTTCCACCTCAAAAACATCAACTAACCTGACCTTTTAACTCTTCCCTCTTTTGGAAGTTACTAAGACTTTGTCAGCTCCACCTCCCAGTTACACTCCTAATCCCCTGGAAGAGATGTGGGAGGAAAGCAGTTAGCTCCTTCAATGTGAGAAGGAGACTTCAACATCTTTGAGACCAAAACAAAAACCTTTCAGCACAAAATAAAATAAAAAAGTAGTAAACAGTAATTTTGCTTAGCCTAATAATAGATAAAAAAAAATCACAAAACCTGTAAGCAGAACCTGTAACGATTTCACAGAAGATATACCCTACAAAAAGCACTTTGCTACAGAGAAAAATAAAGCAGTAACAGAAGATATACCTTGCAAAAAACAAGTTGAGTCAGAGAAGATTACAACAATAATCTGTAAGCACAAAACAGTAACAAACCTGTTGGCACACCCTGTAATAATGCCTCAGAAAGTATACCCTGCAACATCAATTTGAATCAGAGAACAATAAAGCAGTAAAATGTAAGCAAAAAAACAGTAATAAAACCTGTGAGCACAAAAGAAAATAATTACACACAGTAAATCTGCCTAGCCAAGAGAAGCCTTACTGTTTTTCCTTACTCTGATAATGTTGTTCCTTGCTCTGTCCTTACAAGCAAACCTAGAAGAAAAGAGCTCAGGTGAAGCTAGGTGCCTTTGCCAGCAAACCTAGTTTTCCACCTTAAAGCCATAAACTAAGTTGCCATACTCCAGGACTGGTAAGACTAATTGTGTTGCTATTGTATTACACATTTGATATGCCACAATTGATACTGATCTTCGTAATGCACCTATCCTTGTATTCACTTTTTTAGTTATGTAGTCTATATGATTTTCAGATGTCAGTGAACTGTCTAAAATGAATCCTAAATATTTATTTATGTTGGTTTGCAGTAAGTAATGTTTGACCACTTCTTGTGATAATATCCAAATTTTGTGTAAGTTGATTTTTATTTTTCTTGTTTTGAAAATATATTACCTGAGTTTTTTTTTCTCACTCAGTACTACCTCTGATTCAAAAAAACAGTCTTGGAGTATGTCAAAATCAGATTGGAGCTTTCTTATCATCAAATCTTGAGTTTTTGCTGAAGCAACCAACATAGTCTCAGCTGCGTGAAGTCTTATATGCGTATTTTGGATGTTCTCATGCAACTCATTTACATAAACTACAAATAATAGTGGCCCCAGGATTGGCCCCTGGAGCACAACTCTGGCCAAATATCCTAAGTCCGATAATTGACTATTTCTACCCATTGATTTCTTTGCCCCAAATAAGATTTAAACCAGTTTAATGGACTAGGGGTCATTCCGATCCTTTCCAATCTCTCATATAGAGAGGGTATAGTGGTCTACTAAATCAAAGGCTTTGGACAAATCGATGAACACTGCACCCACAGACTCCCCAGCATCCAGAGCACTTGCTACTTTATCCACAAAGTCCATAAGTGCAGTGCCGTCAAATGCTCAGCCCTAAAACCTTGTTGGATTTTAGTTAGCTTTGAATATTTTTCTAAATAATTATAAAATTGGTTGTAGACCATACGCTCCAATAATTTTGACAGAATGGAGAGAAGCGCAGTTGGCCTGTAGTTTGAAGGACCATTAAGGTCCCCTCCCTTAAAAATGGGGAACAATTTTAGCTGTCTTCCATGTAGCAGAAAATTTACTTTCAATTAGACTTTAAACAAGCTAGTTAATACTGGTGAATTTCATATTCTTACTCTAGGTCCATAGTGGCAGAAAATATCACTGTTATTCTCCATTTTTTTATCATCACAGGTATAGCATAAATAGAGAATACTGGATAGACAACCATGCAGAACCAGTGTGTTCTGCCACAGAGGGGTTCTGATTCCCTGTGACCTCGAGAGCGAAGTTTGAGAGGTCCTTGGGAATCAGAGCCCCGAGGTGGCAGAACACACATTGTTTCAGCATTGGGTTGCCCATCCAGTATTTTTTATAGTGTATGGTGCCTGAAAATATAGCTTAAAGTGTTATATTTTATACAGTTTTATAAAGCTTTGGTGTTTCATTTTAGTCCGGGTTAGTGGCTAGTTGCTAGGTTCACTAGTCATTGCTAGGGAACCAAACCTGCGTGCATCACTAGCACATATTTCCATTGGCTGTGAGTTTAGTTAGGGAGGGACTTTAAAAAAAACAAAACATGGCGGCCATATTCTCGCTAAGTGACAGATGCGGAATTGTGATGGTTGCTCTTAGTAAAGTAAATATCTGGTTGATCCTGCTGTTTTTATTTTCTTTTTATTAAATTATATGCTAGGTTAAGTCAATATACTTATCTGGTTGATCCTGCCGGTTCGGTGTTTGTTTGCGGGGTGGTTGCTGTTATCATGCTGCCGTTGCCACTGGTACTGCTCATCTGGTTGATCCTGTGGTTTGTCCTGCTCAGTGAGTGCAGTGCATGCACGTAGGTAGTGCTGGAACCTCTATGGTTTAAAAATGTGTGAGCTTTTGAATGAGTAGAATGCTGTTCTGCACTTATGGGCTATAAATTATTTTATCTGTGGTTATACAACTTTTCAGCATAGATAAAAAATGAGTAAGATCAATGTTCCGCCATACACTATACACACACACACACACATATACATATACATATACATACATATATATATATATATATATACTCCAGTTAGGGTCAAAGTGACAAAAGTTGGGGGAATGAGCCATTAGGATTTTCCTAACACCCCATCCTCCCAAACTAAGCAGGAGAGCAGGGTAGGGTGTACCTTGGGCTTCTCAAGCCTAATGTTCACCCCAGTCCATCTATAAATAAAATCAGATGTGTAGACTTTATGAGAATGGGGTGAGCATTTTTTGCAACTTATTTCCTTACTTTTTGAGATTGTATAATAGTATCTTTATTTTACTGTGGGAGCACAGAGTCCTTTGGACCCTGCGTGCTCATCCCTACATAGATGCATAAATGTATGTAGCTGTGGAAGCACAAGGCCCTCCGAGCCCTTTACTTCCATTTATAGGACAACAGTGATCAAATTGTCAGCATAGCCATTTTGTTACCCAACCTCATGTGCCCGGTAAAGAAAATGTTTGAATCCCCTCCAAAATATAATTCTGTGCAACTGCAAGGCCAGTCTGTGCCACAGGTGCAAAAACACATTTTGGTCAGGATATGAAAAATGACAGCTATGACACACTGTACATGAGGTGGGGTAATAAGAAGGCTGTGTTGAAAATCTTGGGTCAAAATATTTAAAATTTCCAAAGTTACAAGCGGGCATAGTGAAATTGCAACAAATGGTCATAACATAGGCATTTTTTCATATTTTGACCCCAAATTTTTTACATAGTCTTCTTATGAGCCCACCTCATAACCCCCATAGGTGAACATTTTTAAATCTGTGGAAGACGCCATTCCATGCCACAGGTGTGAAACCACCTTTTGGACAGGATGTGAAAAATGTCATCTGTGCTGTTCATGAAGTGGCATGAAAAAATGGCTATGTTGAAAATTTGGACTCAAAATATTGAAAATTATCAAAGTTATGTGTGTGCGTAGAAAAATTTCAAGAAACTCTCATGACTCAGCCATTTTTATCAATTTTTTCACCACATTTTCGACATGGCCTTTTTGAGACCCCACCTTATGAACACTGGTGGTGACATTTTGTTATTCAGTCCCAAAAGGTGATTTCATGCAGCAACCACAACATCACCTTCCAGGCCCGATTAATGAAATGACAGTGCCATTGCTTATGAGGTGGGGTCCCAAAAAAGACATTATTGAAAATTTGGTGAAAAAATTCCTAAAAATGGCAAAGTTATGAACATAAGTTCAAAATGCCATTAAAATACATTATACGGCACTTACTGTACCTTGATTCCTCAGTTTACGGTTCGACTTTGAAGAGTGCAGATGTGTCTCGGTTTACAGAAGATGACAACCTATGACCTCTAGTGGTAAGTACAGGGTAAGGGAGGTGTGGGGTGGTAGGTGCTCAGTGGGAGGGTTGGGATGGGGAAGGGGGACAGCAGCGACGATGAGGGACTGTTTTCTTTTTTTCAGGTTAAAAAAATAAAAAGACGTCAGGGGACTGTTTTCTTTTTATAGAATAAAATTAAAGAAATATTTTGGCACACTGTGGGTGGGCTCCCCAGTGTTTTACACTGCTGGGGGGGCTGTAAATGCTGACATGGGATTGGGCCCCTGATGTTGGCTACTTAATAAAACAATGGGCTGCGGGGGGAGGCATACAACACCAGGAGTGGGCATCCTAATGTTGGATTATACAAATAATATTAAATATAAATAAATAACTAAAACAGGGACTAGGGGGCATGATCGGAGGGTAGGGGATGCCACTAGTCACCTGGGAATATATCTATAATTTAGGGAGACAGTGGTCGGGGAGTGAGGGCTGCCAGTAGACACCAGGGAAATGATGGCTCACAACTCACACTGCAGCCAGCCACAGGAGTTCAGCTGCAGCTGCAGAACAAAAGAAAATCTGCTGTTCTCATACAGAGAATGTGGCGGAAGGCCTCTCTCACTAAGCTGGACACCCAGGATTTTGGGTGCTCAGAAAAAGAGTTTCTGGCCTTAATTGTGAAAAACAAACACCAGAATCTAGCTAAACAGAGCTCGTTTAGCTAGGTTCTGGTGTTTGAGTTGTTAAATTGCTAAATTTTTATGTATTTTACACACATTTTAGTTCCTAGAAAAAAAAAAACAAGATGGCAGCTCACGAGAAAGGATTGGCCCCTCATGAAAAAGAATCATTTTTTGTGAGGCCAAATCCTTTGTCAAACTTTATACTGTACCTTTATCATAGAAAATGTTCTTCCCATTGAAAACAATGTTGTGGAACAAGCTGCAAAAAAACCTGAAAATAAGTCTCCCTATTAGCCTAGCATCATTCAAAGCCCTAATTATGTACCATCCTAAAGACTCCTGTGTCTGTTTCCCATAACCCTTAGCTCTTCAATCACTTAGGTGACCTGCTCTTCTCCTGTCACTTTAGAGCCCATCTACCTGTCTATGCCCTGCCCCCCCGTGGCCCTCTTTTGAACATTCAGTCCCTCTCCATTAAAATATTATATATATAATTATGAACCGGCGATCGTAATTCGAGCAACCTGATTGGCCGAGAGGGTTTCGAGGCCGTGATGATATCGGGCTACATCATCACGGCTTCGGAAAACCTCCGGCCACCAGCCTGCTCACTCCCAGCGCACTCTTCTCCACTTCCCCACAAGCGAAGCAAGTCAGACCTCCACTACAACTAACAGGCCAAAAAAAAAACACATCCTCACAGTTGCCTGCCCCCCATACAGGTCGCTTGAAACCGGACACGCTACAAACACAACAAAAAATCTCCTTTTATTGCGAAACTGCTTCATTCGTGAGCACCAACTACCATCGCCTCACTGCCTCGCGCTAAGCGGCAAAAGTTACAACCCGCCTCCTCAGGCTTGACCCTTACCTTCTCCATTTCTCAGAAGTAGGGTACCCATCATCTTCACTTCCTCAACAAAAAAAAACAATATTAACGTACCTCAGTAAACTAAACTTCCGGGCGGGGGATCAATGCCACAACAATTAAGCCTGTAACAAAATCCTCCTGCAACAGCACCACCTACTGGCCAAAACATGAAATTCACGAACTTTTTTTTTTAAATGTCTACCTACACATATAAAAACAATAATAAAATATTAAAAAACTTTACTTTTTTGTATTAAAGGCATAAAATATCAATTAATCCAGTTCATAATAACAATAATACTCCAGGGTGTGGTATATCGTGGGATATAAGTCACTTCTCGATACGTTGGACGCACTCGGCCTGCGGCCTCGTGCCCAACCACCCAAGGCGTGTCGATATCCCACGATATACCACACCCTGTCGTGCATTATTGCTTAAATAATTAATTCTTTGACTTTCACTTCACATTTGTCATGCTTGTAACCTGTATATATTTGATACTGTATTACTGTGCCCTGCATATTTTGTATAAACACAATTTTTATCTCCGCCTAGCCTATTCATATCTATTACTAAGTATCTTACTTTATTTTCTTGTAGTTGCTCTTTACTTGATGATTTTGGTCTGTATGCTTATATTGTCTACCCCAGATCCACCTCAAAAATGAGCTTGCTCAACGGTGACCGCCTGGTTAAATAAAGATTTTGACTGATTGATTGACAACCTGTAAAGAAGAAAACCATCCCCCAACTTTTTCCTTTTTTACCTGAAAAAAAGAAATCAGTCCAATCGTCCCGCCATTCCCTTCCCCCATTCTGACTCTTCCACTGAGCACCACCACCACTCCCCTCCTTACCCTATACTTACCTCCAGAGGCCATGCACTGTCATCTTCTGTGGACCAGAACACGTCTGCACTCTTCAAAGCCAAAATGCAAACTGAGGAATCAAGGTAAGTGCCATATAATGTATTTCAGTGGTGTTTTCAACTTATGTTCATAACTTTGCCATTTTTAGGTTATTTTTTCACCAAATTTTCAACATGGGCTTTTTGAGACCCCACTTCATGAACACTGTCATTGTCCTTTCATTAATCAGGCCTGGAAGGTGATTTCATGGTCACTGTACAAAATCACCTTTCAGAACATATTAATGAAATGACAATGCCAGAGTTCATGAAGAGGGGTCCCAAAAAGTCCATGTTAAAATCTGGTGAAAAAATTCCTAAAAATGGCCAAGTTATAAGCAGTCATTGAAATGTTTCTACGCATGCGCAAAACTTTGGTAATTTTTAAAAGTTTAACACCAAATTTTCAACGTAGCCATTTTTTCACACAATCTCATGAACAACACAGCTGTAATTTTTTCACGTCCTGCCCAAAATGTGTTTTTGTACTTGTGGTGTGGAATGATGTTACTGCCTTGTTACATCAAAACACCAACTGACAGAACACCAGGAGCTCAACAACCCAGATTCTACAAGTTCCTCACTGTCAAACTATGCAGGGCCAATGCTCCTTCACCTATAGGACTCCTCTATGGATGAATGGTCTCAGCCACACCATCTCCTCTGCCTCAGCACTAGGTCTGTTCAAAACCAGGCTCCGGGCCCATCTCATTGCCTCTAGCTCCTGTGACTGCCTCTCCTAGATGATGACTGACACAGCTTTAATCCTAACTTATATACTGCTTAACCCCAGGCCCCCAGTTCCCTTCCCCCCAGCTCCTGAGGTGCCACTTCAAATCTCAGGTCTTCATACCACCTCATTAGTCTCTCCTTGCCCCATTATAGCACTTATTCCCTGCCTCACCCTGCCCCCTTTTTCTTTTCTATCACTCCTTCCCATTTATTTTTTGACAAATGCCTCCAGCTGCATCTTCATCCTCCCCCTCTCGTCTCATCCCTGTTTCTCTGCCCCCCTGGGCACCTGACCTTACCCATTCCTTGTGGGCACATGCGTCCTAGCTGTGTTCACCACTTTACTGTAGCTGCCTCTGTTATCTACCTACACTTCTCCTCCTCCTCTACACCTTACTCTTCTTATAATTGACCCCTTTCAATAGCACTGTTGTACATTAATTGTTTTCTGTTGTTTCACTGTTGCCTCCTTATTGTTTGTTATTTCTGACATGGAACCTTTGTAAAAGAGTCTTGGCTCAAAGGTACTTGTGATCCTAGAATAAATAAATAAAAATAAATAAATTAATTAATAAAATGGTGTTTTGGCACGGACTTTAAAAATTTTCCCCTATGAGGTTTATGAGGTGGGGTCATAAGAAGACTGTGTTCAAAATTTGGAGTTGAAATATGAAAAATTGTCTATGTTATGACCATTTGTTGCAATTTCAATACGCCCACTCGTAACTTCAGAAATTTTAAATATTTTGACCCCAGATTTTCAACATAGCCTTCTTATTACCTGACCTCATGTATGTCACAGCTGTCATTTTTCAAATCCTGCCAAAAATGTATTTTCACACCTGTTGCATGGAATCGCAGTGTAGTTGTGCAGAATTACATTTTGGCATGGATTCAAAAATTTTCTGTACTGGGGTACATGAGGTGGGGTAATAAGTTGACTATGCTGACAATTTGGCCACTGTTTTTCTATGAATGGAAGTACAGGGCCCAGAGGGTCCTGCACTTCCACAGTTGCATACATATATGAATCTATGGAGGGATGGGGGCCCTGCACTCCCACAGACAAATAAGGGTATAATTATACTATCTGAAAAAGTAAGGAAATTAATTACAGAAAACTTCAATAATTCATCAGTTAGGGTTATTACTAAACTGACAAAAGCAGGAAATGGGATGTTTGGGTTTCCACCTTTAATACCCTTGTTTCCTCAGCTGCCTGCAGACACTGACAGGTGTCGGGGGAGTGCCTTGGGGTCATCAGCCCTAATGCTCATCCCATTCTCCTATACTGTGTCCATCTCAGCCTATTTTCTTATGGAATGGGGTGTGCGTTAGGACGGGTGACTCCAAGGTACACCCCGATGCCTATCAGTGTCTGCAGGGTGGGGGTGGGGTGTTAGAGTTGGAAACCCTAACACCACATTTTCCTGCTTTTGTTGCTTTAGTAACTACCCTAACTGATGCATTATGCATTATGCACAATATTTTTTGCAATGAATGAATATATATATATATATATATATATATATATATATAAATGCAGGTATTTGAAACATTTTTGAACATAGTACACAATACTTCAAGTACCCTTGTTAAGCCTGCCTGGGTCAAAAGGCACACATGTTTCTGTTTTCTTATTTATGGTATAATGTGTTCAAGGAAGATTTATGATGCAACCTTTGTTTATTGACTTGTATTTTTCCACATGAAAGTAATAGAACATGACGGAGGGTATTTATGAGACACCTGGTTCTGATTATAATATATAATTTAAGGAATTAAAACACAATAACAAAGACCACTAAAAAGGGGTTAATGGTAAAGGATGCAGAATGTATTGGAGGAAGAGGGGTTTCATGAAGAAGTTGTGTGCGTCCCTGGATAAATATGTATGTATGTATGTACAGCATGTACGTATATATGTATGTATGTATGTATGTATGTAGCAAGTTAGTTAGCTATCTATCTATCCAAACTTGGATCACTGACATTTGTGTGGTTAGTTACATAGTAATTTAAAGAGCTAGTGGAGCCAATACCGGCAGACAGGAAAATAATACAAATTTTAAGAAGTAGTCAGTTGTAACTTTTTATTTCTGAAATATATTTCTTTTTTCTTTTGCTCATCAGAAAGTCTTCTATGTGATAATATTGTGCTGGATGTGTGCAACAGCTCTTAGCCTGGCAGCTGACATATCTAGCTCTATTGCCCCACACTACATCATCAGCATTGTGATCTCACTGACAGTGACATCACAGGTGAATGACCTGGCAGTCACTGAATTGCTGTTCCTAAGCAGCAGTGATGTCACAGTCAGTGTGGTCACAATGCTGATGATGAAATGTGGGGCAGTAGAGCTAGATATGGAAGCTGCCAGGCAGTGTGCTGTCCCACACATTACGCCTACTATCACCAGGTAAACAATCTTTCAATTAAACAAAGGGAAAATAAAAAGTACCTCAGATATAAAAGGTAGTGGTTGCCTGCTTTTAAAATCTAGTATTAGTTTTAGGCAATACGCTAGCTATTTAAGATCAGAAGAGACAGTAGGTCCCTCAAGTCTGCCTCCCCCATTCTTCATAAGATGGAACCAACAAGTACGTGGCACAAATTTACTAATTTATAGGGATTTATCACCAACCCCACTACTCACTCATATGAGTGATCCCAAGGGTGAGGGTAAGAAGAAGGAGGAGGACAGCATCTCTAGGAGCATCTACAGGAAGCCTGCAGGTCTAGGTGGGACTCTGCCCATGCAGATACCAGGCAAGGTAGTTCCAACATGGATAGTAAAGGGGTTTCTAGGGCCTGCATAGCTTGCAGCTACCTACTGTACTTAATGCAGGGTTACATACTGTAAGTAGTTGCTGGGGGAATTGTGTAACAAGGCACATTGCTTATAGCCGTCTCCCTAGCTGGGGTAGGGCTACGTAAGTGGTTTACTGGGGTGTTGTGTAGCAGGCTAAAAAGACAAGGAACCTCAGTACAAATCACTGAGGCAAAAGTTACCCAGAAAGGGCATTGGCAACAAAGCTAGATTTAAAAGAAATACAAAATCATACATACCCTATAATGCAAAGCATTGTTGTGTGTGTGTGTGTATATATATATATATAAATATATATGTATGTATGTAAATCACCATGAAAATGACAAGTAGGGCTATATATGCTGTACTGTGGCCAATGTAAAATAAGGTTTACCTAGGTTGAAGCTACTTCCCTGTTTGGAGTGGGCTCTGCACACATCTTAGCCTCAGAAATCCTGGTATAGGGTGAAGTCAAGGGGCAGATGAAAAATTGTCTGAGTGAGAGGACCCAGATGGTTGTCCTAAATAGAGAACACTAAGGGGGAAAGGGAAGCCATGAGTCATGTGCCACAGGGATCAGTTCTAGACCAATCTCTTTAACAGATTTATTTATGATATAGGGGAGGTTGTCCGAGGAAAGATACTGGCTCTTCACAGACAGCACCAAGATCTGTGGAAAAGTGGACATCAAGGAGGAGATAAGAGTCATAAAGAAAGATCTGGAACATCTGGTGAAGTGGTCAAGGGTGTGACATCTGAAATGTAGTGCTTAAAAGTGCAAGCTAATGCACATAGGGGCCAATAACCCAATAACAGAGAATAGAATGAATGGGGTGGTAATGGTAATCGACAGCATATCAGAGGAAAGGGACATGGGATGTTGCTAATGGCCAGCATGAAGATATCAGCACTATATCGTAGGGCTGTGGGTAAGGCAAATTGAATGCTGGGATGTGTAGGGAGAGGGATCACTAGCAGGAGTGAGGTAATACTTAGCTCATGATTGCTGAGCCACAATCATGTTTGGGCCTGTTCCTGCAATTTTCAGTTTTTTCTCCGCATCCCTGCTGTCTACCCCTACTGTATGTAAGGTCTTTGAAGTATATATGCACAATGAACACTCCTTCTTGTTTAGCTACCATCATGTGTAGGCCTGTCTCCTGCAAGAAGGGGCCTTTCTCTCACTGGCATGGCCCTCCCCACCTGTATTTTAATTGTACAAATTTTTATTGTAAATATTATTGCCATACTACTGTTCCTGCACTGCTGTCTGTTTTCCTCTCACTGTATGTTTCTCCTGCCCCATCCTATTCTGTGTATGACGATGAGCCTTTGTAAATGACTCCTTGACTCAAAGGAATGCAATTCTGATACTGTAATAAATAAAAATAAAATAAATAAATACAGTCCCTGCATAGATTCCTTGTTCACTGTCACTTGGAGTATTGCATGCTGTTTTAGATTCCACACTTGAGAAAGGACAGGGATAGGTTAGAGGTGGTGGAGAGATGAACTACCAGAGTTATACAGGGGCAACAAGGTAGATCATGCAAGGAGTGTTTGGAGGCTATCAACATGTACACACTGGAGGACAGGAGAAAGAGGGGTGACATGATTGTGACGTTTAAGTACCTCCATGGAATAAAATAAGGTGGAGAGCAGCAATCTATTTATAATGAGTGGCAACAAGGGTACCATTCCCTGAAATCTGGGGTGGGGGAGGTTCAAGAAGGATTTCACAAAGTACCTTTATACAGAAAGAATAATGATGGACTGAAACACATTTTTTAGGGCTAAAACATTGGGAGCGTTCAAAAGGGGATGGGACAGGCACATGGGAATAATGCATTGGGGTATACTGGGGGAACAGGGAGTACTGACAGGGGCACAGTCCCCATTAGGCAGACTGAATTTATGGGCTATCATTTTCTCTTTTCCTGTTTCTATGTACTATCCAGGGTACCCAGTGATTCCCTTCATAAATACGTTTGTACTGGATTAATTTAAAGGTCTGTATTATATCCATGTCCCCTGGATCTGCAGGTAGGCTCTGCCATAAGTTCACCACCCTCTGGGAGAAGTGGCACCTCTTAAAGTCACCCCTGAATTTATTACCTTTGAGCTTCAGGGTGCACCCTTGTGTTCTGATGTAGCATACTAGCACAAATCTGCCTGTTCAGCCTGTTGATACACTTCCGTATGCAGAAAGCTGAGATAATGTACCCCCCAGCCTTGTTTTCCCCAGGGTAAAGATGTCAAGGGCCTCCAGTCTCTCCTCATAGCTTTTGGCCTCTATACCACTAATAATTCTGGTGACCCTGCATTACACCTCCTCTACTGTTTCAAAGTTCTTTGGTATCGGGGAGCCCAGAACTGCGCACAGTACTCCAGACAGGTCCTGACCACAGCATGGTAAAGTGGTAGGGTTACTTCCGCTGCTCAGCTAGTCACCGCCCTTTTACTGCACCCCAGCATTCTTCTAACCTTTTTGATAGCAGCCATGCACTATGTGTCATGTCTTTTCTTTAATTTTATTTATTTTTTGGTCAAACAGCATGACACGGAGCAACAGGTTCAGAGTACTGTAGGTATCCAGATCAATAAATTATAAAGCAGAAACACCAATAGATAAGAGTTACAGTAAATGGTGTTACACACATTACAATAGCAGCATATTGTAAACCCGGATGAACACATTGTATAGTAAACCCAATTGACCAATATCATGCATGAAAAGGCACTAAACTCATCTTTGAGGAAATATGGGAATCAGTAATATTGTACTACACAGATCACGTGACCAATGTCAGGGAACAAAGGAATCATCCACAGACGTAATATACAGGACCCAACTCTACCATCTGGCCACAAATTGACATCACTGGGAGGCCGTTACTTGTTCCATGTGGTAGATATCCTTAAGAATCTGGCACCAGGATCCTACCATTGCTGGTTGCTGTTGCATCCATAACCTTGTAATGGCCTTCTTGGCCACCAGAATGTCCAGGAATGCCATAGAATGGGGAAGGGTCATGACCCTCTGGCCTGAAACTGACAGGACGACCATTGTGGGGGAAATAAGTTCTACTGCACAAGGCAAACTTCAAAACTGGTCAGAGATCTTCTCCCAGAAGGGGGTTAAAATTGGGCAAGACCCAAAAATATGTGTTTGGTCAGATGTAGAGTGACCTCATTTTTTGCAGCATTGGCTATATACAGGGGATAGAAATTTAGTCAAGGTAACTGAGGTATGAAAAAACTGGTTTCTACATGTCCAAACAAATTTCCTCCAAAGTAAGGATGAGGTACGTTTTATGGAAGGGAAGGCATATTTTAGCCAGGTAGAATATGAGATGGGGGTAGTTAGTTCCCAGTTCTAGGCTTCTAGGATTGATTGGGTAGGGTCTCTCAAAAGGTTCTGTAGCCCCCATAAAGATTGCCAATCAGGTGTTGCCAGGTCTCCTCTTGAATTACACTCGTTAATAATTGAAGAACAGAATCTGGGTCCAAGAGGTGGGCTTTACTAGTTTCCTTGTGGAGGAGGTAGGTCCTAACTTGTAAGTATCAGAAATGCTCCCTACCTGTCAGACCATACTGAGACTGCAGCTGCTCAAAGAGAAGTACCCCCTGTGTATCCAAAAAATGAAAAATGAAAGACAAACCAACATTGGAATAATTGGAAAATGTGATTGATTAGTATAGGGAGAAAACCTGAATCTGCAGTGAGAAGTCTATAAAAGTAGAATACATTTGAAAGGGAGGTAAGACATTGTAGCTGAAGCTATATATGCAGAGTCTAAGTAGCAAAGTTAGAAAAGTCAAATAGGTCGGATGGAGCACCAGAACTAGAAAATAGCAGTTTTCCACTATTCAAATAAGTAATTTAATACAAATTCAATTTGTTTCCATAAGGAGTTCAACTGTGGATTTATCTAGGTATGTACCAATCTAAGCTGAGCTGCCCTGGCATAGTACAACAAGTTTGGGACAGTTACCCCTCTAGGTTGTGTGGGAAGTTGTAAAAGGGAGAAACAGATTCTGGGGCATTGCCCTTCCTAAATGAAGCAATAGATCAGTTTATTCTAGGTGAAATAAAGAGGTATGGGCATTATAGGTAGGATTTGCAGGAAATATAAAATGTGTGGTTATACTTGCCATGTTTTTAGCTCTTTGTCTATTATAACCCCTCTGGTCCTTTTCATAGAAATGTAGAGACATAGAATTTGTTGTCAGAAAAGGACAGCTTGGCCCACCCAGTCTTCCTCCTCCTCCTGAACAGCACAAAAAGCTCCATACAGTCTGTAGGTCCTACCTCTGTTTCTCATCTCCAAGTGTAGCACTTTGCATTTGATTACACTGAGTCCAAGAACAAAGAAAACAAGCTGGTGCATCAGCATGTAGGCTGAAAACAAAAAATGAATCTAAGACTCCAGGAGTCTGACCAGTTGCACAGTTTGTTCTGGTCCTTCCTTAAGCTTGTCCCCATTCTTAAGGAATCCCACCACACCGGTCAGCTTAATGTCATCAGCAAACTTTTTTCAGTCTGTTGGAGACTTCAGATTCTGGGTTGTTGATGAAAATGTTAAAAAGCAGTGGCCCAGAACCAAGTCCTGAGGGATGTCATTGAGTACCCCTCGCCACTTAGAGTAATACCCATAAATCACAACTCTCAGATTCCTACCCCCAGGCTAGTTAGCAGTCCATCTTCTGTGTGCATTGTGTATTTTGAACTTGTGTACTTTGGCCAGAAGCTTATCATGCATTGCAATGTTAAAGGACTTGCTGGAGTCCAGATATACTTTATCTATGGCCTTGCCCTTTCCACCTCCTAAGTCATTCCCTCAAACTACATGAGCAGTTTGGTTTGGTAGAATCTGCCAGCCATGTTGAAGACAAGTATGAAGCTTGACCTCAGTCCATTATTCCATCATTGATAATACAAGGACCTTTCCTAGCAGTGATAACAGGATGATGAGCCTATAGTTGCCTAGGTCTGACCTTGCACCCTTCTGAAAGATAGGGAGCACACCTACCATATTCAGTCCTTCAGCACAACACCTGTACAGACAGACTCATGAAAACTGCTGGGATTTTTCCTTTAGCCCCACTGTGATTCTTAGGTGTATCCAGTCCATGCCTTAAGATTTAACTGGCTTGATCTTTTTCAGGTACTATAGGCAGCTATCAAGGTGGGCATTATGTCAACAATTTGCATTGCGGTTTCCCCTTTATGAGATGGGCCTTCCCAATGAACACCCCAAGCATTTTGGTGAACACCAATCCAAAGTGTTCATTCAGCATCTCAGCCATTGGCCCTTGGCTCACACACAGGTGCTCCTCCTTACCTTGTTTTCAGGGGTCTAATCACCTCCCCCGTGTTCCCTTTTTTAGTTATATACTGGAAGAAGGAATTGGTTTTATCTACAGCTTTAACTACTATCCTGGTTTTTAAACCCCTGCTTTGTACTCTTTGCTTGTCTGGAGGCATCGTACCACTTTCCAGTAGTTATAGATCCTCTTTTTGTGTGGTATCAATTGTATTAGCTACCAGCTGAGCCAGGGAATCCACTTTTTGACCCTTTTCCACTTCTTACTTACAGGTATGCAGACCTCTGTGGCTGCATCAATCAACTTCTTCAACAAACCCCAGATGTGCTCTACATTACTAGCCTTAGGCAGTTTATCCAGATCCTTAGCACCAGATTCCTCATCTTGGCAAAGTTTGCCTTTCTCAAGCTCAGGGTTCTGATGGCTGAGGCCTGACTAGTCTTCCATGTCAAATAGGAGATAAGTACCAAGTTGTGGTCCCTGCCTTTCACTGGTTCTTTGATGTTCATTCTGGAGAAGGACAACTTCATACCTAGTCCCTTGTCAGTCATGCTGTTCTATGAAGCAGTGCTTAAAAGTGGACAGGAACTAAATTTCAACCCTACCTTCAGCCTTTTCAAGATGCCAGTCTATGTCCAGGATGTTGAGGTCATCACTACATCTGATTTTTGCTGCCTTGGTAGTTTCCCTAACCAGCTGGGCTCCATGCTGCAACTGAACTGTTTGAGGATCTGTAGCACATCCTCCAGGTAACGCTTTGTCTCCCTTTTCCCTAGTTTGACACAGATGGATTATGTGGCACTTTTTTTCTCCCTGATGTTCTCCTTGTCCTCCATAGTGGCTTCCTTCCTTATAAAGAGAGCCAATGCCCCCTTCCCTGCTTTCTGTCAGGCTTTTCCTTTCAGAATAACTTGTTGCCTTCAATCCTGATGTTCCAGTCATATTCTACCCCCGCCAGTTCTCTGTGGCTGCCACTAAGACCTGTCATTTGAAATGTATCAGACCGTCAAGCTCATTTATTTTCTTGGTGAGCTCCTCATATTAGTCTGCATGCAAATGAGTATGTCTGTCCCTCTATGCTTCTTCACTCCCTTTAGTACATTATTACAATTTCTTAATGTGAGGTATAGGAGCTGGAACAGAAGAGTGCGTGATGAAACAGCATGGAACCAGTGAACACGATGAAGTAAGTTTCACTGGGGGATGGCATGTCTGATGGTGACAGCTTTCTCACTCAGCAGCAGCACCATGACAAACATGGTAATTCTTTACCTATGACAGAGACAAAGTCAGTATGTGTTTAAGTGGATGAACTTTCCTCAAATGGCGTTGGTCACCAGCAGGCCCCACTTCTCCAAGGGCACTTAAAAAAGGTGGACAACAGCCTGACTGAAATGCAGCTCTTTGCTTACCTGGCAGCGGTCAACAATGAGTTCAGTAACCTCTCATACTACATCCCAGGGGGTCCATGGTGGAAGAAGAGAGGTGAGACAAACATACTTATTGATAGTGCAAAGTAGTGGCATTGAAAAGTGTGGAGGAAACCTACTTGCAGATACTAAGCTTCCTTGAAATGGTGCAGCATACGAAAAAGCAGTTGTTGAACACCAGCTCACACTTGTTGGAGAGGATTGGGGGATGACTCATTTTGTGAAGAGTTTTCCGATTTTTGAAAGATATTGAATACTAACATGTGAGCACTGGTTAGGTGATAGTACGTATGGGTGGATGATCTAAGAAAGTTTCTACTTACTTAGGAAGAGGCATCACATGCAGTAAGAAAGAAGTGATATTACCACAGTAGAGATCATTGGTGAGACCACACCTGGAATATTGTGTACAGTTTGAAGGCTGTATCTCAAATAAGATATGGATAGGGTAGAGGCGGTCCAGAGGAAGGCAACTAAAATGGTACATGGGTTGCATGGGAAACCGTACGATGACAGACTGAAGGATCTCAATATGTAAACCTTGGAGGAGAGGAGGGAGAGAGGGCACATGATAGAGACCTATAAGTACTTCACGGGAGTGAACAGGGTACAGGTGGAGGAGCCTGTTTCAAATGAAAATGGGAAGCAGACCAAGACAGCATGCAGCAAAGCTAGAAGGGTGGAAATTTAAGAGGGATGTGAGAAATTACTCATTCATTGAAAGAGTGAAGGACGGTTGTATGTGAAAATGGCGCTCATGGAAGGGTGATCACCATTTGGGTGAGTGTACATTGCCGAAAATGAATTATGGCAGTATACACTTGCAGCAAACTGCAAGGTGGTGACTGAACTTGCATGTATGCAGGGGGCTGTACCCTCCGCATCCCCCTAACTTACTGTTCTCAACTCCATGGGGGTACATGTCGGGGGGGACGTGACATTCTTAAAAAAAAAACACAAGACTGCCTGCCAGTAAAAAAAAAAAAAAATGCGCTGCTCCAGACCAGAACCCTGCACCCTGCACACATCATCTGATCACCCTCCCCACCATGCTAGCTGACCAGCTTGGTAGCTGCCTGCCACACTCCCTCCCACATATCTCCCCTCCCCTTCTTCCCTCACGTAGTGTGATCCCTCCCCCCCAGTGTTGTGCGTGTGCATCGTCGCTTCCTGTTGCCCTACCTCCCCCACCCAGGTATCCAGTCATTACCCTGCAAGGTAGCCCTGAACACAGGCACCGTAACTGAGTTTCCATTTTTGGAAGTGCTCAGTTGTGCTTGCCGTGTTCACTGGATACTGTGAAGAATGCCTGGAACAGTCTGTCACAGGAGGCAGTAGGGGCAAAAACTGTAGAGGGTTTTAAACATGCATGGGATAGACAGAGGGAAATATTAGTAACCAGCGATGAACCAGTTAGGGTCTGCTGGGACAGAATAGGCAAGGAAAAAATTGAGTAGACTGAGTGGGCCAAGCGATGCTTTTCTGCCGACAAATTCTATGTTAATGATCAACTGATGCCTCTAAAGAAACTTTGATAAATGTAATATTTTGACAAAACAGAACATACAGTTGAATATTTTCCAGTCTTAGTCTTCCACGTGTTTTTTATTATTAAAGGGAAACTCCGATTGAGTCCCTCAGTGCAGCAGCGGCTGCAGAAACGCCCGATGAGGTCTTTCAACATAAAATACATTTTTTTTAGTACCTGGTGCCCTGGAATTTTAATAGAAAAGATCTGCTCGCTCCATCATGGTGACAGACCCGCAGGTGGACATCTCGCGTACTTCGGGTGACTTCCGCTGCAAAGGTTATGCTAATGAGAGCTACCAACAAATGACAGATGTTGGTAGCCCTCATTACATGGATACATGTATGAATAACTCTGAGCAGTGCAGGAGAGCAGCTAGCAAGGCAAACAGGATGTTGGGATGCATCGCAAGGGGGATCACCTCTAGGAGCAAGGAAGTGATTCTGCCGCTGTACAATGGACTGGTTAGACCACACCTTGAGTACTGTGTACAGTACTGGAGACCACACTTGAAGAGGGACATACAGCTCCTGGAGAGGGTACAGAGGAGGGCAACAAAAGATGATCACGAGGGCTAGGGGATTTGACTTACGAGGACAGACTTGAGGAGCTCTGCCTGTTTTCATTGGAGGAGAGGAGAGACAGGGGACATGATTGAGGTCTTCAAGTACCTCAAGGGAATAAATAGGGTAAACATGGAGGGATCTTTAGACTAAAGCAGGAGGCATCACCAGAGGCATGGTTTGAAGTTGGAAGGTGGAAGGGTGAGGGGAAAAGAGGAGGAGGTTTTTCACTGAGAGGGTGGTGGACCCTTGGAATGCTCTGCCTGGTGAGCTGGTTCAGAGATCCACAGTGGAGGGCTTTAAGAGAGGGTGGGACAGACACAGAAAGTGGATGTATCAGATGATGGCCTGTCCCGGTGGGGTGGGGATGGATGATAGGGGTTTCTGGAGCACAAGGGATGGGAGGGTCTCTGCACCCAACTAAGGATCTAGGTTCGAGCAGACTTGATAGACCATAAGGCCTAATCTGCTGGCAAATAGTATGTTAGTATGTTAGTATTAGCATAACATTTGCTGCACTGAGGGACTCAATCGGAGTTTCCCTTTAAGGATATTGGCATAAAAACTGGGGTTTTGAACTCTAGAGTTCATATACTTGTGTTCTACATTCCCCACTTGAAGTCATAAATCACTCTTGGTGACATCATATCTTGCTGTCAAGGAAGGAGCTGTGATATCACAAGTCAAGTACTATGACTTCAGATGGGGAATTTATTTATTTGTCTACTTCAAAAGTTTCACCAGGAAAGACATACTGAGCTGGTAACAGCTTGTTTCCAGATATGTTCTGGGAGGGGGAAGGAGGACAATGAGGAACACTAATAATATAATAATAACAATAATGCAGTAATAGGTGAATAAGCATCATAAATAACAATTGTGCAGAGAAGGTTTGTGAGAGGTAAAGACATAACTATACAAGAAAGTGCTGGAAGATAACTGTATTTGCAATTACAATACAATGAAGTGCTGAAAGATAACATTTGCAATGTGCAAAGGCAATAGTGAGTTAAGGATGGGAGCAAAAGTGAAGAGGGGGACTGCACTAGTGTAAGTGGGGGGTAAAGGGGGAGCAGAGGAAGGAAGGTGGTGGGCAGCAGCCCAGGGACCAGTATCAGGAATAAGCAGGGACAGAGACATGCAGAAACATATGAAATATATACTGAGTTGTGTCTACAGATTACGTTTTTCAGAAGTTTTCCAAGAGGCACCAGCTGTTTTTTAATTGGGATCCTGTTTTTGTTAAAAATCCTTCTGCAGGTTTTTTTAATCATTTTTTTCTTCCTTGCAGCACAGGCTGTCACCATCTTGCCTGACTGCAGCTGTCTCCCAACTCTGACAATGCTGTTACAGGTGACACCTACCTCCATGGTTTTCCCCCTATGGCAGGCCAAGTCCATCGTTACAAATGGGGCTCCAAGACATGCACATACAACAGCATGTTTAAGTTAAGGCAGCCATCATCCTCCCTTCTGCTTACTACCAAGCGGATGCACTGCCAGCTGCAGTCACCCAGGTGGTGGTAACACATTGGAACATGGTTCGACCTTCCTCTTGCTTGCAAACCTTCCAGATGCCCAAGGATCAGAGCATGTGCCTGGGTTACCAGTGCCGTGATTGGCAATTCTCCCATTGTGTCAATGGAATGACCTCGTTCTTGTGAAGAGTTAGTGCAATAAGTAAGAATGAGAATGGAAGAGTATTAAAGATGGAACAATTTTGTTAACAAAAACATGCTTGGAACATTTTCATAGAGCTTTGAGGAACTAAAGTGTTTGTTTTGAAAACTGGTTTGGAGCAAAATTTGAAAATATAAATTCTTGGAAATGTTGTAGGCATTTTGAGTGAGAAATTTAGATGATAACTGGCAGCGTTCCATGAGACCTAGGCTCTACTCTGGACTTTTAAATATTCAGCACTGTACTCTGCAACTGTAGCATTGACATTAATTACCCCTGAACAGTGGTGATGTGGTGGTGGTCTGAATGGGCTATGTATTTTTTTTTCATTCCTGCATTCCCAGTGTTGCACCCAGTAACTCTGGAAATCAATAGGCAAAGTATGAAACTAGCCCCCCTCTGGGGAACCTTGGTTAAAACTTCTTCCAAAAAGCAGGAGTGTTACAGGAAATTTAAAATGAGGTAAAATGGCACAATTCTGTCATCTTCAGTTCTCTAGCCAACTTTTTGACAGTTATGCTTTTGCCTTCTGCATTCTTTGCAGTGTGTTCAAATATAAGAAATGTACATATTTTGAACAAATACATTATTTTTCCAGTGCCGGTTTTATATCAGGCTCGATAGACCTGTTGGCAATGTTAGGAGAAATAGAAAATTGTGGAAAATTGGGAACATCATAAAGAAAGTTAAGGAAATATCAACCTAGTGAATCATTATTCTATATTACATAAGAGATTGTAGGTTTGGGGCTGGAACAACTTACCATGAATTGGTTTTCTGATTACTTGACACTCTGCAATCAAGTGGTACAATTAAACTATACTGTGCCTTTCTGTCATTTGTTTAATTACGGGATTCCACAAAGGTCTATCCTAGGTCCCTTATTATTTACTTTGTTTATTTATCCACTTCCTGGTACTGCTATTGCAATTTCTGAAAGTGGATATGAACACTATAAATCAAAATCCGGGGACTGATTTGCAAAACTGCCGAAATGGTTACTACTAACAAGTTAGTACTGAATGGGAGGAAATCCTATGCCATGTTTTGTGAGACTAAACCAAGACCATTGGAGAAAGTAGTCTAGAGCTAGTTGATAGTCTGAAATATTGGAGTGCCCATATTGATGCAGATTGGTCTTCTGAAACTCGTATTAATTCTGTAATGAAGCAAATTCAGCAAAAGGTTGACATATTTTACAACATTGAGCCAGAAAGATAATAGCTGGCTTGCTTTATCTGTTGGACTGTGGCTCAGTTGCCTAGAAAATAGCCTCAATGAAGGTACAAAACAGGAAGTAAGTGGTCAGCCATCTTAATGGATGTTTGCACTATCTGCTAAGCATGGAGAATATCAATGTTTTCTTTGTATAAACTTAAACTGGCTTACAATTGGGGATATATTCAAAGTGAATGTGGGACATTTTGCACAAAAACTTTAGCCATTGATGTCCCAGACTCATTAATGGACCTGCCTTCATTTCATCAGACAAATAACAATTTGAGATTTGCTAACACACATTTACTGCCAGTTAATCTTAAACATCTGTATCCGGACAAAAGTTATTTTATTATAGCATGTCCAACAAATGGAATGATCTACCATATGAATTCAGGATAACAAAGTCACATATACTTTTCAAAAACAAATATATACAATAGTTATTTGATTAATTTCATAGAAACATAGAAGTCTGGCAGTATAGCCTAGAGGTTAGAGGAGCGAGGTGTGAACGAGCTTGATACATCCAGCAGACCAGACCTGAGTTTGATTCTCACAACCTCCACATGCATACTGTGCGACTCTGAGCAAGTCACTTAACCGCCCAGTGCTCCCAGGTTGCCCCTGAAAACAGGCACTTGTGCCTAGTGGGACTTACCTGGTTACCAAAGACCACAAAAAAAAAATAGAAGTTGACGGCAGAAGGAGAATGTTAGGTCCATCTAGTCTGCCCATTTGTTTTAGACCTTTTCAGTGTAACTGTTTTTAAAAGTCTTCATGGCAATCATTCTGGAGTTTGCTTGCCCAGTGTACTAGATTTGTATTGATATTGTGATTGTTTATAATCGTATTTGTGTTGTAATTGCCGTATATTGCCCCAGGCCATACCTATGCAAGGGGACTGCTTCCTCAGTGTGACTTCTGGGTCACCAAAAATTAAAATGAAATGAAAATGAAAAGGGCTTCAATGTCAATGCCCCCGCATGGTTCTCAACATCCTGAAGGGAAATCAGAAATGGCTACCCCTTCTCCTCATATTGAGTTCTTGCCTCTCCCCCCTCTCTTCTCCATCTGCCCTTCTGGCTCACCAGTGTGCACAACCTAACCCCATCCTTTTTACTCCAACAGCACTTGAGTACTACCTCGAGCCTGCTACTGGTTTACTCATGCACTATAAATGGTTCTATTGCATTATTACTGTTTTGTACATTCGTATGTTCTTTTGTATGATTTTGGGACATGTACTGTAATTTACCCAATGTTCCACTATTGTTTATTGTACAATACCATGAGTTCCAACTGTTGCACAATCTTACAATGTTGTACTGTTTGTACTACCCACATACTATTGCAACTGATCATCCTTCACAACCCTATGTAACCCCTCCCCCCAGGTCGCACCATGAGTCAAGCAACTTGTTGTTCAGTGTGCCCTCCTGGTAAAACATTTCAGTGAATAAATAAATAAATAGGGGGACAATATTTAGGACCTGGATGTAACTCATCTCAAGATCCTGCACTGCAGGTCCTGCTACTCCCTTACATTCGTCAAGCCTTTGTATCCAGGAAAGGGCTGTACTAGTGGAGGAGACCTGGGATACTAGGTATACAGTTGGAGGCTCTTGCTCCTGTCAAACTGGATAACTTTTATGATAACACAAAAAAAGTGCACACACTGTCCTCTGGCCTTTTTTTTTACTTCATTTATTACAACCATGCAGAGAAAGACTAAACAACTGCCCTGTGTATTAACATCACAATGTGGCTTCTTCAGGGGGACCACAGGGGAGTTGCTTAATATTTCTCTGCACTGTTTGCACTAATAAATAAAGTAAAACCAGCCAGGGAGTGGTGTGTGCACTGTTTTTTTTTTTTGTGTGTTTTCCAGTATGGACAGCAGCACCTTTGGGGGGGGTCAGGAGTGCTCTTCTTCCCCTGTTCCACGTACATTTTATGATGTTTGTGGGGTTGCACTGTTCCCTTTCTTATATGTTGCTAGGGATGATGGCAATATAGCCTAGAGGTTAGAATAATGAGCTCTGAATTAGCTTGGTACATCCAACAGACAGCCCTGGGTTTGATTCCCACAACCTCCACTTGTACACTGTGTGACCCTGAGCAAGTCACTTAACCTTCCCAGTGCTCCTGGGTCACCCCTGAAAACAAGCACCTGTGCCTAGTGGGCCTTACCCAGTTAGCAAAGAATAAAATAACATAAAAAAAAAGATGGGTAATGTCAGGTCAGCTACCATATTCTGTTGTCAGTCCCAGTTTCAAGTATGTTTAAATATTATTTTTTAAAGATGATTTTCTTCATATTGTGGGCATATATAATAGGAGCAACTGTGCTTAGATAAAAAAAAATGTAGGCAGGATTTTTAAAGAGCTGTGTCTGTTTTTCAAACATGGCTGCCAAGTTACATCCTGGGAGTTAGCTCACAAAAGTTGTTCTAACTCCCGGGATGGAATTTTGCACTAGCATCCAAAAAGTGGATGCGATTCCCGCTGTCCCGGCATAAACTGTGGGAATCATTGCAAATGCATCCAAATGTCTATGTATAGGACACAGACATTTGGACACATCTGCCGGGATGCGAGTGCTATGTCTTCAATTTTAAAAATCCCACCCTGTGTGTTTTTTAAATCATAATTTTCAGTGAAAACATATCAGTATGCCTGCTCTTTAGCTGGTATACTATAGGTTCCTTCCAGATGTCCCTCATAAGAAATGCCCAAAGATTAGCCACACAATTTGCATTTGCGATGCCATGCCCCATTCCCCATCACTACTCCCTCACCAGCTGTGTTGAGGAAGTGTGGATGTTTGTGCGCTGTGTGCATAGGATTGTAGAATACCACTACTACATACAAAGTACTCCATGAGTGGAAACGCAAAATAAATCCTTTAATTTTGCCACATGAAGGGTGTTAAGCACTTCCAAAGTAGGACCCAGTACAATTTATTCATAACCATATCAGCGCAGAAAATATGTTAATTGGATCATGGCCCAGGTCTAAACAGAAAAATGCCACAAAATGAGAGGAAACAATGTAAAGTGGTATCTTAATGTTAGCCCTGATAAAAACCTAATATTGTGTTTATTCTTAAACAAAACAACCACAAATATCTTCTGACCAATTCCAAAAATATTTTTTCATGATAGTTTAGAATGCTCAAAATTATGTTGTGAACATTGTGACTGTTTAACTGTTAGGCTTCGAAACATAACTTTTAAAAAAAATAAAAAGGAGTCTGAGGAGCAGCATGAATAGATCAGAATGGTACAGTTCTTATGTGTCAGTGCACATTTATATGACTGATTAACAGCTCTCCCCATCAGTATCACTGTGGTGGCAGAGCAGTGTTAGGGGGAGTTGGCAAGGACAAAGGGAGTGTGTCCTTGGAAGTGGCGGAGTCAAGTGGCAGTTTTTAAATGCCAGTGTACAAGTGCAGAGTCAAGGCAGAGCAACAGGAATCAGGGCCTGCTCAAATTCTGTAAAGACTGTAAGTGGCTTCAAAAGATTTTATTTCAAAGACCCAGAGAACTGACATTTATTTATTTTATTTATTTAAAAACTGGTAACCAGGAAAGGCACACTGAACCAAGGTTCATTTCCAGGTGCACCTGGGTGGTGGGTGGGTGGGGATTGCAGACAGCATAACAAAACAGATCATCAGCTTGCATTTACAAAGGCAAATCACAGATGTAGGAGCAAATGTGGTGATCAAGTAAATTAACAGTAGATGGATTAGCGTAAATATATTAGGGCAGATGTGCAAGAACACACAGTGGGACTGGCAACAGGAAGGTATTGGGAGGATGGAGAGGGAGTAATAGAGGGAGCAGTGGTGAGTGTGGAGGGGAGAGTTGGTAGTGAGCTGACAGAAGGCATTGCAGAGGGAATCCAGTCTAGCAAGGGATGAGAAGGGGGTGGTGACATAGACCACATCTGCATAGTCAAAAAACAGGAGAACCATTATGGTTCCCAACTCCCAGCAGACCTGGATGGAGAGACAATCCTTTTTACATACAGGGCACCGAGCTTGGGGTGAAATTTGGCATGAATGGTGTTGATGTGGGCAGAGAAGTCAAGATTGCTGTCAAGCCACACACCAAGGTATTTGAAGGCAGGGTCACTCTCCAGAGGGGTACTATCCAGTGTGGAGAAAACAGGAGAGGGAGAGAGCCTGGTTAGTTTCTGGCTGGTGCCAAAGGTCATAGGTACAGTCTTTCTGGTGTTGACTCTGAGTGGGCTGGTATGGAACCAGCGCAGCACATTGTAGAAGTTATGCTGGAGCAGACCTTCCACAGTTGAAGGCGATGGGCCAGAGGTGTAAATGACCATGTCATCCACATACATGTGGATATGCGAAAATACACAAGCAGAGGGGAGGTCATTTAGGAAAATTGAGAGCAGGATAGGACCTAGAATGGAGGCCTGAGGGATCCCTGCTAGGATGAGAAGGGGTGGAGAAAGGACACCTCCCACTTGTACCAACTTTAGATGGCCCATGGGGTATAAATGGAACCAGTGTACAGCAGATGCTGAGAGGCCAGCAGAGCTCAGCTTATCCAGGAGGAGTGGGTGGGACCAAGTCAAAGACTTTGGCCAGATCATTTAGATGCTGGGATGAGGAGATTAGCCATATGTCTGGGGGGAGTGAGTCCCATAGTTTGGGGGTATGGTAGCCGAAAGCTGCTTGGCCTGTTGAGGTGGACCTGAAGGGAATATGTAGTAGGCGTGAGTGGATTTGTCTAAGCCCGTAGGCTGGGGGGACAAGGCGGACAGGACTGAAGATAGGTAGGAGGGCAAGGACTGAAGCCAGAACTTTGCAGCGAGACGTGCGCAGTGCGATGATCTGTGATTCTGAAGGAAGGGTAGTCCCATGGACTGGTTGAGGGTACAGTGATGGGTGGAGTAAGGACAGTCAAGGGTGAAATGACAGAAGGAGTGGAAGAGGGAGTCCAGTCTGGTCAGGGTGGACTTGGGGGCGGCACTGTAGACCACATCACCATAGTCAAAAATTGGTAGAATCAATTTCTGTGTAATTTCTTGGCATGCCAGCAGCAGGATGCAACCATGATTACGTTAAAGAGCACCCAGTCTAGGGTGTAGTTTTTTGTGGATGTCATCAATGTGAACAGAAAAGTCAAGGTGCTGATCAAGCCAAACCTCGAGGTATCTGAAGGAGGTGCATGCCTCCAATGAAGTCCCTTCTAGGGTGTGGTAGGTCTGGGGGGGGGGGGATAAAGCCATGAACGTTTCTGCCTTGTGGCGAAGGTCATGGAGACTGTCTTCCTGGCATTAAGGTGAAGCTGATTGGTGCAAAACCAAAGCTGGACACTGTTGAAGTCCTGCTGCAATGTGGTAGCCACATCAGTAGTGGAGGGGCCGGATGTATACAACACTGTATCATCTGCGTACTTGTGAGTGGAGGTATGTGGGCAGGCTGAGAGTAGGTCGTTTAGGAATATAGAGAACAGGAGTGGCCCCAGGACTGAGCCCTGTGGCACCCCTGATGAGACAGGAAGAGGGTCAGAGGTGGAGTTACCAATCCTGACAGACTGCGTTCGGCCAATCAGATATGATTGGATCGTGTCAGTGGCCGAACTAGAGAGCCCTGCGCTGCCGAACTTAGGAGGAGGGAGTGGGATACTGTGTCGAACGCTCTTGCTAGGTCGACGAAGATGGCTGAGGTGATGTGCCCCTTATCCATGGCATAGAGGATGGAGTCCATGAGTCTCAGCAGGGAGGTGGTGGTGGAATAGGACTTCCTGAAGCCAGACTGGTAAGGGGTGTAGAAGGAAGAGGAGTGAAGAAAGTAGGAGAGTTGAGAGAGTACAAGTTTTTCTTGAATTTTAGCCAGTATGAGTAGAAGGAAATAGGGCGGTAGTTACCTGGGATAGAGGGATAATCTCCTTTGAGTAGCAGAATGACTGTGGTGTGCTTCCACTCAGCCGGTACCGAGGCTAGAGAGAAGGACAAGGTGAAGGTAACTGCCGGTGGGGGGGTGCAGCGGCAGGGGCCAATAGGTACAGCATTTTAGCATCGAGGAAGGTAGGGCATTTGCCCTTGGTTGGGTTGAGGGCAAGTAAAGCATGGTACACCTCTAGTGATGTAACTGGATGGATGTAGAAGGAGTGGTTGGGTGGCGGGGTTTGGTCAGGTGTGGAGGGAGGGAGGGGGATGGGTGGGAGGGGCGAGGATAGTAGTGCAGCCATGCAGTTAGTGAAGTAGGAGTTGAAAGCAGTGGCTACTGCTGGAGGGTTAGTAACCGTGGATGTGCCTATGTTTAGTTTGGGCATTGGAGGCTGGGAGGAGGGGGCAAAAAGTGATTTAAGGCCCTTCCAGAATTTAGCGGGATGGTTTATGTTTGTGTGGAAGGCAGTGTTGAAATAATTGGCTTTTGCCTGGCAGCTTAACCTGGTGCATGCATTGTGCAGAGTAAGGTATTTTAGGTGAGCTTGTGGTAAGCTTGATTTCTTAAATGCTGCCCAGGCCATGTCTCTTGCTTTGAGACTGGCAATAATGTCAGCTGTGATCCATGGCAGGTGGGCACCATGCACCCTGGGCTGTCTAAGCAGGATGTAGTGGTTCCAGACTGCAAGGAACCTTGTTTTGAAACCCTCCAGAGCGGGTTCAGTGGACGAAGCTTGGTGTATGAAGGATCAGTCTGTGATGAACAGGTCATGTTGGAGAGAGGTGTGGATCCAGGAATGTGTAGGATCTGGTCAGCAGGATATGTGGGGGGTGCCTTGGGCCTGAAGACTTTTCTGACCATGTAAGTCATGTGATGGTCGTTAAGAGAGTTGGGGAGCAGGCCTGTGGCTAGTATCCTGTGTGGGTGGGAGGTAAGTGGCCAATCGAGGAAAGAGTGATTAAGCATTTTGTGGTTCAGACGAGTGGGCTTGGTGATCATTTGAGAGAGGTTTAGAGCCCCAACTTTACCCAGGAGTTTGGAGTTTGCACGAGAGAGCCAGTTTTGATTAAAGGCCCTGAGAATGTGGAGTTCACCCCATGAGGCCAGTGTTTTTAGACCACCGAGGTGGTCCAGGATGGTGGGCAGTGGGACGTTAGGAGCACAGTAAGAGCCTGCAACAAATACAGGTGCCATGTGGGGTAGAGCAAGTTTTATTAGTACAGCATCAACGGAAGGCATGGGAAGGGGAATGGTGATATTTGTGAACTGCAGCATGGATGCGATATATATGGCAACACTGCCCCCACATTTGCAGCCTGACTGGTCAAGGCAGATGACTGTGTATCCTGGGATTGCAATTTCATGGTCTTTATTATGTGGTTTTAGCCATGACTCTGTGATAATCAGGACATCAGAGTGGCGTGAGAGTACAGTTGGTTGCAACAGGGGTAATTTGGTCAGGAGGCTGCATCTGTTCAGATGCACCAGTTTCAGACCACTGGGAAGTTGAGAGGGTGATACAGGGGCAGGATCATGGGGAGGGAGAGGTCCAGGGTGTGGCTTTGCATTCCCAGATGGCATAAGTAGGAGGGTGACCAGCAGTTTGGTTAGGGGCCGTGCCCACAGGGCTTCCAGGAAAGGGCAGGAGAGAGAGCTTGATGTCCATAAAGGAGGTTTGAGTGATGGGGTGTAGGGCTAACTGACCTGGGTGGAAGGAGGGTGGAAGGATGGAAGGGGTTACATATGGTTTCGGTAGGTAGTTTGTGGGGAATTTGCCATCACAGGAGATGCCGGAAGGAGTGGGGCATGTGGCCGAAGAAACTAATGTTTGCAGGCACTCTTGCATAACTGGTCGAGAGGAGGGTGGGAGAGACAGTAGAGAGGCCAGAAGAGAGATAATTGCAAGGTGCAGTAGCATAGTGAGCACCTTATTGGGGTCGAACCTGTCAGGGCTGGACTTAGAAAGGGTTATTTATATATTTACTTTGTTGACCATGTAAGTACACCAAGCCAGAGGCCCCTTTTCAGAAATGACCCAGAGCCCCCGAAACTGTGGCTGGGTTAAGTAAAATGAGGGCAAGGAAGACTTCTTGTGGGGAGACAGGAGGGAACTGAAAGCCTTCATGTGAGTGGGTGAGTGTGCTTCTTTTCTCTAGCTCCTTTAAATTGACTACTTGTTTATCTGCTCTGCTCACTGACAGAGTGGTTCCGTGCAATATTTACATGTTTTTTACTTGCACACTTTGTATTATGAATAGTTCCTTAAGAAACATTTTTAACTTTTTAATCCATCTGATCAAACTTTTATATCACTGGACATTTTAGCTGGCGGTCAGCATGAATCTGTATATACTTAGATTACGTAATGCTTTTGTCTTTATCACATTTTATAATGCTGTTCTTGATGAGACAGATATATTACTTTCTGACTACTAGTAGAAATTGTGCACAGGGTCAAAATAGCCAATTCAAATGCAGTGCAGTCAAATACCATGCAGGAAAAACAGTTGTAACTCCCCTATAAATGGGGGTTCCCAAAAGTCTTCCTTGGGTGTGCATAAATGCCCACTGCCAGGTGGGCGTTCTGTGTCTTTACAGGTGTAAAAGTACTTGCATGCGAGTGCCCTGTTAGCCTCCGTGCCTGTCCCTTTAAGAGACATTATTTTTGTAATGTATAATTAATCTGGGCAGGGGCTGAGTGTTTCCAGGCCCGAGTCCCTCCCGAACTGCAATAATATTGCTCTGTTCTGCCATTGCTAATGGTGCAGGGGGAGCTCTGTTAGAACTGGTAATTGTTTGCTGATTAGCTGCTCTAATAATAATGGTATTATAGTTTGTCTAACCTGCCTTTCTTTGCAGCATGGTCATTTCTGAGTTGCACCAATCAATACCTTTTGGGGACCTTAAAATGGAGTCTGTCCCAAGGGGTCTTGTGGGAGTGAATTTCTGCAGGAATTATAGTTTTTTTTCATTTTAGCGCCTAAATGGACCTGGAGGGGGAGCTCTTGCTTTGACAGACAGATGAATCAACCAACTGAACCCTTTTTGGATCAGAAGGAAGTCCCGGTGCTGCCTGCAGCAGAGAGTTGGTCTGAGTTTGGAGTTGAGAAAAGAGTGAACTGCTCAAGACATTCGAGCAGCTGGAAACTGGTAGGAAGGCTGTGCCTGGCCTGCCTGCTTCATCTTCCCTTCTGAGGGATCTGCTAGTGAAATTAATCGGACTGCATCCGAACCGGCATGTGACCAGAAATACTGAATTGTGACTGCCCTGTTACCTGAAGAAGACTGAAGATTTGTTTCACGCGATCGGCCTGTCAGGAAGTGTGAAACCACCACAGAGCATGCGGTTTGCGCAGAGACACTGTGATTGCAACTGGACTGTCATCTGAACTGTGATACTGCTTTTTATTTACTTCAAGTGTGCTGAATGTTCTCAGTGGGTTGCAGTTTGGTTCCCCACTTTCCAATTGTGTCACGCTTGCTGGAAGCTGAATCCAGCACTACCAGACTGCCATCCGAATTGTTCTCCTGGCCTGGGCTCTGCCACCTTGGCCCAGCCAGCTACTCACACCGCAGAGAAGACCATCGATGAGAGATCTGCCTGGGGATCAGCCCCCTGCTCAGCATCACAAACAGGAACAACACCACGGTGAATCATGTGGGCCCTGCTTCTCCTGGCAAATTAGCAAGTCATTCTGCAGTCTCCATTTCATCCATCCTGCGTCCTGTACTGGGTAGCATGAGTAAACACTAGGTTAGCTCCCTGCAACATCAGCTAAATCAAAGTGTGTCATCTGATATGATTGTTTTGTTTGATTATCATGAATTGAGCCATCTGGCTCCAGATTACAAATTGTGGTTTACTGTGCATGACTCTATTCCCATCATTAGGGCCCTGACCAGCTGCGACGCCGACCTACCCCGAGCAACGCGTCAGGCTAGCCTGCATCAACAACCGGGTACCCAGAGTGTGTGTGCGACTGTGTTGAGGGACTCTAAAGTGCATGCCTTGTAGCCTGATTGAATCAGTTGCTAGACCAATCAACCTGATTACGCCACTCTCTTGTTCAATCCCCCTGAATAAATCAGATCTGACTTTTTTTGCACTTAAACTGTTTGTGGTGCATCTCTGCACTAATAGCACTGTATTGTTGTTGCTGGCTGTGTCTAATCTTATTTTACAGGGGGTCTCCAGGGTCAGACAGGTGGAACCAGCCCTGGTGGTAAGTGCAGTCAGAGTGGGGATATATTTGTGGTTTGAGGACTATTGTACCTGTGTATTCTGTTCATTGTTTAGGCCACTAGAGGGGAAAGGGGGGTGTCACAGTGTCCCGGAGGGCTGTACCCAGGTCAGCTATGCTATCACCAAACTTGTCCTCCGGGTGGAGACACCCGTTTTCAGTGCCCAGGTCCCTTAACCTGCAACTAGTCACACAGGCAGGGGTAGTAGCTCTTGGGATAGTGCCACCCAGGGGTTACACAGTGAAAGCAAAGGTAGTGCTCAGTAAAAACACTGCACGCTACCATAGTGAACAAACCACTAAAAGCCAAAATAACTGTTTGCTGTGGGGGGTCTGTCCTGGCACCCCCATTATGGGTGGCTGTGCCCCTCGAACCCCCCCAACTTAATATAACTACCTCCAGGAGGGAGGAATATCGGGGATGGGGAGATATCTCAAGGAGGGGGGGATTGTTGTGGAAGGAAAGGGAAGGGGGATCCAGCAGGACAAATGGGGGTGGTGGTGCAAAAAGTGCAGGGTAGGGGGCAGACAGATACACATTCAAAACATAAGCCGGGGGGGACAAAACAGAAAAAAAGTAATCATCCCAGGACCAGGAATCAAACCCCAGTCTAACAACATTCCACTGCTGTTCCTTTCTGTGGCCCTACCCTCTGCACCATAGCAGCTGCTTAGTAGTATACCACCCTGCAGAGGCTTTATCCTTTTCACATACAATATAGATACAGGGATAGTGCTAACGTTACCTGTGCTATACGATCCCTGTAGCTATTTTGCTTCTCTCTATTTTTACATTGCAGTTTTTCACACGCTATACTGACCACGACATTTTAACCCAGTACCTAGAAATTGCATGCCGTTTATAGGCAGTGAGATCAGACACTCTATTAATATGGTAACTCATGAAACTGCACTTGATTACTGCTGTTGAATTTGTCCATTAAGGTCAGTTTGGGGCTACTGTAAATCCTAACCAGCTCAAATTGGCTAAATCCATGTTTAGAGCTAAAACACTCATTTATGTGTTATTACTGTTGTCTGGAAATATTAACATTAATCCTGGTTCCCCATTGTGTGTGTATATAAAAAAATGAGTTACTATCAGTCAAGGATTGCATAAGTTTTGTACCTCTGAGTGTTGCCAAGTTTTATGCTCTAACGGCATGGGAAACAGTTAATAAGCCAGATATTCTTGAGTTGACAGAGACCTGGCTAACCGATAGAATTAGTAATGCTGTTATAGTCATTAAAAATTACATTACTTCTAGACAGGATAGGGAAGGAAGGGGTAGAGTGGTTGTCTTTCTTGTGTTAAAAATTTTTTTTTTCCAGCTACTGTACCAGAATGAATTTATGTTTAAACTCACCTACAATACCTTTTATTAAATAACTTAGTACTTAGAGAGGCTAAAACTATAGTACTTGGTGTTACGTACACTGTATTCCCCCCAGGGATGCACCAATTTGCCATCAGTTGTTAAAAGAACATTTTTCTCAGATTAACAAAGCTCATGAGAAGTTCTCTGTGGGGAATTTTATGCTGACAGGACTAACTACAGACTCCAAAACTAAAAGATACGGGGCTCCATATTCAGGAAGCAGGACAAGAGCCATGCAAACCATGTTAGTGAGGGCGCTAAGCCTTGAGTATCTGCCCCATCATGTCTGACTTGAATTTGAACCAGATTATATCTTTACCAACTAGAGTTAAGTATAAAACTGGTGCAAATACTATTTGTGACTGGATTCTGGTGTCTCACCCAGTCAGGGTAAAGGGATCTGGTATTCTTGCAGATGATATTAGCGTTCACAGCTCTGCTTATTGTTTGTGAAAAAAGGTGAAGTTGTCCCTAAATTTGTGTATTCCAGGAATTTGGGGGCACTTGATTCAGTCTCTTTTTTGATAAGAACTGGATTCCATTGACTGGACCTTTATTAATTGCCTTTCAGACTCAAATTTGGCAGTGGATTATTTTATACATGAATCCTTTATATAGGGACAAATACCCTTCAGTAAAAAATTTTAATTCAGGGAGGCACACGTGAATGGGTAATGCATGAGTTTATAAAATGTTTTAGAGTGAGAAACAAGGCCTGGACAACTTACAGTATAAGAAAAATAGGATTAATGTATTGCTACGAATATATAAAGAGCTTTAAAATCTCTGTAATAAAAGAAAACTTATGTAAGCAAAAGCAGTCTATGTTAAGAAGAGACATTCTGAGGGCCTGATCCATGAATGCACCCCAGATATGCACAAATCTCACATATCTGAGTTACATACCTCTGCACCCTTGGATGCCGACACGCATGTTTGCATTCACATCCTCCAGCCCCCCCTAGGTGGGGGGAGGGGGGAGTGAGCAATATTGGACACTGGGCATACTACTGAATTGCCCATGTCTGCTTCATAGTGGATCTTGTGTCCCACGTGGAGCAGGGAAGGACTGCTGTATCCCAATCTGGAACACTGTCCATGTTTGTTTACAACCAGACTGTGCTGGTCTGAACCTCAACCGTCTTTACCATTTCAGAGGACTGGGGGCAGGTGGAGGGAGTCCAGTCTGGACCTAGGGAACATTCATTGGCCAGGCAGAGGGGTGCATGTGAGCGCTAAAGCAGCCCCTCAGGCTGCATAGTTTGTGCCTACTCTGCCAGCCTTCTGCATTGCAGAGTTTGTTTTGTGAATTGGGTGCTTGCATGCCCCTGCCTGCCCAGTCACACATGTATATGCGCTGGTGGCACCAGATTGGGTGCGGAGTGGTTGGGCACCATGGGTGTGGGTGGGCAGAGGTCACCACATGTGTGGAGCAGGACTTCTGTGCGACACTGGTCTGTGCAAGCAACCCTTTATGAGTGTGTAACTGTTTTTGGATTGAGCCCTGAGACCTTAAGAACTCACCATAGGTTTTGTCAGTGTATTAACACCCTGCTAGACAAGAATTCAAAAACAGCTTTGGAGAATTTAGGTATTAGTTGTAAAAATACTGTAGCTGTAGCTGTTGACATAATATTGTATCTGAGGAAATCACTTGAAGTAGTTATGAATATTATGGAAAGACCTGGGAACATTTCTGATTAGAAAGTTCACTGGTCCAAATCAGAAGCATTTCAAGTAAACCTACAGTAGATGCTAATTTACAGTTAGAAAATGAAGCACCTTTTCACATAGCAAAAGAGAAACTGAATTAAAGAGAAACTGTCATTATCTAAATCATCCCACCCCTGAATGCTTTAGCCCCCGATTAAGCTTTCTGCACAAGAAAACATTTGTTTTAGTAAGGGTACTCGCAGAATTTTAATTTTGTAAAGTCCGCACTTCTCAAACATGGCGGATGGTGCACGGCTCCATTTCAGTTGAAGTTGCGGCACTGCACGGCTAGCCCCAATATGAAATGTATTGGGTCTAGTTGTGCAGCACCACAATTTTAGCTGAAATGGAGCCACACACCGTCTGCCAACCCCCTGAGGGGTCATGGACTGGAGGGCGGAAGATTTAGGAGGGAGAGGAGAAGGCACTACTTCACGGAGATGGTGATGTCTAAATAGAATGCTCTACCAGAGGGGGTGGCATCATGGAAGACAGTAGGAAGTTTTAAGAGGGTGTGGGACAGAACATGAGGGAGGGTCTGGGTGGAGGGGGCTGAGGGTGCCATGGGAATGACAGATGGGGAGGGGGTTGGGGCAGCTGCAATCTAGGGGGATAGCTGCACACTTGGGCAGACATTGATAGACTGGGTGGTCTGTTTCTGTTGGCAGATTCATATGTTTGTATGTTCGTATGTACATGGCAGAGCGACCAAGATGGCAAAAGGCTTAAAAAACATGGGCTGTTATGACTGACTAAAAGAACTGGGACTGTTCTCTGTGGAAAAGGAAAGACTCAGGAGACATGATGACAGTATTTATGTATCTAAGAAGGATAACACTGACCAACTGCAGTCCTATAGGATGCACGGGGATGAAAGAATAAGGGGACACCCAATCTCACTTGAAAAGAGGAAGGTTCAAGAAGAACATCTGGAAGAACTAATTCACAGTATGAATAGCGGGCACTTGGAAAAGACTTCCAGAGCATGTGGTATCAGGTGATACAGTAATATCCTTCAAATTCAGACTTGACAAATACTGTGAAAAGAAAGGGTTGACAGTAGCTGTATGTATGTACTGTATACAGTATATACTGTATGTAGGTATGTAACCACCCTGAGTAAGAAATAATCCTTTCAAATATTTCCAGCTTATCCTATCTCCACTCCCAGTGTTTATACTCTACCCTGGCTATCCCCTTTAGTATATGGACACTGTTTTCATATCCTGATTATATCGGAACAGCTGTACTCTAATTGAAGGTGGGCAGAAGGGGAGGAATGGAATCCATTAGAAATGCAAGTGGGAGGGAACATACATTCGGGCAGATGTTATTTATAGCTGTAGGCTACAGATGTTGCACCTGCCCTTTTGTACACCATCCCAAGCACGATCATGTGCCTCTCGTCATCTGCAGCCTGTGATGTCTAATCATTTTATTGATGCTGATGGAAAAATGTCTTTTGGAAGTTAATAGCATGGTACAGTAAATTGTAATCTGATACAGACTTTACTGTATGAGTTCTGTATGAGAAGAGTGGGTTTAAATGTAGTCTATGGGGTAAGGTCAGATGGTGGTTAACATGTGGAATTACCTAGTTTAGCCTATGACATTATTATGTTGGCGCGCTTGCATAACCAACATCTTGGGACAGTGCAGCTTTGGAGGTGCGGTTGCTGTTGGGCAAATGCAGGGCACACATCAGTAGGTGCGTCCTTTGTTCCCCAATTAGCCTGCATGCGGGCGCCACACCATGCATACATAATGTGGCTAGCACATCTAAGAAAAGGTCCACTGCAATCCGAGCAAAGCTCGTCAGATGCAGCGGGCCTTTTCTTGCCATGCTCGCCGCCATTATGCACATGGCGGTACACCGGCTTCTGAGCTGCCAACTTCGGGGCTGCCCAATCCCCCTGTCAGTTACCCCTGCCCTGTCCACTGTACTGCCAATAGGGGAGCTCACTCCCTGTTGGCATAAATAACCCCCCCATTTGTTATATGCTGAGGGGTGGCCAGTCCCCCTCGGCTCTAACCCCTTCACTTGTGTGCCGATGGGGAGCCCACTCCCGTTGGCATAAGAACCCCTCCCCATTGTGAAATGCCAGGGGTGTCCAATCCCCTGTTTCGGCCCCCCCCTTTCTTTGTGTGCCGAGGGGTTTCCATCCCTGTCGGCATAAATCAACCCCGGTTGTGTGCCGGCGAGGTGCCCAATCCCCAGCCGCGGCTGCAGACCCCAAAAAACAGTTAGGTGGCACACTGGAGCCCACCCCAGCGTGCCAACACCCTGAAATAAAAACTGTCCCACAATGTTTTTTTGTTTTCTTTTACCTGTAAACAGAAAGCGGTCCCTTGTAGTCTCCCTACCCACCCGCACCCACCCACTAGCACCCTGCCTCCCACACCCCTCACCCCATACTTACCTCCAGAGCTCGGCATGATGATCTTGCGTGGACCAGGAACACGTCTGCACTCTTCAAAACCGACCCGCGAACTGAGGAAATGCCGATAAGCTGTATAATGGGATAGATCGGGTTTTCAACTTTGGTGCATATCTCGGGCATTTTGGTCTTTTGCACCAAATTTTCAACATGGAGTTTTTGGGACCCTCCTCATGAATTCTGTCACTGTTATGACGTTACTCGGTCCGAAGAGTGATTTCGCAGTCACTGCGCAGAATCACCTTTAGGACTGAGCACAAGTACAGTGACGAGTGTTTATCAGTTGGGCTCTCAAAAGCCAATGTTACAAATTTGGTGGAAAAACTCAAAAATGGCTGCTTCTAGGCGTGTGTTGCGCGGTTGCTACACCGCTAACTCGTGTCGCAATATTTTCACCAGATTTTCAACATTGTTATTTTACTACACCTCCTTGTGAACAGCACAGCCATCATTTTTCATATCCTGGCCGAAATGTGTTTCCGCACTTCTGGCGCACAATAGCACTGTCATTGTGGGAAATCAGTGTTTGAGGCAGGTTACGAAAATGACAGTGACACTGTTCATGAGCAGAGATCCTAAAATGCCTATGTTGAAAATTTAGCAATGATACTCCATAAAATGACTGTTACGAGCGTGCGTTGCGCAGTTGCTACACACGCTCGTAACTACGTGAATTCACAATATTTTCATGCCAGATTTTCAACACTGTTATTTTTCTTTACCTCCTTGTGAACAGTACAGCTGTTATTTGTCACATCCTGGCCAAAATGTGTTTCTGCACTTCCAGTGCACAATAGCACAGTCGCTGTGGGAAACCAGTGTTCGGGGCAGATTACAAAAATGCAAGTCACCCTGTTCATGAGCAGAGGTCCTAAAATGCCTATGTTGAAATTTTGGTGACAATACTCCATAAAATGACTGTTAGGAGCATGCATTGCGCAGTTTGCATGCACGCTCGTAAGTTCGCAAACTTATAATATTTTCACTCCAGATTTTAAACAGTGCCATTGTTCTGCACCTCCTAATGAGCAGTACAGCTGTCATTTTTCACATCATGACCAAAACCTGTTTTGTAGTTCGAGCGCCAGAATAAGCTTGATCGCTGTGGAAAGTCCATGTTTGAGACACATTATGAAAATGACAGTGATACTGTTCATTAGCAGGTGTCCTAAAATGCCTATGTTGAACATTTGGAGACTAAAGTCAATAAAGTGAGTGTTTTACGAGCGTGTGTTACGCAGTTTGCATGCACACTTGTAACTTCGTGAATTTGTAATAGTTTCACTCCAGCTGTTCATCACTGGCATTTTTCCATACCTCCTTATGAACAGTGCAGCTGGCTGAAATGTGCTTTCGCACGTCCGGTGCAGAATTGCACGGTCGCTGTGCGAAATCAGTTTTTGGGACAGTTCCAGGAAATGACGGTGACACTATTTATGAGCAGAGGTCCTAAAATGCCTCTGTTGAAAATTTGGTGCTGAAAGTCCCTAAAATGACTGTGTTGCAAGTGTGCATTGCGCAATTTCCATGCACTCTTGTAACTTCGTCAATTTGCAATATTCTCATGCCACATTTTCCCACTGGCATTTGTACACACCTCCTTATCAACAGTCCAGCTGACATTTTTCACAGCTTGCCCAAAATATCTTTCCGCAGCTGTAGCACACAATGGCGTGCTCACTGTGTAAAATCACCTTTTGGGACACATTAACAAAATCACAGTGCTATGCGTCTCTAGCTCCGCCACTCCCATTGCCAATGCCAGCACGACAACATTCGGCATTGACAAATGCTTGTTGATGCTAGCACCGTCAGGCTTTTAAAGCAGGACTAGACAGATTCCTTAGGGAGGCTGGCATTGTGGATTACACAGCATGAGTAGCTTAGCACTCTGACTGAAAAGCTTAGACATGTCGCCATACTCAAATTGTTTAAATCACTACCATGCAGTAGGAGTAGCAGACAAGAAGGACCCATGTCCTTCTGTAAGCACAATGCCATGTTTACTATGTTAAACATCAGTTCTCAGACTTTTTGGTAATTTTCCTTGACTGATGACTAAATGAAAACAAATTCTCATCCTCTGGCTTACATTGTTTTTAATTATTACAATGACGAAAACAACTTATACATTTTGTCTGGGGTGAAGTTCAGGGACTTCATTTGCATATTGCAACATGATAATGTTCTTAAGTGTTCATTCAAAACACTAATAAATAAGAAGCAAAACCTAAAAACATAGTGATGAAGCAGTGAATTAGCATACTTCATGCAGTTTTTACTACACTAAATATGAACTTCACACTCCCTGGGTGCGTGAAGTGCGAACTGCATGAAGCATATAGTTACACGAAGTTCAAGACTTTATGGCAAAATTCATGAAGTGTGATGTTTTCGCAGTTCACATAGGGGTATAGCCAAGATGAAGGTTTAGGCAAACCACCAGTTAAAGTGTTAAAAATATTGCATTTTCAGAAATTTGGTACGTCCTTCATATAGTTGGAGAATCTTAACAGAAGAGTGTGCATTCCGATGCCATATGAGAATGGACAGAGATTATGAATATAAAAATTGTATGAACAAATAAAGAGTTACTTTACATAAAGAAAGTAGCCAAGTCAGTTGTGAGTGACAGAGGAAGAGATTAGTTTCACCAGTGATAAGAAATGTATTTACATTGGTGAAATAAAGAAGTAATGTGTTTTATGGTTGTTATGCTGTATGGTATGCTATATATTCAGTTATAAAATAGTGAGGATAAATCCAGAGACCTCATTGGTTGACAGTCATCATATGACTATGCATTAAAATTCTAATGATGTTAGATCAGATACCAGATCTCACTGCGAAGGCTGGAAAACCCATTACATACACCAAGCCATTTTATTAGTGCAATAAGGCACTCTGGGGTGTGTATTAAAGGATTAGTAATGTACTTCCCAGGGGTGCAAGGGTATTCGGCCTTCGGCTTTATGCCTCACTATGCCCCTGGAGGGGCATGTATCATAAATCCTTTAATGCATACCACATCGTGGCTTACTGCTTACCTATCACATAGCAGTCAGCATTTGGTGTTAGTTTAGCAAGCATTTTCTAGTATTGGTACTGTGCTTTAAAAGATGGATTTACAATATATGAAACCCATCCAAAGGATAGCTTGTAGGAAGCGAATGCACTTAATGCACATTTCCAAAATAAACAAAGTTCACAAACAGATATCAGCTAATACTGATAAATTATATCCTTGTAGTAGCTGCCAGGACTGAAAGCAATATTACGCCATACATATATAAAACAACCTTTTAAATGAGTAAAATATGGAAGTCATCCAAGCTCTTACAGCAGGCTGGTAAGGAGTTGGCTAATATTCTGAATTTTAACGCCAGCTGGAAAAATTTAGTAAAAGTATTCTGCATCTTTATCCCAAGACAAGTCATTTTTTTTCTCCTTCTAGTTACACAGTTGTTTTTCATTTAACTATTTGGCTCATGGCAGATTCAGTCATGAGGTTGCAGCTCCATGAATTGTACTAGACTGTGTTTCTGAACCCCGGCTATCAACTCAGTACCTCTGGTTTGGCATGCAAACAGCAACAATGGCAAAGCAGTTGCGGAAATATGTTGTAACAGTAACAAAATAAAATATGAATTATAACTTCAAGTGAGGAAGAGGTTTCTTGGATCTCACTGAAAATGTTCAAACTTGTTAAGAGAGTGTCAGAAAGTCTTTGCGTGGAATGCTTTACCATGCAAGTTTTCTAGGCAGGGAGTTCATGACGTCAGTGGTGGAAAAGGATACAGTCATGCTAGAATGCAGTTCCAGTAGTGAACTGAATGTCCAAAGCAGCTCCAGACCCAAAAATAAAGCAGTGATTGCTGCTGTATGGTCAAGGAGGTAAACATTAAAACAAACAAAAAAACATGTACCTAATCATATAAAAATGAATGAAAAATATACTGAAAAAAGTAAAAAAAAAACAAAAAAAACTCGTCAGATATGTTATGAAGTTTGGTGCTGCACACAAAAGAGGGTTTATTTTGAGTACTTCAGGTAGTTGTCTCCTTCCAGAATTTTTCTGTTCATTTGTAATAATGAGCAAAATAATTATGAATACAGTCATAAAACTGCAATTTGATGGATTATGGTGTGTTTATACACTTATTAGTAAACTGTACAGAGTGTATTGCGGTATTATTGTATGAGGAGAGCTGAAGTACTGTGTGTGCCCTGACCAGACAGTGCCACATCAGAGAAGTTTTATGCATCACCTTTTAAATTTGAAGACTTTTTTTATATTATCTTTATGCTCCTTACTCTCCTGTCCACCTCATTCTGATTGGCCCTCCCTAGGTCTGTCACCCACCATCCCTGGGACTTATTCTGAGAACACCCCATGATTTACCCCTTGTAGTGGGGTCAGAGTGACAGCCCAAGGCCCCTTCCCCTGCCGAAGCAGGATCCAGTTTGGGATTCCCAGTCAGTGGTGTCAGGCTTTCAGAACGAAGTCTGTCATCCTGCCTGAAAGCTGTTTTTCCTTTGGTTTTCTTCCCCTGATAAATCTGATGTACAATGATGCAGTGCATGACCATCAATTTCCCACTCATTGCTGGGCCTCTCAGCAGCGATGACATCCATTTGCACTGTGTGTCAGGTGTAATGTGGGGTCCCTCCCCAACCATGGGAGGAGAGATGTACCTCAGATGCTTAATCCTGCTGTGCTCAGGCCACCACCTAATAACTTGAGTTTGCTTATGAACCCAGGTCGCTGGTGGAGTGAGCAGGAGTTCTGCCGCTATGCTACCGACTAACCTTTGCAAACCTTTTAATTTAGCAAGCAGAGACTGTGAAAAGGACTGTCCTCAGAAAGACATGAGTCTGAAAGCATGATCATTCTGGAAAAAGGAGGCCTTTACTTACTGTGTACTTGATTTTTATCATGTTAACACCTTTATTGTATATTCATTGCATTTATTTATCAATATGTGCAGTTTCTTATTTCCAAGCAGGTTCTAAGGGGCAAGAACAGCAGACTAAAGTGTTAAACATCTCAAGCCATGACAAAAAAATGTTGTTGATCCCTGGGTTTCACTTCTTCATATTTAAAATTGTATTTCTAGTTTGACAGTGTTAAACATGGATTTTCACTGGATCATCATGTCATGAGAAGACAATACTCCGGCGACATTGGTCCAGTTGGGGAGAGGTGGTGAGTGGTGTTCCTCAGGGACTGATTTTGGGCCCAGTTCTATTCAGAATATTTGTGTCAACTATGTAGGTACAGGACAGCATGGTTGTGAAAATATGCGGATGATGCAAAGGTGGGAGCCATAGTCAATAACGACAAATCAGTAAGAAAGTTTCAGATGCAATTAAGGTTAGAAATGTAGGCAGACGAACATGGACTGGCCTTTAATAACATAAAGTGTAAGATCATGCACCTTGGGGAAAAATAATAGGAAGGCCACATAGAAGTTAAATGAAAAAAATCTTGGAGAAAACTGATAGTTAAAAAGACCTCAGGGTTCTAATCTTAGATACTCTGAGTTTTGATAAACATAACAAGAACTGTGCTAAGAGAGCAAACAGAATGTTGGGAAACATACTCAGGAACATAGGGAGTAGAAGGGAAGAGGTTTTGGTCCCTCTTTATACCTCTCTGGTAAGGCCAGTGCTTGAATATGCTCTTCTTTTAGCACCCCACAAAGTAGAGAAAGTTCAGCAGCAGCACAGATAGTACAAAAGAGATTAACCCAAAAAGTAAGAAGGGTAAAGGGGCTGTTCTATAATGACAGACTGAGGGAATTGGGTTTGTACTCAATGTCATATCATAAAGTGAGAGGGGATTTATGTTTATAGGGCTGTGAATGATGACATCATCTGGGAAACATTGGGTCTCAGTAAAAAAGACATGGTAGATAGGGGTGCAAGAAGACATCAACATCAGTTGAAAGGAGAGTTATATTGGACTACACGGAGAGGGAACTGGTTTAACCAGAGGGTTGTGGGTACATGGAACACACTACCGGAGATGATAGTAGGGGCATCCAGTATGGCTGCCTTTAAAATTCATCTGGACTCCTATTTGGGGGAAAGCAAGTTAGAATACATCCACTGTTAGTGGCAAGTTGTTATATGGCCTATATGGCTTAACAGACTTGTAACAAACCTATGAGCCTTCTCAACCTGATATCATAATACTCTGCTTCTGACATCACAGTTATACCTATGGCAACAGACTGTGATGTCAAATCAGAACATTATGATTTCAAGTAGGGAGTAAGTTATAGAGACAGATGAATTCTAAAGGATAAAGATCTTGTTTTTGTGGGAATTTCTTCAGTAATAAGTAATGGAGAGAAGAAATATGTAGAAGACATATGCAATACAAGCTGAATGTGTCCAACTATTGTTTTTTAAAGTTTTCCCAAAGGCGTCAGCTGCTCTTTAATAGAAGAGGTTTTTAAATATTGCGAGTGGCTGCCATCTTTAACAACTTGCATCATTAATTACAAAAAAAGAGCTATAAAAGCTTCTTTTAAAAAAATATCTGTGGTGATTCAAAGATACTGACTGAATCTATGGTTATCAGAAATACATTTTTTTTCCAAAAAAATATATGGTGATTTTTTTTTCTGACTAACATACACTACTGCTTTAAACAGGCTTCACACATACCCAAATTTTAATTATATTACAAATAACAGAAAAAAGGTTTCTGTTCTCTTTCATAATGTATAATGGTTTCATTATTTCATTCTGAGTCATCTTGATTTACTTGTAGGCTTATTGCCTGTTTTGCTTGCATATTACACTTCAGATATTGCAAAACACTGGGAATATAAACTGGGCAGGCATGTAGAATTTCATTTTAATTTGTGCCTTTAGGAGATTATATTTTCTATGGTTTCTTGCTGAAATAGTAAATTGACTGTTGCTTCATAGCCTGTTTTACTTATTGATGTTGAACCACAGTCAACTGTTGGCAGTTTATAGGATTTTTGTATTTATATTAAGCTGGTTTCTGAAAAAGAAAACAAGTTCGCCATTTTTTTGTGCACTTCCAATAAAAGTGAAAATAGGCACATTGCAAACATGTGCACATTACCCAAACACAATTAAAGCAGTTAATGAAAGATTTTAATATGGTTCTGTGTTTAGGTTAGAGCTCAAATACCTGTTTTTGTTAAAACAGGCCATAATCTGGTTGCTCTGGGACTACCTGAAGGGTAACTCGAGTTGTACTTCCACTTAATTTCAGTATGTCATCATGTTGTTTATGCTATGCCGACTGTCTTGCACGTTTATTATAACTGTGTTCCTAATTTTGCACTAGTTCTTACTTTTTATTGATATATTAGTCTGAATTGGGTTTATTGATCTTCTGAGAATCAGTCTTCTCCATAGAGTCCCACTAATGGGTCTATGCCAGAGGCACAGGACCCAGAACTTTTCTGGAGGGCCGTCGGCACCAGTAGGTCCTTTGTGCATGTCACGACATGTGCCTGCTCATATACAGTGGTGCCAGTCCCCAACTGCATCAGTTCCTTTTCTCCAGCCATCGAGTACACAGCAGCAACATTGCTGATCTCCGCATTGGGAACCAGAACGTGACTGTTTGTGCAACAACAGCATTCGGTTCTTCAATTCTAGTTTAAAATACATTAGAATTGGTTATTTATGTATCAGTCTAATTAATTCAACACATACAAATGTGCAGTTTTCTCTCAGCCCTACCTTGTTCTAATGGTCAATGACCATAGAAGGAGGTCAGGAACCTGAAAAGTCAAGTTGCTTCAGCAACAGGGTTGTGTCTGGCCAATGCCCCTCTCTGGGTGGGCACTCTGGAAATGGGCAGTCTAGTACCTGGGAGAATGGACAGTCCTCCTGGGGTTGTAAAATGAAACAATCCAAATCCCACACATGCTCTGTGTTAGGGTATTTGCATTGTATGGCCTCAACTTTTTCCTGAAAGCATAAGGGGAAGAAACGGCAGTGGTTGAGGTCCTCCTCTGGTTGTTATGCTGCGAGAAACTTGACTTCTGAGGATCTTTGTTCCCTACTGTCATCACCGATGACACCAGGAATGCCTGGGCCTGTGAGGTTGAGGTCACCATACCAGAGCCTCTCTCTGTGCATTATAAGTGACTTCAGTGGATAGTTTGGCCATTGGGAAGCTCTTTCGAATCAGTGGGTGTGGCATATTAGTGAAACGTTGATGTTTTTTGGTGCTGGTTCTTGGCTCCTTGGGGTTGGTTGAGCTGGTGCCATCTTCAGTGATGATTGAATTAGGCATGAGGCTAACATCAGACTCCAGCCTCTGGGCTGGGGCTACTGTTGGCGCTGCTAATGCATGCCCCACCTCTGGTGTCACTTCTGTTCCCTTTAGTGACAGCCATGGTGCCACCGCTGGTTCCTTCAGGGCTGGCAGGATCGTCAACACCGTTAGTAGTGCCACGTCTGATGGCAGGGTCAGGCTGTTCGAACCCTACTCTGGTGTTGGTGCCTGTGATGCTGACTGTTCTGCATGGGTCTTCCGTGTCAGGATTGTTCCCTATGGAGACAGTCCCAGGACCATCCTCAGTGCTGTCACCACCGTTCCCAAGGCCTTATCCAGGTCTGGTGTCGCAGGTATTGCCAAGGCCATGACCTCTGCTTTCAGCTTTTCAACCCCCTCATCTTTACTGCCCATCAGGTGTGAAGTGAGTAGAGGGAGACAAGTCAGATCCTGACCTTAATGTCTCCGATGGTGTAGATAATAACTCATACTGTGATACAGAGAACCCTGAGCCGGTTCCTGTCACAGTACCTCAGTAGGATCTCTCCTTTCAGGCTGTGGTCAGAAATATGTATGCCATCAGCAGCCACAGATGAGGTTAGGTGCCTCCAACTGGAGTTTCTAAACATGCCTAATATCTCAGTCTCTGTAGTTCATCCCATCCAGCTGGCCCCAGAGACAGTCTCTTAGGTGGCTTGGAGGAGGTCTGCTACTGTGGCAGCTGTTCCCAAGCAACAAGAAACACACTGTGCCTAAATCTAAGCCCATGTATTTCACTGAGTAAGTAGTGGATGGAATTGTTATTCTAGTTTAGAATGACAAAGCCATAGTGCTCAAGGAGGTCACAGTGCACCCCACTAAGAAGGAGTCAGGCTAGGTAGACACCATGGACAAGTGGGTCTACGCCTCGGCTACCCCAGGCATGAGGATACCTAGCTACCAGGGGTACTTCAAAGTATGAGTGTGACCTCTGGTGCAAGCTTAAGTCTTTAACGTTGATGCCACTACACATGCTAGGAGTCCCAGCCTGAATTTTCAAACACTGATTTAAAATACTTAGAGTGATTATTTTGAAATGAGCATAGCTCTCATAAGCTAAGTGAAGCACTGTGAAACAGACAGTGTGGTTTTCTGATATGCATCAAAGAAATCCAAACTTGTTTGTGAATGAGTGAAAGCTCTGGTGCTGTATAACATTGTGGACGCATGGGAGCATCGGAGGTAGGCATTCAGGGCGGGATGGCAAAAATAAATTTTTGCTATAAATAAAGGATAGCTGTTACTTTTAAGCAGATCTATTGCCACTTTTATATGTTGTGAGCAGGGTAGTTGCAACAACAGCTCAGGTGGCCTATACTGCATAAACACTGAAAATTGTTAAAAAAAGCTGACAGTGTCCGTTTAAGACTTCTAGGTCAGCTCCCCATAACCCACAGAGGGGTAGAGGACATGACTCTTTTCACAACAAGCAATCCTTTTGTGGTAGGTGTTCAAAGCAAAAATCCAGCCTCCCCAGACCCACAGGAAAGAGCAGCTAACAGTATAGGCACCAAAACTGCTCAGTGCCACCATATGAAGCTCCGGTCCCAGGTCCACTTCTACTGCCTGAGTCAGACCACTGCTTCACAGTATGGGGATGCCTAACCCAGTCTTCCATCAGTGGGCATCCATCTCAGTGGGCATGTGGGTTCTAAGGATCATCCGAGAAAGGTACTCAGTGGAATTGTTGGAACCGCCCCCGACAATCCTCCCAGAAGGCAACTCCACTTGTAGGAGTCAGAGCTTCTGGCATAGGATGTTGTGGGCCATCTGAGAAACATAGCCATGGAAATAGTGCCAGAGTCAGAACAGACCACAGGATTTCTACTCCTACTATCTTTGATACCAAATAAATCAGGGGGCATACACCCCATTTTCAAACTCAGAAATTTGAACAAATACATGGATCAAGAAAAATTAAAAATGATTTCTCTGGGATCTTACCTTAGCTTAAACATCAGGATTGGTTAGCATCATTGGATATGCAGAACCTATACCAGCATGTACTGGTGCATGTAACCACCACAAGTACCTCCAGTTCTGCGTAGAAGGGCAACAATACCAGTTCAGAGTCCTACACTTTGGGCTTTTCTCAGCAGAGCTAGACTTTACAAAGTGCTATGCAGAACTTGCAGAGCACCTCAGAAAGCTAGAACTCTAACTCTTCTGTATCTGGACAGCCCATTCATTTCAAGCATGTTCAGACAGGAGACAGAGCAGGCAGTGGCCACTTCCTCTCAGTTCCTAGCATCCATGGGAGTCCTACTGAATCCATCAAAGTCTCATCTGAGCCCCCCCAGAAACTGCTGTTCATAGGACCTGTTCTGGACATGACCCAAGCTCGGGCCTTCCTCCCAGACAACAGACTACAGGCAGTCTTGCAGATGGCATACTACATCATGGAGTGCAAAACTGTGCCAGCCCATTCCATGCAATGCATTCTGGGCCTAACAGTCTCCTCAGTTTTCCCATGAGGACAACTCAATGGATGTTCAGTACCCAGTTGTCACAGGCATCGCACTCTCAAAACTCTCCCATTTAGGTGACCAATCCTTGGTGAGGTCCCTGATGTGGTGATCTGTGGAGGACAACCTCCTGTGGTGTTTCCTGTTCTCCTTGCCTCAGTCAGAGGTTATTGTCACCATGGATGCCTCCGTTCTGGGGTACAGAGGCCACTGCCGAGGTCTCCAGGCACAAGGTGTCTTGGACTGTTCAGAAACACATCACTATATCAGTGTGCCAGAGATGCATGCAGTTCTGTACAGTCTGAAAGCCTTGGTGAAACTGAATAGCCAAAAGACAGCTCTCTAGACGGACAAGTGTGTCATGTAGTATACCAACAAGAAAGGAGGAGCACACTTTTGCCCTTTCTGCAGGGAGGCCATGAAAGTGTGGGACTGGTGCTCCAAGCAATCTATCTGTCAAGGGTCGAGAACACTGGCAGATGAATTAAGTCAAACAGAGGCACATCCTCATGAGTTGTCACAGCACCAGACATAGTGAGATCACTATTCAGTGAGTGGGGTGTCCCAGATGTAGACCTTTTTGCATCCCCCTTTAATGCCAGACTGCCTCAATTCTGCTCCAGAAATTTAGGACATGGCATTTTCTGTTAGGATGCATTCAGATTGCCATGGCAAAATTTGTTTCTGCATTCATCCCTTCCAATCTCTCACATCCAGAGAGTGTTGCTCAAATTGGAGGCACATGGGTGGAGGGGCAAGATGATTCTAGTTGCCCCCTGCTGGGCTCAGCAAATGTGTTTATCTTTGTTGAATCAACTTTCAGTCAGTAAACCAAGGGTTCTACCTTTCCAGATGGACTTGTTGACTCAGAGTCAGCTAGTCTGTCCCGACCTGCGCTTCCTTCCTTCAGGCCTGGATCCTGAAGAGATAAAAATGAACAGGTTCACAGCATCTCAGAGGGTCTCTGAAATACATTTGGCTGTGTGCAAACCTTCCACTAGGAAGATATACATAGCCAAGTGGAAAATGTTTTGGAGTACTTTCTGGGCATTTCTGATGCTGGCCTGCAGTATTACATAGTTATGGTCCACCTGTGTGCTATGTCAGCATACCATGAATCTGTAGATACCCTCCCTTTGATACAGCTGTTACTGTTTAAAAGGTTCTTCAGGGGTATTCTGCACACAAGGCCTCTCGTTAGGAAGTTGGTGACTCCCTAGGTTATCAACCTTGTGCTGGATATGCTCACTTGCAAACTCTTTGAGCCACTTGTGACTTGAAGTTTCTAACTTGGAAAGCATCACTTCTGGTAGCTGTCACCTCTGCACACAGAGTATCTGAAATCCCTGCTTTGGTCACAGATCCTCCATGTACTGTTTTCCATAAAAATGAGGTAGTTCTCAGTACACACCTCAAGTTTTTACCTAAGGTGTTGTTGGAGTTCCATTTTAATCAGGCTATAATCCTGCCTACCTACTGTGGCAACTTCCAGAATGAGAGAGAAATGACCATCTATTCACTTGATGTTAAGAGGGTACTTAGGTTTTACCTGGACAAGACTAAGGACTACAGACAGGAAAAACAGCTTGTTGTCTCTTTTAACCCTAATTGAAGAGGACAGACTCTTACAATCAAGTACATTTCAGCTGGATTCTAAGCTGCCTTCCCCACGGCTATACTATGGCTCAGGTTAAACTGGAGAGTAAGGTACACGCCCACTCCCCCAGAGTGGTTGTCATTTCCCTGGCAAAGATATGCTCTGTGCCTGCTGGAGAAATTTGCAGAGCTGTAACTTGGAGCACAGTGCATACCTTTACCAAGCACTGTGCCTGGGAAATCCATGCCAGGTAGCAAGACAACTTAGGCAGGACAATTCTGAATTAATTACTGTCCTGAGTGAGCCCTGAGCTCTAGCCTCCCTAGTGTGGGGACCTTCTCAGAGCTTGGTACTCTGACTCATTAGTGGGAATCTATGGAGAAGATTTATTCTTGGAAGATATGACAGTTACGTAATTACTGTAACTGTTGATCTTTCTTACTATCTTTTCCACAGATTACGGCACTTGCACACCATCCTGTGGACTTACTTCAGTATTGTCATGTTGGTCTTCACCCCTTTGTACTTTGTTTAGGCTGTGAAAACACTGCGTTACTGGGTTTGATAGTTCTTCTTACACATTCCACCAGGGCGATCTTATGTCCTTAGGTTAAGTACATAGGCTCTTTGGGTTCATGCTGTTCACCTCCTTGGCAAAGAAGCTACTGAGGCGGTTGGGGGCTGGTGCTGCTGTGTACTAGCGGGTCTGTGTGTTGACATGCATGTGGGGCCTGCTATTGTTGTCAGCCCTTGAGAAAATGTTTGACTTCCAATGGAGACCCATTAGTGGCAATCTGTGGTGAAGATGTTCAGGAAGATCAACAGTTATGGTAAGTACAGTACATGACTTTCATTTCTTTTGCTAGTTTCTTTTTATGTAATCTCCTGGGTCGTACCTGAAAATAGGCACAATGTGTCTAGTGTCCTTACCTGATCAATAAAAGCTAAATAAGTCAATAATATTTATTTTATTAGAATTTGTTGGCATGGAACCTGATGGACGCTGCACAGCTGGTGCTTTTATAATTGGGTGTGCTGCTGTGAAAGATTTAATGAACTAACTTCAGGTGACAGGGAACATTTGCAAGCAATTTATATATGTTTGTTTATAAATACCTTCCTTCTGTGGTGCTTTTCACTTATTTGGCCCATCCACAAGCCCCTTCCCCCGTCAACTTTGGAGTAGACATCTCCGGACCTAAGATACATGTTATGTGGGCCCCTATATATTTCTTCTAAGACTTTTCCCTGCTAAAAGGATAATGGGAGCTGGCTAAACATTGCATGCCAGAGGGAGGGGAGCCCACAGGTCTGGGTGCCAAAACTGGGTGGGGTGCAGCAACATCATCATCCTCTTGAAGTCCATACATTTTCATTGATCTTTCCTATTTCCTCATGAGCCCATTGGAGTGCAGTTTGCATTTGAGGGGCCCAAACTGACATACAAAAAGTGGGCTTGGACTATACCCACCTCTCACACATTCCTTCCAGCCCACATGGTGTTGATATGGTACTGGACATACTATAAGATTCCTTTGTGTCCCATGTTCAACATTCAGTGTCATACAGATGGCTGACACTTCTCCCCCACAGATTTCACCCTGGGCCACCAGGGGGCAGTTTTTCTAGCAGTAGGAGCCACCCACCTTTCCTGAAGTAGGTGGTACCCAAGCTGGATGCTCTGCCCTGCCTCTATTGCCTGATTTGTAGAAGACAAGTTTGATGCATGAACTTAAGTCACTGCATGGTAAGCACAGGCAGACAGGCTTTGCCCCAGTAGGCACACTACACTATCAGATGGCTGCGGTAAGATTCTTTTTTAAGTCCTCAATTTATTTTTGTGCCTCATTCTCTGAATTATAAAATGGAATGCTGGGTAAAATGTGATAAGGTGGCAGGCAGCTCCTGAATGTGAAACACTTGGCCTCTGAATAGCACGGTGCCCGTTCCAAGGCAGTTGAAGCTATACATAAAGAATTGATGAATGTCTGGCAGTTGAAAGGGAAGAATGATTCCAAGTGCTTCTGCTCCCTGTTGATTAAGTGTAGCCTTGTGAATTTCACCTGGCACTGCAGAAATATAGCTGATTTCAACAAAAAGGTTTGAACTGAAGTTTTTTTCAAACACAATATTCTTTCTTTTTTTCTGGGGGTGGTGTGGGGGGTGGTATTGTACATTTGAGTTCTTTGCATGACTAAGTGATACAATATTTTAGACAACATAAATGTATGAAATATGTTGCACCCCTATCAGTCGTTCACCCCCAGTATAGTCTACAGTAGTTAAGTTCCTTTTTTTGGGAGGTAAGCTCAGCAACTAACAGTAAACCTTTTCAGAATTAGTGGCATGAACCATCACATAACTTTTAGCACCTATGTTGCTGATTCTTAAGTAGGACTTGAAATTAGTCAACTGTGTTGTCAACTACTTGCTCTCAATAGAGTGTGAGAGAGAGGAATAAAGGGCAAATGTTGGGTGGGGGAAATAAAAGAAAGTTCACTCTAAAGTGTCAGCATCAAGTATACAGTAGCTGTCAATATAACCCTGTAAGATTTTAGTATTAGCAGCAACAAGGGAGATAGTATTCACATACTGTAGAGAATTTAAGACTTTGATTTTGACAGTCACACAACAACACATTATTGATTACTCTTGCTAGTGTAATCATAGGCCCTTGGGACTAGGCAAGAACAAATCTGGGAAACTTGTATATTAAAAGTTAATTGGTTGAAAAAATTATTGTTTATTTTTTTATTCATGCCGACTGTTGAGCAGACTCATTTTAAAAAGTCAGCTTTCACAGGCTTTGGCAGCATGTTGTTGAGAGGGACAATACTGTTTCTTAAAAAAGGAATAAATCATAGGACCTGCACTAACTTTACAGAATTATTACTGCAATTTAAAGTTTGCTGTCCTTAGAATGCTTGAAAGGAAATAATTTAACCACTCATAACAGAAGACCTATCGTCTTTTTAAATTGTTAATTTAATTTATATTTTTCTTACTTGCAGTGCACAGCATTAGCTTTTGTTAGTTTTGGTTCATAGCCTAAAGCTGGCGTTGGAAAAGAAAGTGCATATCCTCAAATTGATTGCAAAATGAAACAGGAGTTTTGACTGAACACAGAAAATCTTTGGAATCAAGTGCTGCCGTTTTTATGGCCCACTCTGCCCATAAGGTGATTTTGGGTTTTGGGACTAAACTTTCATTGCACCTCAGAGCTCTTTTCTGAAAGAACAGCACAGCACACATCTGTTGATAGTGGTGGTGATGGTGGTGGTATGTGTGTGTGTGTGTGTGGGGGAGGGGCCGGTCCCGAAGATCTTTTTTAAGAATCCTGGAAGTTAAGAATTTATGCATCACAGACAGGACACTTAACAATTTCTCATATTTTCTGTGACAAAGACCCTTTTTCATAGCTGTTTGTGTATGAAATAGATTCATGCAGACAGACGTTACTGAAACCATTGGGGGGTACGTAGTGCCACAGTTTGCTGCACTATTAAAGGTGGGCTGCTATGGGGTGTTCTATGGAGCGGAGTTGGTGTGAGTAAAAAAAAGGTAACTCTTGGATGGGGTTGCTAGGTGGATCCTTTCTTTTACACTATTAACCATGGATAGCCCTGTGTTTTCAGTGTGGGGTTCTGCTTTTGCTTTGTTTTACAGCTGGGAAGACTGAAGTACAGGGAGGTCAGGAACCTTACTCAGGATTGCACAGTGAGATAGTAGATGTGATAGGATTGAAACTTTGATCTCCAGGGGGCCCCATTTCCAAATGGCCTGGCATGGTCCAGGGGCTACGACATCATGCACAACTCACTGGTGTGGGAAAAGAAATCCTCATGCTAGTAAAAATGCTATTTTCTGCATTTCTTTGCACACAGGCAATATCTTCCTTATTTAATGCAGGTACACAAATACCTATACCTGGTAATACGCACATCATTTGCAGAAAATGTGTGCATATGCTGCCGTTAAATGTGGAAAAGGTCACAAAAAGTTAACCTTTTTGAAAATTGCTCATATCAAGAAAGTAATTGCAGTTGTATAAGGGTACCCCCGCCGCACAAAATGTTTTGATGCACATGCACAATTTTTTCCACTTCTGAAAATTCATTGTGGCCCCAGGTTCCTAGTGCAGTACCTAAACCACTGCCTTCAAACTTTTACTTGATAACCTGAAGGCAGTGCGGTACATATCAGAACTCCTATGCAGATAATGGGAGAAAAATATGAAATGTACTGGGGTTGCTCTCCAGTAAAACTTTTGAGAACTCCTATTTAGTAAAAGTAAAAAGGTACAATTAAGTTCATTTTTCTGGTGCCATTCTGAGACTTAAGGACCCTCACAGTGTATAAGCAAAATAAAGCATTTATTGGCAAGTATTTAAGCAGCTAATTATACAAATAAAATATTGGGGAGGATGGCCCTTTGTGTGTGATACTGCCTAGTCAAACCATTCAAGCTTTTCTCTTGTGGTTTAAGTGGTAACACACACTCAGCTTAGATTTGTTGAAAAAATTAAAAACACACTTTACACTCTGCTCCCCATACATTATTTTATTTAAATCCAATAAATCTATAGTGTGGAAAATTACAGGTTTTCCAAAAGAAACACCAAAGCATCTTCCTGCAAAAACAACAAAGAAAACAGTATGTTATTCATTTGACCTAATAAGGAAAGACTTCTTTTATGCAGTCGCGTAACACAGAATTATTACAGCTGTCTTGCACAAGATGTCTGTCAAGGGTGTTAAAAAGAATCCTTTGGGGTAGATGGCAGAGTTGTTCTTTGACAATCTCAGATGAAAACTGTTAGCTTCTAGCTTAGAAGCTCTGCATAAACTGAAGACCCCCTCATTTGATTGAATTCGCCTCCAGCAGTTATAAAGTAAGCCTGAACTAAATTTTCCATACCCAGCATTTTGCTTCACAAATGTTCTCTGTCCTTTCTTAGCCAGGTGTTGTCTCTTACTCTATGTTATATGTTCATAAGTACAGTTATTGTGTATCTTATCATTACAAATTGAGTGGTGCACTCTCGACCAGTTGGAGAGCTCCATTCCGCTGTGCATGAGACACTCTTATTCTACAGGGAGTCTCTGCATGGGAATGGAGAGGGGGAGGAAGGTACCTCAGGACACCAGGAAAATTGATATGGATATTAGGAGAGGGAGGGGTGCCAATGACACTAGCGCTATGTAAACAGACTGTTAGTGCTTTCAAAAGATTTCCACTCTGCCAGTGCTGCACCCTGTATGCAGTACTCTGCCTCTAACTAGCATGCACTCAGGCAGTCTGTTAGCACACACACTTACAACTTTGGGGTGCACTAAATGTGGCTTTTAATATGGCACTAAGGCTGTATGGACACCATTTCCTAAATATTTGGCTGAATATTCAGTATTTGGCAGCAAAATATTTGGATATTCAGTATCTGGGAAAAGGAATTCAGCCACAGACAAAGAAACAGTCCCCGCCTCCTACCCTAGCCCAAAACCAAGTAAAATATAAACCTCATTCCCCCACCATCTGTCAAAAGACAAGTGCCACCCTTCTCCGCCCCTCACGGCACCCACAATTTTCTCTTTTATGTAATGTAAATCCCCTGATGAGCAACTGGCTCAACCTACCACCTACATGGTTGGCCACCATCTTACTCAATATACAGAACTTATATGCACTCAACAAAATGCAATTTATGTCCCTCCCCACCCTGGCACAGCATCCCCCACTCCCACCTGCAGCATCCAATTCTATTAGAACCAGAAGTTGGGGAGTGGAAAAGGTGACACGCTCAACCTACCCTCCTCCATGTCCAGCCACTTTCTCCAGAATGAAAGAATTTTCATGCTTGCTTTAGTAGAACCAGCTGACTAGCTGGCTGTACTATAACAAGTATGCAAGCACTTTCATTCATGAAAATGTGGCCAGCTGTAGAGGAGGGCGGATTGAGCCAGTCACCTTCTCAACTCCCCGACTTCAAATTCTAATAGAATTGGGTGCTGCTGGGTGGGAGTAGGGTGGTGCTGTGCTAGATCAGAGGGTATGTAAATTACATTTTGTTAAGCACAAACAAGTGCTGTCTAGTAAGTAAGATTGCAGGCAGCCTTGGAGGTGGGTGGGTTGAACTGGTCACCCATCGGAGCATTTACATTAAATAAAATGGCAAATTTTGGGTGCTGGTTTGGGGGGTGGCATTGATCTTTTGATAGAGGATTGGGATGGGGTTTATGTTGTACTTGGTTTTGGGCTGGGGAGGAGGAAGGGGGTGCTGTTTTTTTTTTTTTTTTTTTTTTATTTTGTAGGTGGCTGAATACTGTTTCCCGAATAGAAATACTGCCCTATTCAGGAAGGGTGCCCAAATATTTGGTAGCCATACTATTTGTGGTATTCAAATACTATCCAGCTCCAGCACAACCTTAAATGGCGTTTGCCATGATAACTACCTCTCCAGCAGGCAAAGCCCAGTTTGTGTGACACAAACCCTATTAGTATGGTGCTAACTGTTCCAATATGCTGCCCATAACGTTTTTTACTTTGCAGAAAATTTGAGAAACTCACAGAGTAAGTGGGACACAGGCAATGCCAAGTTGCTTGGAACTTCTGAATTTTGGAACTATTAGTATGCAAAACAATCTTATGAGTACGTACAGTGTTTAGGTATAAATCCTGACTGGCAAAAAAAATGTTATGACTGATTTTCATTTCAGTTTTATTTCAACCAGACCATACTCTTTGAATAGATGCTCATTTTTAATAAAGCCCTGAGGCTTAGGCAGAAGGTTAACTACAAAGATACAGAACAAGTCAAGAACATAACAAGAATATAAAATACACAGCTAACTAACATGTTAAATATTATTTTTTATTTAGCAAAGAGCAAGGTCTAGGTTCAAGTCCAGACACATGAAACCATGATTTCAGTTTAAGGAATACATTATTGCTAAGATGATTTTTTCTTAGACCACAAGGTAAAGAATTCCAAATTATGGTACTGTAAAATAAAAAAAAAGGATTTTTTTTACCACAGCTTTGGGAATTGCCAATCCATGGACAAGTAAGATTGCAGGCCAAGCTTAATATTTTGAATTTCTAAACTGATTATAACTTATAATATAAAGGAATATAGATGTGTGTAACAGAGTCTGTTATGAACAGCTCAGTACACTTTCAGGATATACGTCTTACTGCAAACTAATTTATTCCTAAAGCCTGAAAGCCGCTGTTTCTGCCCTTTGAAACTGAATCTAATTGTCTACACCAATATGTTTAGACAAATGTGATTCCTCTTCGCATCAGAAGGTCAAAAATATGAAACATATCTGTGCAAAGCATATTATTTCCCAAGATTCTGGGCTAATTGAGTCTAATCTGATCCCTTTTTTCCTATAGTAGTTTCTGTGCCATTTTTACCTACATAGGCCATTGTGGACCCTACCACAAGATGAATGTTACTGACCAACATTTAAGCACAGGACCATGTCTTTATTATTCATATTTTCTTAGCATATTATCTTGTTATGCTGTAACCCCCATTCATCCAGATTTTACAATGTTATTTTATTTTTTAACACATCTCTAAAACCTATTAATCAAAACATACACAAGCAGCGTTTTAGCAAAGAAGAATTACTTTTTTTGGTCAGTTTTCTCCTTGTATTATTGTACGTTACATTTATTTTTAAATAGCTGAAACAAAATCACAGTGAGCTGTTAGCATTCTTGCATGTTGGAATGAATAGGTGGAGGCCTTAATAATGTTTACTCTAAAAACACAATATATTGAAAGTATTACTGAGAATTCCACATTGATAGCATTAGTAATAAATCAATAGTCAATTGCTTACAGACCATATTTTACACAGAAACTGCAGTCATTTTACGTGGAAACATTACTTGTCTTCTTACTGCAGAGATGCCAGCCATTCCTGGATCAAACTGTGCAGAAGCATGAAGTCTGTCCAATAACCAAGGAGCTCTCACAAATCTTAGGAGCATGTGCACTTCACAGAGCCAAAGTATACTAATTTATAAACACAAAGTGTTTCTCAATAGCAGGTTTATCATGCATTTACTTTTTCCAGAAACATTAAACAGGATTAGCAAAGTCAAATGGTGAAGATTTAGAACGTCCTAGATTTTACTGCCTTCATACATGGCCTTCATTTGTTACATTCATCCTGTTGTTTAGTACCAGATACAAAATGATGATTATGGTTTTAGATACTTTTTTTACTCAACAGTGACATTAACTCGTATTTATAGAGGGGTTCTAAACTTTTACAAGTGGACAGACTAAAGTATAGGGCATTTAAGAAATGTACTTGTAATTACTCTGTGTGTCAGTGACAGTAGCAGAATACGAACCTGAGATCTGGTTCACAGTTCATGAAAATGAACAGACTTTCACTGAAAACAGAGACCCCCAAAATAAAGAAAGTTTACCTTGCTAGTTACAGTTCATTCCCCTCTTTTAGGAGAACTGGGACAATACTGTGATGATTTTTTAAACAAAAATAAGATTATTGGACACAGTGATATGTAAAGTTTCTGCATTTTGGAGAAATATTTTCTTGGTTTCTACTGCATAACAGGTCTGCATTCCTTCCTTCTCTGCATTCACTTTGCCTACATACACTCTTACACACAACTAACACATTCCCATTTACTCTCACACTCCATTCAGATGACCCAATGCACTCTCATACTCAGTTCACATTTCAAGAACATTCACATTAACATATCCAAGCAACAGGGTTGCTCTGTTAGGTGTCAATGTGCAGGCAGTAAAGGATTATGAATGAGGGAAAAAAATCCCTTGACAAAAAGCACTAGCACGAAATGTTGTGGCACACCTAGCTGCACCTTGATGTTACTGGATACATGTTATACTTCTTACGAATCCATCTATTAAAAATTCAAGAAAGCAGTTTATTTGTGAGTCTGGTGTATCCTCTTTTGAGACCACCTGTGGCGTGAGTGTGTGTGCACACTTTACATTTCACTTTTATGTTACATTTAGTCACCTTATTCAGTCTCACATTCACTTCACATTGTATATGCCGTCACAGTTAACTTTCCCTCAGCACTCTCATATTTGGCTTACATCACATGCAGTCTGGTTGCTTAAATAACCTATCACTCTGACATTCGGTTTAAGAAAGCCATGCCACCTGATCTCACACTCAGTTCACTTAATTCATTTACTCTCTTTTACTTCACATTTCATGAACTCTTACATTTTGTTCACTGAAACCTGTGCTCTCATACTCAGTTGACTTGCCCCATAATCTCTAGAATCCTTTTCATCTATCTCCCCATGCACAGTCTCACTCATTTTACTCACCAATGTGCTCCCTCACAATCACTTCACTCAGTCATGCACTCCTATACTTGCTTCACGTACTTCATTCTCACATTCAGTTTACTTATTAAATGCACTCTCACTCATTCCCATACACTTCCCTTCTCAGTTTGCACTAACCCTATTCATATTCGGTTCACATACTCCATGTGCTCTCACACTCTGTTCACACACCCCATTCACTCTCACTAACCTCCTGCACTCACATTTTCACACTACTACCTCTTAATTCATTGTGCAATAATCTCCCTGCCTTCTTGCTTATTTGAGTGTTGTCCATTCTACCTTCTGTATCATTCATGGCTTCTCTGCATTATGTGCTCTGTTTTCCCTTCTGCCTGCAGAGTTGATTGCAATTTATAGCCTATCCTGAAAGCTCTGGAAGAGGGATTTTGTACTGAGCTGTTGGATGACTCTGTCTGTGAGATCTGGGGGGAAACAAATGGGTCACATTGGTAAGGAGGTTCAGTGAGGTACAGTAAGTGGAAAGAAACAGGCTTGCTAGAGGCTCCTGTGCTACAGGAAGGTAAATGGCAAGTACTTTACAGTGCTGTGTGGTTTATATGAAACATTTTTATGTTTTTTAATTTGATTGTATTATTTCCTCAAAACTGGAAGTGAAGTGGCAAGCCACTTCTGGCCCTGGCCACTATAAAGGAGATGCCCCAAGTGAGCAGGGCGAGCATGAGTGGGGCAGTGCATGGCTCCACGTGCTGAGATGTGTTCAGAGACATGTGCATTTGGTGTGTGTCGGCTGTGTCAGCTGGGGACAGCTGGGGTCCTGGGCACATCACTCTGCTAAGGTAGGATCAAAGTTTGCAGCAGCTAGCAAACATGAGTAGTGGGAAGATAGCAGCAGCACCCACCATAGGCGTGAAAGGCACCTTAGCACAGTGCCATGAGTGTAAAATGTACGAGGAAGGAAGTTATGATACCATCTACATCTGTAATAAACGTAAACTGTTACCTGAACTATTAAAAGAAGTGGAGGAACTGCGTCTGAAAGTTAAAGTACAAAAGGACATTAGTATTTTAGAACAATACATTGACCAGGTGGTAGCACAAATGGAACAGGAAACTGACATCTCTCATGTGATAAAAGAACAGTCATTTCGGGTCACACAGGTGGATTATGGAGAACAAACACCAAACAACGATGACTGGAGTATAGTGCAAAAAGTAGGAAAGAAAGGTAGCAGGAATATAGGTGGGTCAGGAAGCATTCACTTACAAAATCAATTTAGTGTACTTGCTGAAACAAAGAAAGATATCAGTTAGGCTTCCATTATAGAGGTTAGATCTGAGGAAACCCAGGCACAACCAACTTCAAACATACCGATAACACCGAGGGATGTTTTGGTTATAGGAGATTCAATGCTGAGATATACAGACCGTATCCTTTGCAAACATCAAAATGACACGCGGAATAAATGATATTGGCAGATGGAAAAATGGGGACATTTGGAGGGACTTTGAGAAAATTGGGAAGGCACCGAAGGCAGAAGGATGTCACATATTAATATCAGAGATCCTTCCTGTTCCCAGAGCAAGTGTAGTTGAAACCAGAGAAATATTACAGTTTAATGATTGGCTCAGGAAATGGTGTTATAGAGAAGGCCATTCTTATATCAGCATTGGGACCAATTTCAGAACTCAGTCTTATTTGCACTAGATGGTCTACATATGATTAAAAAGGGGAAAAATAAGTTTTGCTCACAAATCGAAACAAGAAATATCTAGTTACTTAAACTGTTAGAAGGGGGGACTGGGAGTGATACAGGTGCCAGGTGGACCAAAAAAATTATTGAAACAAAAAGGGTGCAGGGTAACCTGAAATGTTTGCTACTAAACACCCATAGTCTAACCCAGAAAATGGATATGCTTATGTTAATGCTAAGCGAGGAAAATATACAAATCTGCGCTGTCACAGAAACCTGGTGAAAACACAATGACTCCTGGGATAGGCAAATCCCAGGTTATAATGTATTTTATAGGAGCAGGCGCAATGGCAGGGGGAGGGATGGCGCTCTATGTAATGAATAACATCACAGCTGAGCAAGAAGAAACATCTGCTTGGGAGCAGCTCGAGCTAGTTGTGGTTAAAATCTGACCAAAACACTGTGCCAGTACTAACATAGGTGTGATATACACACCTCCATCATACACAGGTCAGGAAGACAATGAAATCCTAGATTATATTAAAACCCTGTCAGATAAAGAGAATGTTGTGCTAGTGGGGGACTTTAACTTGCCAGGTCTTAACTGGACTAACTTTGGGGCAAATACTACAGCTGAACAATGCTTTATAGAGGCATTTAACTTAGCTGGATTCGAGCAAATGGTGGAAGAAAGCACAAGGTGGGGCTAATATGCTGGACCTAGTTTTAAGTAATATCCCAGATAAAATACAAGAATGCAAGGTTCTTGCACCACTTGGTTGAAGTGGCCATAACATGGTCTGTTTTCCCTACAAGGACACAGAAGTAAACCCACTGGGGCTACAGTAATGTATAATTATGCAAGGGCTGACTTTGCTAACATAAAGAGGGAGCTATCCCATTGAGATTGGGAGGAGCAGATGGCACATCAATCATTACATGCTATGTGGAACTTACTTAACAACAAAATAAACAAACTGATTACTACATACATTCCTATTAAAAGGAAATATAACGGGGCAGGCCGTATACCACCGTGGCTGACTAAGAGAGTAAGGAAAACTATCAAGAAGAAAAACAAAGCTTACATAAGGGTAAAAAAATGTGGAAATCAGGCAAACTGGGACTATTATAAAAAATCCTTACAGCTACCAAAAAAAGTATACACTTGGCAAGAAGATCTCATGAACTCAAGTTGGCAGATACAGTGAGGGATAATTATAAATCCTTTTTTGCCTATGTAAATAAAAAAAGGGGGGTATGTAAGACTTATTGGGCCACTGAAAAATGGGGAAGGCAAGTTAGTGACTGAAAACAAGGAAATGGCCAAAAGATATAACGATTACTTAACATCTGTTCTTAACAACAAATCATTTCCAACAAAAGCACATGTAGTTTCCACAAAAGAGGACAGGCTAGTTCTCAGCACAGAAGATATTAAGAAAAGACTTGTAAAGCATAATCAAAATAAGGCCCCAGGTCACGATGGCTGGCATCCTAGACTCATTAGGGAATTAGCAGTGTAAATGGCAGGCCCCCTGACTATGCTGTTCCAGACATCTCTTGACTAGGGAGAGGTGCTGGAGGTCTGGCGACAGATGATTGTGGTGCCATTCCACAAGAAGGGATCAAGACAGGAGGTGGAAAATTATAGACAGGTTAGCCTGACTGCAGTACTGGATAAGGTCTTGGAGGGTGTCATCAAAGACCATATTGTGAACAGTATGAAGCAGGCAGGGGACATAGACCATACATAACATGGGTTTAGAAGGGGTCGCTCATGCCAAATGAACCTTCTTGAATTCTACGGTAAAATCAATAAAGAGCTCGATGAGGGAGACCCTGTGGATGTTATTTATTTGGACTTCTTGAAGCATTCGACAAAGTCCCACATGGGAACTGGTTGATGCACTTATTACGAATAACATCCAACCTTACCAAATGGATTGCATCTTGGCTCTCAGATAGGAAACAGAGAGTCTGTATTAGGGGATCCTACTTAGATTGGTCGGGGTGTCACGTGGTGTACTGCAGGGGTCGGTGCTGGGACCATGCTTGTTTAATGTCTTTATTTCTACTCTGTCTAGTAAAGAAGATATCTGGTTATCAAAATTTGTGGATGATACCAGGCTAGATAGTAGGGTGACATGCTTGGAGCAGGCTGCCATATTACAAAGGGTGTTGGGAGAGATGGAAGAATGGTTCAAAAACTATGGTTTGTCCTTTACTACAGATAAGTGTATCATTATGCATTTATGGAAAAACAACAAGAAGGCATCATATATGCTCAACGATAATTGAAGGTAGTTATGGATGAGAAAGACCTGGGAATTAGAGTGACACACGATCTCAACTTTAAAAATCATAGTGGTATGGCGGTTAAGAACGCGAGTTGTATATTACATTGTATCATTAGGCACATCAAGAGCAGGAGAAGAGAGGTGCTGGTGCCATTGTATTCTTCACTAGTCAGGCCACACTTGGAGTATTGTGCGCAGTTCTGGTCTCCAGGCTTTAAGACCCAGATACAAGTAATAGAAAGAGTACAGAGCAAGGCCACAAGTTTGTTCCCAGAACTGAGGGGTATGAAGTATGAGGAAAGGTTGGCAGAGTTAGGAATGTATTCTCTGGAGTTTAGGAGACTCAGGGGTGCTATGTGTCTGGTGTATAGGGCCCTATAGGATAAGGGACTGTGGGAACAACTCAGACTAGTTTTCAAGAAATCAGGTTACTATACTAGAGCGCAACAATATCAAACAGCAGGAGAAAGATTCCGCACAAATAAAAGGAAGCAGTGGTTCTCAGTTAGAGTTGCTAAGATATGGAACGGCCTACCAGAGGAGGTTGTGACAAGTGAAAGTATGACCGAATTTTAGTCAGGATTGGATAAGCACCTAACTTTTAGACGGATCCAAGGGTATGGAGTGTAATATTTATGTGAGCATCATGGACTTAGGTCTTTTCTGCTCTGATTAAACCTATGTAACATGATTTTGACCCTCAAAGTTCAGGATTTTATAAGTTCCTTGCTTGGAAGGGGAATATTCAGTTCTGTTGCATGTTTGTGGATGCAAATGTTTGAAAGCTACAGGGACAGAATTGTCAGTGTAATTTAGAATAAAGTCCTTTTTCAGAGTTTGCACAATAAACAGAGATCTGAATGACCTTTATGATTGCTGAAATAATTTACTCAAGAACAGTTTAGTTGAGCAAAACAATATGTTAAGGAAAAGGGAGGATATGTCAAAATAAAACTATTGGAAACATTTGTAATAAATGACAGTGATATTTTGTTCTGCTTGATGCAGTTGTTTTACTAAACATCTGGATGGTTAACCACTAAAATCCCAACTTTCATCATAGGTACAACAAACATATTACTTTTTGTATTTCAACTGTCCAGTTGTAAAATCCAAGGCACAATTTGTTTTTCAAAGCATGTACTAGTATTAAAATGTTAATTGCCATTGTTTAGATCTTCTCCCCTTTGATGGCTGCCATGCAGTCACTACACATTGTGTCTACTCTTTTGGGATCCCTTTAAAAAATGCTATTCTAAGGGCGAAGGAATCTGCTAATTGGCCACCAAAACAACAGAAACATAAAGTGCATACTTCTTCATTGTCTGAATCAGAAACTCTACAAAAAAACTACTTTTAAAAAAGGGACCTATGAAAAATACTTAGCAACTGCCATTTCTGGTCTGGGGGAAGCTGCACATGCTTTAGGTGTAATGGCACTGTGTCAGTGAGTAGCCATGTGTCGCAGCCCGGGACCCTGGAAACATCGCAGTCAACTCACCAATGGTCACGTCATTGGCTTTGAAGTCAACTGACACTCTGCAGTCTCAGTTGATTCTCTTTGCTCTGAAAAATAGGGTAAGTGTTTATAAGTTACAGATTCTGAAGAACCAACACAGTCTGACTTTCAAACAGAAAATGTGAGATTCAATTCCAAAGTTAACAAGACTGAAGTTAAATGCTTTAAAGTATTATACCAGCTTATGAGCAGCTTGTTTGATTTTCTTCATAATTTTTCTTTTTTAGTTAAATTGTTTCTCCTTGGGTCCCCACCGGTCGGCTACCTTCTCTCAGCCACCCACCCAGCCCCGCACCCGGCATCAGGCAGCTATCTCCTTCTTCCCCCATGGTTTACCCTCCATGGCAGGGTGGTAGGAGCCCCACCTAACTCAACTCACCTGAAATAGAATCCAGTTCTGGGGAAGTGCCATTCAGAGTTGGGGCCTGTGGAGAGTGGCTGCTGTCATCCTGCTTGAACTGGGACCTCTGTTTCTTTGTTCGTCTCCACTGGGTACAGCGTGCAATGCCGGCAATGGCCATGCTTCACCCCCCCTTGCTTGTGACAAGCTCTTGGCGTGCCTGCACCCAGCCTCCGCTAGGTGTCAGGGGCGTGCCAAGCCTGTACTCCCCCCTCCCCAGGAGAGAAGTGCAGTCATTTGGATGCTCAATCCTTTCCCTCCCCAGCCAACCCCTGTGGCCCACTTGCACCGTGAACATGGGTCACCGGCGTGGCAGAAGGTAAGGCACAGATGCCTCAGCCCTCCACGCCACTAGACTGGCTTTGATTTTCTTGACCATGTTGAAAAAAAAATTGACTAGTTCTTAAGCAAAGTAGACTCTCTAGATGCTAAGCTGGATGAAATTGTGACACATATTTTCCCTGTGATAAACTGTGGTTTAGTAATTTATTCTTCTGCATGCAAAACACGTCCACATAGAGTAGAACTTCTTATGAATAAAGTATGCATATTTGGTTTTGATCTTCCTTTGAATCTCCACACTTGTTCTTTATATAGTGTCTCTAGCTGACAAACTCTGTCTCATAAAATTCAGTATCATCTACGTTGCTAGGCCTGGAATTTAGCATATGGTGATGTACCAACTAAAATAAGATATAAAGGATAGTGAACCTGTAAAGTTAAGCATTAAAACAAGATCATCTGTAGGTCAATGTTTTAAAATACCAAGATGTCACAAAAATATTGGGCAAACTTCCTTTTATTATTGGCTTGGTAGGTTTTGGAACGCCTTGCCTCAAAGTGTTAGACTTAAAAAGACATATGTACACTTTATTTAGAAAATATGTTAATGTTACTAGCACTTGCTATTGTTATGTTGTTAATTATCTATTATTTATTATTTTTATGTATTGTTGCTTGTATATGTTGACCACGGTAGCCTATGAAAACAGGAGATTTTTCAATAGAGTTTTATTTTAAATGAAATGAAAATTAAATTAATAAAGTAAACACAGCTGAAACAGAAAAGTTAATGGAAACACAGACTGGTTTGCAAGATGAAATAAATGGTACAAAGGTAAAACTGCTAATGACTGAAGCACTATCAGCTACTAACAAAAAAGGTATTCTATTTATTTATTTATTGAAATTGTTTCACCAGGAAAAGCACACTGAACAAGAACTGCTTGTCTCTCAGTGTGACCTGGGGGGAGGGGTACAGTGGGGAAGAGGATAAGGGTAGTCCAGGTCCTGACATATATACATACAATTACAATACAGTTGAAAACATTTGACAGAAATAGTTGGCCGTAGATGACAATTTACCCTTACTTATAGTATAGTAGCAATTACATGGGGAAGTCATGCTTTATACCTTGAAAACATATAATTAGAAAATACAGCTGCATATGTTTGACAGAAATAGGTGAGCATGGATTAATACATATACCCTAATAGTCGAGAGTAACAGTTTCAATGAGGAAATCTTGCTAAGATACTGGGTTATGGAATATAATGAGATAGAGGTAAGTGCAAGCTAGCTAGCTCAAAAGTTGAGATCAAGTGCAGTACTTGGGTGTGGTTAGAGAAGTAGCACCATTGGGCCTACTGGGAGAAGAAATATAGGAGTGTCTGAGGTAGAATAGATTGGAAAGTTAGCTGCAGGAGCAATTTACTGAGCAGTGGTTGGCAAGGGCATAGGATAGTGAGCGGATAGAGGAAGAGTGGTGAATTTCAGAGGGGAAAGAGTTCCAGAGTTGAGGGAAGTGGAGAGAAAAGGTGGCCAGGCCCACTTGGGTCTGACATCTGGGGACTAACAGGAGCTGGGAGTCTAGGGACCTCAGAACATAGGGAGTCTAGGGACTTCAGAGCATAGATGGGTGCCAGAGGGGGTGATAGTACAGATTTCAGGTACACTGGGATGGTACCAAACCAGTTCTTTGAGATAAACCTGGCACAGTGTATTTGGCAGCGGTTCTCAAGGGAGGGGAGAACAAGGGTGCGGTATAGCTTGCAGTGGGGGGTGCGAGGAGGAGCGTCAAGAGCGAACCGGCAGAAAGCATTAAAAAGAGTATCCAGTTTGGATAAAACTGACTTGTGGGTGGCACTGTAAACAATATTACAATAATCGAAGGAGGGAAGTATCATCTTCTGGATAAGCTCACGACGGACCGGATAGGGGAGGCTAGAACGGTTCTGATATAAAGCTTCGAGCTTGGGGCGGAGTTTTGTTAGTATAGAGTCAGCATGGACTGCAAAGGTGAGGTGGTGGTCAATTCTCTCATTATATTGCTGAACATAGTGGCTTGTAAACAGTACACATTACTGCAACCTAAGGATTGTAGGTTTATCACTGGCTTTAGACTCAAAATTTCAAAATATTCGGAACTCAGGCAAAGTGCTGGTTATGAAGATTGTAAAACTCTAAGAGGAGAACTTACCATTCATTACTCAAGCATTTTGTCTGAAGGTGGCATTGAAAGAAAGAAAAGAGAGATTAACCCCATTCACAAAGAGTCCCTGAAATTGACAAAGAATACTCAGCTACTTCCACAATTATGATTTCCTTTTCTTTTGACATGGACCAGGCAGTTTACATTAAATCAACCCAAACAAAGGTAGCCCTGTTTTATAAAAGTCCCAAATTCCATAGCTTTCCAGATATTTCTCCTATCACAGAGGAGAGGAGGAAGGAATTCTTATTGTATCAGGAGGACTTGCTTGAATTGGGCATAGCAGTTACAATCCCCTATCTGCCAAATATTTGATTGTCTACAGGTACACATATTTCTTTCTTTGATTCAAACCAGGTTTCTGCCTTCTTGAGGAAAAAAAAGAAAGAAAAAGAGGCTAAAGTTACTCTGGGCAGAAATGAAGATGAGGATTTGATGATCTGCCTGAGTTAGAACAGTAAAACTTTTATATGCTTGTTTTTTTCTGTTAAATGCTATATATGATGGGATTTTTAGGGAACTGAAAATTCCTAAAAAGCTAACTGATTGTGGATGAAAGTGTGGAATGACTTCTGTTAATTTAATTTCTTTGATTTATTTTCTTTCCGTTTACTAAATAATTTATCCTGTCTGTTATTGTTATGATAATTGTTATCTTTATTACATAATTGTTGCTGTGGACAACAAATTAATTGAAATAATTAACCACTGTAGTAGACACAAAAGCTGAAGCTTGTGGAACTGCATCTGTTTTTTCTTGTTTATTTAAATATATTTTTTTTGCTGTAATTACTAATGGTATCCCATCAAAACCATGTCATGCAAAAAAGGATCATGAAAACCATGTATCTGAATCACAGAAGAAGGAACAGCAAAGGATGGGGAATCACGTGATGCAACCCTTGGGATAGCAACTCCTTCACCATGCTCCCACTCTATCTTTATTTAGATGTATAAATTGCAGCCTTTTACTGCTAATCTTCCTTGACAAGGTTATCACCATCTCTCTCTGACTTACACTTCAACATCTTTGCTGGGGATTTTGGCATTTTTCTTCAGTGCTGTGGCAGTGATGGATACTGAAATGCAGCAGGCTCCTCTGGCACATACACTGCCACAAACCCTGGACAAAAGTTCAAAGTGCTCTAAGGGTCACTGCACTAGTTCCAGCAAGACTTCTACTGCTACTCTGACACAGGCCTTACTGACAGAGGAAAGGTTTCTGGCCAAATTCCTGCCTTTTAAAACAGCTCTACAAGAGATTACCTCAGAACTTAAATCTATGAGAGCAGATTTGGGAGAAGTGACTAAACAAATATCAGACATTGCTGCTCGCACATCATCCTTGGAAAACTGTTGGGGAAGACATGAGCCTGATATTGTCTCCCTCCGTCAACATCTTGCAAAAATGGAGGCTAAGCTTGAAGATTTGGAAGGCCAAAGTCTTAGAAACAACATAGTCATCTTCGGTCTTCCAGAGGAGGTGGAGGGGGCCACTCTGGTGATGTTCGCCCAGAAATTGCTAACCAAAATTGTGGGCCCTTCACCCAACAACTCAACCTATATAGCGCAGCGGGCCCATAGGTCCTTGAGACCTAAGCCACCAGTCGATGCCTTGCCCCAACCATTCTGAAGCTACTTTACTTAGATAAGCAGTTCATTCTCTCAAAGGTGCGGGACCTTAAAGAAATTTCACAGGAAGGCTTCAGAATTCATATCACTCAAGACTTGCCAGTGGCTACCAGGCAGAAGCAAGCAGTCTACCATCCCCTGGTGACCAAGTTTATCACTGCTAGAATCCATTTTAGGGTTACTTATCCTGCTAAGCTGTCAGTACTCCATCAAGATTCATGAGCCTCATTTGAAACTGCTGAACAAGCTTCCCCTGAATTGAAGAAACTGTTCCCTGACTTGTTCAGTGCTTGCTGATCCCTGTTCATGGACTATTTCAGTTGACTGAAGGATTCTATTGTTTGATTTCTTTGTGGCTTTGGTAGCAGTCTGTGCTCGGATAATTTAGGTCCTGCCATCCTCAGCTTTCTGGACTTCCCCCCCATGCCACTGAATCTTCGCAACATTGGCTATCTGTTGGTCCTCTGCAGCCTTCTGCTATTAGCCAGCTTCCACTGTATGTCCCTGAAATGTTCTGTTGGGCATCCCAGTTTAGAAACTTCTGCCGTGGGGGTCTGTATCAAAGAACAGTTTCCTTCATTTGAATGACTGGAAAGGGACAAAAGCCTGAGATGTCTTGACCATAGCGGCTGCTTTTGTCGGATGCGTGGTCCCAGTTTATGGTTCGAACAGGGTGTTTTCCTCGCAACATCTCCTTGCTGTTTGGACCTGCATATCACAGGAATGTCAAGTGAGTCTTTCTGTATTGTATGCTTTTCAACCACACCTGGAGTTATGACTGTTTTGTTCGAGGGCCCTGGTGATCAAATAAACTTTTTAAAATTGATGTTTGGTGGCTCTCCCCCTGTTTATTTGCTCCCGCTGGTCTAGGGATCCCAATATCAGCGGAGACATCCATCAGTTTGGACCCGGCAGGACCACTTCATCTGAATGATTGGAATTTTATTATTTTTCTCTGCCTGTTTTCTCCTCAACTAGCTTAGCTTCGGACTTCTGTACTAGCATTGGAGAGGGCTTTCCAGTTCTTGGACTCTGTTTTGGGTTAACCAGCCCAGCAATCCCTTCCCATTTGATGTTAGTATATCTTGCTTCCATAACAGACTTAATACATTGGTTGTGATGATGGGGCTGTTACCTGGGATGTTTTCTTTTCCCTGTTGTTATCAACTATGATGATTAATAGCTTCTAGGACTAATGTTGCTTAGTTTCTTACTTTTCTGTATTAGCTTTTATATTAGCTCTACATATTGTACAGGCTTTCTTTGCCTTTTGGCTGCTTTATTATTAATGAATAGATGGACTGGGGTGGGACGATAGGATGCTTAATGCTGCAGCATCGAGGGTTGGTTCACAAGAACTTGATTGTGGGTGGGGCACCCCTTGCCTGTTGGGGTGGGATAGTACTACCCCATGGTATTTTTGGTTTGCTTATTTTGCTCAGGTAAGGGGTCTAGGTTTTTTTTGTATTTGGGTAGGGTAGGATATAGAGAGGGGACTGGGTTAATGGCAGGTTGGGGGGTGAGGGTTGGCACTTGGGGACTAGGCTTTTACTTGTCTCAGGGGTTCCATTTATGCACTGTGTTTGTTTTGGGGTGTTCAAGGGTTGGGATGTTGTTCTTAGACTTGTTGGTTAGTGTTATTATGAGGGGGTACTACTTATGATTGTGGGAGGATGTTGGATGGGGCAGATGTCTTTTTCTCTTTACTAAGACTCTTTAAGTGTTTTTCTTGTGTTGGGGGGGGGGGTGGCTTAGGTGGAGGGAGACATTTGGTGGAGCCTGCCTGTATACTATGATCCTTTTGTGTAATATATGCTGTATTGCTGTTTGAATACTGTTAATCTTTGTACATGGCTGATTATTTGAAATATGTTTCCATGAATGTCAAAGGGGCTAGATCCCCTTCTAAACATTACCAAATCCTTAAACATTTGATGCACTTACAATGCCATATTGTCTTCTTACAAGAAACCCACCTTCTACCTTTGAACAGTTTGTTACTCCACAGACAGAAGGTGGGCCAGGTCTTTGCTTCTGGGTTCAATCACTCTAGCAGAGGGGCAGCCATTCTGATTTCTAAAGCAGTTAGGTTTCAATCTCAACAGTGCCTTCAAGACCCAAATGGTAGATATGTTTTTGTAAGGGGTGTCCTGGACAGGTCAGAAGTCGCTCTTGGCAGTATCTATGGTCCTAACTCGTCTTATCCCTCCTTTTTCATGGGGTTGGTTAATTTGCTTTCTTCTTTTCTCTCCACTACATTTATTATTGGGGGAGACTGGAATGTTGCTTTTACTCCCGATTTAGATAGGTCCAGAGGGGGCCTTACAGGGATTATCCTCCGACCAACGGTCTGTTCGAGATATGATGGCGTCTTTGGGTTTGTGTGACCCTTGGTGGATACTGCACCCACAGGATAAGGTATGCACCTTTTTCCCCCTGTCTATGGGTAATTTTCTAAAATAGATTACATTTTCATTAGTCAGCATATTTTTTGTGGGGTTTTGGATGGAGAGATTGATGACAGGGTACTTTCAGACCATTCTGTAGTCTGGTTGAGGCTTTCAGTGGTCCCTAGTCTGCAAAGAGATACAAACTGGAAGCTTAACAACCAGCTTCTTAGTGATGAATACATGGTGGAGAGAATCGTGGATCAAAATGCCTTAGTTTTCCAATATAATACTGGCACTATTGAGAAAGGAGACTTGGAGTGGTCGGCCCTCAAGTGCTTTCTTGGGAGTGAGTTTATCTGGCTCTCTGCTAAACACAAATGTCAGCGGGTGCAGCCAGCTAAAGACCTTCCCAGATGTATTGTAGATATTGAGCACGCCCTCTCTTCCTTAACTCCTGAGACTATTCTACAGGAGTTGATGGTATTGAGGGATAAGTACGCTGACATCCTTTGGGAGAAAGCAGAGTATGCCATTCTTTGGACACAATCTCAGTATATTGATGGAGAGGACAAGGCCAGCCACCTGCTGGCACTGTGTCTCCAAAACCAGGAGGCTTCTAGACTAATTTATGCTATTAGAGCATCTGATGGTACCTTGAAAACCCAGCCTAGAGATATAACCCAAGAATCTGCAACTTTTTATAAAGATCTATACAGCCTTAGCCTAAATCCGCCATCGATATCCCAGATTTCAGAATATCTAGGAGCTATTCCCCTTCCACAATTATTGGAATACCAATGGGAGCTTCTATCCCGGCCAATCTCTGAGGCTGAAATCCAATCTACTATATTAAACCTATCCCCAGACAAACCCCTGGCCCGGATGGGCTTTCAGCAAATTTTTACTAAACTTTTGCTACAGAATTTACCCCTCAACTTTATCATATCTATATTTATATTTATAACCGGTATCTTGGATCCCACAATTCTAGAAGCACTGATAATCCTCCTGCTTAAGCCTGGTAGGCCCTCCAATTTAGTTGCTAATTATAGACCCATTTCATTGATGAATTATGATATTAAGATTCTAACTAAAATCCTTGCTCAGAGGGTGGAACAGATTTGGGCTAGGCTTGTTAGTTGAGCATAGGTGGGTTTCATGTCCACCAGAACCTCGGTAGACCACCTTCAGAAACTAGCTCACATCTTCTCTGCAGCCAGGGAGTCCGTCACTCCTATGGTGTTGGTCTCCCTGGACGCAGAGAAGGCATTTGACAGGGTCATGTGGGATTTTTGGTTTTTGACACTTGAGAAATTTGGCTTCCCAGAATGCTGTCTTTGTTGGATCTGGATACTTTATTTTTCCCTGACAGCCAGGGTCTACTGCAATGGAATGTTCTCCACTGCTTTTGCTTTGGCTGCTGGTACTCGTTAGGGTTGCCCCTCTCCCCTTTTCTTTTTAATTTGTATCTGGAACCTCTACTCCTCTGGTTAAAGCCATGTCCTGATCTGCTTGGCATCACCATGGGACCCCACACTCTCCAACTATCAGTGTATGCAGATGACATTCTGTTGCATATCACCCACCATCGAACCTTGTTGCCAGTTACATTAAGGATTATAGAAGAGTTTGGTTGGCTATCCAATTATAAATTGAATCTCAGCAAAACTGAGGTCATGCCACTCACAACTGTGGTTAAAGATGACATAATCTCATTGTGTTTGACTTGGTCCCCCAGCTCTCTTAACTATCTAGGCCTGCACCTCATGAAAGATCCCGCTTTAATGTTTAAGCTTAATTTGAATGACCTGGTGGTTAAGCTTCAACAAGATCTTCAGAGGTGGCAGGCTCTCCCCCTATCTTTATGGGGAGAATCAGTATTATCAAGAGGAATGTTCAAACACCATGAAGTCTTGCTATATTAGGACCATTGCAGTCATTCCCCCAGTCTTGAACTGCCCCGGAGAGGAAACAGTTAACTCCAGAGTGATCTGGAGTTCCACAGCGCGAGGGCGCTGTTCAAAGCTCTATCTGGCCAGTTTCAAATGAAACTGCCAGATTCTTTACTCCGCTTCACTGAACAGTCGCTCCGGATATCAGCTCCTTCAGCTCGGTTCATTTCGCGGTTCAAGCGAGTATTTTCGGTTCATTGAACCGGCAATAAGTATTTATTTTACCGCATTTCGATTAAAAAAGCTCTATCTGGTAACCGTAAGTACAGAAATTAAGTCTGTGTGGAAAGTCATTATCGGTTCGGTTTTGAACCGATCGGTTGGTTGAAATACATGTTTTAAACTGTTTAGTTGGCTTTTAGAGTGCGGTTCCCGGTTCTTATCGGTTCTAAAAAAACCTAACTTTATTGGGGTTTTTTCAAATACCCGTGACACGGTTAGGAACCGATAAGGGGTCTTGCCTGGCACTGCCATCAAAAGGGCAAGTTTTTGGTTAGGCTGGCATTATGTCTGAGAAACCCAAAAGAAAAACCGGGCCCACTGGGTTTCAACACTGTGATGTCTGTGGGGAAGCCTTTGCCAAGGCTGACCCACACACCACTTGTGTTTATTGTCTGGGGGCTGACCACCTCCTGTCAGACTGCCAGGTGTGTAAAAATTTCCCTGCAGCCACCCTGGAAAAGAGATTGGGCCGGCTCAGGGAACGAGAGGCCAAAAAGTCCGCTGACCCGGATGGCCTGCCCGGTCCAGTACCCACTAGACCAGAGGGAGTGCCCTCTGACCAGGGCGAGACTTCCTCGGCCAAAAGGAAGGCTGGTTCAGAGGAACCAGTCCCAGCAAAAAAGACAAAGAAATCAGCAGGTCTGGAGTACAAAATTGTCTCTCCAACTGCTGCAGAGATAGCTAAAGCCATTCAGATTGTCCAGTCTTTGTCTCAGGCTGTCGAGCCCCCTGCATCTGGGAAAAGGGTGGCTCGTTCAGTCTCAGTGGTTCAGGATTATGATGTTGAGGATTTTTATGAACCACATGAGGGGGAGGAGGATTTTGATCAGTATGTTTGTGATTGGGAAGGTCTGGACGTGCCCATTGAACCGACATCTCTCCAGATAGACCTTTAGAATTCCCCTATGCTGTCTGAGTCCCCTTCTCTGTTTATGTTTTACAAAGGTGGCAGAAACCCTCCAGCTTCCCTTAGAAGAGGCTGTGGATGAGCAAGAGGAGCCTGATTATGTGGAAATGATGGATATTCCAGAGACTAGAGGTTGTCTATTCCTTTGCATAAGTCATTTAGGAAGCAAACAACAAAGATTTTAAAAATCCTCATTCTGTCCCTCCTGTAGATAAAAAATGGACAGAAGGTATACTTTTTCAGGCTCGGATACAGACTTCCTCACTGAGCAGTGTAGTCATGTAGGTGTGGTACAAGCTGCAGCCTGTGACAGTTAATATTCCCTGGCCTCACATCCTCCTGACAAGGATTTCAGGAAGATTGATGCCATGGCGAAAAAGCATATATGGCAGCTTCTTTGGGACTCAGGCAGGCTAATTATATGGCTTATGTTGCTAGATATCAGAAATCTAGATGGGACACTATATTGCAGTTAGCTAGCAGGCCCAGGGCCAGCTGGCTAGTGAGTTGGAACAAGTGGCTGCTGATGGCATTGAAGCCTTCTAAAGTTCAATTTCATACTGCTGTTGATGTTAATGATGTTTCCTCTAGGGTCATGGCCACTTCTGTAGCTTTCCGTAGGTTGGCATGGCTCAGATGCACTAATCTGTCCCAAGATACTCAGTCAAAGGCTATGGATTTTCCTGTATCGGAAATTCTCTGTTTGGTGATCAAACAGAAAATTATATGAAAAGATGGATGAATATAGAACTACCTCACAAAAGTGCCTAAGCTAAGGAAAGGCATGCCACTCCACAAGGCATGCCCCAGGGCAGGGGTAGGCCTTTCTACAGGCCTTTTACCAAGCTCAAGCCTCCTCTGCTTTTTCACAGAGGGTTTTTTTCAGAGGCAGAGGTAGACGGGCACAGGAGACAGTCGCCTCCCTCAGCCTAAAGCTCCTGCCAAGCAGGCACCCTGATGGGGTGCCCAGGGCCGATTCTCTGTACCAGTGGGGGCAGGTTGGTTTATTTCAGCCAGAACTGGCTGTCCTTATCTCGACAGGTGGGTTCTGGAAGTAAGTCAAGGCCTGGTTCTCAGCTTCAAACAGTTTCCAAAGATGAGAGCCAGGCAATTTCCACCGCAAACTCTTCAGAAGCCCTTGCTTTGGAAGCAGAAGTTTCTTCCTCCTGAATTGCAAAGCAGTGGAGGGGTTCCCCTGCCATCAGGGCAAGGACTGTACTCAAGATATTTTCTACCCCAAAAAGACAGGAGAATGGCGGCCCATCTTAGACTTAAGGTACTGAACAGGCATCTATTAAAGCCAAAGTTCAAAATGTTAACTCTAGCAATGATTTTGCCTCCCTGAGGCCAGGGACTGTTAGCTTCCCTGGACCTCAGGGACGCCTATTTTCATGTCATGATCAGGCCTTCTCACCGAAAGTACCTCAGGTTCGACTGCTCTCGGGCCACTACCAGTTCAGAGCAATGCCCTTTGGCTCAACCTCGGCGCCAAGGGTATTCACAAATGTCTAGCTGTGGTAGTGGCTCATTTAAGAAGACAAGGATTGCTGTGTTTCCTACCTGGACGACTGGCTACTAGTGGGTCAGTCTCCAGACCAGGTAAAATCTCACTTGCAGGTCACCCAGCAGCTTCTCACTTCCCTGGGGTTCCTGCTGAACTTACTAAAGTCAGTTCTGGAACCTGTTCAGGTTCTAACTTTCATAGGTGCAGAGCTGAACACAAAGTTAGCCAGGGCATTTCTCCCTCGGAAAGAGCGGACAGGCTCATTGCCCTGGCATCCTCCTTTACCCTCGCGGGTCTCTCGACCAGCAAGGCATTTTCTGAACTCCTAGGGCACATGGCTGCTTCCACAGCTGTCGTGCAGGGAGCAAGATTTCAGATGAGGGACATTCAGTTCCACTTGAGGTCCTATTGGTCCCAAAGGAGGGACCCCTTACCAAATTAGTTCCGGTGACCAAAACCCTGATCCTGGCCCTTCAGTGGTGGCAGGATCAAGGCAATCTGTCTCAAGGGGTTCCTTTCACCCGTTTCACACTCCCTCACCCTCACCATGGATGCCTCCCTGTTAGGGTGGGGCTCACTGGGCGACCTTTCCACTCAAGGAGTGTGGTCCCCCAGAATCTCTGCTCCACATCAATCTTTTGGAACTCAGAGCTGTTCTTTTAGCTCTTCAGGCTTTTCAGCTGTTGTCCAGAACAAAGTAGTTCAAATCAGGACAGACAACACCACAACAATGTGGTACATCAACAAGAGGGGCACTCGGTCATCAGCCTTGTGCACCGAGCAATGAAGTTGTGGTCTCTGGCTTACTCCCAAACACCTCCCTGATCGCAATTCACCTTCCAGGAAAGGACAATGTCCTGGCGGATGCTCTCAGCAGGATTTCCCAGGGCCATCACGAATGGTCTCTGAATCCTCAGGTATTGGGGTCGGTCTTTGCCAGATGGGGTACCCCTCAGATAGATCTCTTCAGCCCCAGACAACCATCAACTTCCTCTATTTTGTTGCAGGCCTCCAGTGCTGGGCTCAGTCCCCTGGACGCCTTCCTGCTGGATTGGAAGGGAAATTCCTATATGCTTTTCCCCTTCCTCTCCTCTTCAGGGTATTGGTGAAAATCAGAACTCAGCCCTGCAAAGTGGTTCTGATCGCCCAGACTGGGCCAGACAGCCCTGGTATCCTCTTCTCCTGTCCCTGACAATCCACCCCCCCCTAACCTTGCCCAGGACCCACGACTTGCTGACCTGTGCACAGGGGAGAGTGTGGTACCCGGACCTCAAATCCCTCCACCTCAAGGCTTGGTTCTTGAGGAATTAGAATTTGCTGATTTACACCTTTCTCAAGGGGTCATGGATATTTTAAAGGCTTCTAGGAAGCCTTCCACCAGGGCTACTTACAATTCTAAGTGGAAGAGGTTTTCCTTCTGGTGTTCGGAGAAACAAATTGTGCCGAATCTGCTGACCTGGCCACTTTACTGGACTATTTGGCCCATCTAAATTCCCTAGGCCTTAGACCAGCTACCTTGAAGGTTCATATGGCAGCTGTTTCTGCCTTTTTTCGCAGGGGAAGCCTGTTCTCTTTCCTCTCACCCTGTGTTTTCTAAGTTTTTAAGGGGTTACTTCATACTAACCCTCCTTTCGGAACCAGCCCCTGCCTGGGACCTGAATGTTTGCATTGCTCAGTTAATGCAACCTCCCTTTGAGCCCTTTCTTCTGCAGATCTCAAGTATTTAACTTGGAAAACTGTTTTTCTAGTGGCTATCACTTCTGCCAGACGATAAGTGAATTGCAAGCTCTTTCGTGGAAAAGGATTTTATTTCTTTTCATTAGGATAAGGTAGTCCTCAGGACTAACAGAAAGTTTTTACCCAAAGTGGTTTCAGATTTTCATCTGAACCAGTCCATTTCTCTCCCAGTGTTTTTCACTGAGCATTCTTCCTCGGGTGAGAGGAAACTACACAGCCTGGACGTTAAAAGAGCCCTAAGCTACTATGTGGAACGTACCAAGGGTCACAGGTTCGAATCCCTCCAACTCTTCCTTACCTATGGAGAGGTTGGCAAAGGGAGACCTGCCACTAAGAGGACAATTGCAAGGTGGATTGTCTCTTGTATCCAGTTCTGTTACCAAAAACTAGGTAAGGAGCCCCCCTCAGGACTGAGGGCCCACTCCACCAGGGGTACAGCTGCATCTCTAGCGGCTGCTAGAGATATTCCCATTTTGGAAATTTGTCAAGCTGCTACCTGGAAAACAGTTCACACCTTTACCAGCATTATTCCCTGGACGCCCAGTCCAGGAGAGATGCCTGCTTTTGGCACAGCTGTTCTTCAGAGCCTATTTCCTAAGTAGGTTCTGACCTCCTCCATGGAGGTACTGCTGTGTATCTGTAATTGTCCTAATATAGCAAGACTTCATGGTGTTTGAAGAAAAATTACTCACCTTAGTAATTGCTTTTCTTCTCATGGAGTCTTGCTATATTAGGACAACCTCCTCCTACCCTCTCAGAACTCCTACTTGGGTATGGGTTGGCAAATTAGTGCAAGCACTGTGTCATGCCATTTTAGTCTCTAGTTGGGTTAGGGAACTAGGTATTTTTTTTGTTATGTGAGAGGTCCCTCTAGACTTGAGTTTTTGGGAGAGGGTCCTATTAGTGCTTGTAAGGAGTGTTCCTAACAATAAATATTGTTGTTGTTATTCTGTGATTGTTCTTATTCTTCTAATGATAGGTAGCCAATGGCTAGTGTAGAGCTTTTCCACACAGACTTGCTATGTTAGTTTAGCTCAGAAGAACCTGGCAGTTTCATTTGAAACTGGCCAGATAGAGCTTTGAACAGCGCCCTCGCGCTGTGGAACTCCAGATCACTCTGGAGTTAACTGTTTCCTCTCCGGGGCAGTTCAAGACTGGGGGAATGACTGCAATGGTCCTAATATAGCAAGACTCCATAAGAAGAAAAGCAATTACTAAGGTGAGTAATTTTTTCTTCTACCCCATATCTTTTACCCTATTAACATGTTAAACTTTTGGCTTCCTTTGCCCTGATTTCAGCGAGTCCATAGTATGATTTCTGAATTTATTTGGGCCAAGAGAGCCCCAAGGTGTGCTTACAAGAAGATTGCCACCCCTAAAAATATGAGTGGCTTTAAGTTACCTCACTTCCTTATTTATTATTTTGCTAGCTACCTTAATAAAATGTTCAGATGGCTCTCCCCCCACCTTGATGGCTCTACTTCATCCTACTTACCTATCTGGTTAGATTTAGAATTAGACACCCTCAATAGTACTGGCCTATCTGTGTCCTCTTTGTTTTTTATCCACTGGAAATCCCTGCCTCTGAGTATGCATAATACAGTCATGGGTACCTCACTTCGAGTCTATTTCCAACTCTGGTCCTTGTTGAAACAGCCTATTTCCAAGGACATCTCCCAGCTTCTTCTCCGCAACTGTAATCTACAGATTGGAGGGTATATTATTACCACTGATTGGCTCCCCCAGCTGAGTGATCTCCAGGTCTGTGATGTGCTCTCGGATGACACTTTATTATCCATGGTTGCTATGATTGACTGCCTTTGGTTAGGAAATCATCATGCCTTCAAAGATTACCGGCTTAGGCATGCTTTGCTTCAATGGTTTGGTCCGTGCGATTGGACCATTGATTTCTCAGAGCTTCTGCTTAATATTAAACAGCTGGTATCACAACCCCATGCAGTCTCTACCTTGTGCTCCCTGCTTCTAGCTGAAGGTTTTTCTGGATTTGGATGGGTTGTCTTCTTACTGGGGCACCTTGTATCTCTTATTCCCTTCACAATAGCAATCAGTCTGGTCTGATCTCCATCATTATGTCTCTCAGGACAGACTGAGATGCACTCAATTTAATATTCTCAATAATCTTTATTTAACTCCTGAAAAGTTGGCTAAAATGGGTAGGTTACCCTTCCCTGTGTGTACCCGGTGTGGACAGGATGAGGGTTCTACCTTACAGATTTTCTGGCATTATCCTAAGGTTGCCACTCTTTTGGCACCTCATTGAGGCCAAAGTGGACCCAGTCTTGGGGCGACAAGGGTTATTTAGACCTGAGACTTGTATTCTAGGGGATTACAGCTCAATATCAGTTAAGGAATTCAAATACTACATGGCCTTAATCTCACTCTCCATGAAGAAAGTGGCTCGAGCAAGTCTCTGTTTCATATCAGGAATGGCTTGAAGAACTGGTATTCAATTTAAGAGTGGAATGCATGATTGCTAGTCTAAGGCACAGACTACTTCTTATGATAAGAAATGGGGCAAACTTTACACTCTTCATACTGTATAGAGTCGACTGGTTTCAGGGTGGATATTACTATTGAATATTGTATTAGTCACTGGCTCCAATGTGGTTATCCTCTGAAAGGTTATCCCAGTTTTCTGTGTTTTTATGTCTGTTTTTTTATGGTGGTTCCACCAGGAAGGGGAGTATGGGCCTGGGTGGGGGGTATTGATCCATTCTGTTTGTTTTCTTCAGTGTGTTGTTCTGTTTTATTGAAACTTGATTAAAGCTTACTTAATTAAAATAAAAAAAGGAACAGCAAAGGTTACAAAATAGCAAGTGCATGTGATAGCAAAATAGTGAGTTGATTTAGCTGTATGCCATCAAAATAATGTAACATAAAAGTACCGAAGAAAAAAGTAAAAAAAGGTAGTGAGCTGTAGTAAATAGCAGAGTTTCTTTACCTAGATGTGGAATTTTGCTATATTGTTTCCTTGATGTGGTTTTTGTTTTTCTCTATTTTGTGTGGATGTGGTTTTTCCTTTTGGGTTATTGATGGTGCTGTTACTGACCTCTGTCTTTGTTTTTGTGGTCTTGATGTGGAATTATTACTAATTAGTATGACTCTCTCCATAATTGTGGATGTAACTATTATTTTTCTTATTTCTTAGTCAATTGTATTTTAGTCTGTATTGCCTCATTTTATTTAAAAGTAAATTTTCTTTTGTAATTTCTTGTATAAAGACACTATGAAAATTGATAAATGAAAAGTTTTTTTTAAATCCTTTGTTAAAAGTTAGAAATAGACACTTGTTTAATTTTAATTTTCAAGACTGTGTCATTTTGACATTGCAATATTTTTTGTGTGAGTAGTTTGCACTGCTCTATATAGCACATGATATATTAAGTAGTACAAGTCTTTTTCCATATAGGAAAACCATATGTATATTTGCCCATAATGCATACTATTTTCTGGTTACCAAAGAATAAAATAAATTTCCATATTACATATCAATTTATAAATTGTAACATCACCAACATACCAATTAATCAATTATGACATCACCAGCAAACAGCTTTTTTTAATTTTTTATTTTTTACTTTACTCTCAAAACTAAGCTTCCATAAATAAGGGGTTTTCAACAGTCTGAGTCCCCCCACACCAGCACTTTTTAAAACCAACAGATTTTCATAACAAACGAGCTTTGCCACCATTTGAGTCTCCTCCTCCAGAAGTGCACTGTAAAAGCATTTAATAAAAACAGCATTGCAAACAGTTTGGTTTCAGTTAACAACAAGCATATTTTGCCAGCAGCAGACTTTACTAAAACGGCTTTGTAAACAATTTGGGTTTACTTAATAACAAGCACATTTTTCAACCAACAATTTAAAAAAATGCTTTTGCAAATGGTTTGGGTTCACTTAACAACTAGCACAATTTACAAACAACAAACTTTGCTATGAATGGTTTTACAAACAGTTTGGGTTAACTTAAAGGGGAGTGCCCAGCTTCCCAGAAGAAAAGTAATGGAACCTATACTGTAGGTCCCGATTTACAAATTCACCAAAAAGTACAATTTTTAAGCTGCTCACTGGACCACAATATTTTTTTTATCTGGTTGACCCTATGACTCCTCACTTGCCATTTTTGGGAGCTGTTTCTCCCAGAGTCACCTGTGGCAGACCTCTGATGATGCACCTGATGGGCTAAGTCATGGTGGACACCTATAAGCCTTAATGCATATAGTTTTAACTGCTTATTCAGTGTATAATCACACTTACAGCACCAGTACAGATAAGTCGAGGAAAGCACTTTCCATGAGTGATCAGTACTGATGCTATAGGTGCAGTAATGCACTGAATAAGTAGTTAACACTATATGCATTAAGGCATATAGGTGTCCCCTGCAACTTATTCATCAGGGCATCATCCTAGGGCTCGCCGCAGGGACTTTGGGAGAAGTAGCTCCTAGAAATGGCAGGTGGGGAGTTGCAGAATCAACCAGATAAAACAAATATTGCAGGCCAGTGAGTAGCTTAAAAATGACACGTTCTGGCAAATTTGTAAATCGGGACCTGAAAGTCCTATTACTTTTGTTCTGGGATGCTGGGTATTCCCCTTTAACAACAAGCTGATTTTAGAAGCAACAGACTTTCTCATAGATGGCATTTCAAACAGTTTGGGTTTACTTAACAGCAAACAAGCAAGACTTTCCTAAAACAGCTTTATAAACCATTTGGGGTTATTTACCAACAAGCACATTATACATGCATTATTCTAAAATTAAAGAAAACATTAAAATGCAGCTTTCAAAAAATATTATTTCAGCATAGGAAACAAGCAGCATGAACTTACATTGCAACTGTTGGGGTTTTCAAACACAGTTTCCAGTGCTGAGGAAGGGAGCACTCATTCATAAAGCACCATAGCATTAGAAGGACTAGAATGACCATAACAGGTCTGTCCCTATTTTTGTTTTGTGGATGTTGTTAGGGCAGCAGTAGTTGTCCATGTGAAAAGCAGTCATATGACATTGTATCAGCTACAATGTTAGAATATAGCCATCCTTGGCCCTTGCAATTCTATGAACAGCACAGAAGGTTATGGTAGCCGAGTTCATCTGGCTCACAATAACATGATCTGTAAGTCAGATGACTAACTGAAGCTGCCTCCATCACAATAAGTGTAATAAATAAAATGATCACTTTGGTGTTCACAAGGTTGTTAATTTAACTACTCAAATGTTTTCCACATCTTTTAAAAAAAGTTAAAATAAAACAATTTTTCAACTAACCAAATGCACTACATAAAACAAATGCTAGACCAAGTGCTGTGCAGTCATCAAACAATGCCATCTCAGGAGGGTAAAAAGATAATAAATCCACTTACAGGTTTATGATCTCATAAGTCCCTCTTGATGACATTATTTACTTGTATACTACACCTTGGCTATGCAATAGCCTGACTCATTGTATGCCATTTGTCTTCATGCGTGAAGGGGTTGGATCATAAGTCATGAACGTTGAAGTAATGGAGATCCTGCTCCATCACAAATGAAGATAAATGGCATATACTGAGTCCTGCCATTGTGTGTCATGTTGATACCACACATTTTCAAAAGTAAACCTTTCAAATCAGCTCTTTTTTCCCATAAATTTGGTGGATTATTATAGTGCATTACAATGCATTATGACTGACAGCAAATTGCACTGCAGTAATTTAATAAAATCATTTGTGATGTACACACTTCTGGTCAACAATAATTAGCAATATGATAAAAAAGATATAAAAAAAAAGAATTATGGACTTTTAGTCCCATGGGGCTTAAAGACCTTAGCACTGGAATATTACTTTTGTACCCGTGTTACAGAAATGAATATAAACTCCAGTATGCTACTCTAATGGTACAACTAACCATGTATAGTACTGTAGCATGGTGATCTCTGATTTTTAACAAGTATTGTCTAAAATATTAGTTGTTTCTAAACTCCTTCATATATGTTGAAGTAACTTACAGTTTGAAAGGTAAACATCCATATGTAATGTCTGCCTGCCTGTCTGTCTTTATATATGTGTGCTTACCTAAATAGTCTTAATGTCTATGATGCAGTCCTTGAAAAGACTCTTGTCTAAAAGTTCTAGTTCTTTTTAAAAGCAGCCATATAAAACATTTTTGTGAAATTATTATTGTAGTTCATGTTCTCCTACTGTATGTAACCTTTGAGTTTACAAAGTCCTAACATATATTTTATTTATTTTATTTTACAAGTCAGATTTACGACCTTTGAGTCAGAGACTCGTTTACAAAGGTACCTCATTGCAGGGAGGGCAGAAAATAGTAAATTGTGTGAGATACAACAGAAGACAACATTACAGGTGCAAGAGTTGAGCATGTAAAACACTTAGTTACATATTATCATATATTACAGGTTACAGTCAATGATGTACTAAATCCATAGGAGATACAGAGGGGTACCTCCTTACATGAACCTAGAGGGGGAAGGTATAGTAGGGGGGGAGACGGATAGGCTGTCCAGGGTACACTGTCAAGTCAGGTGGGGCCATGCAGGAAGGTCCCGCTGGGGGGAAAAAAAAGGGGCAGGGTTAGTTACATCTACAGCAGCGGATATTAAGGAGATGGTTCCTAAAGGCGGTTTTGAAGGGACAAATTTTGGCAGTGCTGGAGATGCAGATTGGGAGGGAGTTGAACCAGGCGGGGGCTCGGCAGCAGAACGACCTCTGGGCAAGGGAGGTCTTGGTTCTGGGCATCAGGAAGGTGGCTTTAACAGAGTTACATGTGGCGACAGATGGGGACGCACACTGTAGGGAGGCAGAGACACGGGGGGGGGGAGTCCGAGCCGAGATTTCTTACCGAGTAAGCAGGTCTGGCAGTGCAGACACTCCTTGAAGTTGAGCAAATTGGCGCAGGTGTAGAGCTGATAGGTGTGAGTGTGACTGGGGGCTCCGGTCAAGAGCCTGCAGGCCTTATTAAAGGAGAGTTGGATTTTAGAGAGGGTGGTGTTGTCAGCCGCCGCATAGATGGGCAGGCCATAGTCCACTAGGGACAGGACAGAGGAGGTGATGGCTAGGTGGAGGGAAACTTGGGGTAGGCAATCCCTATGGCGGTAGAGTAAGCCAATCCAAGAGTTTATGATGTAGGAGAGGGCGTTGATGTGGATGTGGAAGTTGAGGGCAGTATCGAAGGTGATGCCTAGGTACTTGTAAGTGGACACTTGCTTTAAAGGGTGGAGAGTGCTAGGAATAATCAGGAGGGGGCATTTTTAGCTTTATTTTGGTGGTGAGAGAAAAGCATTGACTTGGCCTTCTTGAGGTTTATGACTAATCTGTGATCAAGAAACCACCTTTCAGTGTGATTGTAAGCATGCTGGAGGGATGATTGGAGGGTGGTGGGATTGGGTGTGAGGCAAAGAGAATTGCATCGTCAGCATAGAGGAGCATTTTGCCAAAGCAGGAGCTGGGGAGAGTGTTGAGGTAGAGGCTGAAAAGTAGTAACTATATGTGTGAAAGACTGTAAGATGCTCGTGCACTCTGACCTGGATATTCAAGAGGGTTGCGCATGGTGCAACAGGGTTGTGACATGGCAACCCCCTGATGTGCCCCAGGATGATATTGAGAGGGGCAGGTTTGCGATGTGCAACACCTGATGCACCGGGGCACAACAGTAATGTATGCAGCGCAAGTGTGGGGGGCATGCCCGTGCATATGCGGCACATCCTGATATTCAGCCTGCATTCATTCATTCACATATCAGGCCTGTGTAGTACAGTATGGTCTGCATACCCATTGGTCCACGAGGTGGACCAATATGCATACAGAGAGTACTGTACGCTGTTATTCGGAGGGCAGCGGGTAGCATGCGGATGGGGTGCTGCCGCCCACCGATGACGGGGATGCTGGGTGGTGGGAACTTAGTGGGAGGCTGCGGAGGGGGGGTACCACTGGACCACCAGGGTCCCTTGTGCTATTGCCGCCCATGATCGGGTGTTGGGGGGTTTCCACTGGACCACCAGGGACATGCATTGCAGGTATACCCACGATCAGGCAATGGGGGGGTATTCACAGGTCCACCTGGGACTGTCATATAGCTTATACCCGCTATCAGGTGAAGGGTATTCACAGGTCCACCTGCAATCTTCATATAACTTATGCCTGCAATCAGGCGGGTTTTTTTCACAGGTCCACCTGAGACCTTCATATAACTTATGCCCACGATTGGGCAGGAGGGTATTCACAGGTCTGCCTGGGACCTTCATAGGACGTATGCCCACAATCGGGACAAACAGGTGCAGGGACCACCTTGGATCTGCAGGGTGGAGGTCCCGACGGCTGCAGCCTGGCAGGGCGCCAAGTGCAAGTTGCCGGGGATTGGTGCCAAATGGTGCCATAATGACATGCTAATTGCCCCATTTGTGCCTTGCATGCATAATGGCCTCATTTACATGCCCAGTGCTGAATATTGTGGTTGATGCACCCAGCGCAACCGCACTTGTGAAGGCACATCCCCCTGCTCCCCTCTGCCACTTGGCTGGCGCAGTGCATGCGCCCTCAGTGCCATATTCAACGGTGCTGAGCCATGGCGCAGCACCGTTGAATATCGGCTGGTCCATGCCCTGGTGCAACCCAGTTGCACTGTGCCCAGGCTTGTGCCCCTGCCTGGTGCAGTCTGAATGTCCAGCCCAGTGTATGTTTCACTGAAACAAATTGCTTTTAAGTTATCAATAATCAGGAAACCATTTGTTTATAGTGTGTTCTTGAAGCAAGAATGTCATATCCAGATGTATTTATAATTATATACCATGATCCTGTGCAAATGCTGTTTTACTTGTATGGATTTATGTAGTCAGAGAGTAACCATTCCACTGTACCATGTGCATGCACTAAAATGAGATCTGGCCAGAGTACGTAGTAGTAAATATTGTTTTAATGGGATATTGATGTTTTTATAGTAGGTTATAGTAGGTTGCTCAACATTTGGCAGTATATATTGTCTATATGCTGGGAAATTAACAATTTTATGACAGGCTGCTCTGTATTTAGCTTTTTATATGTACTGTCTATTCTCATGTTATACAATAAGCAGTATGTCAGGACTATGACATGCTGATAAGGCATGAGCTTTAGATAGGTTTCACTAGAAATGTAGACAATACAAAGCTTCTGCCATTTCTGTATAATCAAATTATTGTGGGGGACTTTTTTTTAATTCTGCTTTTTGGCTCCCCACCCTGCTGAGCATCTTACCTGTGCCTCTTTCTACATTATGGTATTCAGAGTGCTGGCATTATGGCACCGAGCAATCAGGGCACCAAATGCCAGATTTGTTGCTCCTCACTGAGGTTCACCACCCCAAGTTAGAATCCTGAAGTAGTGGGAGGGTGTGGGGGGCAACATTGCCAATTGGCACCCTAATTGCCTGGTGCCAGAATGCTGACACATTCTAAGGGTGGAACCCCTTTCTCAGGTCTTGCTCAGTTCTGTCAGTGATCCTTCAACCCTGTCACCCCAGGCAGTGAGGATCTATATGGAGCAGAGCCCAAGGGTACCAATGACAGTCATATAGGTGACTTAGTGCACATACTTTTTCCCCCATTTTTCCCTCCCTCCACACCATGACATAAGTGGTGTCTACATGGGCCTCAGTGCCATATCATCCTACCCTGAGAGTAAGCTCCCTGGCCCAGCTGCAGGGGGTCACTGTGGCACTGGAATGCACCACCAACCCTCCCTGACTAAAGAGCACTGCTGAGTCACAGCTGCCTCTGCCAGGCCCATCCTCAAAGCAGTGACCTGAGTTTGGTTCTGAACTCAGGCTGCCTACATGGCAGTGCGACATGCTGCCACTGGGCCATTGGGATGACCAAAGGTACTTTCTATTGTTATTTTTTCCTCTTTTTTCCACTGTGGTTCCCTCTGCCCCCTCATACCCTGATGATCTGGGTGAGCATGGCTGCATTTTTCTTTCTGCCAGTATGCTGCCTGCAACGCCAACACTAAATTGACATCTTGGTCAGCCAGCAGGGACTGTGTGTATTTTGTTTGGCTCCTTCCCCCAGTGTCAAGAACCTCACCTCTATGACACCCTCGGTGCCCCAACTGGCCTCAGAGTGGGATTCGGGGGCTTGCACACAAACTGCAGACTCCCAGATAGCAGTGCAGTTTGCTGCAACTGTGCCACTTGACTGGGTGGAAAACTTTTTAAAGGTCTGAAGAGGTTGTAGCTAGCATTATAAGGGCTGCTGTGAAAATGTGTGTGCCCTGCCTTCAGTATACTGACTAGTTGAACATGAACCCTTACTTGTGCCACCACTTCAGCACTTCCTACAGGTTCAGTAGAAGAAAACAAAAATACTGCCATTCTGTGCAAAAAAAAAATCAGTTTTATCTGTAGAATAACAGATCCCAGTTATGCTCATATTAAGAGCTTTCTAGCTCCCAAACTCTAGAACCAGGTTCCCTGAAATTAAACATAAGTTTTCAAACTCATGCTTTGTGGTACTGAAAGAATTATCACTGTCTGGTACATGGCTTAACTCCAACTGGCCAAGGTGCTCAGAACACACTGCTTGTATCTCAGCACAATGACACTGGACAAATATCTGTTACTTGTCCTGCTCTCCTTACATTCTCCCAAACTATCCATCCACCTCATGTTCAAACCTCACCTAACATGTGTGCCCTGGCATTGTTATCACAGACCACTTCAGCTGGGAAAAAATCAGCAACACCATTTTTAAAATCTCCTCATACCCAACCAACACAGCTCAAATGACCCTTAGGGTCCATGTTTTTTTTTTTTAATTTGGATAAACATCCATGCCCCATCTGCTCTCTTTGTCCTGGCTTCTTACTTTCCTTTATGACTACTGCTTGGGTTGCTGCTTCACTTCCCAGTCTCATGTAGCCCTTTAAACTGCCTCGCCTGCACTATATTTGCTGCCAGGTCCTCAGTCAAAAGTGAAGCTGGTTGTGGTAATTAATTAAAGGCCACAACCGTGCTTGCAACACTGACCCCAACCATGGCTGTTGATTAAAGGACCTGCCGGGCTCGCATCTCAGAGCTGCACTTGCATTTCAAAAGCTGACATACAGCATTACCACCACCTACTGGATAAGTACCCACAATGCACTGACTAATTGCTAAAGGAAAAACAGTTTTTTTAAACCATTACCTCGTGGAGCACATACAGTATATGAGTTGAAACGTTCTATGCCCAACCTTATTCAAAATAGCTGCCATAAATAATTAAAAAATAGTTTCTGTACTAATACCTATGGCTCCATTTCATATTCTCAATAAGGCACACTAGGGTGTGTGTTGTGGTGGGCTGACTGCTATTCTCAGCTGGTGGAAGCACTCGATATTCGGCCTTCTGCTTCAATGCACCCCCGAGATGTGCTGTTATCCCAGCACAATGCAAACCCTGTCATGCCTGATTGCTTAATTATGTATTTTTGGGGCAGGATAGCCCAATTTTTCTCAGTGTTCCCTCAACAGTTCCTGCATATTTTAGTATTTACTGAAGATCGCTGATTGACAGTCTTGTCAACTATAAAGGATGCAGTCATATATTCCATGGGTTAAACACACTAGTTGTTCTTCCCTAATTATAGCCGACTTCTTTCCATAAAATCTTTTTTCTTGCTTTAAAAGCTGCAATCTGCAAATATTCACTTGTTTAACAAGCTACAAAAAAGCCTTTCATTCAGTGTTCCGTCTAATGACTCAACTAGCAGTGAGTGAAAAAGCACTCATACGGTATTCATTATCCAGTTGAGAGGCAGTATAGCCTAGTGGTTATAGCATAGAGCTGTGACTCTAGAGACCCAGGCATGAATCCCACAACCATCACTTACTTTATGTGTGACCTTGAACAAGTCACTTAACTTGTGCTTGATTCTTTCTCCTCCTTTTCACCTAATCCCTTAATCTTTCATTAATCTCTCTTTGTGTATGCTTGTGTAGTTGTCAGCTATTCATGGACTGTAAAGGGCTTTAGGATAAAGTGTGTATGAAAGGTGCCTTTCATTTAATTTCCTATCCTATCCTATCCTGTCCTGTCCTGTCCTGTCCTATCCGTTCTGTGGTATAAAGTCCTCTAGGATGCTTGAATCTTCTCCCTCCAAGCCATCCTTTGACACTCTGGGTTGGAAACACAAAGCTGAGTCACCAATATCACAGTCAATGTGTGTGGTGCCAGAGGACTTGGAAAGAGTCCAGTGTGTTCCCCATATTCTAAAAGGGGTCAAGGTTGAACTTGGGTGACTACAGGGTGGCCAGTCTGCCATCAGTGCTCACAAGGTCCTGCAGGTCATTATTATGTACAGCAAAATGGTGTGCTTTGTCAAGGCCAAGGTTCTGGCCCCTTCCCAGCATGACTGTGAGAGACAGATCATGCCAAATCAACCCAATCACCTTCTTCAAGGGGGTTAATAGGGAGGTAAACAGGGGCAGAGCCATGTGGTCATGCTCTAGCTGGACTTTGGCAAGGTCTTTGATACTGTGGTACAGCACATGACAAGCATCTGGGCAAAGTAAGCCGGTGTGGTATACACAATGCAAACACAGAAACATAGATTAACAAGGATAGAAAAAAGACACTTAAGTATATTGAGTCTACCTTGGCACCCTGCTCTCTTCCCACAGCCTCCCTCTTGTTCCTAATAACTCCTTTGAAATTATTACATGTACATTGAACCCTGATTTGATCCCAGAATTTATCACATTACTGGGTAGACTGCTCCACCTATTGACTGCCCACTGTTTGAAAAAACAGTTTCTGATACATTTTTTGAATTTCCCACCTCCCATCTTGAGGTTGTGCCCTCTTGATGGCTGTACTGCTGCTCAGCTTGAACAACTCTCTGGAGTCCACCCTTTTGTATCCCTGTATATATTTGTATGTTTCTGTCATGATCCCCTTTCTGTTCTGTACTCTAGAAAATACATACGATGAGGAGAGACTGAATTACTTTGTCCAGTTGTTGTGCCTACCCTGCTACCCCTGGATAATTTTGGTAGCCCTCCACTGGATAATCTCTAACCCTGCCCCATCCTTTTTTGGATGCAGGCTCCAAAATGATATGTAGTACAACTGTATCACCTTCCTCCTGCAACTTGTAAAACACCTACTGCTGCAAGCTAACATCCTGTTTGCCTTCTCTTATGCCATATTGCATTGGGTAGAGGATTTCAAATTATTGTTAATAATCATCCCAGGTCCCTTTCTTTCCTTGAGTGCTCCACAATATTCTGTGTGCAGTTTTTTGTTACCAATGTGCATCACTTTACATTTTTTTGGCACTGAACTTTAATTACCATGTTCTGGATCATTGCTCTCTACATCCCTTTTCATGTTGCCAATTCCCTCTTCTCTATCTATCCTCCCATGGAATTTTGTGTAATCTGTGAACAGACTCACATTCTCCTGTAACCCTTTCCTGATGTCACTATTATACATGTTATTTGTGCCAGGACAGGACCCTATGGCACCCCACTAGTGACCCTCCCGACATCTGTGAACTTTCCATCTGGGACTATTTTCTGCACCCTGTCAACCAGTTCCCAGTCCACCTAGTTAGCCCTTCCCCGAGCACTAAGTCTCCTTTCTTGTATTTTACTAGTCTTCTATGCAGCACAGAGTCAAATGCTTGGTGAAGTCTGTACAAGATGTCAACTGTCTTTTTTTCTACACAGCTTTTTTCCATCAGGCTGGCAGGCAGGCTACGCTCCCCACCCCGTAGAGGGCTCGTTTCTCCTTCCGCACCTCTGCTTCCTGACCTCAAGCTCCCCCAGCATTCCCCCACATATTTTTCTCCTGTGGCAAGGCCAGATAAGACAGGGCCATCTGCCCCCTGAAGCATAATCCAGATCTGAGGTCACCAGAGTCAGGTGTGGTGCCACAAGGTCATGGAGCCTGCCAGCTCCTTTTCCTGTTTTCTCCTTTACTCACCCCTCCCCTTCATGGTGTCAACGTGCATGTGTGGAGGCACATGCATGCCACATTTCCACGCTCCTGTGTCTCCCAGCCTCCGACGCTGCCCTCCAGCCTCCAATACAGGGCAGCCAAGGAGTGGGATGACAACCTTTCTCTCCCCGGGAGAGGAGAGCAGTCTGCCAGATGCACAATCCTCTCCCTCTCCTGCTGATCCCCAGCAACCTAAGGTAACTGCTGACCCTGGGTTGCTGGCGTGGCATAAGGTGTGGCGTCCAGCGCCTCAACCCTCAGTGCCACTGGGCCGGTAACTGTCCGACCCCTCTCCACCATCTTTGTAACCAAATCAAAAAGAAAAATCAATCAAGTTCATTTGACATGATCTGCCTGTCATTCACCAGTGTTGGTTCCTAAGTGGAATGCTGTTTTCCTTAAGAAATGTAACAGTCTGTTCTCTTAATATTGTTTGTAGTATATTGCCCACTATTGACATAAGGCTCACTGGTCTGTAATTTCTCAGGTTCTCCTAATCTCCACCCTTGTGCAGAGGAACCACATTTGCCACCTTCCAGTCAGCCAATGCTGTTGTCAGTGATGCACTGAATAGATCTGCCAAGGGTGCTGTCAAGGCCTATTCCATCTTTCTTCATCACCCTTTACTGCAACACTTCTGATGCTGTAGTCTTGTTTACGTTTCGATCCTGCAGACCCTTCAGCACTCTCTCTATAAGCAATAAGACACAACGGGGTGTGCATTGAACAGCTATGACTGCATGCCCAGGGGTGTAGTAAGGCATGAGGTTGCAGCCCAAGTGCCTTTAGCCCCTGGAAGTGCAGTCAGATCTGTTCATTGCACATCCTCAGCATGTCTTATTGTGCGCATAAAATGGGCAATTTTCTTTTTAGTTTGTTACAAAAACAAAGTTTATATGTATAAAATGAGGCTATTATTATCAGAATTTGTGATAAAATAGGCCTTCTAAAGCTAGAAAAAGACAGCATTTTCTTTCATATACTACTTTTCTAATTTACTGTCATTTGACATTGTTGCCAGCAATGAGACCCCTCCTCGACTGTTTGTTAGGGCTTGGAGAACTTGGTGAAGTTCTGACCCTTATTAAATAAGAACCCGAACATGGTGAAGTTCTGATTGGTTCTGATTAGTTCTGATTTATTGACTAATGTTTGAAAAAATACAAAATAATGCATAAAAGTGGCCAAAGTTGGTCACATTTAATAAAGAGGCCCAAAGGAAATAATTTAATGGATTAATTGTATAAAAATTAATGTAAAACTGCTAAATAAAAAAGCAATCACTCACTATTAGCCCCTTCATGACTGGCCTTTAATGGTGGCATATCCTGCTTGGATCTGTGACATGAGTCTGCTGGGAGAGACAGAGAGAAAGAGAAAGACAGATGCAAATACCTATATCATAAGTATTCTAACCTGTAAAAAAACTAAGATCCTCTCTAACTAATGTGATGTCCTTCTGATGACTCCCACCCATACCCACAGGCCAGGGACAAATTTGTTGGCATGATTCATGACTGTACATAGCACACTGACAGCACAGCAGTCCACCTCCGCTCCCTTCCAAGATTGCCTGACTGACTCCTATAGTACAGTTACTGTTAAGTGACCAAGTTCAGCAACCGTTATGTGTGCCTCAAAATTTGAATTGGAGATGTAGACACATCTGGTGCATAGCCGCAAGCAGCACAATCCTGCACTGGTGTTGGTTAATGCTTATACGTAATGTAATGTGATATATTATAAAACTAATGATAATAGGAAGGAAAAATGGTGATTGAGTGATGATGATGATGATGATGCTTGTGTGTAGTTGTACTTTACTTGTGTTGTAAACAGCCTGCTACAAGTCACAAAGTCAGATTTAACCCCCTGGGCCACCCATAGCCAGCAGCATAGGCGCATCAACTTGTATGTTGTTTGTCCAAACAGTATTTTTTTTAATACATGAAATTGTGAATAAACGTTAACTGGTGATAGTGATTGGATGGCACAAGTCAGAGATTTATTTTGCCAGTCTGCTGCCCTTGTCCTGTACACACAACCACACTGAAGTCAGGAAAAACATTTTTATTTGGGATTTCTGGGACTGTTACATTTTCATGGGCCTCCCTGCAGTCTCCTTCTCCCCCCTCTGGATGGCACAAGTCAAAGATTTATTTTACCAGCCTGCTGCCCTTGCCCTGTACACACAGCCACTCTGAAGCTAGGAAAAAAAATTATTTGAGATTTCAGGGACTGTTATATTTCTTGTGGGCCCCTCTACAGTCTTTCTCTCCCCCCCATAGATGAAATTGTGAATGGACATTAACAAGTGATTGTGAATCATGATTGGATGGCACAAGTCAAAGATTTATTTTGCCAGCCTGCTGCCCTTGCCCTGTACACACAGCCACATGGAAAAGCCAGGAAAATGTTTTTATTTGAGATTTCTGGGACTGTTACATTTCTCGTGGGCCCCCCTGCAGTCTCTCTCTCTCTCGCTCCCTCTCTTTCTCTCTCTCTCCCCTCTGGATGGCACAAGTTAAAGATTTAGTTTGCCTGCTTGCTGCCCTTGCCATGTACACACAGCCACCCTGAAGCCAGGAAATCATTTTGGGTGGGATTTTCTGTAACTGTAAAACTTCTCTTGGGCCCCCAGTAGTCTCTCCCTCTCTTCTCTGGATTTGCAATGGCACAAGTCAAAGATTTTGCCAGCATGCCCCTGCTCATGTACACATAGCTACACTGTCTGAGGCCAAGAAAAGAAAAAAACTTTCATTTGGGATTCTCTGTAACTGTAAAATTTCTCTTGGGCCTCCAGTAGTCTCTCCCTCTCTCCTCTGGATCTTCTGCAATGGCACAAGTCAAAGATTTTGCCAGCCTGCCCTACACAGTCACACTAACACACTGCCTGCTTTTTGCCTCTCCCCCCGGAAGCCACCCAGGGCACCATCTCCTCAGTCCCTCCGGATTCCTCCTTTCTCCAGTCCCGACCCGTCATCCTACCCTGATGATCAGTTTCTTTCCCCTCACCCTCGCCCCAGTAAGTCTCCTTTCTCTCTCCCAGTTTCTCTTCCCTCCACTCCAAAAATGTATATTTTTTTAATATTTGTGTTTCTTTTTCTTTTTGGCAACTTCTTCTGGTGGCTCTCTACTGCAGTGAATGAGCGAGGTGCTCCTCCACCCATCCTCCTCTTGTCTAGGCTACATTGTGCACTCAGCATGGTTATATAGTGTAAGTGCATCACATGACTGTCTGTTGACTGATTGTATGTCGCCGGCTGCCTGAACATGGAGCGAGCGTGCCAACGGCATCTCTATGGCAACAATACACAAAATGGCACAAATGGCACTTCTACAGACTCGGAACTGGACTTCTCCAGTGAAGACCATAATTATCTGGGTCCATGGATTGTGGGTTCAATCCAGGGGTCTGGATCTCCTATGGAACAGTCCACCCAGCTCTACTGTGTGTATTGGGCTAGAGGAGACACCGGCATTTTTTTGTGAGTAGGGGATAACAGAATGAGCACCCGTGGGAGTATGCTCTTTTTTTCCTAAGCATAGCATGACCACTGAGGGCAGAACTACATGAGCAAGCAGATCCTACTCTTGATTGATTAAAAGTTTATTTTTTTCACAGGAAATTCATTTGTTAGGACAAAGTCCCGTTTACAATAAAGTCCTGCATGTAGATTCTAATACAATTACCAATTAACAATTGACATTTAACATAACTAATACAAACAAACATAATCGCACTCTACATACATACATTATTTAAAACACATACATAAAAAATACAAACTATTAAACAATTCATTTTTAAATTTAAAAAAATCTAAATTTGTTTTCTGTGGTTCAGTCAAACCATTCCAACTTAATGCTACTCTATTCTGGAGCATACTATCCCCTAGTCTATTAAAGCTTCTATACATTGGGATATTGCTTAATGGATTCCTAGTCTTTATATATGATTCGTTATTTATCTTTCTTTTTAATTGCTTATACAAAGGATGGTTCTCCTTTTTGTGAATTATCTTATGACATATAGTAAGCCAGAGATAGTTTATTTTTACTTCAGGTTGAAGCCAATTTAACTTATTATAAATTATACAATGATGCTCATTTTTAATACTTCCAGAAGCAAATTTACCTATCCTATAATATATTTGATTAACCAAATTTAAAGCAGTTTTAGTTGAATTCATGTAAATTATAGAACCATACTCCAATATGGGTAACAGCATCTGTTTTGCCAATCGCTCCTTTGCCACCAAAGGTAAAGCTCCCGCAACTCTTCTAAGGGCCCCTAATCTTTTATTCACTTTCTTTACCTGAACTGATATATGATTTACATATGTCATTCTAACATCTACTTGAAACCCTAAGTATCTGTATGTTAATACATTTTCAATCTTTGTACTATCTTGTAAATGTAATTGTGGTTTGGGCTCTTTTCCTCTATATGAACCAATCGAAAACAACATAGTTTGTGTTTTTTTAGCATTCAAAAGAAGACCAGATTTACTGAACCATTTTTGCATTTGTAACAAATCACTTTGAAGCTTAATCCATTATACCTGTGAGACTGTCAGCAGACGCCACTAAAACAGTGTCGCTCATGCACAGTCTCACCTCACTATGTTTAATTTCATGAACCAAATTATTAACATAAATATTAAATAATAATGGGCCCAAAATAGAGCCCTGGGAACACCTCTCTAGTTTCCGGGGCTGACATCATTATGCCACATTGAACACATAGATATCTATTTGTCAAATATGACTCAAGCCATTTTAATATTTGGCCCTTAATCCCTATGGCCCTTAACCTAGTCAAAAGCAAATCATATTGAACTAAATCAAAAGCCTTACTGAGATCCACAGACACTGCCCCTGTGTACTTTCCTTGGTTCATGAATGTAGCAACCAGGTCATTAAATTCCAACAGGGCAGTGTTTGTGGATCTCCCCTTTCTAAAACCATGTTGTTCATGTACTATTACAGTATTTGTATCTAAATAATTATTTACCTGTTCATAGACTTTACGTTCCAAGATTTTAGATAAAATTGGCAAAAGGGCTATTGCCTATAATTTGAAGGAATAGTTCGATCCCCAGACTTATAAATGGGAATAATTTTCCCCATCTTCCAAATTTCAGGAACAGTAGAAGTACTCAAACTCCAATTGAACAAATAGGTCACAATAAAGGTTATTACATGTGCTCCCAATTTTAAATATTGGGCCTCAATCCCATCAATACGTCCTGATTTACTTTTATTTAAATTTTTTAGCTCTTTCAGTTTATCCCTCTCTTTTAAAATTTCAAACTTAAAGATTCCTGCATGGGCTACCAGCGTGTCTGATACAGTAGAGAAATCCATTCCATTCACATTCAAATCTGGCAACTTTAAATCCGGTAATTCAAAAAAATACATAATAAAAATATTCGCTATAACCTTTGTATCAGTCACTAGTTTTCCATCTTGGACCAAAGTAGGACTTATGTAGTCTTTATTTGGGGATTTCAGCTCTGTTATAAGCTTCCAAAACTACTTAGAGTCAGAGGAATTATTTATTTTATTCTGATAATATTTATTCTTTATGTTTTTAATTATATTTTTACACTTATTCCTCCAAAACCTGAAAGTATTCCAATCTGCTTCTTTCTTTGTTTTTATCGCCTTTTTCCATATCCTATCTCTAATCCTTAAATATTTTTTTATCTTATCGGTGATCCATGGGGCTTCTTTATTCCTTTTAATTTTTCTTATTAATGGGACATGGTACTGTATTACATTCAAAAACATGTAATTAAACTCTTGAATAGCCAGTTATATGTCTGGTATCAAATAAATTCTATCCCAATGGATTTGCCCTAGACGATTTACAAAGGATTGCTCATTAAACCCTTTAAAATCTCTGCTCCAATAAATAGTTGATTGTTGAGTAATGCACTGTTGTAACTCAATATTACAAGTAATAGGATTATGATCCCCCATATTTAAAGGTAATACTTCCCAGGTTTTTACTATGTCCTGTGATGCAAAAAATAAATCTAAAAGAGAACCGTAAGTTCCATTTTTTGTATTTCTTGTAGATTTTTGTATTATTTGGTGCAAACCCAGAACTGAAAAACTACTCCCCAATTTCCTCCCTGTAGTCTGAAACTAATCTGCATTAAAGTCCCCTGTTAAAACTACTTGTTTGTCCTTTATTTTTTCTAAAATTAACTCTGCTAGTACATCAAATGATTTACTTTTTGTTTTAGGGGGTGCATAAAACACTCCTACCACTAATTTTATCGCAATTAATTCAATAATAGGACAGTCAATTCCTTCCTTGTTCATACTTAACAGTACTTTATAGGGGCCAAGAGTATTCTTAATAAACAACATCACCCTCCTCCCCTTTTACCTCTATCTGCATGTTCTATAGAAAATCCTGAAAGCTGAATTTCTTCCTGCATTATACCTGTATGTAACCATGTTTCTGATACTGCTAATAAATTGTACTCAGTTTTAGTTGCCCATACCCTATACTCGTCCATTTTATGGGCTATGCTTCGAACGTTCTCATGAACCATCGAAAGCTGCTTACTTTTTTTGTAATTAGGGCCTGGATTTAACTCAATATCCCCACTTTGAATTAACAGCATTAAACATAACATATTTGTACTTCCTGTTACTTTTAACCCACAAAAACCATGCTTAACACAAGAACTCTTTTGATAATATCGGGCTTCATTTGTAAAGCGATTCCTTCTCCGAACGAATCCATCTTCACAATTAAATCGAACATTTCCATAAAATACATACCTGATAACTTCATCATATCACCTCTAACTTCTTTATCTTCAAAGGTAGTCATGATTATTAATCCCCATACAAACCAACCCCAAACATATATACAAAACAGACCCGTAATAAAGCTTCTTACTGCCAAACAAGTTAAAACAATTTTCTACGCCCACACTCACTTGTTTCATACACGGGCCAAGGCTTCATGATCGGCTGAGGTTTTATAGTGCTGGAGCTCCTAGTTCATTCAATCACTGACCCCCATGCAGAATGACAGAGTTTCAGGTGCAGTTATTCAAACCCAGAGTAAAAGCAGGCACTCAATTAGCAGCAGTAGTAAAAAGTATAGCTTGTAACAGGCATTTAATTCAAGCAAAGTAGTTCTCCCGAAGAATGTCCCAACTGGATATTATACTGGCGTTTTATGCAGCTCTCCCCTGCCGCCTTCTTGTTGGTCTCACACAGTCACTGGGCACCTTCGGGGGGGGATTGGCGCAAGGCTTTATAGCGCTGGAGCCCTTAGTTCATTCAGTCACTGACCCCCTCATGCAGAATGACAGAGTTTCAGGTGCAGTTCATTCAAACCCAGAGTAAAAGCAGGCACTCAATTAGCAGCAGTAGTAAAAAGTACAGCTTGTAACAGGCATTTAATTAAAGCAAAGCAGTTCTCCCAAAGAATGTCCCAACTGGATATTATACCGGTGTATACTTATACTCTTCCCGTAATGGACTTAGCCAAGTTGCCAAGCAAGCAGAAGATTTTCCTCCTAGCTGCCACCTTGGCTAGCAGAAGTGAATGTGCGACGATTAAAGTAAAAAAAAAAAATCATAATAGAAATGGATTTTAATTTTGAGACTGCAGGGTTGGGAGTGCAATTGGCAGTAGAGACAGTTGGAGTAGGCATGCTGCTTGACTGGCAGCATGATCCTCATCTGAGACAACAGGGCCAGTTATCACTACATCGGAGAATGGCTAAATTAGTACATTTGTTAATTCAAATTCAACTCTGAGTTATGTCTGTTGGGCTGCTATTTACTGTAAAAAATCTTACTGTGGGCTTTTGTGTTGAATGATTTTGTTAGCTAACACAGAAAAAAAATGGTGGCATTTAAAAACTGACCATTCTAATGGTACACTGATTTCATTTTTTGTACTGCAGTCGTGGTTTTCAGACCTTGTTTTTACCTGTGCATTGAATGGATTTAATGCACAGGTAATACTCAACTCAGGATGCAGGCATTTTCATGCCCAATTTATGATTAAGTAATAAGGCATGACACAGTGTGGTATATCGTCACACCTCGGGTGGTTGGGCATGAGGCCACAGGCCGAGTGCATCCAACCACCCAAGAAGTGACAATATCCCATGATATACCACACCCTGGAGTGACTTATTGCTATTATGAATCGAGTTTTAAGTTTTATAAATAAAAAAATGACACAAACAGGTTTTAAAACATTTTATGAATAAGCTTTTGGGTGGTACAGTATATGAGTACATTTTGAAAAAATAGTTCTCGGACAGTAGAGAGCAAAGAGGATGGTGGTGCAGGAACTTTTTTGAAGCTGTGATGATACAGCCCGATATCTTCATGGCTTCAAAGAGCTCTTGGCCAATCAGATTCCTCTATTTATGATCCTCAGTTCATAATTAGCTATATTTCCTATCTCTAATATGTGCCTATTTTATCCTTGAGCATATCTTGCTGTCAAAGGACTGATTCTGTAGCCTCCACTGTGAACACAGACTGGAAGTGCACATTTAGTTTATCTACTTACTTGTCATCTTCCTCAGTGCTTTCACCATCTTTCCCAATCCATTTCATACTCTCCCATATTTGATGTATTTCAGTTATGCACCTGAAGAAAGTTGTATCCTTTTTTTTTTATCTGCTATGTTATCCAACTTTCAATGATTTCCTTGTGTATCTCTAGCTTTTCTTTATACTCTGCCATGTTGGCCTTATTGTGTCCCCCCCCCCCGTACATCCTGAAAGCTTTCCTTTTGACCCTGATTGTATCCCTCACTTGTCTGTAGCCTAAGAGGTTTATTTTGCTTCTTAGTTTGGCTAAAAAAATGATGTACTATAGTGCAGACATACACAGGTTGGATTGCTAATTGGCTGGGGGCAGAAAGCAGAAGGGGGTGATAAATGAGCATGACTCTAAGTGGAAAGAAGTACTCAATCGTGTCCCTCAGGGATCAATGCTGGGGTCATTGCTCTTCATCATCTTTGTCAGTGATCAGGAAGTTGGGGTCTCCAGCAGGCTGCTTAAGTTCAGTTCTGTGTAATATCGCAGAAAAAATATTGCGGGACAAAATATCATGGTCAAAACATTGCGGAAAAAAATAAAGTGTGGTAAAAACATTGCAGGACAAAGTGGTGCAGGGAGCAGGTAGCATAAGCCGCAAGGTGACAAAAGAGCACAGGACACTGGAGGGCTCATTGAGGGGGGGGTCTAACTTCATACAGCCACCCCTCGGCCATTTCGCTGTGCCGTGCATGACAGTCCTGCATGGGGGGGGCTAACTTCACACTGGCTTTGCAAAGTTAGGCCCTTCAATGCAGGACTATGATGTATGGCACAGCGAAGTGGCCTGAGGGGTGGCTGTATGAAGTTAGGCCCCCCTAATGAACCATCCAGTGTCCTGTGCTCTTTTGCCGCCTTGCAGCTTGCACTACCTGCTCCCTGCAGTGCTCTGTCCTGTGATGTTTTTATCACACTTAATTTTTTTCCACAATATTTTGGCTGCAATATTTTGTCCCATGATATTTTGTACTGCAATATATTAACACTTAGAACCCTTACATTCACAGATTGCACTATGCTGGCCAGAGTAGTCGACTACCTTGAGGACAGGGACAAACATCAAGAGGACCCATATAGGCTGGGTTATTGGTCTTATTCCAGGAGTCACAGATTCAATGTAGTCTAATGCAAGGCACTACACCTGGGGAGAAAAAAGAGGTAGAACCAACACACTAAGGCTACGATTCACTAAGGCACGGGTTTCCCACATGAAATGTGCATGCAACTACTGTGCAGCTTTGCACCCATGGATAGGAGTGCACTGGCTGGCAGTCACCATCGTTGTCCACCTAGCAGGGTCCCACCCCACCAGCATGCATGGTTGTGGGTGGTGGACAGGCACAGAGTGGTGGACCCATGCTGGCATCCAGTCGGATGTATGTCCTGGGTCCTAGAGTGGATCCCCATCCATGTGTGCAAGCAGTGATCTGGGGCAGCTCACACCATCCACTTTGTAACCAGTGGGTGGATGCCTGAACAGCCACCCCCCTGCCCTCCAAGGTTGCCCAGCCAGATGTGACAGCTGTGTGCAGGGGGGGGTCCTGTAGCCACTGCACCCTGCAGTTGACATATGGGGGTGCATATAGAGGTATGCCAGGTCCCCCCCATGGATGTGTTGCAGCCCCAGCACCACATGATGCACTGTTGTGCATGGGCACAGTGCGGGGTGTTCCCACTTGCCTGCCCTGGCATGTAGCTATTATGGTGGCCAGGGTATCCAGCACATAGGGTGCTAGCATACCTGAGGTGAATGCCATGTGGGGGTCCACTGCATGGCTTTGCCACTTTGGGTTGTCTATGCCCCTCTTATATGCAGCACATAGGCAATCTGCCCCTTCATGAATCATGCCTTATATGTGGGCTGATCTTCTTGTCTTCAGGGAGGAAAATGACCTGGGGTCAATAAAAGCAATGGTTGAAGCAGGGCAAGCAGTGCACAGTGCTGTCAAGAGGGTCAGCAGAATTCTGGGGAGCATCAAAAGGGGGTGACCAGAAGAGCAGGGGAAGTAATCCTGCCACATTACAGGCCCCATCTGAAGTACTGCATGCAGTTCTCATTTCCTCAATACAAAAAGGACATTGAGGCAATTAAGTTGGTGCAACACAGGGCCACCAAAATGATAAGCAATGTGGGAACAAAAGCTATGAGGAGAGGCTGGAGGCGCTTATTATGTTCGCAGTGGAGAAAAGGAGGCTGAGAGGGGACAAAATCTCAGTCTTTCATGTACTCAGGGATATCAACAAGATTAAACAGTTGGAGATATTTGATCTGGTGTCCTGTAGCAGGAAGCAAGAACATGCCCTGAAGCTCAGGTGTGGTACATTCAAGTGTAAAACAGAGAGGCCCTTTTTCTCCCAGATGGTAGTGAGCCTTTAGAATAACCTACCAGTGGAGACAGGGGACATGAAGTTAGTACAGGCCTTTAAGGTAAGTCTGGACACATTTCTGCTTCTCATGGGAATCACAGGGTGCTCTGGGTGGTAGGGTGGGTGGAGAATCCCTATAAACTGGCACATGTTTGCAAGACATAATTTTTCATCCCGGCTTATAAAGTGGGAGGTGGGAGAGGTGACATGATGGACCTAGAGTCCCTTTTGTGCTTAAATAATGTTACTGTGCTACTATGTTAAAAACAGATACACCTGTTAAAAAGTTTTATGGAAAAGTATTGCGCAGACAAATGTCTCTGCAATGTACTCGCCTATCAAAGAATCCACCAAGAGTATGTCCCCTGTCAGTCCAAAGTTAAAATGTGCTCTTTAAACCTCTTTTTAAACCACATAAAGTTCTAATTGTTGCAGTAGAAGACTTGTTTTACAGAAGTTCAATAAAACTGAAGTCCGTGTCCCAGTAATCAATCACAGATTGAGAATCGCATGAGGAAAAAATGTATAAGATCTGTTCTTCATGTCTAGTATTTTGGGTTATTTTCATGTCTTGTGGTTTGAGTTTAGCCACTGTCATTTCAGAGGCATTTCCTGCCATCTGCATTCAATCGAATTTTCTCACAGATTTACGCTAGCTCGTAAATATTGAGAACTGGCAACAAAAAGGGAATCTTTGTTCTTCAGTGGCATTTTAGAAAAACTGTTAACACAATATTGGCAAAGGGCTGGTGAAGCAAAGGAGCCCTTGGTATGTAAGGTGCCATTCCTTGAGATTGATTTGTGTTAGTGATGAAGAAATTAGAAAATATATAGGTAGTTTCCATCTCTAATCCAAAATGCTACATCATTTTTCAACCAGTTACAGAACATATTGTTTCCAAATAGAAAATGTATTCATTGTGGGATTATCCCAGTTGATATGAAAGATACTCACCAGCTTCAGTCTGGTCCAGTTTTTGCCTTGTTGGCTAAAAAATCGCTGTTAATAACTGTAGCTACAATTAATATGCTAATAAACTGAAGTCAGAGTTTCTTTGAAGAAAGGTGGTTTGGTGTTTTGTCTTTCACAGTAAATATATCCCAGGTTTAAAATATGTCTCCTTGTGGGATTTATGGAAGTTTACACCACTACTTCATTTAATTTTCCCTGACGTTTTGCCTATCATCTCATAATTATGGATCATAAATCATAACAGGCAACTGTGCTTGTTTTAGAAACTTAAATGGGTGAAGTGTCAGGAAGAATTACATTAAATGATGGTGCAGTGCTGATGGGAGGTATTTCAGTTCTGAAGTACTGCCCGCAGAACTGCTGGAAATCTTGCATCACGGCATTAAATAGTTTATTTGCAAACTTCGGAACATAATTTCAGGCTAATTAAATTTTCAGTGACAGTTATAGCAGTTTACTACTACTATATATTTAATAGGTGCTGCTTATTTAAACTATGTAATAAAATCAGAGTGGTTATTTTTTGTGCTACATCCTTGCTAATTGTGACCAGGTTCATCCTCAGGAGTTGTAATCTCTTTTCTGTGATAACATCTGGGACTGGGTCTTATCTGAAATTAATTGCTTATAAAAGGGCACTTCAGCAGAACAAGCAAATATATAGTGTTTTTTAATTTATTTCAAAACTTTTAACAGGAAGGACACACTGAGCTGCTAACAGCTTGTTTCCAACTATGTCCTAACAGCTTGTTTCCAACTATGTCCTACTGTGTATGTGTGTGTGTGTGTGTGTGTGTGTGTGTGTGTGTGTGTATATATATATATATATATATATATATATATATATTATGTTCCTTTATGTCACTCTGTGTGTATGTGTGTGTATATATATATATATATATATATATATATAGTATGTTCCTATATGAAAAGCATTCCGACAAACCATGTATATTAAGACATATCAGATTCCACATTTTTTGACATCCTAAGGCATTTGTATCCCCCCCAAAGGGTTGATGTTTTTTTATTACACATTCAATGATGACTGTCATTTTGGAATGCTGTTAGCTGAAAGACTAGAAATAATTTGTAAACAGCAGTTTGGTCCTTGAGCTAAAGTTTTAGCTAGCTTTACATTCAGTTTTTCTCTATGACTTTTTACCTTTTATTATTATTTTGGATTAGGAGTTTATGAACAAAGTGTACTGAATCTTCTGTAAAGTGTCCCCCTGTATAGGCTGGTACCAGAATATTAGGGAAGGATATTTGGCAATTATACGGTTAAGCACTGTGTTTATGTAAGGCAGAAATAATGACCATTAGTTGAAGAAGTTAAAAAAACAGCCAAGTATTAGCAGCCAACAGCCTAATAGTTTTCATTAAATTAATTTTAAAATGAGAACCTTGTTTCCTTTATTTAATAGAGTAAAACTGCTTCCATATTCTTGCCGTTAACTAGCCAAGTTATACAGCTTACAAAAAACAAAGGCAGCATTAAAGCCCTAACATACACATGTGTGCAGTGAATATATTCTTTTCATAGATTGCTTAGCAAAGGCACACTGTGTAGTGTGCTAGTCATTTTACAATAGTGGTGACAGACAGGGTGCAGTACCAGACTGGCAGTGGCACCAAGACCACTGTAGATGTACCAAATTCTGAAAAGGATTTAAAGGAAAATGTTAGCTCATTTGGCTAAAATTCAGGTGTTGTTTAATCATCTCTGCCTGTAGCATTTCAAGACGAATGACAGAGTTGTGTGGTAGTGCTATTAATTGATTAGAAAATTGTTGACTGGGAAATGCACACTGAGCTTGTTTCCACGTGTGACCGGGGGTGAGGATGTAAAATAGCATGGCACAGAAACAATTTGCAGGTACAGTAAAATGCAAATCAGAGAACATGAAGAAACTGGAATAAGTGCACTGTAAGCAAACAACAGAATAGCAACACAATGAGCATGTCAAGCAATTGTACGGGGAACTGTTAGGGGGAGGGAAAACAGGAGCGGGGGGGACAGAAGGGTAGGTAGTACACTATATAATCGTCCATCATCATGTTAACTGTTTGCCGAGGAAAAGCCTTACTGGCAAATGTATAGAAATCAACAGAACTTAAGTTAACAATGTGATGTTTTTTAAGGTCTCAGCTGTGAAAGCTATTTACCTGGGGGGGGGAATGGAATAAAGGATTTGCATACTGGAGTCCTGCATCTTGGCTCTAATGAGCCAATTTCCTGGTTTTGGCATTCAATAAATGTGAGTTTTCCTGCCATGTAAATGGTTCAGGGCCTGATGTGCACTTGGCAGGTGTGGATCCTGGAGAGAAAGAGTCATACATTTTCTCAGTGATTCTGCCTGCTGTGTAATTTACCTGACATTTTGAAAACCCAAATGCTGGGCAGGAATTGAAATCCCTGAGGAAAATCATTAAAGCCACCACAGGATTTTTATTTATTTTTTTTATTTATTTAGGGATTCGGATCATACCTTTGAGCTCAGAGCTCTTTTACAAAGGTTCCACGTCAAACAGTGACAATGACTGCAATAACAGACAGTTTACATACAATACTCGAATAGTAGGTAGCTAGTATACAGTAAGGATACAATGTCATTCATAGTACCAGTGGTGATAGTACAGCGTCAAGAGCATTCAACTAGGGTAAAGGACAGTGTTTATATGTAGCGAAGGAGATAAACAGGTGTGACACCTAGTGTGAGAGTCCAAGGAGGAGTCAAGGTGAGGGGAAGGGGAGACAGGGGGGGGGCAGCCAGAAGAAGTGGCTTTGTCTAGGAGGTTGGGGAAGTAGTGGTAGTATGTTGGTTTGAAGGTTGATCCAGTGGGAGAAAAGGCACAGGGGGGAGAGGAAGACAGAGGGATAGGGCAATAGGGAAGAGTGGGTATAAAGGAAGGGGAAGGAGAGTGTGGGTGAGTGGGCATTATGGGTGTTAGAGTCCTAGTGGCAGTCACAAACTGTCCTAGTAAGAAGGTGTTGCCTTAGGCCATTTTTGAATTTCGCGATACATTGGGAGTTTAGAATGTGCACTGGGATTTCATTGAGCCATTGGGGGGCCCTAAAGCTGAATGCACGCTGTCCCTGCACAGTTCTACGAAAGGTGTTGATAGGGCCCCTCATCCTGCCTCTGGTGGTATAGCTGGTAGCACTTGGTGTTAGGGATGCTAGAAATGCATGGGGTGGTTTTACCCATTAGTGCCTTTTTCAAGGAGACATGTTTGGAATATAATCCTGTTCTTTAGTGGCAGCCAATTGGTCTCCTTGTATAAGGAGCAGGTGTGGTATTTGATATGCAGCCATTGTGAGCCTACATGCCTTGTTGAGGGCAATGTGAATCCTTTTTAAAGCAGTGTCTGTTGCTGCGCCATAGACCACCAATCCATAGTCGATGGTAGAAAGGATGGAGCTGGAGACTGAGAGACGGAGGGCCTCTGGAGTGAGATACTTTTTATGCCTATATAGTACACCCAGCTTGGTGTTCACTGCCTTTACCACTGTGTCGATGTGTTTGGTGAAGGTGAGGCAGTCATCAACGGTGACCCCCAGGTACTTGAAGGTCTGAACTTGTTCCAGCAGCTCACTGACTTTATTGGAGATGGTGAGGGGAGGGAGCTTCTTTTTGTGCTGTGGGCTGGCTGTGAGCATCACCTTGTTTTTTTTGTAGTTTAATAGAAGTTTATGGCTACAGAACCAGTCTTCCAGCTTGTAGAAGGATGCCTGCAGCTGGGAGTGGAGGGCAACTATTGATGAACTGCTGGTGAGAAGCACAGCCATCTGCGTGAAAGTATCAGTTTAGTGTCACAGGCTTCAGGAAGATTATTTAGGAAGAGGCTGAATAGTAAGGGCCCCAGTATTGACCCCTGTGGGACCCCTAAAGATACCTCATTGGAGCTAGATACTGTGTGCCCAATTTTTACACGTTGCCTTCTGTGTGTTAGGTAGTCCTTGAACCAGCAGACAGCATTGGTTGCAACCCCCAGGTTCTGTAGTTGAGTCAGGAGGAGAGAGTGATTGACAGTGTCGAAGGCTTTGGTGAGGTCTATGAAGACTGACCCCACCAGCTTTCCTTCATCTAGTGCCTTTGCAAGTAGTCATGTAGTCCAGCAAAGCTGTGGAGGTACTATGATTCTGCCTGAAGCCATGTTGGTTTGGACATAACAGGTTGTATTTGTTGAGGTAATCTGTGAGTTGGGTGGCCACAATCTTTTCCAGCGCTTTAGATAAGGGAGAGAAGATGGATATCGGCCTGTAATTGGCGGTGCATGTCATATCACCATTCTTGTGCACCGGCATCACGAGAGCCTGTTTCCATATCCCGGGGAACTGTGCAAGAGCCAGTGATTTGTTAAATAGTTTTGTAACTGGCACGATGATGACATCCAGTGTTAGGGATAGGAGTTTCATATCGATTCCAACACTCCCCATTCTGGTCTTGCCTACTCTAGTATTTTTTTTATGTATTTGTAAGCCTCCTTCACTGACACTTTTTTGAAGTAAAAGACAGGGATTGAGCCCTCTTGAGGTGTGCAGTTGGTTTGTTCCCCAGCAGGGTGCAGGTAGTCAGGGGGTAGCACTCCAGTCAGGTCAGTAAACGCTGTGTTAAGAGAATCCACGATGTGCTGAGGGTCAGTAATCATGATGTTGTCAATGTTGAGCGAGTGGGGGATCTTCTTCTCATCCTTCCCAAGAAGGTTTTGGATGTTATCCCAAAAATTCTTCCCATTGCCCCAAGTTTTTTTAAGCTGCTCCTTGTGGAAGTTGGCCTTTGCTTGGCGGATAAGGTTGGTGCAGTGGTTTCTTGCAGCTCTGTAGCATTGGAAGTTGTGTTTGCTGTGAGAGGACCTGGCTTTTTCCCAGAGATTGTCCCTTTTCTTCATCTGGGCGAGGAGATCCCCTGTGATCCAACCATTAACTTGACCCCGAATTTTTCTTTTCCTCAGTGGTGCAAAGATATCGCAAATCTTGTTGAAGCCCTCTATAAAGAAACTTACGGCCTGGTCAATATTAGGCGCATGATCGATGGGGGACCAGTCATACTGGGAGAGGGCAGAGGAGAGGGACCCAAGCTTGCCCTTCCCCAAGACCCTACTATTAATTATGATAGGCGGGGGCTTGCTCAATTTGTTTGACCATGCGAAAGTGACAGGGGAGTGATCACTTAAGGTGTCAGGCAGGACCTTAAGTTTAGAGATCCGAGAAGGGTAACTTGAGAGGAGCCAATTGAGGAGGGTGTCTCTTCCTGTTTTGTGATTCCGCCTTGTTGGGCTGTCTACAAGTTGGGTCAGATTGGAAGTAGCGACCATGTCCTTGAAAGGCATGGATTCCCCTGCCCTCCCAGTTGATGTTAAAGTCACCTGTTATGAGAAGCTCTGTGCCCAGAGAAAGGGTAGCAGTTGTATCCAGTATTTTTGGGAGGCCATCCCTGGCTTTAGTGGGTGGAAGATAAACCAACACTAAGATTAGAGATTTGCCGTGCCATCCGACCTGTGCTTTTATTGCTGGTAGTTCATGATCATCCTCGACCCTGGTAACAGGGAGGACCGAACAGCATAGGTACTCCCTGGCATAGATAAGGACTCCTCCACCTCTCTTGCCACACCTGTCTTTCCTGAATGTTTGATATCCTGGAAGCATCACTTCATTGTCTTTTATCCTGCTTGACAGCCAGGTCTCTGTCAGACACAGAATGTCAGGTACATGGTCGGACATCCACGCTTGGAGTAGGTCAAACTTTGCTGTGAGGCTGCAGATGTTCAGTGCAGCTACTTTCAGGCCTTTACTCATGTTTCCCCCCTGCGTTTGATACTGGTGGTGGGCCAGGATTGGCATGGACATTACCCGATAGAAGAAGAAGCATGAATATTATTTTCTTGGCTGAGAGGTTTATGCAAATGGTGGAGCGTATCTTGCACCTCCTGCTCTTGCAGTGGGGGAGGCGAGCGTTCACCAGGGTGATCTTTATGGGCATGAAAATGGTAATGTTGATAACCGTGGCAGGTGTCGGGTGCCCCAGGCTAGCAGGTGGGATGCAGGTGGTGGAAAGCTGGAGCCCTTCCGGCACAGTTGGCATTGGGGTGCCATACAGTCCATTTTTGTCAAGAGCAGGTTCTCGCAGGGGTGGTAGTGGTCCAGCTTGGCATCGTGGGCCTGTAGCACCCACAGTGAATAAAAGAACTAGGAGGATAGAGTAATCCATGGTAGAGCAGAGGTGGTGGCACTTGGGTGGTCTAACAAGCACACCAGGAGATAGCAAAGGAAAAATAGGAGTAGGATAGGATAGGATAAGAGTAGCAAGTTTGTATTATCCTCTTAAGTGCTTCAATGGGGGCACCGGATGGCTTAGTGGATTGGCTGTTGATAATGGAGAATTTTACTTCTGGTTTATTGGTTTGAATCCACCCAAACAAGTTGCAGCTAACAGTTGTTTCCATCTGATGACTGTTTTGGGGTCCATACAATACAATTTATTTTTCAATGGCATCTTTCATACAAATTGTATCTCACAGTTAAAATAAAAACAAATAGGCAAAGCAACAGAATACAGTCATTCAAGACTATAAAATGTAAACAATATAGAGCGGCACACGACCAGCCAGGATGCAGAGCAGTAATACTGCTGTGTATCACAAAATGCTGCACTACACTGCAGAGAACAGTGTAATTCAATGGCAATTAAGCCCTTTTCACTGCAGTATTTTGTTATGTAATTTACTGCAAGTTGTGTTGCGTGGTGGCATGCTGTGCAGGAGACACATTTTTGAGGAGCTTGTTAGGACCAAACCAAAATTTCTCTTTGGCCATGAAGAAATCCTTATGGTAAACCTCAGAAAGAGCAGCAGAAGTGCAAAGAAAATAGTGTAATTCTGTGACTACTGAAGTAGAAGAAACTTTTAAAAAAGGCTGGCTCCCCTAATATTATCCTGTAGCAGACTCTAGCTTGGGAAATGCTGTAGGACCTGCTATAGCAACAGCAGCAGCTGCCAGTTTGGTGGTGCCATCTGGGAGCCCAGAAGAGCACCAGAGGACTAACCTGATGACTGCCTCTTCCACTTTGTCTGCAATGGTGGAAGCTTCACCTGTGACCCTGGCAGCTATGGGGTCATTGAAATTGCCTCTGGAAGCTGCAGATTTGGAGATTAGATTGAACCGGGTAAACTTATACAATCTTTCATCTTGAAGTTAGAGATAACAAATTTTCAAAGATGTTAATGAAGCCTTGGGGTGCTTTTTTGCCTTCCTAAAGAGATTCAAGCAAATACTTAATGGTTTTATTGCCAGAACCAAATGTTCAGAAAATTTAGGCTAGAGGGGACTTATCCTCATCTGTCAGCTGAAATGGAGCCTATTAAAATAACACAAATAGAAATGCAGAAAGAATTAACAAAATTTAAGAATAAAGAACTTACCACAGATACATTGGCATTTGTAAATACTCAAAATATAATGCCCTGAATCACCAAATTTAAATACTGGAAAACGTAAACAGATAGAAGAATCATAGAGTGGTTGGTCTTCCTATAATACAGGCCAATGATTTTGAAAATTTTGTAAAACTAATAAAATCAATATTTGTTGAAGTGTCCAACTTGCCAGAGAGAAAGTTACCCTTTTAACACAGGCTTTTGTGCTTCCTGTGATAATCCTTATGGAAAAGAGAAATATACCCCACACAACCATCACAGTCTTCAGAAACTAATCCTACTCTGACAAAAGCAACCATAATAATGACATTGGGTTTTGACACTGACAGGGAAATTATTATTCGATCAGCAACAACAAAAGAGGCACTTAACATCAAAACCCATAGATATTTCATAGTACCTGTTATATCACCCATAACACAGGAAGGGAGGAACAAATGTTTGATTTTCAGAGGAGACTTGCTGGATATTGTCACTGCGTGTTCTTTACCCTACCCTGCTAAATGCAGTAGCACATATGAATTAATAAAATATGTGTTTCATGATCCAGAACCAGTTTCATTATTTATAAACACTGAACAAAATGAAATTAATAAAATAAAGCAATGAAGACATAAATAAAAAGAAAATGAGCAAATGGACAAAGAACTCCATGGGTGCCAAGTCAATCTGCCGCTGCTAAAACAGTGCGGCAAGAACCGTGTTGAGTAAAGCACAGAAACATTTAGAGTGACAGGAGTATAATAGCAGTAGGGAATTACTGCTACCCCTGTTGCTGTGCGCTTAAAGTGTGAAGAGATCAAGTTGCCATGTGGGGGGTGCCTGGTCAAGCTGCTCCCATGGTTGAGTGGCTAAGGAACCAGTGCATGGCAGGGTTGGAGACCAAGGACCATGGTTTGGTTCTCTCCAGGTCTCCTGGTGTTGCTACTTTTTTTATAAAAAAAAATACTTTTCCCCCCTCCCAAGTTTCTCCCCATCCCTGAAGTCCACACCCCCTCGGAGATGATTATTTTAAGTCTGGGGTGTGTGTGTGCTGGTGAAGCTCCCCATGTCGGGGGTTGTGGGGGGGCAGTGCCCCCTGCAAAAATAAAGAGGTCCTATTATTTTTAATGGTATGTACTTTTTTCTAAGGTTGGTGTTTTGGCGACGTTATTTTGGCACATGACATTTTGCTTGCAGGATTGATTGCCACACTGTTGTTATTGCTGATATTATAGCCCTGTGCCAACTCTGATATGACAGCACTAGAATAAAAATAGTAACTCTGCAATGTTTAGATATGCCATCTAATTGACCACAGGTAGCAGTGCAGTTTGGAGTGGCTCTGTGGGAGGAAGTATGTCAGCTGGTGCTACACCATGCATGTTTGCACACCCTCAGTGCCAGCATCCTGTGGGTTTGGGGGCGAACAACGGAAAAACCTGACCAGGTAGGATGACTAATCTGGCCCCTCACAGGTCCTGCACCAGTGACTCAGTCACCTCCTCTGACTTGATCTTGTTCACACCACTACTGGCAGGGGGGCAAAGCCCTGGGGAAACAGAGCTGTGGGTAAGTCCAGGAGAAGCTGGATGATGGGGTTGGGGAGGTCACATGAGGTGGCCTGATTAAAGAAGGCGATTAACAGAACAATTAAAATATATACTGATTTTTTTTTAAATGTTCCCATACTGTTTTAATTGAACTGATCTCAAATACTGTATGTTCAAATATATTGAAATAGTTTCAAAATGTTCCAAATAGTTTTAAAATGTTCCCCCTTTTCTAATTTTATTTGGTCTTTGTTATTGAACTGCGCCTGTTTGAGAGCTTGGTTGAGTATTTCCACTAAGGCAGATCGCTTTTGTAAAAGAAACTAAAATGCATATAATCATTTAGACTTGTGGAGCCACACATCTTTCTTTTTATGTTGTTTGATTTTTTAGACCCATTCAAACTGAACGAATCACTGTTTTTATTTATTTATTTTATTTATTGAAGATATCTGATAACATACCTTTGAGTCAAATACTCCTTTACAAAGGTTCCACGTCATTATATACAGAGACATCAGATACAATGGCAACAAATAAGACACAATAGTTACAAAGAAGCTTGTACATTAACAAAAGTGGTTACAGAAAGTTGCAGAAACAGTTACAGAGTAAAGACGGTAATCAGTTAACAGGGTACATACACTGCAGGACGGTGGCAACAGCCATGCCCTGGTCATTATTTAGTAGTCTAGACTGGACTGGGGGTGTCCATTGTCCAGGTATAAGCATGCCCTGGGGTGGCAGGACCAGGGTGAGGTCCAAATACGATGGGGGACATGGGTAGAGCAAAAAATCAAGGACAGTCACAGGCCGAGCCTTGAGAGATTAGATCACATAGTTGGGACTTGAACCAGCCAAGTCTGGGTTCTGAGAGGAGGGAGTTAGGGAGGGAGTTAAGCTAGCTAGGGGCCTGGTGCCTAAATGTTCTTTGACCCGAGGAGGTCTTGCAGAGGGGTACCTGGAAGTGGGTTGTTGTAGATTGCTGGGTGTGGCAGGAGGACAAGGGTGCCTGAAGTAGGGGGATAAGGACAGATGGGAGTAGACCTGCAGTTATTTTTTTAGCAAAGAGGCATGTCTGATATTTGAGCCTCCCACTGAAGTTTAGCCAGTTGGTGGAGGCATACAAGGTGCAGGTGTGTGTGCGTCTGGCGCAACCGAAGGCTAGTCTACAGGCCTTATTAAGAGCCAGCCTGATTTTGTTTAGGTGTATGTTATCAGCTGCCCCATAGATTATGATACCATAATCTATGAGTGACAGTACTGAAGCTGAGACAGCTAGGTGGAGGGACTGGAGTGGGAGGCAATGCTTGTACCGGTGCAGTAAAACCAATACGCACATTAACGGTGGTGCTCAGTTTTCAGATGTGGTCATGGTAGGTGAGCTCTGAGTCTAGGGTAATACCCAGGTACTTGAAAGAGGTAATCTGCTCAAGGGGGTCATTGAGGGAGTTCAGTATGCACAGGGGTAACCCACTGTTCCTGCTTTGGGAGTGGGAAAACACCATAGACTTTGTTTCTTTGTAGTTTAGAACTAGCCTAAGCTGAACGAACCAGGATTCTGCTTCCATAAAAGATTTTTGGAGTGCATTACAGAGAGCGGTGGGATCAGTTTTGGAGCTGTAGAGGACAGCATCGTCTGCATACAGGAGTAGTTTCCAAGAGCAATCCTTGGGTAGGGAATTGAGAAACAGGGACAAAAGTAGGGGGCCAAGAATAGAGCCCCGAAGGACTCCGAACCTGACTTGGAGGGGGAGGAACTGGATTTGGGCAAGTCTGACTGTCATAGTTCTCTCTGAGAGATAGCTGGCAAACCAGCCAGTGGTCTCAGAGAACAGGCCAATTTATGTGAGGGAATCCAGTAGTAGTGTGTGGTGCACCGTATCAAATGCCTCGGAAAGGTCTATAAAAATGGCACCAGCAATGTGGCCTGTGTCCAGAGATGTGTGGAGGGCATTAGTGAACTCCAGGAGAGCTGTGGTAGTACTGTGGTTGTGCTGGAAGCCATGCTACACAGGACATAGAAGGCTGTATTTGGAGAGGTAGTCCGTAAGCTGGGTGGTCACAATTTTCTCCAAACTTTCGGGGGCAGGATTGAGATGGGGCAGTAGTTCCCAGGCTGGGTGCAGTCACCGGTCTTAAGGATAGGTGTAATGAGAGCTGATTTTCATTTAGAGGGGAACTGGCCTGGTGATAGGGAGCAGTTCAGGAGCATGGTGAGTGGGAGAAGAACTTCATTTAAGGTGAGCCTAAGCAGCTTAAGATCTAGTGTGTCACTGCTGAATCATGACTTGTTAAGGGTATTGAGGAGACGTGGGGCAGCTTCCCGCTGTGATATTGTTTTAAAGCGGAACACCGGTGGTGGGAGAGGTGGGGGTGCTGGGGTTGGGGGAGAAGAAATTGGGGGGGTGAACATGACTAAGATTGGAGAAAGAGGTATTAAATGTATTTGCAATCAGGGCAGGGTCTGTGGTGATAGATCCATTTGCCCAGAGTTGGGAGGGAGGTGCAGAGGAGGCTTTACCACTGAGGTCTTTGAGAGAGTCCCAGAACTTGTGCCCCAAGCCCCATGTGGCAGTGAACTAGGCTTGATAGTACTCAGCTTTGGCCTTCTGAATATTCCAAGTACATTTATTACGCGCCTCTTGGTAGCGCTGTCAATCAGAGGGTTTACCAGTTTCTAGGGCAATATGCCATAGATTGTCACGATCACGCATTTGGTCTAATAGGGCTTGTGACATCCAAGATGAGTCAACCCATTTGACGACCTGTTTGCTTAGGGGTGCATACCGGTCACAGGCAGATTTGAAGGTGTCAATGAAGTGGTCAAGAGCGGTGTCAATGTCCAAAGCAGTTGTACTGAAGGACCAGTCACTGGTTGAGAGGTATTGTCTAAGTGCCCGAAGTTTGCCAGGTTTCAGATGGTGTTGGAGGACAGTTTTGGGGGGCTTTCTTGCAATATATGACCAGTGACAAAGCACCGGGGAGTGAACACTCAGGGCATCAGGTAAAACCCTGACCTGGGTAGCTTTATGGGGTTCTGTACCAAATGTGTGGCATCCCCAATTTAGCAGAGGTACAGTAACTGTTAAGGAGGAAATGTTGATTTTACTTTTATTTATACTTTTTGACTCTATCTACTCTAATAATGTAAATTATATATTATGTCTAATGTAAATACTTTGAAACATCCAATAAATATGATTTTAACATCATGGCAGAGCCGGCCTTAGCTAGGTGCAAACTGTGCCCCTGTACCTTGGGGGCCCATACTTTATGCCTAAGTTTTGTTACAGATGAAAATGTTTACCAGCAAATGAAAGTGGAAGACAACTGGCTCTGTTACCGTTGCAAAAGGTGGGGGCAGCTTTGCTGCAATGGAAAAGATTAGGTTGAGTAAGTGCTAATGGTGTTAAAGGCCATACTTTATACCTCCCAGATTAACTGCATTCACAAACAAAGGGCTATATTGACAAGAGAACTTGTTTGAAACATGAACATGTAGCTGAAACAATGAAAGATATGACAAAATGTGTTTCAAAAGTATGTGAGCACTCAAAATGGTTCAACAACCTGACCAGCACAAAGCAAAACTGGATTTCCTGATAGGGACCCTGAAAACCTGATCAGCAGGTAAAAAAAAAACTGACAGGTGGCAACCTTACTGGTGTTCCATGATAAGTCTCTCTATTCTCTCTGACTCACAGCTCCAGGAAAGTTAAGTTGTTTAGCTTGTTTGCAAATCAGAGTATCAGAAGTGTGAGTATCCAGTGATGATGTCCCTGTCCTTACAGAAATGAATATGGTAGTAGTACCGTACTTGCTTAAGTTCTTGCTCCAGGCTCAGTCAGATTCATTTCCAATGGTGAAGTAAAATAATTCAATGCAGTCAATGGCACTAATTAAAAGATGCTGGTTAAACTAGCAGACTTGGTACTGCTTTATTAATACAGGACAGGAGCGTTAGTTAGGTGTAAATGTTGGATGTGGGGGAGCACAGGGAATGGAGTGGTGGGGCCTGGCAGGGGGCTGCACAAGGGCCAAGAATTGTTAAGGCTGGCCCTGCATCATGGGATTTGATGACATTTCAATTAAATAGATAAGAAGAAATTTAAATTAGCGCTAGAGTGAGAAAATGAGAAATGGAAGCCAAAAGAGAAAATATAATTTTCTGATGAGATTTTAAAAGCAAGGACAGAGTACAAAATTTAACACAGTCACAAGAAGATAAACCATAACTACTGTAGACAATAGTGTCAATACATGTAATCAATTATAGTGCTTTAAAATCAACACACAACTCAACCCTGAACTATCACTGAAGTGCTACCACATCTGGGGTGGACATTGGCAGCCATTCTGAGCCAGCAAATTACACAATAGTTTTCCATTCTCTGTGTCAAGACATGACTTGATAATGCACCGGGTTACTCTACTGGTTAGTTTTCTTAACCCAGTTCCTAATGGACAGGCAGACAGATCAGAAAAAGTTACCATAATTGTCATGAATTGGCACCATGTTTACTGTCTCACCTGAGGTCCAATAACTCCTGGAATATTCTCCATGGGTAGGACTCAGGAGCAGACAACTCCCCATAACAGTTTGATTTAATCTGTACAGCTGAGATGGAGGAGCCAATGAGGAGGGTATGGTGGTGGTGATGCCTGATGTACTGTCTTTGGGTATGATTACAGGATGACTTCACCTGCCTAGGACTGCCAGACTAAAAGTTGTCATGCCCTGTCTCCTCTTGTTATTTTCTTTCTTTCTTTCTTTCTTTCTTTCTTTCTTTCTTTCTCTCTCTCCATTAGTTCATTCATTCTTTGGTTACTGGGAAAGGCCCACTGGCACAAGTGCCTATTTTCAGAGGCAGCCCTGGGGCACTGGTGAGGTTAAGTGACTTGCTCAGAGTCACACAGTATGCAAGTGGAGGTTGTGGGAATCAAACCCAGGTCTTCTGGGATATACCAAGCTCATTCACAGCTCTTTACTCTATCCTCTAAGCTATGCTACCAACCCCATTATTTATTTAAATGTTTTGATAGGAAGACACACTAGGCGCTTTTACATGCAGGTTTGTATAACGGAATGACTCTTACGGAAACAGTATTCCGTTACATCGCTTGTGTGTAAAGTGCATCTGTTTCGTTCCATAGGTGAACGTTTGTCCAAACCACAATCTCTGCTTTTTGCGGTTTGCACTGTTGTGTTCCATTTCGTTGGGCTGTGTAAAAAACAGCCGTTCCGAAGTGGTGCACGAACAGCAATGGAGCAGCAAGCTCTGTGGGGGTGCTGAAACACAAATGGAGGTGGGAGCTGCCAGAAAACTTGCGGAGTGTAAAGGGATCCTAAAAACGTAACACAGCACAATGGCACCACAGGTAACACTCATTTTGTTTTAAAAACCTGTGTATAAAAGCGCCTACTGAGGCATTGACTTATTTCCAGGTGCTTCCTGGGGGGCAGTGGGTAGCAGTAGGGGAGACAGCATCCAAACACTATTTCTCCCTCAAGGACATGGCTGTAAAGGAGAGACCAGCAGAACCCCAGCCAAGGATATCAAGGTTGGGACAGACCCTCCTAATGCATGATTCCCCTGTCAGACTCACTCTATATGCATGGCACTTTGCAATCATATATCAGTCAAGCAGGTGGAATGCAGATGTGAGGTTCAATCTGATAACCATGATATCCTTTCACGCAGCTCTCCTCTCTAGGTCCATACAGAAGCAGCCATGTACTAGAAGTGGACACCCAAACTGTCTTGGCCAGTCAGCTCCTGATGTCCCAACCTTTGGGTGCAAACCCAGCTCACCGACATGGAAAGGCTGTGCAGCTGCTACACTGTTGGTCTGCCTCTACTCTCTCTTCATCTACAAGTAATTCCTCCAGGGCAGGGACATTGGTGATATAGTGTCTGGAAGCCTGTACATACATTGAGGGTTTCATTTTATAGTGCGATCAATCCTGAACAATAACAATTTCCTAATAAGAGAACAACAAAAGTGAAAAATTAGCAATGCTTCTACTAGAACTCATATACAAGCAGGCTTCATGAGCAATAATGGTCCCAGTTGCAACTCTGAGGCATAACAGCATTCACCCAGAGATCATTGCTTCAACAAAAATACAACATATGAGTGTGCATGAGCACCCGCACTTAAAGCAGCAGTTCACTTTGTAGTGAATACTGCAGTTTGTACATACTGTATACCTTTTTAGTCCATTTATGTGTGCCCTTCCTCTCATTTCTTGTAACAGGCCTCCCGTTTGAGTCTGCTTTTGCATTGTTTGAGATCTGAAACAATTAAAGTGCTGCATTAAATATGAGCAATTCTGTTTTCATCAATAGTCTCAGCTGTATTTGAACAGTCATTATTTAATATAATTTTTCTTGTGACTGCAGTGAACTCGCATGCAACAGACTCTCCCCTGATCTTATAGAATACCAGGGTTATCAGGGCTGACTCTAGGTTACAGAGCCTAAGCTCTAACATGGTTAACATAAATGAGGATTGGCATTGATATAAATGGATCTGGAAGGAAAAATGTATGGGGATTATCAACCTTTGGGGTGGTGAAGAATGCATAATGAAGTATATGAAATATAGAATAATACATGAGGTGGTGTGTTTAACGAGATTTTACACACCCCTGAGATGTTGGATGCTACACACTCGAGGGGTTTATTTCAGCATCCAACACCGAGGGTGTGTGTAAAATCTCAAGTTAACTATACCACCCCGTGTTTTATTTTATATAATTGCTGAGGAGTGTTTTCTCACCACAGCAATTGTATAAAATACATTGGTGTTCAGCTGCGGTCATCTGGTTGGGATGAGGCGTGGTCCACCCCGGGGGTCTGCCATCTGCAACTGCTGAAAGCTTTCTGTTTTTTTTTCTTTCTTTTTTTTAAATCGAGGAGCACCTGCTTCAGTAAGGAATTGTGACAGTTTGTCAGAGGCGAGTTTTTTTTATTTACTTACCGTCAGTGCCACCAAGTGCAACTTGTGGCAAAGTAGTGTGGAGACATTCAGAAGTGGAGGCTTGTGCATTCATGGAGTGGGGGGGAAGCCCGGTGTGTGTTCACCGTCATAACTTGCAGGTTCCCCAGAGGATTCCCCTGACCTGTGTCACTGTTTAACTCCATGGTATGGCCTTCCAGAGGTCTGCATTTGCTTTCATGAGTGACGGAAAGGTAACATTGGGTGCAAGCATGCTGAGATGCCATCCTGCTGGGCTGAGAGCAATCCCCTGCTATTTTTTCACCCCTGAAACACTGGCTGCAAACATGCATGTCACATGCACACAGTGGGCATGCACAGTATGCTTGAAACCTCTGTGTCTCCCCACCATAGTCTGCCCCTCATGTGGTCCCACCTGTGGGTCCCTAGGTTGTGCTCCTACAGTGGTGATTGTTTGGCCTCTCACCCCAAGGAGGCAAATCACTTTGAGTGACCAACCATCCACAGCTACTCAGGACAGTCCAGAAACTGTCCAGTGCTCATTACAGAGAATAACTGCCCTCAGTTTTGGGTTTACACATACTTAGTGGTGGTTGTGGTACAGGGCCAGAATACTGTGGAGTTATACTAGAAAGATTGCAGTGCATGTCCAGAAGTTTGATTAAAACAATGTGTTTGTCCTATGTGCATCAGCCAAGTGGCAAGGGTCTCTTCACAGTGCCAGAATAGTTCATGTGCATTCCATTAGTGCTGTACACACCTTGGCTGTGTGCACTGCATTCTTGCAAGAAAATAGAAACATTTAGAAATAGAGTTAGACCAGTGGTCCATCCAGTCTGACCCCCTGTTGTTCTAACAGTCATAACCACTGATATTCTGTGCCAAGAACGCATCTAGCCTAGCTTTAAAACTCCGTCTACTACTTGTCTTTACTACCATTTTCCCATCAAGCAGTTCACAGATTAGGTGTGAAGGAGCATTTGCTGGTGTTGCTCCTTACCTAAGCTCCCCTGAAGCCTAAATTCAAATCTTTGTGCTCCTCTATCTTGTATTACTGTTAATAATCATAATAATCACTGGTAATTGTCAGCCTTCTTGTTGTATTCCATTTCAGTATTTTTTAGCCTTTTGCCATGATCCCATCCCTTAGTCTTCTCTCATCAAGGAAGGCAGTCTGTGCTCTCCAGCCATTCTTCCTATATCACTTTAGTAGCCCTGTGCTGGACCTTCCCCGGCTCATCTACCAATGACCATCCTGCTGCGTGGAACCCAGTCCTGCACACAATACTCCAGGCACAGTCTGACCAAGTCCTTGTACAAGGATAGCGCAGTCTCATTTAAGGAACTGGAAGTAGATCTCCTTATCTACTGCACAAGCATAGCTACTACCCTGTTATCATCAACACAACAAACTATTCTTTCCAACTAATGAGAGAACGGTGTTCATATGCTGTGTTCTTCTGAGTTTTGACTGGCTGCAATCTCAACAGCCTGCTTCATATGGTGTTTACCAACACAGTATATGACAATGGAACAAGCAAGGATGGCTGTGAAAACATCGTTTGCATGTTTTTTTTAAATATCTTGAATAAAAAGGTAGTTTTATTTGTCCTATGTAATAATGAAAAGGATATGGTGTACAATCATGACTCAACTGTATGTACCACATCTCCTTCATACGTCTACCTGTGGCCTCAGTTTTCAAACACTCTAGATAATGGGGTGTTTTTTCTCCTTCCTGATGTGGTTGTGTCATAAGCAGCAATCATGCAGGATCAGTAGCACTAGTCATGTTCATAACAACAGCATAGGGTAACACTAGCAGATCCAGTTATGTAACGAAGAAACACCCACTGCCCCCTTAGGTCTGCAAATAGTCACTGTTTTGGCCTGATGAGAGCTTTACAAGGGGACACTGGGGAGGCATGCTATTCTCTTGAGAAAACTGCTACTCCATGGATAAAAGTCAAGATCTGCACCTGTAGGGTAATGCATATCCCTGATAGAGAGGAGTATTTATGCAAGCTTTTGGGGTGTAATTTTGTTTATTTATATGTATTTATACTTGTTTTAAATTTTATATGATTATACGGTATGAAATGCTGTTAAGTTTTGTACGGCGCCCAGAGCCTTTGGGATTGGACATCTTTTTAAATAAACTTGCCTTGCCTAAAACAATATCAGATGCAGTGTGCAATTTATTTAGAGGTCCAGCTCCCCAAAATGTTGAGTCGCTCTGACTCTTTGACTGGGGAGTCATATCCCTGATGGGCAGGTATTGGTTTATACAAATTCTGTGTAGAAGGTAAGTGTGTTATCATTCCAGAACCCTTGCTTCCCATGCTCTTAACTTTGGGTCATTTAAAACAGATCTTATATGGTGATAAGGGTAATTTCTTATGTTCATATATACAGTAGTAGACTGTGATGGTACGCATATCATTCCCATCACACACACACACACACACACACACACACACACACACACACTTACAGCATGCATATTTTGCAGCTGTGACCTGTGGTAACACTTTTTTCACAATGACATGGATGTTATGTATGTGCCACTACTGCTTGAGATTTTGGAATATCAACGGTATGCTGAATTACTGTGCAGTTGCCATTGTTTTGTTTATTGTGTTATAAAGCACATTTTCTGACACCCATTCAAAGTGTTTAGCACACAGATGGGGGATTCAGCTAGCCTTTACAGTATTACATAGAATGTTATTCAACATTTCAATTAATCTTTAAAAGTGGGACTGAAGAGGTGCTGTATAGTGTTTCAGAAATGGACCTAATGCACGAGGCAGCATGTAAGTTATGAGTCAACCACAGACCCTTGCTAAATCTACAATTCATGGCCTGCTCTATTGTAGAACCAGTCCTTTAGTAGGTCAGACTCATCTGTAGTCTTGTACTGTGAGTAGTACATTAAAAAAGACCTTGCATGTGAACAATAAATTAAAAAAGCCTAAAGCCTCTTAAACGTAACCACACAATTAAGGTATGATTGACACACTACCCAATACACACATTATACCTTAGTCCCATTATTCTTAGTTTTTATTATTCCCAGACAAAAATAATTTCCCTCAATGGCCAGAAGAAAAGAATGATATTTATGCCCCAGAATATGCATGTTTTTCTTTCTCCTCTCAAAAAGCTAAGTGACTGATCTCATACATTTGCATAGATAAATAAAATCCATGTGTCTTTATGCATAATACATTTATTATTTGATGATTAAAAGATATTTGCTGTCTAATAACGAAGAAGGGATGCATTCTGAGAGCAGAGGTCATAGTTATACTTAAAGACTTTTTTTGTCTGGAATGTCTAAGCTGATTTTAATCAATTGAGCTAACTTGATCCCATCAAAGAGCTGTAGCCTATTTAAGGTTCATCAGAAATGAAGTGCCCTGCTACTGATGTTTATAATTATAGTGCACTGGCTCAGAATCTTTGTTCATCAAATATCCTTTACAATGATTTATTTGACATGCAGCAACATTTTGTAACTAATAGCTAAAGACAGGAAGTTATTGATTTGCTTGACAGGTCCTCAAGCTACTGCAATTATTTGCTTTGGAAACATTATTGCTATTAAAAAAAAGTTTTTTCTAATCCATAAGGTATTTTTCAATGTAAACAAATTATTTTTTCATGTTGTGGAAGAAGATAAGCTACCATATGGTAATCAAAAACATACACAGTATGACTGCACATATAATATTATGTGTCTGAAATTCCAGAGCTTTTTTGGAAATAAATTGAATCTGCTCTTGTTTGATTGCCGTATAATAATTTTCAATAACCAACTTTGCCAAATTAATTCAAGGACAGTAACCTCTGAAAGAAGTCCTTAACATAGTGACATAGTAATTTAAGGTCAGAAAGTACTGTAGGTGCATACGTAGGGATTAATACATATGCAGTGAAAACGTGTTTGTTTATAGGTATACCCCACTCATTCTACTACCCAGAGTGCCCTGTAATTCCCTTGCTAATCAGAAATTAAAGCTTGTATCTGCATAATGGACATTTCCAATATGACAGTATTGACTCAGATAATAATGACTTAAGAATTGTATGTTCAAATTGCAGTATTTAATGTTTCTGTAAAAGTGGGACCAGCGGTGATCCTTTTGTTAAGAACAATGCTTGGATAAAGGATGTTGCTGTCAGGCTCCTCAGGAAAAAGGTAAAATAAGAGTTTAGTGATTATTGTTTAATTTAACCTATTCTGTGATGAGTCAGAATAGAATTCTTTTATAACTGGCATCCAGATGTGTGGTATATTCTTAAGGGCTAGGGAAGGCATGCTAAATTAATGTGACAGAAGGGTGAAATGGCAAGAGTCAAGGCATGTGAGCCATGAGATCCTGGTTGAAATGTTGACTTAGCCTCTGGCACACTACATAGCTCTCTAGGATCAGTCGCTTGACTCCATCTTGTTTGATGCTTCCATAAGGGCAACTTTAGGCAAGCAGAATTCCACTATAAAAGTGATGATGCAGTGCATCTTAGCAGGGCACATGTAGGTTAATGAATCTGAAAAAAATAAGTCTTTTAGGATGGTTCTGCAGTATGCTGATGATACAGTATGAATGAAGCTCACCAGGATTAAGCCCGGTTCTGCAGCATGCTGCAGCAGAGTTACTGCAGTAAGCAATGCCATTTTAATGTGAATTAGTCCCTTTTGTCATGCAGGAAACTATGACACTGCACTTCATCCTGGCGGGCTTACAGTATGTTCAGCTCCATACAGGGTAAGTTGTTTGATCAAGTTAATTTGCCATATATTTTGTCAGTAATTGAAAGGTGTGATGGGTACAGCTTACAGTAAATTAGTACAGTAGGTAGCATACAGTACTGCAAGCATCAATTTACTTATTTGTAATATTTGACAAGATAATGCACAGTGAGCTATGACAGCTCGTTTCAAAGTGTGCCCATGGAAGAGGATCTTACTTATGAAGAGTTTAGTGTTTACCATCTTATAGTGCTTACATACATCAAAACAAACTGACCATTTCAGAATCCAGTGCAGCAAAACAAAAGCTACCGTACTGTAAGAATCATGTAAGGCAGCAGTCCAACCAGATGGATGATATGATTTCTAATGAATAATTACTTGTGTCAAAAGAACAGCTTTTTATTTGACTTATTGATTTGATTTGTTTTTTTGTTGACTGAGAAAGGGCTAGGAAATATTTACTGTTTCCACCCTTGTCTAGATGTGGGGGGTGGGGGGTATAGTACAGGAAATGCAGATTGCTACTGAACCAGGTTAATCATGTTGGGGGTTTAATGGTGGTTCACCCATGCTGCAAGGACATGGAACTGAACAAGGTAAAATATGGTGCAAGCAATGTATTGACAGCACCTATGGTGCCCTGACAATTAGCCACACGGGAGCTGCAGCACTAGACGACAAAAAGAAAGACAGTGTAACATTAAGGGAGTGGGGGGCTCTGCCCCCAAGCCCTCCACAGTAAATATAATGAACTTGAGGTCTTGGCACAGTGGAAAAAGGGCAACACTAAGCTACACCCCAGCAGTAATGTACTGCAAAACTGCTAGAGCTGAAAACACAGCCTGACAAGAAATCAAGGTAACCAACAAGTCTGCGGCAACATCCCAGTGACATAATGACTGTGCCAGTAATGAGTCTTGGTTTAACTTCTCATCTGAAAGATAGGGCTGCTTTCTAAAGGGGTTGCATTAAGTTAGTATGAACGTCCTGGCCCTATTTACTGAAACGTTCAGCAAAAGCCATTCACATTCAAGCACTTACTAAACCAACTTTGAAAATGCATTTATTTCTCTTTAGTTAGTACAATGTCAACACACCATACTTAGTTGGTTAGAAAGTGAGACTTCACAAAAACTGTTAGTATTTGTTATTTCATATCCCGTGACACCTCTTTTTTACATAAACAGATTGCTCATACACAGTTAGAAGCATGGTATAATCTCATTACCATTGCACATGTAGCAGCAGAGTATGATCTAATTCTTCATTACTCAGCAGCATAGCAACTCCCCATTTTTTCTACTGGATTTCCCATCCAACGGCATCACTTATGGCACATTACTACCAACTAGACTCACCTGAATTGTAAAGGGCAGGAACAACATGTCTCCTCTGAGACAGATGCCTACAAGACTTACTTGTAAAGTGACCACATGGGTGTTGTCTAGTAATATGCGCTAAGAACCTCCCCACCACACACACACACACACACACACACATATATATATATTGTATATTTTCCATTTTAGATTGGATATCAGTCTGGATTGGATAGAGATTTAAAAGGAATCTCTTGATTTACAATTCTGTGATTTCACTACTGATGGCAAAACAAGTTGCAAGTATTGTCACATTAAATGCATGAACACTGCACAGTGAGTGCCAGTGGTTCAAATGTATTGCTTCCAAGAATAATTTTTTTGGACAGCTTATTTTCCCAGGACAGCCCAACCCAGATGCAGTATTTTATTTTCAGTGGAGTCCTACTTCTAGCCAAGTCAGGACTGGGAAGATTGCAGTGAATGGAAGTGAATGGATTGCAAACAGTTAAGGGGTCAGAAATAAGACATGATTGGAGTGGTGCAGTGCAGTGGCTGTGGAGCAGCAGTCTTCCGGGAGATGTTCTGGAGGATGCGGTGTTGTACCATCTGCAGGCACCTCTCTGGGCTGAGGGAGGAGGTTGCTCATCTCCAGGCTGAGTTGGCCAGGATTTGTGGGACCTCCTCTTCCATCCAGGGACCACCAGTGCCACTGCTGTTGCCTCAGAGGTTGCCAAGAAAGAGGAGCGGTTGGACCACAGTGGGCTCAGGGAGGGTGAGGGTGGTGGAACAGAGGCACATCCCTCCAGTTGTACCTCCACAATTCCCATGCCATTCTGGCAAAGTGTGGTTCCTCTATGGAGGCACCTGCAGTGGAGACCAAGGAGGATGTTGGGAACCTCCACAAAGGAGACCCACAGGAGGGTGGCAGGGGACCCTGCAGGGAAGGAAACAACTCCTGGTGGGGGACTCCAATGTTAGGAAGGTAGAACTGGGCAAGGAAGGGGAGAGGGAGGTAAGGTGCCTGCCTGGCGCCATGGCTTGGAGGGACAGGGAGCGAATCCTCAGGATTGCCAGAGCAGCTGCACAGGAGGGAGCTGGATGTCATTGTCCACCTAGGGACAAATGACCTGGCTAAGAAAGGGATTAGAGAAGTGCAGGAAGAGTTTGTGGAATTGGGGAGGGGCCTTAGTCAAGTAGCACGACGGTAACCTTCTCGGAGGTGCTACCCATCTATGGCATAGAGAGGCTAGGATGTTCCGTACACTATGGGATTCAATCAGTGGTTGAAAACTGGTGTGGAGCTCAGGGATTTGGCTTCATTGGGACTGGGGTCCACCTGGAGTGATGCAAGCCTATACTGGCATGATGGGCTGCATCTGTCCGGGAGGGGAACCAGGATCCTAGGTGATAGGTTTAAATGCTTCATTGGCAAGCTTTTAAACTAGCCAAGGGGAGGCACTGAAAGGAGCAGGAAAATCCTAGCCCCCAAACAATCACGGTAGTAGTGGCAAACACCAACATGGAGGTGTCGATAGGGAGAAGGGCGAGGTAAATGGAGAAAGTGACAAAGGCAAGAAGGACAGGGATGGGGCAAGGGGATAAGGCCATCAGGAAATGGAGGGTAATGAGTACCAATGCCCATAGTCTGGGCAACAAGCTCCCTGAGCTGGTGGCCTTAATGGAAGAGGGATGCCTGGATATCGTAGCAGTCACAGAAACATGGTACACAGAGAACCATGACTGGGATGTTAACATACCAGGGTACATAACCTACAGGAGAGACAGGCAGGGGAGAAGAGGGGGAGGAGTAGCTCTCTATGTAAAGGAAGGGATAAAAGCAACTGAACAAAAGAGTAAACAGGGAGGAGAGGAGGCACTGTGGGTCACCTTGAAGACTGGAAAGGGCACCACAATCCGCACAGGGGTTGTGTACAGACCCCCATGTCAGGGGGAAGGAATGGACAAGGATATGATGGAAGACATTCTTAGAATGGCAGAGAAAGGGAGATACTGTTGATGGGAGACCTGAATATGCCAGATGTTAACTGGAGCACATTTGCTGCAGCCACATCCAAGAGCAGGGCCATTCTTGATGCCCTACAGGTGGCAGGCATTAGACAGCTAGTTTCGGAACCCACTCGTGAGGGAGCAATCTTAGACCTCGTACTCTCAAACGGGGACAGTGAGAGGATCTAAGATCTAGAAGTAGGTTGCCATCTGGGGACAAGTGACCATCAAACAGTGTGGTTCATGTTAAACTCAGCTACAGAGTCAAGCCATACAAAAGTGAGGGTACTGGACTTTAGGAGGGCTGACTTTGCAAGATGGGAGAGTGCCTCAGAAAAGCACTAGCAAACAAGCTAGAAGGAGGTGTGGAGCAACAATGGGAATTATCAAACTGCCATCACAGATGCAACAAGCCTTTGTGTGAAGCAAATAAACAAATCAAAACGAAAGAAAAAGCCACTATGGTTCTCAAGAGAGGTGGCTGTGAAAGTCAGGAAGAAAAAGATAGCATTCCGAAGTATAAGGAAACACAGAAGGAGCAGGACAGAGAGCTGTACCAGTTAAGGCAGAAAGAAGCAGGAGGGAAGTCAGAATAGCAAAGGCCCAAACTGAGGAAAGATAGCCAACTCAGTTAAGAAAGGATAAAACCTTTTATAGGTACATCAGCGAAGAGAAAGACAAAGGAGGGATAGTGAGGCTGAACAGAATGAACGGTGGGTGGGCAGAGGGGACAGTGAAAAGCAGGAATACTGAACGAATATTTCTGCTCAGTATTCACAAAAGAGGAGGGAAGTGCCTAATCCAATTAACAGAAGCACTCTTGATAGGGGATCGATCCCAGTCCTTTCACAGAAGAAAGGGTTCTGCAAGAACTCCTAAAACTGAAGGTGGACAAAGCAATGGGTCCTGATGGAATTCACCCCAGAATTCTAAAAGAATTAAGGAAGGAACTAGTGAAACCACTGGCTACTTTTTAATAAATCATGGGAGGATGGTGTGGTACCCGAGGACTGGAGGAAGGCGGATGTGATTCCCTTCACAAAAGTGGGACCAAGACAGAGGCAGGAAACTACAGACCTGTCAGTCTGACCTCTGTGGTAGGGAAAGTGATGGAGTCACTTCTGAAGGAAAGAATAGTTGAGTACCTAGAGGTCAGTGGGGCACAGGATCCAAGCAGCATGGGTTCACAGCGGGAAGGTCATGTCAGACGATCTAATAGATTTCTTTGACTGGGTGACCAAAGTAGTAGACCAGGGAGGGCTGTGGACATGGCCTACCTAGACTTTAGCAAGGCATTTGACACAGTCCCACACAAAAGATTGATAGTCAAATTAACCAGCCTGGGAGGGGTCCCAGGGTGGTAGCCTGGTAAAACATTGGCTGCACAACAGGACACAGAAGGTAATTGTAAATGGAGTCCACTTGAAGAAAGGGCGGTTACTAGTGGGTACCGAGGTTCAGATTGGGTCCAGTCCTTTTAATGTCTTCATCAGTGACATTGCAGAGGGACTGGAAGGAAAGTATGCCTTTTGCAGATGACACAAAGATCTGCAACAGGGTTGATACACAAGGAGGTGGAAAGGATGAAAAGGACTTAGTGTTTGGAGGAATGGTCAGACGTATGGCAGCTAGGTTCAATGCAAAAAGTGCAAATAATGCACCTGGGAAACAAGAACCCAGGGAAGAATACACAATGGGTGGGAGCTAGTAACAACAACAAACAGGAAAGGGACCTGGGGGTAATCATATCAGATGACCTTAAGGTTAGCAAGCAATGTGGAAGGCAGTAGGGAGGGCCGGGGTATACTGGGATGTATAGGAGAGGCATCAGCAGCAGAAAACAGGAAGTTGTTATCCTCTGTACAGACAGTTGGTGAGACCCCATCTGGAATACTGTGTCCAGTTCTGGAGACCCCATCTCCCAAGGACATAAACAGGATAGAGGCAGTCCAGAGGAGGGCAACTAAAATGGTGCAGGGTCTGCAAGAGAAGCCGTATGAGGAGAGACTAAAGGAGCTTAATATGTATACCCTTGAGGAAAGAAGGAGAGGGGGGACATGATAGAAACTTTCAAGTACCTCAAGGGAATCAACAAAGTCCAAGAGGGTAGCATCTTTCAGAAAAAGACTTGCAAGAACAAGGGGACACAATTTAAAGATAGAAGGAGGGCGGTTCAGGGGCAATGTGAGGAAGTATTATTTCACAGAGAGGGTAGTGGATGCATGGAACAGCCTTCCTGAGGAAGTTGTGGGGTCTAAAACTGTGGGAGAATTCAAGAATGCATGGGACAGACATGAGGCAATTCTTGTGGGGGGCAGGAAGAAAAAGGCTGTTGGTTAACTAGGATCTGCGGCCTATCCTGTAGGTAGGGAAATGGGCAGACTAGATGGGCCTAGCGGTCCTTATCTGCCGTCAAAGTCTATGTTTCTAAATTATGTGATGTGCGCTACGGTCTGCCCAGTGGCCCAGTGGCAGTGCGTCACGCTGCCACGCAAGCAGCTGAAGTACGGGAGTGAGCCTAGGATGCTGCATCAGGAAGTAGGCCTGGTCACAGCATCTGCCTGCACAGTGATCGGGAGTGATGGCATTGGGCAGCAGGTGCCATAGCGACCCCTGCAGTGGGCCGGGGAGGTTGTGCTCACCACAATAAGTTGCTGCATGCTGCTGTGGCTGTCAGGAGAAGGTTCCACCCATGCTTCAGGAGAAGGGAGGGAGAGACTGGCATGAAAGGGACAAAACACATATGCGGTCTGTATGTATGACAGACTAGCTCCTGGACCCTCTGAGTCCTAACACCAGACACCATCAGATTCTAGCCACACACTGGACTAAATGGGGGGATGGCCCCCTGAAGCCCCTGCCACAGAGATGAAGCTGGTGGGGGATGTCGGACCATCGTATGGACCTAGTGAGAGCAAAGGACACTTGATTGATCAGGGTATACTCCTGGGACCACAGTATATCCCTGAAAATGGAGTATGATCAGGGAGAAAAAAACTCTATGGCAAAAGAAGTGATGCACTCTAGGTCACACAGTAAGTCAGTGGTGGGATTTGAACAAGATGTCTCATGGATCATAGGTCTGGGCATTAGCCAGTGGACCAGACTACCTTTCTAAATGTACTAAAGATCTACGAAAGATGGCTACTTACATATAACTGCAGTAGAACAACCAGCTTTCTATTTTAAATTATTAATTTACTGAGTTTTTAAATGACTTAAAGGAACACTGTCAACCTTTTTTGCATCATATTATTACTAGCTAAGAAGCCACATTTTATGATTGATGTTGGTTGTTTTATCTTCCTCCTTTCATAGTAGAACTGAAATGTATGCTAATGGTATAATCATACCCAACCTTGTTTTGTTTCAGGTCCTTTATTACTCTTATTGCATACTTCCTGAACATTAGAAATAACTTCAAAGAGTACAGCCACTCATGATAGAGTAATCTCCTCTCCTCTCCTCCCACTGCTTAATAAGTAGCTAGACTGTATTGGGGTGTTCCCAAGTCCAAGAAATATGCAGTGGGAGTTGATTAAGGAATGTAAACAAACATGTTTTTATGTCATAACATCAGTGGGTAGTCTATTTTTCACTTAAAAAAATAATCAGAATCAAACTATCAGCTATATCAGCAGTCTGTACAGAATGTGAACAATAATAACGTGTGCTTTTTAGACTGGGGACACTGAGCTCTAAGGGAGTTGACAGTGTCCCTTTAAGAAAACGGGTTATACACACCTAAAATACCGAACAATCAGTTCATATCTCTGTAACTGGATTCAATGGTCACTGCATAAATAAAATCAGTAGATAACTACATTTAATCATCTGTCACTAAAGGTGTGTGTAACCAGAAGTTTTGACACAACCAAGGTGTGGTATGCTACATAAACCCCGAGAGCGAACTCAAGAGGGTTATCAGAACATCCCACACCAAGGATGTGTACAAAATTCTGTGATGCACACACATACACGTTTTGTTTTTTTATAATTACTGTCTATCGTTTTTAATAAAGGAGGTATTTAGAGAGAGACATAGAGACAGTTTAGTTAAATGAACTCTTTGTCCCAAGAGGGGAAGGTGTCAAGTGGTGTTCTACAGGGGTCAGTACTAGGCCCCATCCTTTTCAACATATTCATAAGCGACATTGCTGAAGAACTGAAAAGGGAAAGTCTGCCTCTTTGCAGATGATACAAAGCTCTGCAACAGGGTGGACACACAGGAAGGGATTGCAGAAATGGAGGCAGATCTCAGGATGCTAGAAGAATGGTCCGGGAGCTGGCAGTTGAGATTCAATGCCAAAAGATGTAAAGTCATGCACTTGGGTAGAAGGAACCCATGCATGATGTATGTCCTGGAGGAGCAGCTACTAGAAGAAACAAAGCTGCAAGGGGATCTTGGTGTCATGATCTCAAATAATTTAAAGGTAAGGAAGCAATGCAAAAAAGTGGCACTAAAGGCAAGCAGCATCCTCGGATGTATTGATAGGGGTATTACCAGTAGGAAGCATGATGTAATCCTCCCAGGTGAGACCTCACTTAGAGTACTGTGTGCAATTCTGGAGACCTCATCTAAAAAGGACATAGACCATCTGGAAACCATGCAGAGACGTGCAACCGAAATGGTGCAGGGTCTGCACTACAAAACGTATGAAGCTAGGCTCAGCCAGCTAAATGTATTCTCCCTTGAGCAGAGGAGGAACAGAGGAGACATGATTGAGACATTTAAATTTGTTAAAGGGATCAACACAGTACAAACCAGGAACCTCTTCCAGGAAAACAGGGCAACACGTACTAGAGGACACAACATGCACCTGGTTGGAAGTAAATTCAAAACAAATGTTAGGAAGTACTTTTTGACAGAGAGGGTTGTTGTCCCTTGGAACAGTCTGCCACTGGAGGTAGTGGCAGCCAAAACAGTCAGTGAATTCAAACAGGCATGGGATAAACAGTATAGTCATCTTAGCAAGACAAATTGATGGGGGGGGGGGTAGAAAACCTGGCAGACTAGATGGACCACACAGTCTCCTTCTGCCAGCAAATTCTTATGTTCTTATGTTCTTGTGGAGCTCATAGTTCAGTTACGTAAACTTTAACTTATTAATAAAATTATTTTTTTTTTTACTTACTGTGCTTTTCTTGTCCTCTAATGGCTGTGCTTCCCCAAACAGCCCTTCTGCCCACACCACTATCCAAGTGGCCCAAAGTCAATCCAGCCAAAGTTCCCCATGGATTACCCCCCCCAGGGCGGGGGCTCCCCCGCATCCCAGTCTGATCTCTGGGGCCCTGGGCAGCTTCACGGCAGCAGGATGAGAGTGTCATGAAGTTTGTCAGGAATGGGGGAGCTTTCAGGCTTTGGGGGGGCATGACATGCAATGGTGCTTGCGGCACGAATGCCAACGTTGTGCACACCCCCTGAAGATCAGCTCAAACTGGGGTCCCCAGTAACAGGCAACCTGTGGTCACCCTAGATCCCTTGTTACAGGGACACAACTGCCCCCCCACCCCCCGGAGGTGGAGACAGTGCAAAGGCCGCTCAATCCACCTCCCCATGGCTGGCCCTCTGGTAACCCCAGTCTGCTCTTGAACCTGGGTTGCCAGCGTCGTGACCGGAAGTCCATCTCCTGCGCCAGTGGGCTGGCTATTAATAAAATTCTAATGTTAACTAAAAATTAATCTGTTAGTAAACTGTAGACGTTCAGCTGCTTTTCTGTGAGCACCAATAATTGTTTGTATAAGAGGCAGTTGTGTTACTGGTAGGGAGAGATTCAGCAATGCGAGTTTGATTTATAGCTCACTGTTACACATGACTAGTTGTAATCAAAAATTATAGCACAGTTATTTAGCCATTAAAATATACTAGCCAGTAATTATGCTAGCCAGTATTTATAATCTAGCTATAAAATACATGTACAGCTAACCAGTAATAAGGTTAGAAAAAGAAAAAAGGTTTTCTACTGTCCAATTCTAAAGACCATATCAATTGGCTTGTTTAAGCAAAATGTACGTCCAGATGCTGTATGTACTTGGCACTTGATAAATTCAGTGTGCTGTAGTAAGAAATGCATGACTAGAGGAAAATGTTTTTTTTTTAAATATGGCCATATTCTAAGCTTTTCTGTTGGAAAACAGTTAAACATTTTTTTAGCTTGGTTGCTATCTGTCCTTTAGATGATGTGCCTTCAAGGGCTATCAGAGTTACTGTTTCAGGGCAGCTGTACTTTATGTTGTTAAAAAATACAAGTAAGATAGTATCATCAGTTCAGTCTACATTGGGTTCTGTAATGACCTGGAGGTGTAAGAACATTTTGCAGAAGGTTACAAGAAACGGCTGTGTTTCATTATATGCCGCAGTTAGCACAACTTAAAATGCTTTTTTCCTCGTTCCTTTGTGGCATTCTGGTTCTCAGAACTGCTTTCTCCCTACAGACATTCTGAAGCTGAGCAACACTGTATTTTTTTTTTTGCTACAAAAGTATTTTATTAGGGCAAACTTAAAAGTAGCAGTGCGTGACAGGGAGCTCAGTTCTTCACCTTACTGTTTTTGACACGGCTTCATTTCCGTCCTCCTCTGTGGTTGTCTCCCTGCAGTTTGAAAAATGTTTTTGAGGTGATGATGTGTTTAGGGCAGTATTTTATAGGCACTCACCAGTAAACATGGCTGCACCTGGTGACCCTGCACCTGCTGATGTATCCATTGTCAGTCCCTGGCTCTCTTAGAAACATAGTCATTGACGGCAAAAAATACCAGTGATCCATCCAGTCTGCCCGTAACACCCTATTATACCCTGAAACCTTTTGTAATTATGATGTTTTTGTCTACACTTTCCACCCCCTTGTTCTCTGTTTCACTACTACCCCACTGAGTAGTTACTAAGCCCGTAACTCTGTCCCAATCGTGTTTGAAACCAATAATGGTTTTGGCGCCCACCACCTCTACTGGCAGACTGTTCCATTGCTCAGCCACCCTCTCTGTAAAATAAAACTTTCTCACATCCCTCCTGAACCCCCCAACCAGTTTCCACTCATGACCTTGTGTTTCAGATTTGCTACTCTTGTTGAACAGTTCCTCACAGTTCACCTCGTTTGTTCCTTCAGCAACTTGAAGGTCTCTATTATATCACCCCTCTTGGTCCTGTCATGGTTCTGTAGCCAGTGTCCAGCACCCAGGCAGATTAGGGAAGGTTGGAAGTTGGCGTCACCACAGGTGATTCCTGCCAGTGTCCTGCTACTTCTTAAAATATTAAACTGACGGAGTAGCCACAATGTAGCCTGAATATGTTGCACCCTCACTGGGAGATGACTATCTGGCAATGATCAAGCCAGGCAAGTCTCAAGAAGAAGACAGGATACACCCCAGAATTACAGTGCAGGTAAGGGAACAATTGTCAGGCCCCTTGCAGTAATTAGTGTGGTGTCAGAGGACTGAAAAGTGCTCAGTGTGGCCCCATCTTCAAGAAGGGTGCATGGTCAGACTTGAGCAACTACAGGGCAAGGTACTGGAAGCCTTTATCAAAGGCAGAATAATGGAACACTTGGTTATGGTCAAGGTTCTTGCCTCCTCTTAGTATGACCAGCCTGACCATCATCTTTGACGGGGTTGGTGATACAGAAAGAGGGGAAAGATCCATCACATTGTAATTCCTTTTGCCCTATTTTTGTTCCTCAGTAGGAAGTACAAACTGTTCATGGCATAATGGTCACACTGGTTAATTCCATACTACCCAGCATTGTTAGCCTAGATCAGATGGGGTTTATGATTATTATGCACTGTCACTTTAAATTTCAAATGAATAAAAAGATCACAGGTAGCACTCAGGCCACAACCCCTTGAGAAAGGGTCACAAGTTAGACCCGAAGTGCTGGGGATAGTAGCTGAGGGCTCCTCTGCATTTATGCACTAACTTTTGCCTGACTTTTTTATTACTGTCACCAGCTGCTGCTTTGTTTTTGTGTCTTTTTGGGCTTATAATGGGTTGGCAGATAACCTATGTCGTATGATCGATGTTATAGATTTGATTCAAAAGCACCATCTTAAGTCCTGTCTGATGAGTTTTGATGCAGGAAAAAACATGTTATAAGGTGGTGCGGAAGTTCTTGTTTATGGTCCTTGAACAGTTTGGATTTCTAGAACCATTCATTATCAGAGTGAAGTCCCTTTACACCTCTCCACAAGCATATGTGTGAGCAAATGGTGGCATGTCCCCTAAATTTGATTTATACCATAGGACATGGCAGGGCTGCCCCCTCTCACTCCTTTTATTTGCGCTTTATACAGAGTCATTAGCTCAGTGGATGCCTCTCAATCCTAAAATTCGTGGTATTGATTTGGGTGGTCAACCCTCCCAAAATTGCCTTTTAAGCTGATGGAGTACTGTGGTACCTGGCTAATTCTGAAGAATCAATAATGAAGTTTTGGAGAGGCCCTTGAGCTTTTTGGGACACGTGCAGGCTATGTCCTGAGCAAAACAAAAGCTGAGGTACTGAAGTTTAATTATTGCCCATTGCAGCAGTTGAGGGACCTCTTCCCGTTGAAGTGGCAAGTCTCCTAAATAAAATACCTAGGTATCCAGGTGACAAAAGATGAAACTAAACTTTATGATGCCAACTTTAAGCCTTTGACACACAGTGTTCAAGAATATCTCAAAAGAAGGGCCCTTATTAATGTCCCATTATACTCTAGAATTAGTTTCCTTACTGTGATTGTCGTACTCAGATATCAATACCTTTTTTCAATACATCCCAGTCCAGATCCCGAGAAGCAGTTCTTAGACTGGCAAAAGGCCTTTTCCAGATATCTCTGAGTCTCTCTCCAGATTCAGAGGAAATGTGAGGAAGAATTTCTGCACAGAAAGGGTGGTGGACAAGTGGAACACCCTGCCTGAGGAAGTGGTGGAGGCTGAAACAATCATAGGATTTAAGAATGCATGGGATAGACATAAGGGAATCCTAGAAGTCAGGAGTAAGGGGTGACAGACTTCTAGAAAAACTTTAAAATGATCTTACAAGCTCAAATGGGCAGACTGGGTGGGCCATAGGCCCTTATCTACTAACAGTATCTATGTATTTATCTCTGGGGCAGCAGGTGGCTTCACCTTAGATATAGATTATTACAACAGAAGCCTGTGGGGAGCAGAGCGATATCTGATCTGGAGCTGTATTATTTCACAGTACATATCTGAACATTGCTCCTGTGGTCAGTGCCCGGCTATTAATCCACTTGAAAGCAGGTAGATAGAACAAATAGAAATAACTAAATAAAAGGGGTGGGGTGGGGAGGGAAGCATCTCTGGGAGCAAGGGTATTTGATGGCAGGTTTAAATGTAATAACTCTGATACCACCTTGCTGATGGTCAGACATACACTTGAGGTGGGGCATGGGGTGTGTTATGGATTCAACGTGGGCCTCCACTTGTGGTTGTTTCAATGGCTAGCTTGGGATGTAACTTTCCTGCCATCAGCCCTGGACTCTGGATACAGAAGTTGCTCGTGATGAGGACTGTGCTACCCAATTCAGTTTTTCATCCAGGAAGGGCTTGGTAGATTACACTGTCATGAAGCAAACATTCAATTTAAACAATTTTGATTTCTTCAGATACTTCCAGATGAGAGCATACATTCAGTCATGAGACAGACAGTTGCCTATGCCACCACTAGACAGTCACTTCAGAGCCTTGAAGAATATACTAGGGTGAGTGCTGTATCAATCTTGGGCCCACTTCTGTTCTCCCTATTTGTCAATGACCTCCACGATCACTGTGGGAGTAGCTCCATGGTGCAGTGTGCTGATGATGCTGTCCTCTACAGAACTGTGCAGGACCTGGACAACCTAGGGCCACTGCTCCAGTCAGACTCTACCAAGGTGGAAGCCTGGCTAGTTGAAAACCACCTAGTCCTTATCCCTAATAAGACCAAAGCGCTCCTGTTTGGTTCTAATTCCCTGGGTCCTTCAAGGGCCCACCTCCTCACACTTTTCACCGCTACTGGCTCCACAATTGAAGTGGTGAATTCCTTCAAATACCTGGGTCTCACACTGGACCAGGGGCTCATCCTAAAGACACGTGTGGCACTAGTGACAAAAAACATTCACCAAAAGCTGGGCATGCTCTATCGACTAAGAGAAAACATGATACCCGAAACCAGACAGGCAACTGCCAGAGTATACTCTTCCCAACTCTTACCTACACTACCCCAACACTGTTGGGCATAGCAAAACTTGACCACGCTAGATTGCAAACCCTGTACCACAAAATCGCTTGGTTCGCCATGAGTGCCCCTCCAAGGACCCACCACTGTGATGCCCTCACCTCACTCAACTGGCCACCCCGATACACAGACTCGTGTACCCACTATTAAGCTGGACATTTAAGCTTCTTGATGCTGACCCCCCTGCAGGGCTAACAGGTATCCTACCTCTAAAGCAACCCAGCCATCTACGTAGGACCTCAGGCAGAAAACACCTGGACCAGCCCAGGATCTGCTCTGCGACTGGTAGTAAATCATTTGCCCATATTGCTGCTGTGGAATGGAATAAGCTTCCCGGTTACCTTCAGGAAGCACCTTCCCTCACTGCCTTCCAGAGGGGTCTGTGGGCCCACCTCCTAAACCACAACCCCTGCTGCTGTCCCGTATGCTAGAGAACCCTCCCCCAGTGGGTCTGCCCAATATACCCACTGCCCAAATTCTGGCAGCTGCCATGGACAAAATGTATAAATATGCTGTTACTAACTTCCTCTTCATTGATTATTGCATAACTGTATACTCTCTTTGTATAAATTTCCTATGCCTTGCACTGTTTCACCTTTATGTATTTGCGCTGCACTGTTTTTACCATTATGTATTTTGCACTGTATCATTTGTAACTTATTCTGGGTCACCCCTGAAAAAGGGACCTTCAGGGCCCAGTGGGCTCACTCCGTTAACAAAATTTTATAAATAAAAATAAATAAATAAAATAAAGCAGCAGTACTAGTTAAAAAAAAGTGAGATTGTTGCCTGCATTCCCCTGACCGCATACCTGGCATTATTTCTGCTATCTGTTACTGTAATTGGCTAAAACCTTATCATTTTCTCTTTGTTTTTATCTTTTCACCACACGCCATGCTGAACTCCGGACGTTGGCCTGCCTACCATGCATACGCATAGCCAACTCTTTTTTTCCAGGTTGCACTTCCTCACTGTTAGGTGCTCTCCCACTGACAGGGCTTGCTGTGTGTTTAATGCCCTCCGGAATGGCATTCTCATCGAGCTCCAATGGGGAACTTCCTCGGTCAGTGTTTTTTTTTTATTGTGTTCACCCTTGAAAGTGGAAGTGGACATTTATGGAGCATATATTTCGATATACTGTCATGTAATTTCCCTGTGTAATCAGCAATGGTACGAAAGAGAGTAACAATTTTCATATTTCAAAATGTTGCTTTTCCAACTGAACTTTTTTTGGGTGTTTGTTTTGTTTGTGTATTACCCTTTCAGATTGGAGTCACAGTGACATTTATGACAGATGGCATTATGTTTCCTATTACTGTTTTTCCAGATCACATACTGCATTCAGTTTTCTGATACTGATTTACATTCCAACAACAGCCCCTTTGGGAATACTGTAGCCCACGTACTGAAGGATGACATGTGTTCACTGTTCAACCATGGGTAGGAAGAAGAGGGTGGGTGAAGCAGGAACGATTGCTTATAATGAGGGACGATACTGTTCAGCTGTCAGTGTACGGATTGCTGTTGGGGGGATTGGAATCGTACTAGATAACTGAGCTTTCTGTATGATGAATATTTGACAGCATTATAAAATCTAAGCACTAACAGTACTGAAAAAGGTACACAGGCATGCTCAATTAGCAGCTGTCACTAAAGGAGAAGTAAACAAAGGAGTTTTTCATACGATGCAGTCTATATACAGGTTGACGCTACATTAATGAGAAAAATGTATTTTGACACTCACATGCAAACAAGACATAGAGTAAATAAATACAAGCACTCATTTTAAAATGCAAATGTTTTATTTCATGATCACCGCAAGATACTGTTCAGCTTAACAGCAATCAATGCTCTCGGGAGCACACAGCCACCTTGAAAAAAACAAATGTATACAGACAACGTGCTGAAAGGTGCAGAGTGCAAGATACAGTAAACAGACAGGATGCTATATTTCCTGTGGATCTACAACACACACATATTTTTATTTGAATAATTCAAGCTACATGGTGGATCAAAATAAAAAGCACATATCTGAAAATCGGAACAGTGTCTCTACAGTATGAAATTATAAAAAAAAAAAGGACATTTACTTCTGTATTAACTAGTGCTGCTGCTTTAAGGGACTTGTTTCAGCTCTCTATTAAGCATTGAGAATTATGCTACCAGACCAGGCCAGCAAGATTAAACAAAAATGGGAGGGGGAGAATGATTTGGTGCTGGCATACCAAGCTTGGTCTAACTTATTGTGATCAGCCTTCAGTATGACAAGTTCACCACTGTGGCACGAGTACGACCGGAAGATTAAAACCTGCTTCTTCTACACTCTAAAAATACATGGAAAATGGACAGGCAATTCATCACAAAGCTGCTGGAGGTTATGTTTTGAGAAGAGGGAACATCATTCACAAATTTGTTGGTCTGCCTGAAGTTGGGTGCATTTACGAGAGAGGTGGCGGAGGCCAGTTCCAATCTGTTCACTCTAGGTGCCCACCTGACAGTAGCACATGACATTCTGGAGCTTCTCCCAGATAAAGTGAGAGGCACGGATGCAGTTTATTTGTGGCGTATGCTGCTGGCAGCAGTGCACAAGGCAATAACACAGCACTGGCTGGTGCCGTATCCACCAATACTCCAAAACTGGATGGACGTGACACAGGAAATTTACAGAATGGAACAATTGAAGTGTCAGGTTAACCATCGCATAATGAGTTTCACATCTAGGTGACTGAGATGGGTGCTGCACCTAGGAGACAAGGGCCCAGGCTACACTCTGTAGACCCAGATCAAAGGGGTGTGGGGCTTGTTTACTGTGATTAAAGGTGGTTCTAAGAGCGGGCCACTACTGAATCTTGCTGCTTTAGATCATTCAAACATGTTGTGTACTAAATGGTGATGAATCGAATGTATTGCAACTCACTGTAATTGTGTCCTGATACACAATGCTGTGCTTTTAATGTAAACAGTATTAGTGGCAACAGTTCCAGTTGTATTGTACCCAAGTTGAGCAATAAACTTGAATATAAGAAAAAAATCTTTGAGAGGGTGACCAAGAAGGTGGCCAGGGCAATAGATGTCTATTTAGAATACAGCAAGACCTTTGATACTATGATTCATGATAAACTTTTGACAAAGTACACCAATGTGGTATACATGAAGTATATGCAAGATCGACTGCTAACTGGCTTGGAGGCAGGAAGAAGAGGATTGCGGTGGAGAGGGACTACTCTGGGTGGAGAGGGGTACTATGCACCTTTCCTTAGGAAACAGTGCTTGGGCCACTGCTGTTCCAGCATTTTCATCAACGATCTGGGAGCTGGGGTCTCCAGAAGGCTGCTTTGGTTTAATAAAGACACTAAGCTGGTTAAAGTGGTTGACTCCCTTGGGGTTGAGGACAAACTTAAGGAGGATTTGAACAAGTTGGGCAACTGGTCAGATTCCTGGGGCCGGATTTTCAAAAACAGCTTGATTGCACACACGCTCCAGGTGTGCCACAGATATGGCACACTGGGCTTGCGGCAATCGAATGGGCTTTTCAATCCTGTGTGGCAGTTGCCACAAGTTAGACCAACTTTTTGTGATCTAGCGTGCATCAATCCAGGGGAATCCTTTTTACAATGCTTGCACCTGAGATGTGGCATAGGCTGCTATAAATCGGGTAAACTGTCACAGCTGTGTCGAGGCTATGAAACTCAGAGGCAGTTGTGGCAAAAGTAATTTGGTGTAACAGCAGAGTCAAAGTACTGTGGCACAGGGGTTGACACAAGCCCTGCTCCACCCTTTGAAAATCTGGTCCCTGGATTCTCGAATTCATTGTAGCCAAATGCAAGGTGATACACATGGAAAGGAAAACTAAAGGTAGGGCCTACACACTGTGTCAGTCTCCCATTTAATTTCATTTATTCATATATTATAGTGCTCTGTTTCATTATGATTCTGGGCACTGTACAAGTAAACAAGTTCTATACAGACAATAAAAATACATAAAATACAGCATTAAATTAAATTGATTAATTTAAGCAAACTCAGATCAACTGAAGGGAAAAGCTTCTCTAAATGAAAATGTCTAGCTCCTTTTTGAAGGCATTAACCAATGGGGCATCTCTGATCAAATAAGGCAGTGAATTCCACAGGGTCAGTGCCACAAATGAAAATACCTGGACATCCGATGATTTTAGATAAACCCTGGGAATTACCAGGAGGCCCTCATCGGCTGACTGGAGGGGACAAGATTGGTTGTAGGGCTGTAGGAGGTCTTGCAGGTATCCGGACCCCAGTCCATGCAGGGCCTTATTGATCAGCAAACTGACCTTGAAGGTGATCCACCACCTAACCAGAAGCTAGTGCAGAGAGCACAGCACAGGTGTAATGTGACTTGACCTCGAAAGACCAGTCAACAACCTGGCTGCCGCATTCTGCACCAGCTGCAGAGAACGAAGATCAACCCCTGCTAGCCCTAGATAAAGGGCATTGCAGTAATCAAGCCATGATGTCACAAAAGCATGGACTAGTGATGGTAAAGTGGTTGAGGAAAGGAAGCTGAGAGTCATAATGCCACTTGTGGCTTAGCATTACAAAACCAAGACAAAGGGGAAACTTCAGGAGGATGACGAAACTCCTGCAGGTTCAGCTCGGAGTGAGTAATCGGGGGGGGGGGTTGGAGACAACGTGAAGGGCCAGTAAATGTGCAGTTTTGGAAGTTTCATAATACTGCTTGATAATGGTGGGTAAAGCCACAAAGTACAGGAAGTCTGTTTTCTTCTCCAAAGAGGTTAGGGAAGTGGTAGGGCAAAGAGAGTAGCCTTTAACAAGTATAAATAGGAACAGACACCAGAGAGTAGGGAAACTTACTAGGATAGATTGTGGACAGCAGAGGCAGCAGTCAGGAGGTACAAAGCCAAGACAACTCAAAATTGCGGAGAGAATCAAGGGAAATAATAAAAACCTTCTTTAGTTATATTGGGGTAAAGAAGAAAGACAATGAAGGGCATAGAAAAGCTAAAGAAGGGAGAGGTGGAGTGGAGAAGGATTCTGGGAAGGCAAATCTACCGAATGAATGCTTTGCCTTAGTTTTTACAGTGGAGAAAGTGGGCTCACTTCCAGAGTGCTGTACCATGCCTAAGGAGGGCAGTAAGCAGGTGTTAGAAACTGAACTTATTACAGGAGATAGGGTGCTCCAAGAACTAAGGAGATTGAATGTAAACAAGGCCCCTGGGCCAGATGGGCTCCAGACCAACTACGGGGCGGGGGGGGAGAGGAAGATGGCACTGTCAAGACTACTGACAGATCTGTTGAACTTCTCTCTGGCATCTGAAGTGGTCCAAAGGACTGGAGAGTGGTAGATGTAGTCCCTCTTCATAAAGGTGAAGACACTTGGGACCCAGGTAACTACAGGCCAGTAAGTGTGGCCCTTTAGTGAGGAATCTACTCAAGACTTGTCAAGAAGGGGATGATAGATTTCTGTAAGAAGAATGAACTACAGGACAAGAGCCAGCACAGCTTGGTAAAGGAAAGGTCATGCCAGTAGGGATGTCATTAAGGTAGGGAAGAGGGGCGGTTGCCCCCCCCCCCGCATTTGATTTTAGGTTATTCATACGGTGTGGCAATAATGGCATTATTTGAATTTCATTTGCCACAATAACTGCTGCCTCCACCCATGTGTGCTCATGGTCGCTGCAGCTGTGGGTGCACACCTAAGTTAACTGTTCACTCTCTGAGCCTCTCTGCCTATTATTGACAGCACCATCACCAGATATGGAGGAGCAAGAGCACACAAGTCATGCAACACCATCTTTTCTGCCACAGACTAGTATGGCTCAGAGGACTGAGCTCTCGATTGGAGCTGTAGTGCGGCGGCATTACATTTTTTTTAGATTCTCCCTTGGACAAGTGGTTGAAAGGGCCAAGGACATAAGCTAGCTAGCTAGCTAGCTTGACCAGCCTACACCAGTAGGTGGTTCAGAAGAAGCAGCATAGGCCCAGCAGCAGCATTAAAGCTAGCAGCAAGTTGCAATGGTAATGGCAGTGTGGCCTTCAAAAGCCTTGAAGAATCAGTGTGGCGCAGGCCACAGCAGCAGAGGCAGACAGCAAGCAACAGGTTAGGTAGTGATGAGTGACTCAGTGATTGCGGTGAGGAGTCAGGACCCGGGATGGTTTGTTTGCTCCAGCGTGCCACTGGCAAGCAGGTTCTGGCAGTTCTGGCAGAAGGTCGGAGGAGAGGGCTTGAAAACTGCTGGGCTGGTGGTGGCACACTGGCAGGCCAGACTGAAAGGTCCAGCTGGACAGCCGGGTAAGTAAAAGTAATTAAATGATGTTGTAGGTGGGGTGAGATGAAATATCAATGTGCTAAAATCGAAATCTGTGCCTTTACCCATATGGGTAAAATGGCATGTGGTTTCTGGAGAGATGGGGGGCTTTTTTTTTTGGGGCTGCACCAATTCAAGCCTGGAACAGATTAAAAAAATTATTAAATAATGAACAGTTAGCTGGGTAGGTTTTCTATATTACAGAATCCAAAATCTGATGCACTGCTGACTGCTCCGGGCTTGAAGTCAAGTGTTTGAGAGAATGAAGAAATGCTAACCTAAAAGATCAAAAAATTCCTGAGTGATGATACTGACTGACTGACTGTCTGGAGCTGCGAGACTTGAGAGTTGGTGGTTAGAAGTGTAGAAGCTTAACCCATGTAGTGGTCACACAGAGTTTTTAAATACTGTAATTTAATATATTGGGTATCGTATACATTTGGAATGATTTTTTTAATAATAATTGAGAAAAGTTTTGTTAAAGCTGCGAACAATATTCCCAATGTTATATATGCATTAATAAGTAAATGTATGTATATCTTTAGATCCTGCTGAAGTAGTGGATGTACTACAAAATGTAGACAGACATTTTCGTAGATGCTTCTTATGAATAAAATTAAAAATTGTAACCGGTGAGTAGGTCTTGGTCTCCATCTGTGTTGATATTTGTTGAGAGATTTGTGGGGTATGATCCCTCCGGTTTCTTATTTGTTTTTCAGGCACCAAGAGGGCCACACTACCACCGTGTGATTAGGAGTGTAGGACTGCCTTTAGTTTTCGAAGGTCAACCTAATTTAAATTTTTAATGTTGTGAAAGTGATGATAATATTATAACTGAAATGAAGCAAGCAAATGTGTGCTGTGCCTTCTGAGTCTGTGACCCGATGAATAAGGTAGTGATGTTGTTGTTTGTAGTGGAAACAACCTAAGTGGGTGGTCCCAATCTGCAAAGCTGAAAACATTTAAGCTAAAATCAGCTTACATGTTCGAGCAGGCATGCCGCTGCTCGTGACTTGATGAATAAGGTAGTGATGTTATTGTTTGTAGTGGAGACAACCCAGGTGGGTTGTCCCAGTCTGCAGAGCTGAAAACATTCAACCTGAAGTCAGCTCACATGTTCAAGCAGGCATGCCGCTGCTCTAATGTGCGCACAGGTACCTGGGTGCCACTGGTCATTGCCCTCCCCCAATGGGAAATCTGAAATGGTGCCCCTGCTTGCCAGGTCAATCTCATTGCCTTTTGTAACTTGGTGTCACAGACAGACTGCAGGGGTTAGGATGTAGACATCCTATACTTGGCCATCAGCCAGGCCTTTGATTTAGTAGCACACAGGAGGATAATGAAAAACTGAAGGACCTGGGTATGGTAGATAACTTATCAAACTGATAAACGCCTGGGTGGGCAGCATGACACATAGGGTGATGGTGAATGGTCTCATTTGGAATTCAAGAGGATGACTAGCTGGGTGCCTCAGAGCTCAGTTTGAAGACCAGTACTTTCAATGTGTTCATCTGTGACACTGGAAAGGGTATCCACATACAGGCAAAGATTAGGCTGTTCTCAGATTAACCAGTGCTATGTGGCAGGGTAGACATGGATGGAGTGAATGAAGAGAGACCTAGAGATGTTGGAAAAATGGTTCAAGGTTTGGCAGTTTAAATTCAATGCAAAAAAATTGAAAGTTATTTATACTGGTAAAAAGAAACCCAAAACTGAGTATTGGATTGGAGATGTCAGAGTAAGTCAAACAATGGAGAAGAGGGACCATGAGGCAATCATTAGTGATAATCTTAAGTCACTAATATGTCTCATCATCTGTACTCTCAGCGGCTTCTCTACATTTGTTTTAGCATGAGGTTAGGGAACAGGCACAAGAAAAGTGATTTTTAACAATAGATGTTCAAAAACAACAATGAATACTGTTTACGAAGATTGTCTTATATGATCATGCCTCAAGTGATAGGTTACAAAAGCTTGAGGTCTTGTAAAATCATTTTGCTAGATTGATCCTTAGCTGTCCTAGTGACACTCATCATTGTGACCTCAACGTTAGTTTAGGGTGGACCCCCATGTCTAATAGAAGGAAACTATATAAGCTTCTGTTAGCATACAAAAGTGTTTTAGGCCTAGTGCCAGATTATCTGAGTACTAGATTGTTTCAGTGGAGAGTTGCTCCCTCTTTGAGGAATTCAAGTTTACAAGAAATCGTGGTCCCTAGAACAAAAATTGAAAGATCAATATATATTTTTTAGTCAGTTTTTACCTACTCTGTGGAATCTATGTCCACCTGAATTTATATTACTAGGTTCAACCACATACACCCTTCCCCAGTGCAGCTTTGGAACATTGGTTTTAAACTGTATTTCTGTACATGGAGGTTGTTCTGTATAAGTTGTTATAGAAGTGTTTGACTGTCTGTGTGTAACTCCAGAAATAACTTTGTATTAAGTGCAATATAGTGTTTGTACTGTATGTTTGACAAATGTTTCATACAGGTTACCACTGTAAATGAGTCATGCTCAATGGTTACAACCCTATAAATAAATGAAACAAATGAAAAATGAAAAACCATGACATAACACCAGTTGCATGGTGCTGTGCCAGTCTGCAACCTTATGCGACAGGAAATGCCAGCCGGACGTCATCCCCTCTGCTGCCTTCTCCCTTACCTTAAAGGCCCTTTGGGCTAGTTACAGATTTTCCCTGCTGATGGCACCTTCCTTGTTAGTCCAGTGCCTTGTCATCTGCTTCCTGAGCAGGGCAACAGGCATCGCAAATGGCATGACACAATGGGGGTCACAAATTCACCACTGTCACTAAGTAGTCTTGTGAATCACTTAGCTACAGCCCATTAGTGCCTGTGTGTCTGGCCCCCAGTTTGTTTAATGTAATGAATCTTTGTGTTCCAGCTCAGGGAATGACAGCTAACACGTGGCCCAGATAGGGTTTTTGGTTTCTTGTTTGATTTGGCTTCATTATAAAAAGATGACAAAATCAAAAACTGTTCTGCCAATCCATTTTTTTAGAAACTGCTAGTCAAAAAAAGGGCATTGGCCCATTATTCAAGTTCAAGTTCAAGTTTATTGCAGGAAAACTCCATTGACCAAGCTCATTCACAAGGAGGTCCTGTAACATAAACACTTAAAGTACAAACACAGATAGGTAATAACAGTGTATACATGAAATGCACGTTACATGATACAGGCTGGTAAACATTGATATGAGACAGGGAAGCGACTTACAGGTTGCATACTGATAAATGAAACATGATGACTGGTGTGTGCAATACATAAACAGTATTTTGGCAGCTAGAACAAACAACAGTCTACAACTGATATGGGGGGGGGAGGAGTGATTTGATAGAGTAGCAGTGGAGCGTAAGCAAAGATAAAGCCAGGAGTAGAAGGGGAAGGGAAAGCAGTTAATATGACAAATCAATTATACCTTACCAGTGGATAAATATGGCACACATGGGGAAGGAAGAGACTTAATGACAGTTGCAGGTGTCTTTAATTTGGCTGAACTTAGCGATTTGTAGAAGTTTATTGAAACTGTGCTAGTTAGTTTCAGTACGGTTTGTAATTGGTTCCAAATGGAGGGAAGGGCATATGCAATATACGTTTACCAAAGGAAGTCCGGCCTCTTGGTATGTCAAGCATAATAAAGTCAGATTTTCTTAACGAGTATGCACTATGTGAGATACTAATAAGGGAAGAGAGATAGCTTGGCAATTTCTGCAGAAGCAGTTTAAGAGTCCATAGCCCAGCATGGAGCAGACGTCTAGTAGTAAGGGATGTCCAACCAACAGCTGCATATAAGTCACAGTGGAAGCGAATGGTAAGGAGTTGGTAATGAACCGTAATGCACGTGATAAAGGATGTCCAGTTTACTTAGATTTGCAAGAGTGGTGGAGGAATAGATTACATCGCCATAGTCGAGTAGGGGGAGAAAAGTGGCCTGTACAAGCTTGTTTCGAGTTTCAAGGGGGAAAAAGGGCCTATTTCTGTAGAAGAAACCTAACCTTGCTTTTAACCTTCTAGAGACATCTTCGACGTGGTCACTGAAAGATAATTTATTGTCGATCCAGATACCTAGATATTTAAATTTGGTTACAACTTCCAGAGGCTCGTTTAGCGTGGTGACAATGAAGTCTTGGACAAGGGTATTGGGGGGCCTGTGACAGCACTGTGGGAGAATATCATCGCTTTAGTCTTCTTAGCATTGGGCAGAGCTTTGCCTTTATTAGATTATGCTCAAGTTGTGCAAATCGCTTGAAGCATCCCTTGACTACAGATAATGATGAGCCAGAAGTATATAACATAGTATCATCTGCAAAGTGCAGATTGGACGTGAGATATATTAACATCTAAGTCATTAATGTACAGAGTAAACAAGATAGGGCCTAAGATGGATCCTGGGGACTCCTCTTGCAACTGGCAAGGCAGCAGAAAAAGCTTCGCCTTTACTTTTGGAATCTTCCAGTTAGGTGGCTAGAGAACCACTGGGTGGTATGGTATGTGGCACCCAACTTTGCAAGGCAATTGACTAATAGTTTGTGATCAACAGTATCAAAAGCTTTGCTGAGGTCCAAAAGACTGCACCAGTTACCTTCTTAGCATCTATAGCAGAGATCCAATCATTGGTTACTTTTGCTAGTGCAGTGATTGTGCTATGATTAGCCCAAGCCAGATTGAGCTGGGTTAATGAGAGAGAAGGTTTCAAGTGAGATTTTAACTGAATATGGATCAGTTTTCGAGAACTTTAGAAAGGATAGGCAATATGGAGATAGGTCTATAGTTGTTTACATTGCATGGGTCACCAGATTTAAATAGAGGAGGATACGTGCTGATTTCCAGCAGGACGGCACAGTAGCAGATGTAATGGAAAGACTGAAGATGTGGAGAATTGTGCAGGAGATGGGCGAGCCTGACCTTAGGAAAAGGGTTCCAAGCCATCGCCCCTGCGCTTTTGGTGTCTAAGTTAAGAAGAGAATCTTCTACTTCTTTATAGGTTATCTCACAGTTGGAAGGGGCTGGGTGCAGGACTAGATGTGGCGGAGGGGTGTGCTGGCTCACCGCAGCACCAGCATAAGGTGACGAAGTCAAAAGTTAATCCAGCTGTGGTAAAGTGGAGTTAAGTTCTTCCAGGATTAGGGACTTGTTTTCCACAATCTTGCCACTTGCAACTATCTTTGTTGGGACAGAGGGGGCCATGGGCCATCCTTCTATAGCTTTGATAGTCTTCCATATTTTATGAGGGTTACCTTTAGCTTGTTCGAGAGTAGAAATATAATAGTTAGCTTTAGCAGAGCGAAGTTTTTTCACACAGTTATTCCTGGCTGTTCTAAAGGCCTGCCAATCCGAAGATTCTTTGGAATGTTTAGCTTTAGCCCAGAGCTTATCTCGAGCTATAAGGGCTGCCTTGAGATCCGAGGTGAACCAGGGGTTGGAATTGTTCCGTACCCTTTATATTGTGTCTATTTCCTGCTATCCAGAAAGCAGCAGCATTTAATACCATGTGAAATGCCCGTGTTACAAAGTACTGGGTTAGGTACTGGTACTGAAGAGATTTCATGCAGAGCAGTGGATCATCTTGTATATATGTGACTTGGCCATATTCCTCCAGGATACAAACAGCCATGGACAAGTGCATTTGAGTAAATACGTAAGCAAGATTTTATTTTTTTGAAAGGCTACACCTGCTGTTTAATGGGTGAGCAACTAGCCACGCCTACTTCCTGAGCTATATAACCAGTTCCTCCCAGCCTCCCTCTGAAGCACTTTCTCTTTACCAGCTGGAGGCTCTGTTTTCTTACTTTGGGCCTGCTGTGGCCTTGCCTGGGGCCTGCTTGGGCCTTGCCCCCCCCCCCGTTGTCAGTGCTCTGGGACCTGTTTGATTCTGCTGGATGTGTTTGTGTGTTTCTGCTGCTTGGTTAGTATTTGTTTTGCTTCCGGCCACTGCATGCTTCCTCATGTGCTTGTTTTCTGGTTTCCTGTGTTTATGTGTTTGTTTTGTCTTTTTTGGGGGGGCTTTCATTGCCCTTTATGTGTGCTATGTTAATCCTGTGCCAGTGCTCAAGACCCTTTTTTTGCAGCTGCTTACCACCCTTAATTTTTCTGCAATTGTTTTATGTTTCTGCTCCTATTCCTACTTTTCTGCTGCTTCTGTTAATTCATTGCACCTGGCCCAGGCTCCTGCTCTCACTTGGCTGTCTCTCCCTGTTGCAGCTTGCTCTTGGTTCTCAGTGCTAGCTCTAATCTAATACTGCCAGCAGCCTTGCATTCCACTATGGTTCTTTCCTGCTTATTTACCTCAGTGTTTCATTTATTTGCTTCACAATTACTTCCATACACCCTCAGTTTTATCCATCCCTTTTGGGGATTTAAATCTGCTCAACATTTTTATTTGCACTCAGTGGGAATCAAACCTGAATCTACTGCAGTTCTATATTACTTTTTCCATGTGATTCAAACCTGCTTAAATGTAGTTGTACCAGGCAATTATTATTGTTGTTTCAGTGCATTCTTGCTCATGCTTACAAATTCCTTTGCTTGTTCAGTTGATCAGCTCAGCTATTACTGCAATCTATAACTAATTACTGCTGGACGCTATTCACTATTCGTACAATGCTTCATTATACTCTGGAGGTCAGCTCAGCTACAACTGTCACTGTAAACTAGTTTTACTATCCACTTGTGGGTCACGGAAATTTACCATGGCTTCTTTGTTTTTCCTATGGCGGAGGATGGGGGGTTATAGTGGAAAGTCGTGACCTCGTGTGATTCAATTACCTCATGTTCATATACTGCCTTCACCGCCAAAATCCTCTGGGTATTTATGTCACCTTTAATTGGCACTCATTAATGGACTGGTTGGCTAGTAATCCTTCCTCTTTACTTGCATTGCATGTTCTATGACCTTACCAGGCAAGCACCTCACACTGAATAAAGGACCTAGTTACCCTGAGCTGTTTGTGCAGTTCCTACTACTATCATGCTTCTGTGTACTGTTTGTTTATCATGCTGCACATTGCCTGATATTCACTGCATTGCCATGTATGGCCTGTTCCATTACTAAAGGTGTTTACCATGCTGCTCATTGCCTGTTACTCCCTGCATTACCATGCATGGTCTGCTTCATTGCTAAAGGGGACTAGCCGACCATGCCCATCAGTACATTGGTTCTGAGCTCACTTTCAGCTGATAGTCTCACTTTGTATCCTAGTCTGCATCCTGAGCATGTGAACCCATGGTATTAATTTACTACCATTGCATCTTCAATGCTTCTCCCTAGGACTGCCTCTACAGGAGGGACAGGGAGGGTAAAAGAGGAGGAGGAGTAGCTCTGTACATAAGGGAAAGAATCAAAGCTACAGAACAAAAGGGTAAACAGGGAGGAGAGGAAGCACTGTGGGTCAATTTGGAGACAGGCAATGGCACCACTATCTGCACAGGGGTTGTATACAGACCCCCCATCTCAGGGGAGGACATTGACAAGGAAATGATAGGAAGTATCCTTAGAATGGCAGAAAAAGGGGAGATATTGCTGATGGGGGATCTGAATATGCCAGATGTTAATTGGAGTACATTTGCAGCAGCCACTTCTAAGAGTGGGGTCATTCTAGATGCCCTACAGGGGGCATGCCTTAGACAACTAGTATTGGAACCCACTCGAGAGGGAGCAATCTTAGACCTGGTACTCTCAAATGCAGATGGCGAGAGGATCACAGATTTAGAAGTGGGCAGCCATCTGGGAACTAGTGACCATCGAATAGTATGATTCACAATAAATACACCAGTAGTAGTAGAGTCAAGCCATAGAAAGGTAAAGGTGCTGGACTTCAGGAGGGTTGACTTTGCCAAAATGGGTGAGTGCCTAAGGAATGCACTCGCAAATGGGCAGGAAGGAGGGGTGGAAGAACAATGGGGAATAATCAAAACTGCCATCACAGTGGCAACAAGCCTTTGTGAGAAGCAAATAAAACAAAACGATGTAAGAAACCACTATGGTTCTCAAAGGAGGTGGCAGGGAAGGTTAGTGAGAAAAAGAAAGCATTCAGGAAGTACAAGGAATCACAGAAGAAGCAGGACAGAGAATTGTATCAGTTAAAGGAAAAGGAAGCTGGGAAGGCAGTCAGAACAGCAAAGGCCCAAACCAAGGAAAAGATAGCCAACACAGTTAAGAAGGGGGATAAAACCTTTTATAGGTACATCAGGGAGAGAAGGAAGACCAAGGAAGGGATAGTGATGCTTAATACAGGGGAGAGAGGGGGTGGGCAGAGGGTGACTGTGAAAAGGCAGAGATACTAGACAAATATTTTTGCTCAGTGTTCACAAATGAAGAGGGGGAGGTACCTAAACCGAACAATGGAAACACTGTGGATACAGAAGTTGATACCAGCCCATTTACAGAAGAAAGGGTTCTAAAAGAACTCTTAAAACTGAAGATGGACAAAGCAATGGGGCCTGATGGGATTCATCCCAGAATTCTAAAAGAACTAAGGGTAGAACTAGTGACCCCACTGACTATCCTCTTTAACAAATCATGGGAGGATGGGGTGGTACCTGAGGACTGGAGGAGGGCAGATGTGATTCCACTTCACAAAAGTGGGAGCAGAGCAGAAGCAGGCAACTGCAGACCTGTTAGTTTAACCTCAGTGATAGGGAAAATGATGGAATCACTTCTGAAGGAAATAATTTTTGAGTACCTAGAGCCCAGAGGGGCACAGGACCCAAGGCAGCATGGATTCACAGTGGGAAGGTCATGTCAGACGAATCTAATAGATTTCTTTGACTGGGTGACCAAAGTAGTAGATCAGAGAGGGACTGTGGACATTGCCTACCTAGACTTTAACAAGGCATTTGACTCAGTTCCACACAAAAGATTAATATACAAGATAGCCAGCCTGGGAGTGGGTCCCAAGATGGTAGCCTGGGTAAAGAATTGGCTGGAGAACAGGACACAGAGCATAATAGTAAATGGAGTCCACTCTGAAGAAAGGGGAGTTACTAGTGGGGCACTGCAGGGTTCAGTACTAGGACCGGTCCTCTTCAATGTCTTTATAAGTGACATTGCAGAGGGACTGGAAGGAGAAGTATGCCTCTTTGCAGATGACACAAAGATCTGCAACAGAGCTGATACACAAGGTGGGGTGAAAAGGATGAGAAGGGACTTGGCAAGGTTGGAGGAATGGTCAAATGTATGGCAGCTTAGATTCAATGCTAAGAAGTGCAAGGTAATGCACCTGGGAAACAAAAACCCAGGAGAAGAGTACACAATGGGGGGTGAGATACTAACAACAACAAACATGGAAAGGGACCTGGAGGTAGTCATATTAGATGACCTAAAGGTGGGCAAGCAATGTGAGAGGGCAGTATGGAGGGCTGGGGGGATACTGGGATGCATAGGGAAAGGCATCACCAGTAGAAAACAGGAAGTTGTTATCCCTCTGTACAGACAGCTGGTGAGACCCCATCTGGAGTACTGTATGCAGTTCTGGAGACCCAGGCTCCTCAAAGACATAAACAGGATGGAGGCAGACAGAGGAGGGCAACTAAAATGGTGCAGGGTCTGCACTGGAAGACATATGAAGAGAGACTTAAGGAGCTTAATATGTATAGCCTCGAGGTAAGGAGGGAGAGGGGGAACTTGATAGAAACGTTCAAGTACCTCAAGGGAATCAACAAAGTCCAAGAGGGTAGCATCTTTCAGAAAAAGAGGTGTGCAAGAACAAGAGGGCACAATTTGAAGATAGAGGGGGCGGTGGCTCAGAGGTAATGTAAGGAAGTGTTTTTTCACAAAGAGGGTTGTGGATGCATGGAACGGCCTTCCGGAAGAGGTCGTGGAGTTAAAAACAGTGGTGGAATTCAAGCATGCATGGGACAGTCATAAGGCAATTCTAGGGGGTGGAGGTAGGAAGAAGTAGGCTGTTGGTTAACTAGGATCTGCAGCTTATCCATTAGATAGGGAAATGGGCAGACTGGGTGGGCCAAGCGGTCCTTACCTGCCATCGGATTCTATGTTTCTTTGTTTCTATGTTTCATTTTAGATCAGTAAGCCTGCTGAGTGCCTCAGCGGTCGTTGCTTTCCTCCTCCCACCTTTGAGGGGCTTGTTGCAGAGAACCCTCACAACCCTTCACGAAGTTCCCATTAAAGTGATAGAGTGAGAGATCTCCACCAAATCAGAATATTTTCCACCCCCTTGAATCGAATTTTAAACATAGCAACCAAGCCATCATTAAATAAAATAGCCCAAGCCTGGAGTGAAGGTGATCTCGACCTTGGGTCCCCAGAGATTTCCTCCTCAGAGGGTTTTTTTTCCCTCTCTTCCGTGCCACAGAGCATAATACTATGTTAGTTTTAGTAATATTCTTATCTTTCTTAGGTAGATTCTGCTGTTGGATGGAGACGGATGGTGGCCCTACTAGCCGTTCCCTCTCTCCTTAGGAAGATCCTTGCTGTCATCAGCGCAAGTCATATTATTGGAGCTATCCTGCTAACTTGTGCATCTCATTTATGTTTCATTACTAAAGCATGCCCTGCATTCGCCAACACTGACACATCTCTGCATTTCTACTACTACCACAACATTTTGCTTGCGCATGCGCAAGACAACATAATAAATGATCAAGCTATGTCAAGGCTATTGCTGGAGTTGCTTTAATGTGATTCTAAGCCTAACCATTTGTTTATTATTTTGTTTTTGTTGACCGGGTAAGTGCACTAGACAAATTCTGCCTATTTTCAGGCATGACCCAGGGGAGGGGGATACAGAAGAATGCCAACGGACCTTGAACCAGATTAAGCTGTTGGTGGTATTTTAGTGAATGGGAAAATTTGGCCAGGGCACCGGGGAAACCTCCCCTACTCTTTTTGAGAAGTGCCATGGGATCTTTAACATCCACCTGAACTACCACCAGCACAGGCAGATGGGACCTTGGTTTAACATCTCATCCGAAAGACAGCACCTCAAGAGTGGAGCACCCCCTCATGCTGCACTACAGTGTCAGTATTGGGATTTAACCCAAGTACCTGGTGTGGGAATAGAACCTACAGCCTTCTGATCTCCCGACCTCAGAGTCGAGTGTGCTACCTGCTGAGCCACTGACACTGACACCTGCTGGGCCACTGACACTGACAGTTTCCATTTGAATTAATTGAACCAAAGACTCCTAAAATGGCTTTACAATTTACTTTTGTGGGTAAGTGTGACACAGTCTTTTTATTGTTTTGTATTAAAAAAAGGACTAATACAGTATTTCTATGTATACAAAACAGTGGCTTACAAAAACTGCCTTTTTTACCCTGTGCCCTTTTGAACTTCAGCACCCTCCCCCACTTTTACTCATGTTCCTGAACCAATGTCTAACAGTGAAAGTTATCCTCCCTTCTTAGGAGGCAGTGTACATCCTTTGGATGTAAATCTGGCTTCCCCACTGCTGGACTTTAATTCTGAGATTGGGGCACTGATTCTGGGTCATCTGGATGGAAAATGGTGTCACTCCCCACTTGGCCATTGGGTGGTCTCAATTTACTCAATTATTCATACATTTTGCACCTGTTGGACCTGCTACTCACTTCCTACCACCAGCAGTTATACTCAAATTCCTCTTTGTAGTAGGCCCCAAGCAGCCTGCCAACTGCAATGTAGTAGTACAATCTTTATTTTTCAAAAGGAATTACACCATTAGGATGATGAGCCCTAGTTACAATGCAGTCCTGCAAGTTCACGTGAGTTACATAATACGTTGATTTGACATTACATTTACATAAATGTTACAAGTGATTAGATACTAAACATAAGAAATTAACAGAGAGAAACATGGAATCATAGAAAGGTGATGGCAGAAGGAGATCAATGGTCCATCTAATCTGCCTGTAGGTTTGCAGGGACCCCTAATGGGCCCAAGAGACTATCCTTTAGACTTTGTGTTTCATGAAACACCTTCCCCCAATCCCTATTATGTGTAAGTCTTGTCTCACCCTAGTTTGAACACAGTGACCATTTCTGCCTCCACTACTCTAGACTGTTCCAAGGTGCTATCTTAGAAAAAGTGCTTCCTGATATCGCACTTGAAGATCCCCTTTTTGAGTTTCCAGTTGTGTCCTCTCATGGCAGTGTTACTGGACCTAGTAAACAATTCTGAGTAGGGAACTTTGCTGATGCCCTTTAGGTACTTGAGTGTTTCGATCATGTCCCCACTCTCTCTTTTAGATTCCAGTAAGAACAAATTCAGTTCCTTCAGGAGTTCATCGTACGGCAGGTTGTGCAATCCTGATACCATCTTTGTGGCCCTTCTCTGGACTGTCTCCAGCTTATTGGTGTCCTTCTTAAGGTGAGGTTCACAAAACTGGACACAATACTCCATATGAGGTCTCACCAGTGATCTATAAAGAGGTACGATGACGTCTCTATTCCTGCCGTCGAAGCTTCTGCTGATGCACCCCAACATTCTGCTGGCCTTGCTGAATGCAGAGTTACACTGATTGGGTGCTTTAAGGGTTTCTGAGGTTAACACTCCTAGGTCCTTTTCTTCAGTTGAGATGATGAGTTGGGCTCCATTTATCCAATAGTCAGTTTTGGGGTTATTTTTGCTCAGGTGCATCACCTTACATTTCTTTGCATTAAAGTTTAGCTGCCATTCCATGGACCATGTTCCAAGCCTTTTTAGGTTGGCCTGGAGACTTCTGATAGACTTCTCTGAGTCCACTCTACCTCCCAATTTTGTATCCTCTACAAAAAGTGCTAATCTACCTTTAATACCCTCCCCGATGTTGCTGATGAAGATGTTGAATAGTACGAGACCAAGGATGGATCCCTGGGGGACTCTGCTGATGACATCTCCATTTTTTGATCCGAGTCCATTGATTGCCACCCCTTGACTTCTGCCCTGAAGCTATGCTTTTATGCAGGTAATGATATTTTCCACTATGCCTGTGTGCTTAAGTTTAGCAAGTAGGTGATTGTGTGGGACGAAGTCGAAGGCTTTACTAAAGTCGAAATACAGCAGATCCATTGATTGCCTCCTGTCTATTTCTGTGGTAACCCAATCGAAGAATGATATGAGATTTGTCAGGGCATGATCTAATCGTTGTGAAGCCATACTGCCTTGCATCCTGGAGATTGTTTTTGTCCGGGTATTCCGCTATATCCTGTTATATTAGGGTTTCCATCAGCTTACACACCACTGATGTCAGACTAATGGGTCTTTAGTTACCTGCCTCTTCCTTGCTCCCACTCTTGTGCAGAGGGATTACATCCACAGTTTTCCAGTCCTCATGCACCTCCCCCCCGATTGGAGTTTAATGTTAAATAGCATGGTTAAGGGTTCTGCTAAATCCTTGGCTAATTCCTTTAAGATCCTAAGGTGTATGCCTTCAGGTCCAGGAGATTTGTCTTAGTTTAACTTTTCAAGGTAAAAGCAGGAGGAGCCATTGCTTGAGCCTGCTATGTAAGAGGTCTAATACCACTAGTTGACATGGGTCCATCCCATTCTCTAGTAAAGACTGAACAAAATAATTTGTTCAGTACTACACCACACATGTACAGTAAGGACTTGGATGAGAAGCACTTTGTTTACTGTTATTATAACAGTTTATTCCTAAGGTTCCTTATGCAGGTAGTATTCACTCTGGACCCCCCTCGCTAGCCTGATTTACGTCCACATGTAGTGGCTATTTTAGGCACCAACCAAAGTGCTATGTTTGAATAGGAACAGTGGTTTTGTTTACATTCGTCAGAACCTAGAAACATGATGAAAATGAGCTAAATATCATTTGTTAGGCAAACTGGGAATACTGGTATGTAGGTAAGCCTCTAACCTACACTGCTCTGGTTTTGGTTTTGGGTACTCTAACACCCATTTATGTTCCCTTTAATGACTTGCTTGTTTATCAGTGGTGGCACTCCTGTCATTCACCTGCTTTGGGATATCTTATCTGCCTTTCATACCATAAATCACAGCATATTGTTACACTGACTTCAAGTTATGTTCAGATTTACAGATACTATTCTCAGCTGGATTCAATCATGCATACAGTCAAATGGTTACATTTAATGATTCTACAACTTATCACCACAACTGATCTCTTTTGGTGTCTCACAAGGATCCATCCTAGGTTCCTTTTTATTTGCTTTGTATATGGCTTCACTCACAGACATAATTTCTTCCTATGATATGCTCTGTCACTCATATGCTGACAACATACAAATCTTCTTTACAGTGTCAGACTGCCTGTCTGATATTGAAGCTTGGCTGTCTTCAAACTCACTAAGCCTAAACCTGAACAAAATAAAACTGTCTGAGATACTAGAAACAGACTGAAAAGGATTCCCTTCTCCAACTTGCACCTTCGGTATGATCTCACAGTAATCAAACCCTGTACTTCTGTTCATGACTTACGTGTTGTATTTGAAGCTGCCTCTTCAGTTTGACATTCACATTTCAAACACTGTTAAATGTACCCTTTTCCACTTGCGTAACATCACTAAAATATGGACAATGTCAGCCCTTTTTCATCATATTATTTCTTGTTGAAACTCCACATTTAATGATTGCTTACCTTCTCTAAAATTAATGTATGTTGCTGGTTGTTTTATTTGCATCTTTTCTTAGTAGAACTGAAACACATACTAATAGTGTGTTTTATACCCAACTTTATTTTGTTTCAAATCCTTGGTCTACTCTTATTGCATACTTCTTGAACACTAGGAACATCCCCGAACAGTACAGCCACTCATGGAGCAATAGTCTCCTCCCCTCTCACTGCATCTTCTGTGTCCAGGCTGTGTTGGGGATGTTCCCAAGTCCAGCAAAAATGCTATGGGAGTTGTTCAAGTAATGCTAAAACCCCAAATTTTTGTGTGGTAACACCAGAATGGTGGGCAGACTGTTTTTCACTTTTATAAAGAAAAAAGGACTCTAAATCAAAGTACCAGCTATATTAGCTATGTTTTTTAAACTAGGGACCTTGATTAATTACTTTGTATTCTTTCTTTTTTTTGTGAACTCTATTTATGCACCTACACTGGCCCCTTAAACCTCTCTCCAGTGAAGTCTCTCGGTGTGACCTTGTCCTGCCCAACCTGAGGTCCTCCTCAGTCTGGTTTCCACTCCCGGGAGTGCCCCTCCACTGCCACTGACCACCCCACCCCTGGCTCAGAATCCCCCCCATGGTGGAACCACCCTAGCTCTTCTGGCACTCTATCTAGAATCTAGAAGGGCAGCTGGGGAGTGGAGGAGACACATGGATACCAGCTGGGATGGACCTGGCCGAGGGCGTGGAGGCTGACCACTGGACCCACTTTTGCCTGCCCAGGTGCCAGAGTCCTTTTTCCTTGTTCCCGGAGGCGTGGACATGCAATGATGCCCAATGCATGGTGGGTGCACTCCCGCACATGCTTTCAGGATGTCTGCCGCCACCTCCAAACCCCTCGGCAAGACTCCCACATGATACAATGCCCCCAGCCTCCACTGGGAGCCACAGTAACAGTGGGAGGTGCAACTCACCCACAGGAGAGGAGAGGAGAGCAGTACTCCAGATGCTCAATCCTCTCCTGCCCCCTGCCAACCCCTGACAACCTGAGTCTATTCCCGAACCCAGATCACTGGTGTGACATGAAGTGCGGCGTCTATCACCTCAACCCTCAGTACCACTGAGCTGGCAATTCCTTTGTTTTCTAAGTATTGATTACTGCAACTCAGTCCCCTGCAGGCCAGCCCAGTAAATGTATCCAGTGACTCCAGTATGTCCAGAATGCTGCAGCAAGGCTGCTTTGTGCCTAAAAAAGTCTAACTACATTACCCCGGTTCTTGATCAATGACACTGGCTTCCTGTGCAATATCAAATTGACTACAAAATTGGGCTTATGGTTTACAAATGAAGAAGTGGATTTTTCCCACTTATCTAAGTGACCTGCCATCTCTACAGTTCCCCCAGACCAGTGCCTGTGATCCTCCTCCACCAGTTTCCTCACTGTCCCATCTACCACACTTGTTACGTATAGCAGCTGGGTGTTTCCGTCTTTGCTCACTAACTAGCTCTTGAACTGCTTTCCTTTTTCGGACTTTCAAACATTTAAATGCAATTTGAAAACATTTTTGTTTCCATTTGCCTCTGATGAAGTCTGACAATTCTAATATTCTTTCTGTTTTTATTGTCTTTTTGCAATTGCTGTGCAGCACTTTGAATTGTTTTTAGAAGGTGCTCCATAAATTCTAATTTTTTTTCCCAACCTTATTTCCCTCTGGTCGCGGCACCTTGAACCTCTCTCAGGCATCTGAGTCCGTATCCTGCCTGCCAGAGGTCCCCCCGAACTGTACCTCCTCTCTCCCCCTCCTCCCTGCAGCCGGTATCCCTGGTCTAACCCTCCCAGGGTGGATCACCCTACTCCACTTGGGCGCTCTTACAGACAGACTCTGGCTGCAGGGTAGGATCGGCTGTGGAGGACCTGGAAGGTCAGTCAACGTTGGCCCGGCGGTGGGCATGGGGGACTCAGTGCCGTCGCCTATCCAAGGTGCCATTATTTTCCCTGTTCTTCTACGTCCCCTGGAGCTTGGACGTGCAATGACATCCAGCCCCGCTGGTGCACGCTCCTGCGCACCCCCAATTGACGTCCGCTGCAGCTCCAATCCCAGCAACTTATGGCCGAGCACTGTAGTGCCTCCAGCCTCTGCTAGAGGTCATCAGTGCATCAGCAGGTGGCTCTCCCCCTCCCCGGGGAAGGAGAGCAGATCTGGGGATGCACAATCCTTTCCCATCCCTGCCGACCCCCGATGACCAGGGCTCGTTCCCGAGCCCAGGTCACCAGCGTGGCATGATATGTGGCATCCAGTGCCTCAACCCTCAGTGCCACTGGGCCGGAGCAAATTCTAATTATTGTTATTAGTATTTTGGATGCTTGCCATCTTCTCTGGATTATTCTAGAGGCCACATGTGTTAGCACTTTGTTCTAGATTACCTGGACTGACATAAAAAAAACCTCCAGAATTTCAATGTTCTACATTCATGCATACAGTAAGTACATACTTATAGTTGTAGAAAGGAAAGAAGATCATCAGTCCATCAATTTCCTCCCTCCCACTGGCCCTGTGTGGATACCATATCAGCCCCCCCTCTTCAGAGTTCTGGTCGAGTCTGAGCTTGAATTTTGTTACAGTGTCAGTTGATAGCACCTGCTCTGGAAGGCAGTGTAGTCAAGTGGTTAGAGCATTGAACTGGGAACTGGGAGATCAGAGGCTCAAACGCCACTAGAGCAAAATACTCACTCTGTGACACCAGTCCACCCAGCTGCAGAAATGGGTAGAAGCAGGACCCCACTAGAAATGAGATGATCTGTCTATGCTATCCTGGGTAAAAAAAAATGTAAGAAAAAGTTTATTTCAGGTGTTCAGCTGTGTGCTGCAGTTATCTAATTCAACAGTAACTCAGAAATTAACAAAGATTTGGCTGCTTAACAGAGCAGTTCTAGACAGATATTTTTCATAACTGCACTGTGTAACTGAGTGACTTACAAAATGCCCATATCCTTTTTGATGATTTTTGTGTCCTGCCTGCCTTCCTGGAGAGTGAACTGGTAGAGGAGGTTTTATTTTTCATTTTTTTTACAGTCCAGTTAGGATTACCCAGCAGAGCAGCAACATCTCATTTTCAGTGTATTCCTGTTTCTACCCACTTTGGCCGCTGGGTGTGTGGGTGGGGGGAGTGAGGCATCTTCTTAGGGTCAGACAGTGAACTAGTGACAGTGGTAGGATGTGCACCTTGGGCTGCCACCTGGTTCACAGGCCTGTGCTTTAACCACTTGATTACACAACTTCCCAAAGAAACCAAGAGAGGTAATCTTCTTTATTATGTTTGCTTGTGTGAATGCATGAAGCAAACATATTGTGAGATGAGCAGTAGCAGTAGATTTTATTTCTTTTTGGCACCCTTTCCCTTAGAGCATGGGTTTAGAGAATGTAGGTTCAGAGAGTGTGGGTTCAGACAGTGTGGGTTGAAAAGAGTGCAGCGTCAGAGAGTGTGGGTTTAGAAAATGCAGGATTAGAGAAAATGGGTTCAGAGAATGTGGGTTTGGAGAGTGCAGGTTCAGAGAGTGGTGATAAAGAGAATATGGGTTTAGAGTGTATAGGTCCTGAGAGCATGGGTTGAGTTAGTGTGGGTTAAGAGAATGTGAGCTCAGGCAGCATGGATTTAGAGAGTGTAAGTTCAGAGAGTGCAGGTTCAGAGTATGGGTTCAGAGATTGCCAACCAGATCATAAAGGCAGCCACCATTTTCTGCCAGACTTTACCCTTGACCCTGATTGTTCCTCCCAGCATCCTAGGTTCCTTGACAGCCTGGTTCCAGCCTTGTGTATGGGCAGCACCCCCCTTGGAGAAGGGAGTAAGCTTTGTGACTCTCCAATGGGGGTTGCTGTGATGGCAGTGCATGGCAATGTCCCACCTCCCGAGGCTAGGATGTGCTGCCTGCAACAGTGCTTCCAGCCTATCACTTGATGGCTAGCATTCTGGATCCTCTCCTGAACCTGGGTCACTGGCACACTTGCCATTGAGTGGCCTGTCTTTTGTTATGTGGCACAGTTTAAAAAGGTAACAGATAAAATATATAGAAATTGAACAACTTATCTTTAGAAATGCCTGCCTGATGGTGAAGGTTGTCAATTTTTTAAACTAAGAAAATGATGGAAAAATATTCTTGCAAGTTCAGCAAAATCATGGTCCAAATCAAACATCCTAAGTACAGACCTCTTCAGCCAGGACACCTTTGTTTATTTTGCCCATCTGCTGTTTGAATTTTGGCGCCCTTTACTTCCTTCTTTTATCTACTTTCATCCGCTGGACTGATCAATGCCAGTGAATTACCCTGGGACTAATTAATATAATTTTACACTTGTAGCATACTTTACCATACTTTTTTCTTTTGAGAGCAGATATTTGTGAAATATTAACTAGTTGATTGTTATCTTACATGAATTTTGACGAAAGGGTAACTGTTAAAATGCCGTCAGTTGGATTGTGACTTAAGGGTAACTGTTAAAATGTTGAATAAATAACCGCAGCTGCGCTGCATAGAAACATAGAATTTGATGGCAGATAAGGACCGCTACACCCACCTAGTCTGCCCATTTCCCTACCTAATGCATAGGCTGCAGATCCTAGTTAACCAACAGCCTACTTCCTCCCCACCCACCACTAGAATTGCCTTATGTCTGTTCAGATGCATGGGACAGACATGAGGCAGATGAATCAGAGGTAGGAGGAAGTAAGCTGTTGAACAACAGAATCTACCTTGCTCGGTAGGAAAATGGACAGACTAGGTGGGCCAAGCGGTCCATATCTGCCATCAAATTCTATGTTTCTATGTTTCTATGCAGTGCAGCTCCATAGGGAGAAACTGATTTTGCCAGTCTGATCAAGTATTAGCCTGTTAAAACAACCTCAGGTAGATTTTAACTAAAGGGGAACTGTTAAAATGGTGATTTAATAATTGTAATGCAACTACGTAGGGAGAAACAAATTTTTGCCAGTTTTGTCAAGTATTAGCCTAAATTACATAGAAACATAGAAACATAGAAGTTGACGGCAGATAAGGACCGCAAGGCCCATCCAGTCTGCCCATTTCTTTTTCTACCTTATAAATGTGCCATCGGCCTTTGCTCTGTCAGTGACCTATCTATTCATAGTCATTTGTATTGCTCCCTTATGCCTATCCCATGCCTGTTTGAAGCCCTGCACTGTATTCATAGCCACCACTTCTTGTGGTAAGCCATTCCATGCATCTACCACCCTTTCTGTGAAAAAGAATTTCCTCACATTCCCCCTTAATCGGCCTCCCTCTAATCTCATGCTGTGTCCTCTTGTCCTGCTATTTTTCTTATATTTAAACATGTTAGACTCTTTCACCTTGTTTATGCCCTTAAGGTGTTTAAATGTCTCATCATATCACCTCTCTCCCTCCTTTGCTCAAGGGTATACATATTGAGCTCCGTTAATCTGTCCTTATATGTCTTCTGATGCAGTCCCTGCACCATTTTGGTTACTTCTCTGGACTGCCTCAATTTGGTTAATGTCCTTGTGAAGGTGTGGCCTCCAGTACGCAATGCAGTATTCAGATGGGCCTAACCAATGTCTTGTACAGAGGATTATTACCCTCCTCTACGACTTGTGATACCCCTACTAATACACCCTAACACCCCCTAGCCTTACCTACTGCTTTAGAGGTCTGCTTGGATGATTTTAGGTCATCAGTGATGATGATGCCCAAGTCTCTTTCTTCCTTTGTGACTGCTAGCAACTCCTCCCAGCCTATAAGTGGCTTCAGGGTTTCTTCCCTATGTGCATGATTTTGCACTTCTTTGCATTAAATCCCAGTTGCCACTCTTCTGACCATTCTGCTAGTTTATCCAGATCTCTTCTCATTCTGCCCACCCCATCTGGATCATCTACTCTGTTGCAGATCTTGGTGTCATCTGCAAACAGACAAGCCTTACCCTCTAGTCCATCTCAGGTCACTAATGAAGATGTTGAATAGGACTGGCCCAGGACTGATCCCTGAGGTACCCCACTTGTGACTTGCATCTCTTCTGACTGTATACCATTTACCACCACTCTCTGTTTTCTGCCAGTCAACCAGTTTGCCACCCAGTTGACCACTTCTGACCACCCGAGCCTACCTAGCTTATTTATCAATCTTCTATGTGGAACAGTGTCAAAAGCTTTGCTGAAGTCAAGGTAGGCGACATCAACTGCTCCCCTTGGTCCACTACTCTGGTTACCCAGTCAAAGAAATCTATGAGATTAGTTTGACAGGACCTTCCTTTGTAAACCCATGCTGTCTTGGATCCTGTGCCCTATGGATTCCAGGTGTTGCACTATCCTTTCCTTAAGGAGTGCCTCCATAATCTTGCCCACTACTGAGGTAAGACTGACCGGTCTGTAGTTCCCCGCCTCCTCCCTGCTACCACTCTTGTGGAGTGGGATCACATGAGCCTTTCTCCAGTCTTCTGGGACCTCTCCTGTGCTCAGAGACTCACTAAACAATTCTGCTAATGGCTCTGCTAGTTCCTCCTTTAGCTCCTTAAGTACCCTGGGATGTATGCCATCAGGTCCCATTGCCTTATCCACCCTGAGCTTAGCAAGCTCTTGTAGGACCCTTTCTTTTTGTGAAGGGAGTAGTGCTCACCTCCCTCCCCCCTGTGTCCATGATGCTGAGCTGTGGGCCCTGCCCTACCTTCTCTTCAGTAAATACTGAGCAAAAGTATTCATAAATATGGTAAATTCATAAATATGGTTATGCAACTTATTTAGGCTTTAGGTAAGTCATTACTCCTAGTTAACAATTCTTATCCTGAAACCTCCCTCCTCCCCTAAGCTCCCTCTCTGTCCCTGAAGTTTCCACAGAAGTGGCAGATGCTGCATGGAGACCCCAGGGAGCACACAGGTACAGACCTCTTCAGCCAGGATGCCTTTGTTTATTTTAACTGTCTGCCATTAGTATTTTGACACCCTTTTCTTCCTTCTTTTGCCTACTTTCAGCTGCTGGACTAATCAACGCCAGTGAATTACCCTGGGACTAATTTAATGTTACACTTGTAGCTTGCTTTACCATACTTTTCTTTTGAGAGCAGTTTCCCGACCCTGCTTTGCAGAGTCTCCCCACACACTCCAACCCCACACACCCTCTCTGGGCTCTTTCTTTTATACCTCCAGTGGCAGCCTCTTATTGGCTGTTTAGCAATGTGCGTTTTTTTTCTAGCTCTCTGTTTTATATTCAGTTTGTTATAATCACTGACCACTTGAGGGCGTTCACAGCCAGCTTTCCCCAAGACAACATTCACGTATGAGAAATACAGGTTTGTCAGCCTGAGCATTGACAGAAACTGCTCCTTTTGATACTTACTGCATACTGCTCCCTGGTCTAACCTTCCTGCCTTGAAGTTTGCACCTGTCAATTCTCCATCTCCATAATCTGCCATCTGCTTCAGATGTCTGGTTGGTGTGTTTTTTTCTTTGATTGCACTTGGTAGAGCTTAAACTTAAAACTTTTTACATCTCTCATTCTAAATTGTCCAGAATCATCTAAAAATAGGTCATTTTTGCATCTCCCATTCTAAATTGTCCAGGACCAGCTAAATCCCTAACTTAAAAACCCAATCTAGTGTCATCTGGCAGTCCTCACAGTTTGTTGCCTTTTTCCAAGTTAAACAATTTTCCCCACACGTTGCTATGATTACACCCGCTCATTTAATCCCTTTAATCCACCTCTTTCTTTTAGCCTCTTTACCCAGCTCTCCCATCCCTCCAATGGTTTTTCGATTACCTCCTAGTTGGGATCCACTGTTCGACTGTGCCCATCTCAAGCTGGACCCGGAATGCTTGGCCACCTTGGGAACTCTAAGCTCCAGGACCCCCAAGATCACCATCCTGCCACGTACCCCTAGCTTGGTCAGAGACAATGCTTGCTCCCCTTTTGCTCTCAGAACTCTTCAATGCAGCCTCTCTCTATTCTGCCACCACAAATCAACCCTCTGCATCAGATGCACAGACACCGACAAATCTAAAATTCTTTGCAAACACTGGAGACTTACTTGTTTGATATGCCTACTTCTCCTCCTCTCTGGTTCCATTCACCCCAACCTGGGACCTGCACCCTCTAACCTCCCTCACAAAGCTCTCATTGGCCAAGGCAAGAAAACCATCATCATTGCCCACCTCAACATTTAAAGTATCCTCGCTAAGAAAATTACCTTTGAAGCCTGGGTCAAGTACAACAATTTTGACATCATCACCCTCTCTGAAACCTGGCTTACCCCCAAAGTCTTGTCAAATGAAATCATGCTCAAAGGCTATTCCCTAATCAAGAAAGATAGACTAAAGAAAAGAGGCAATGGCTGCCTCTTCTTTGTATCAGAGAGGCTTTCATTCCACAGACTTCACCTGGATTTTGAAGCCTCCATGCCCAAATCCATCTCCCTAAATTTAAATATAGAAACAAATTCTAACTATCACTTCTATCTACCTACCCCCCCCAGTACACCATTCTCTGAGCTTGAATCCCTCATATCTTGTAAGTCATCCTTCCCAAGTAATAGGGAATGGATTATTTTAGGGGATTTCAATCTAAACTGGGACAGTGGCCAGTCAAACTGTGCCAAAGAACTTCTCGCAGGTTCTGGGCTTCACCAGATAATATGCACACCCCCGCCGAACAAATTATAAATCTGGTTATAGCTCCACCATTGACTGGATCATTGCCTCAAATCCCTCCAGACTGACAGCCTCAGGTGTTCTTCCTGACTCCATCAGTGACCACTGCGCTTTTTCTGTCACTGATTGGCCAGAGCCCCTAAATCTGTTCTGAACTACATTTTCACAAGACAATTAAAAAAAGCTAACTTAGAGGAACTATCTCTTGCTTTTAATTCAGAAGACTGGTCCTTCACATCTGATATAGAAAACACCGATGTCGCCCTAGATGACTTCACCAAAAAATTCAGCGACATCTGAGACTCCCTCATTCCCAAAAAGAAGATTACAGTACACGGAAGATCAAACTTGTGGATCACCTCAGACCTCCTCAAACTCATGCGTTGTAGAGACAAAGCTTGGGCGGGGTACAGGAAATCACCCTCTTACACTGTCCTCCAAGAGTATAAAACACTCTGCAATACATGCAAATCTGCAGTTAGAACTGCTAAAATCAACCAACTAAAAACAGCCAACTCTGTAACAGAGCAAACTGCAAAAAACTCTGGGGGACCTTAAACTCCATTTTGGGTAAAGATAATAACTGTGAGCAGATCACACTTCAGTCAGAAGGGAAATTAACGAACGACCCAACTTGCAAAGTCAACGTGTTTAATTCCTTTTCCGGGGACCTTGACAAGTATAAGACCTTTTCACCAGCACCTCCCAGTATTCACCAATCACAGCACCACTCCTTTGCTCTGCAAGTATAAGACCACCCTCCCCTCAGATACACTTGAACCACACCCTTTCCTAGGAAGTTTCTTACCCCACTTTCTACTTCAAAGCTCTCACTCCCTCTGATACTATCAAACTTATTAGACAAAACAACCCTAGATCCAGCACCGGTGCCGGTGGCCTTGATTTTCATATCGTTAAACTCATAATTAAGGACATAGCCACACCCCTTATTAACATTCTAAATTTCTCTCTTTGTTCAGGCACTTTTCCGGTGGCCTGGAAAACTGCAGCCATTAGGCCTCTTCACAAAGCCATCTCTAAACAGGATGCAAGAAATTACAGGCCTATCTCACTTCTCCCCCTTCCAAAATCTTGGAAAAAATAGTTCATACACAAATCACTGAGCACTTAAACAAGTATGACATCCTGACCGATACTCAACACGGCTTTAGAGCAAAACACAATATGGAAACAGCTCTCATCAGGGTCATGCAGGATAGCTACAAGGCCTTGGATGATGACCTGTACAAGGGAGTGGTCTTTGTGGACCTTACCAAGGCTTTTGACTTGGTGTACTACAACATACTGCTATCTAACCTTGCCACTCTTAATTTCTCTACAAAGACAGTCAGCTGGTTCGGCAACTATCTCAAAGCGCGGCTCCACAAGACAGTCATTGATGGTCATCATCAGTTGTCTGAAAGCCTTACTAAGTATGGAATCCCACAAGGGTTGACTCTTGGGCCTCTCCTCTCCTCTTTTCTCTGCTTATAAACATCCATTCATCTGCTTGCAAGCAAACATCATCCTTTGTGCAGACGACAACACCTTATACTGCAACGATGCAAACTTCTCCACCCTACTCTCCAGTCTCCAGTCAGATTTCAGCAACATCCACAGCTGGTTCAACTCACAATGAATGGTCCTGAACTCCAAAAATACTAAATGTATGGTGTTTGCTGGCACACACAAACCATCAAATTTCAATTTCACACTCCGAGACAATGATGGCTTGGTCATAGAGCGGGTGTGCAAATTCAAATACCTCAGTCTCACACTGGACGAGCATCTCTTCTTCGACCAACACATAACCCTTATAATCAACAAAATCCACCAGAGACTTGGGCTGCATTACAGGATTAGGAAATTCCTCATCCAGAATCAAGAAGTAGGCTAGCCTTCAGCCTACTCTTGTCTCTCCTAGACTATGGCTCCATAATCTACTCCCCTCAGAGCAACACCGTCATGTTCAATAAACTCAAATCAGCATACAATAACATCATTAGATTTGTGACTGGGTTTCCCTGCCAAACTCACAGCTGTGCTCTCTATGAGGCAATCCATTGGTTATCCCTTGAGGACAGGGTTACTTGGAAAGCCTCTATTTTTCTCTATAAAATGCTTAATAATCATCTTCCCCACGGCGTCTCCTCTCTTTTCAAGAAGGCCTGCCCCACCCACCAAACTAGGAGCTCTGCCTCAACCCCTTTTTGGATTCTGTACTGCAACACCTGATTGGGTCAAAGATCACTTGCCTACAGGGGACCCACGCTTCTTAACATGCTCCCGCCTGACCTCATTAGCAGCCCCTCCCTCAGTATTTTTAAGGCTAAACTGAAGGAATACTTACTCAACAAGCCATCATGCAATTGCCCAAGGTAGGATATCTAAGCCTTCTTTTCTACTGCTTCTGAGTAGCCTTGAAGGTGCCTTCCCAAACAACTCTGACATGTTTCCGCCAGGATTTTCCCATTGCTGACCCTCAGCCTTTTTCTCTTCCTGCCACCTCACTCTTTCCATATCTCCCTTCCATTTCTGAGCTCACCAGAGGGTTTGCTGCTTTTCACATTAAATTTATTATGTATATTGTGTATATTTTATTTATTTATTTAGAAAAGATTCACCATGACAGCAACATGAACTGTGAACAGCTTGTTTCCAGAAGCGTCCGGGGGTTACAGATGGAGGAGGCGAAAACCTCAGTAAGACAATAAACATGTGCATTACATTACAAGCCATATAATAACATGTACATAACATAGATATAGTAAGTACTTTTTTTAGCTATAATTCAATTAACTAGCTAAATGCAGCAATATCTTGGAGTCATTGTGACAGGCAACAATATACTGTAAACATCATAGAATCAGGGTAGTACATATAGTACACAACATAAGATAATATTAGTGAACAAAGCCTGCTTAAGACAATGGTACAGAATTGAAGACTGTGAGCAAAGCTGGTAGATCTAGGAAGTGGGCAGGTGGACAAAACATGTATGGAAGGCAGTCGGTTATAATATTTATAGTATGTGGGGTAAGGGATACAGAGTAATATTTAATTGTCCTATACATTCATAGCGTGCAGGAGAAATGTGAAGAGATTAGAGGAGGGTAGGGGTGGGCTGAGGGGGTGGGAGCCTGGACAGTATATACTGTTTGACATGCTGTTTATATTGTATCAGTTGTGCATGAACCATTCTATTTTTCTCTTCCCCGATGTATGAAACTATTTTACAATGTATGTAACTTTTTTCCAAATGATCTTATTTGCTTAACTTTTATCTTATTATCTGTATAGCCAGTCATTATTGTGTACACAGTGTGTATATTCTGCCTCTGTTACTACCTTACAACTGTATATATTCTGCCTCTGTTACTACCTTACAACTGTGTATATTCTGCCTCTGTTACTACCTTACAACTGGACGCTTGTGAAAATGGGTGATTTTGCTCACATGCCTGTCCAGTATAAAATAAAAATGAAATGAAAAGTTTGGATCAGCTTGTGACCAGTAGTTTGAAAACACCTGTTTTAGGGAAAGGGAACATTGTTTAACCAGGAGTAGCACATTAAGCCAAAGCTTGTTTCCAGATGTGACCTGGGAGCACAAGGAAGTTAAGTGACTTGCTCAGAAACACACAGCATGCACCTATGCGGCTGTGGGATTCAAACCCAGGTCTCCAAATCTGTAGCTCAGAGCCTTAACCCACTGTGCTATACTACCTCCTCTAGATAATAGATTTTAGATAATAGATAATAGTTTTAGATAATATGGTTGTTTTCACTTATAGATCATAGGAAATGAAATGCATTTTGTGTTTTTGTTGGTGAGGTATACTTGTAACAAAGTACTTTTGATTTACAAAAATAATATGGAAATGCATCACTATATTGTGTTTCTTTCATTATTGTCTGAGTGCTCAGAGCCGCACCATTCTATGGGGAAACAGCAAAATGTAATTTTAGTTAATGCTCTGTTTTCCACCAGTTTAAGAGCAGGCACTTTGAACCCTTTGGTATGCAGTAGAGCCACTGATATTGCACAAGAAATGCTGAAAATACGTAAATGAAGACACATTTCAGTATATTTTTATATAGTGTGTCTATATCATCCTCATTTTCATAGTAACTATGCACATTAATCTGAAAAGAGGATCACTGACAATTAGACTTCCATGAACTCTGAGTGTCTGTACCTCTCATCACAGTTCTGTGCTTATGGCATCATAATCTTTTTTAAGAAGAGAATTGTTATGTCAGGTATTGCAGATGAGTAGCCAGATTAAAGGTCTAGGGGACATTGACATGATCTGCATGTTAATGCACATAGTTATAGTGAAAAATGGGTAGGTATAAACAGAAACTACAGCACAGTATATGAAATATAAGATGATAAAAATAATTATTTTTTTTCATGTTCCTCAGGGATGTTGGGGGCTCTTAAATGTCACAACTGGTAATGTGTCACAGTAATTGTTGTTTTTATTTTACAAAGAAAAGATGGGATAGAAATAGTTATAACAATAATGACTAAATGACATCATTAGAATGCTGTGTGTTCGAGAGATTGGGTAAAAAGCAGCAGTGCAAAGAAATATATTGGTACAACCCATTTGTAAGTCTGAACAACATTTGTTTTATTAAACACAGTTTTTATTGTTAGTTTCTAAAATGGGTACAACAAACCAAGACCTCTTAACTGGTCAGATGCAAGAACATGACCTTGTGTTATTCCTGTAGAACAGCACAGGTCAGAAATACTGAACTTTCTGAACCTGATTACTCAGTTTTTAAAGCAAAAATCAGATGAACTATTTTATAATCATAATTAGGCACTCCAGGGTGTGGTTGATTGTGAGATAACAGCACTTCTTGACGTTGCTTTGAGTCTCAATCACTGAGGTATGCCATTATCCAGCAGTAATGCACACCTTGTCATGCCTTATTGCTTCAACATGCTAGCATTAAAAATAAGATAACACACAATATATGCAGTAGTGCATGTCATGGTGAAAAGTTTGACCTATACTTTTTTATTCTTTTTTAGATTGCACCTTATCTCCTTTCCTATAAGATCCCTTACATTTTCAGTCAGCTTTTTAAAATTCTTAGTCACTTTTACATTTGAAACAATAAATGGTGTTTTCTTTTTAATATGGTTATGCCCACCATTTTGTTATTATTCTCAGCTGTTTTTGAACATCCATTGTTTAACATAATTTTTCTTGTGAGCAAACTGAACTAGCATGCAGCATACACTGTTCTCTGTCATTATGGGACACTGAGTGCCCCCCAAATATCTGAGAATAATAATGAAAATGTGGGTATAACCTTACTAAAATGAGCACCACTTTTATTATTTCAAATGTCCAAAAATTGCCTAAATGGATTGAAAATTGCGATGGGGGTATCCCAAAAGACTGAAGATATGGACAATCTAACACAGAATGAAAAACCTTAGGCCAAAAATTTCACTGTACTGTGTACTGCTTTAGTTGTGACAAAAATAGTAGACAGAAAATGGTCTTACATTTTAAAAGCAGTTGGCTGCTACTTTTTATTTCTGAAGTATTTTTCTTTTTCTAGTTGCTCATTAGAAGCTTTTCTATCTAATAGTATAAGTTGTGATGTAAAGAGCAGGGGCTAGATTTGCAGGTGTCCTGCTGTAGACGCAGACCCACGTTTTGGTGTGTGCCTGTGGCAGGGTAAAGGCAACAAAATGCTTAGTTGCTGTTTTCAGTCATTGTGCTACATTTATGTTGTGCTGCATTTATGGCAGTTGCTGCCACTTTATGGCAGTGTATTGACTCATCTGATAAAAATTGACAAATGCATCATTATAGGACTCTCATGATGCCATAAGTCATGGCAGATGCATATGATAGTTACACCACCTTTTTGGTGGACTAACATATTGGGGATGTGGCACAAGCATGCCGCCTGTCTACAACACATGGCTGAAAATCCAGCCCCTGGACATTACCTGGATGTTGGCATATCTAGTTATTTTCTTCTTCATACTTCAACAGTATTGTGGATGCTCAGAACTGGCTGATTTCAAGCAGATTTCCACATTTAGGAATTTAGGAGTTTCCAAATTTTAATCCACGTCCTATTCAAATACTAAAAGGACCTCAACTGAGAATCAGATGTGGATTTCTTTTTTAATTTCATTTTGATTATGCATTTAAAAACAATGGACTTAGCTAATCATACAACACATGGATTTCAAATATATGATGATCAAATCCTTTACATTAAATTGGAACCAAGTCTAACAATTTTTTAGCTAAAAGAGTACAGAGCAGCCAAGTTCTGGTTCCGGTCAGTAACATCGCAGAAGAAAATAAAGTGGACAAAAATAAAGCAGCAAAAACAGTGTCATCATCAATACTGGCAGCACAAAATGTAGCTTGCCAGAACAATGCAGGCCACACAACATGCAGGTAGCAAACAATGTCCACAGCATAGAGGCACTGCACTGGAACCACAGGGGCCAGGTGCACAAGCCAGCATGCCATCTCCCCTGTCCTGTGTGTTGTGTGTTGCTGGGGACATGCTGGCTTGTGCTCCTGGCCCCTTACATTATGCACGGCCATCCACATGGTGGCCATGGTCCACCTGTCCTCCAGTGGTTACCCCGGTGCACGTTCTCCATCACTCAGCATTCTGGTTGGGGGTACCCCACCATGTGGGTGCCTGTGCCATTAGATTACCATGGTAGGAATCCAGTGGCCTGCTTCCTCCAGTGGTGGTTGCACCCTGCCCTGTTCCATCTCCTTGCACCCCTGTGCGGTTCCAGTGCACGGGTGCCTGCTGCTGTGTATTCCAGTGCAGTGCCTCCATGCGGAGGATGTTGTTTGCTACCTGCGTGTCATGTGTACTGCATTTTTCTGACACTCTACATTTTGTGCTGCCAATATTGATGGTGGCACTCTTTTTGCCACTTTATTTTTGTCCAGTTTATTTTGTTCCACGATGTTACTGACCGGAACCCCTGAAGGAGGTGTTTATCAGTAATATACACTACACATTCTTATTCCTCAGTTCCCATTCAATTCTCACATTTACTCTATTAAAATCTCCCCTTCCTGTATTGCTGTTTGGACTGAGCTCCAAGTTTTCCAATATTTCAAAGAATGCTTATTAGTGTAATAATGAGTCTTTTCCAATCTCATACTATCTAAATGTAACCCCCAGGGGGCGCTAATCGAAGGGCTACCACCCCTGCCTGTCTCAGCCGTGACAGGGTAAGGGGCCCAGATCTGTTGACAGGTGCCTCCACCCAGAGGTTGGGGTTAGGACAGTCTAAGTTGACTCGGTCACAGCCCTCTGGGTTGCTGCAACCCCCCCCTTCTTCCCACTAGTGGCTCAAACTGAGTAATTACAATGCTCTCCCCCGACACACTTACCCCCAGGCTCGAAACACTCAGCTCACTCCGGGGACTCCCTGGAAAGTAAGGTACAGTTATGAAACGTCCACTGTGCAGTATGTCCTCAGTAAGACACAAACCAGCCTGGGTACAGTTGCAAAACAAACAATCTGATTTATTTGAAGGGGGATAACAAGGACCAGGGGGAAATCAGGGTGATTAGCTTATCACTATTACCTATATTTAACTACCTATGGCTCTGTGCACAGGCCTGAACCTATCAGTTATTGTCCATGGGTACCCAAGCCCTAATGGCAAGTCCCTTGTGGCAGCTGGTTGGGGCCCTGACACAAATGAGCTTTCACTTTCCAGAGCAGATCAGAATGAGCAGAAAGATCTATTAGTGCAGTCAACAGTACAACAAAACTGACATTTAGCCACTACTTGTAAGCTTAACAGGGAGCTGCCCTGATCCAGTACTCACGACTCCAGCAGACACCCTTCCTTCACCACTTGCAGGGCTGTGCCTGAACTTCAGAAGCCTCCTCACACATTTATATGGAGAACAACAGAGGGGTACCATACCAGGGAGCTGCTTCCAAGACCCACACGAACTCACAGCAGACTCGGGGGCTACAACGGCAGCTTCAACTTTCCCGATGGACCGAGCACGATTCAGCAGATTCTCCAGTCCTCCACAGGTTGAGCCTGGTAGGTAGGTAGCTGTGCTGGCACACAGCCTCCTCTGACTGCATGCCAGCGGATTTAGTCCGATAAACACTGGCAATGCAAAACGGCCACCTCAGGCCTTTCACGCGCTTCCCGCATGAACACTCCATGGCGCAGAAGCTCAGAGCTCCCTTCTCCTTCATGGTCACAACAAATCTGCCCCTTGGCAGTTGGAGCAGAACTCTCAGTTCGGGCGCCACCCGAGCCCATTGGTGGGCTGCAGGCATCAGGCACTTAACTCACTTTCCATTGGTGCAAAAAGGCGCTAGGGTCCAGACTTTACTTCCCAGAATCACTAGCTAAGACCCCATTGGTCAGCCGGCTCTATCTAGAGTCCCAATGTACTGATTGGTCCAATTTGACAGTTCAGGACCAATATGGAGGAGATAATCAGAACAGTCTTTGCTGCAAAGAAGGCAGGTTAGAACAACTACATTATCATTATCACTCTAAGTTATTTCCAGCAATTAGTTACATCCTTTAGTAGAGCTCCCTCTGCACACTTAGCAATGGCAGAATGGAGCTATTTCCAGCATCCCGGGTGGGACTCAAGCATAGCAACATTCAACCCCCCCCCCCGGAGCAATTATGACTGCAATTAGGCAGCTCTTAAGAGACATTACTGGAGGCTTTAAAAGCGCTCCCCACGCTTGCATTTAGTGGCCTTACACCGAACACCAGCCAGGCAGTGGGCACTTAAGCAAGCTCCAGGAAAGCTTTTCAGAACCCCCATTTGTAGGGGGGTTACACCCTTCCTGGTCTGGAAAGAACTTGGCGTCTGCGTCAAGTAGTTACCCTTAAATCACCTTAGGCAAACAGCTTAATTAACATTATATCACACTTTGCATTACATCATGAATACTATATTTACAGTCTACTATGGTTTATGCAACATTATACACACAAAACTCTTGTTCCCCTTTTCTTTTTTTTTTTTTTATATCAGGTCATTAGTTCCTGCCCATGACACCTGGTAAGGGGGGACCCCTCTCTTCCGGCTACCTGTGGGTTACCTAAAGCAGGGGCACCACACTCGAAGGGCAATACTAATAGACTAGAGTTATCCCCAAAGGCTAGCTTAGGCAAGGAGCTCGGGGACACATACACTCCCTTATGGACCACATTTAAGGGCAGGTCCACAGGCTGGCCAAACGACTCCTAACTCAACTTTACTACCGGCCGTACTTCTCGGTTGGATCGTCTAGGGGTCTCGGAAAACCCAGTTATAGGCCCCGATTCCAATTCAGCCTCATTGAGATTAGTAGGGGGAATCTCCACAGGGGAAAGGGACCCAGTGCTCATAGTACTGTCGGGGACCTGACCCTCTACATCAGGACCCACACTACTTGGCTCAGCTGAGGACTGTTCAGATACTAGTAAGGAACCATCAGGGCATTTGAAATATTCTTCAGGGTCCGGCATATCACTGGCTTGTTCCCCCACATCACTGTCCTCTTCTGAAAAGTCAGATAGTTCAGCCAGGCCAGACAGTTCAGCCAGGCTCAAGGACCCCACCCCTTGGGCTTTACTGCTACCCAGCTCATCCTCTGGAAGCATTGGCTCCGGGGACAAAGTAGGGGGCTCAGACAGTCCAGAAGGCCCAACCTCATCTCCAGAGTTAACAAGGGGATTGCCCCGAAACAGTTGGCTCAGTTCGTAAGAGGGATAGTATTCAACATCATTTTCATTGTCTTCAGACACAGATTGGCGATCATCTTCATCAGAGGGATTTGGACAAGACCCTCTTAGTTGGCTTGCTGAAGAATCAATTGATCTGGTTCTTTTCCTGGCAGCAGATCTAGTCATAGGCCTGAAGGGGAGGGCAGTTGGAGGTTCAGCTTCAATCAGGATTTGCCTGATTGGCAGCAGATGATTTCTGTGTATAGTTTTCACAACTTTGGAATTGCTTTCAGGCCGCACTTTATACACAGGCAAATCTGCCAGTTTTCCCACAACAATGTGAGGGGAGGTGATGCCATCTGTCAGCAATTTTATGTTTGCCATGCAGTCCCAGATTTCTCAGTAACACTCTATCCCCTTCTCTCAGTTCCATTGTTTTCACTTTCTTATCATACCTCTCCTTGTTGGCCAGGTTTCGTTTAGCAGCCATGGTCTGGGCCAGCTGATAGGCATGGTTCAACTGGGCCTTCAGCTTCTGTACGTATTGTAGATGATTTTCTGCTTCCACCCTATCAGGGGGAAACTCCAAAACACACATCCATGGGCAGTCTAGCTTCTCTCCCAAACATCAGTCTATATGGGGAAAATCCAGTGGCATCATTTTTGGTGCAGTTATAAGCATGAACCAGGGTGCTAATCTGCTGGCTCCATCTAGGCTTGTCCTTGGGTTGCAGTGTGCCCAACATATCAAGCAGTGTGCGGTTAAACCTTTCAGACTGGGGACCCCCCTGAGGATGGTATGGGGTGGTTCTTGACTTTCGCACCCCTCACAAAGATAGCATTTCTTTAATCAGGCGGCTCTCAAAGTCTCTCCCCTGGTCAGAATGGATCTGCTGGGGGGGGGGTGCCATAGTGGACAAAAAAGTTTTCAACAAGTATTTTAGCCACCGTAGTTGCTTTCTGATCTTTAGCAGGGAAGGCATGTGCATACCGGGTAAAATGATCAGTGACTACCAATATGTTACTGATATTTTTCAGATCTGGTTCTAGACTCAAGAAATCAATGCAGACCAGTTCCATAGGGGCACTAGCGGTAATATTGACCATGGGGGAAGCTCTCTGGGGTAAGGCCTTTCTTTGCAAACAGCGGCTACAGGTCTTGACATAATGCTCTACATCCGTACTCATTTTTGGCCAGTAAAATCGGGCCCGTACCAGATCGAGAATTCAGTCTATGCCAAGATGCCCCATGTGATTATGCAAGGACCTCAGGACCAGTTCCCTAAAAGTTAAGGGCAGCACCAGTTGTTGTTTGTCTACCCGGCCCTCCTTATTCACAGTCTCTCTGTATAGAAGTTGGTTAATCAGCTTTAATTTGGGCCCTTCTTTGTATAACAAGGCAGTTCTCAAGTCAGTGGAACTCAACTTGGACACGTCCCTCCCGGCCTGCAAAGCTTCCACAACCGTTTTTATCATAGAGTCTCGGGATTGAGCCCGTTGAAGACTAGCATTGTTAAACTGGGGCAGTGAACTAGTGTCCAATGTGGAAAAATGACAGTAAGCAGCAGGTATGCAGTTTTCGGATGGCCCCAAGCAATCCACCATACAGTCCACAACATCAGGAGACACCTGTTCCTCCTTGTCAAATTTCTGGCAAAGGGCTCTTATGTCAGGCTCTGACAACCTGACCCAATCAGTTTGTGGCATAGGTCTCTGAGAGAGGGCATCCGCATCTATATGGTTTAGGCCTGCTCTGTACTCAACAGCATAGTCGTAGGTGGCCAAGGCAGAGAGCCACCTGTGGCCAGTGGTGTCCAACTTGGCTGAGGTTTGTACATAGGTCAGAGGATTGTTATCAGTCTTCACCAATATCTTGGCACCATACAAATAGTCATGAAACTGATCAACAATGGCCCACTTCAGGGCCAGGAACTCTAGTTTATGCACTGGATAGTTTTTTTCTGAAGGAGTCAGACTTCTGCTGGCAAAAGCTACAGGTCTCAGACCATTAGAGTGTTCCTGCTATAACACAGCCCCCAATCCTTGTAGACTGGCATTAGTATGGAGAATGTATGGCTTGGCCGGGTCAGCATAGACCAACACTGGGGCATGGGTAAGTTGATATATGATGTCATAGAAAGCGTCCTCACACTCAGCAGTCCAATGATCCCAAAACACATCATTCGGCCGGAAATACTTCTTCTCTGTCTCAGAGTGCACAACCTTCTTATACTTTTTGTGCGTAGGAGGGTACCCCTGTGTGAGGTTGAGGAGGGGGTGAATCACTCGAGAATAATCTTTGACAAACTGTCTATAATACCCACAAAACCCCAGGAACCGTTGCAGCTCTTTCAAATTCCTGGGCTGAGGCCAAGTGGTCAAAGCCTCCACTTTGCTAGGGTCAGTCTCTCTGCCCTCAGTGGATACTATGTGGCCCACATATTTCACAGAAGTTTGGAAGAATTGACACTTGTCTATAGACAGCTTGAGTCCAAAATCCTCCAACTGATCCAAGACCTTGAATAATCATTGCTCATGTTCTTCCAATGAGCGGCCAAACACTATGACATCATCTAAGTAGACCAAGCACTCGAGCAAATTCATGTCCCCCACAGCACGCTCCATCAGGCGTTGAAAGGTGGCTGGGGCACCTGAAATCCCTTGAGGCATCTGAATGAACTCATAGAAACCTAGGGGGAAAATAAATGCAGTCTTCTCTCGGTCCTCTGGGGCCATCGGGATCTGGTAGTACCCGCTGCGGAGGTCCAACACAGAGAACCACTTTCTGCCATTTAAACAATCCAAGGTGTCCTGTATGCGCGGCATGGTATACTGGTCTGGGATGGTCCGCCGATTCAAAGTGCGATAGTCCACACACATCCGAACCACCCCATTCTTTTTTCTTGCTACTACAATGGGGGTGGCATAGGGGCTCCTGGACTCTTGTATCACACCAGCAGCCAACATCTCTTGCAGATGCCACCTCACATCATCTATGTCAGCCGGGGCCAGGCGTTGGGATCTCTCTCGGAAAGGCCTTTTGTCATGCAGCCGAATGTGATGCTCAGCCCCTTGCACACATCCCACATCCCATTCTTTCAGGGAGAAAACCTGGTTCCTCTTGGCAAGCCTCTCACTGATCCTCCTTTTCCATTCAGCTGGCAACGGGGAGTCACTGAAATCAAACAAGTCAGGAGTAACTCTGTCATCTGTCTTGGAACCCTTGCTATTGGGCAGTACTGCAGTATCCGCACAATGTACACTTGCCAAGGTGCACCCTCTTCTTATTCGAATCTCTTTGTCAGACACATTATGCACTTGAACCATTGCCCTCTTAACATAAGCATGAGCTCTAGCCAGCAAGATGCTGGGTTTGACCAACAGTCCCTCAGGTAATCTTCCCTCCCCCAGGTGCATCCAACATCAACAACTTATTCTTAACATCTGTTTTTAGTCATACTTCTCCATGCAGGACAAACTGGGCATTCGGGGCAAGTATCACTAGGGCTGGATCCTTTTTCCACACCATACCCACCGGGCCTTCAGGTTCCTCCTGGCTAACCTTCTTCTGAGTTGCAACTGCCTTTTGGATCACAGTGGGTATCCTTAGGGCTTGCCCGGTCTTGAATGCTTGCTTTTCTGAACACAACTGGGCCAATCGCCCAAACATATGAGCATTTGTCCCAATCAACAGGGGTACCCCATCATACAGTCCAGTAGGGGGGGGCAAACTAAAGCTAAGGTTTCCACCTGTTCATCCACTCCAGTCACAGAAGTAGAGAAGGACAACCAGACCAGGATATACCCCAAATACGGATAAGCCTTGTCGCTCAATCCCCACACATGTAGGCCATCCGAGGGTTGTAGGGGCACCTCAGGTAAGTGTGTCTGATACCAGTCCTGAAACATGATGGTTACCTGAGAGCCACTGTCTAGTACAGCATGGGTGGGAATCCCATTTACTCGCACTGGGGTCTCCATCGAGGGTCCGACCACATCAGACCATTCGGGGGGCACAGCATTGACAGTTGGTTGAGCATGGGCCTGGGTCACAAAGCTTTTCCTGGGGGGTCGAGTGTGGGCCCTGCAATGCCAAGTGATCAGTCTGCTGTTGACTTTCCTTAGATTCTCCGGCATCTGGCACTCAGGCAGAAAATGCCCATCCTCCGCACAATGGTAACAGAACTTGGGGTCCCGGGGATCTCTATTGGGCGGTGGACACCTTATCTGTTGGGGACCCTGAGGGGGATGAGGGGGTTCCCCGGGGCCAGGGTTCTGGTTTCTGGATAACTCAGGCTCCCCAGACCTAACAGGGTACATGGTAGATTGCTTCAAGTCCCTCACCAGTTCCCATAAATTTCTAACCTCAGCCCTAAACTCATTCTCTACATGGGGGTTGGAGGAAATAGCTCGCATTCCCACATCACTTGGAAAATCTGGGGATCTATCAGGCCGTCCTGACAGGTGGGTCTCTTTGGGGGTGCTAGGCTCAGGGGTCCCACTAGGGTTCACCGCCCCCACATAGGGTTCCAACCCCTCTTCATCAGTCTCCACCTCTCTAATTTCCCTCATCAATTGACAATATTCAGGTGGGGTGGCCCGTCGATCATGTAACTTAAGTTTTAACAGTATTACACTAGAGAATCTTGCAGACTTTAAGACATGTTCCAACCTGACCTGATTCAGGGCCGTGGCGGTGATTCCCCCCTTTCTATAGGCCTTCTGCAAAGCCCGCTCCATCCTAGTGACAAAGGCGGATAGCTTCTCATTTCTCCACTGCTTGGCAGACCTGAATTTCCATAATAAATCTTCTCCAGTCTCCGTACTCCCAAACACCCCCTCTAAGGCAGAACGGTACTCTGTGGCGGTGGCTTCTGGGTTGGTGGCCCACAAAAACCTAATGGCTTCTAAAGCATGGCCCAGCAGGCTCTCCATCAATCTCTTCCTTTTCTCCTGCTCAGAGCATTGCCACTCCTGAACTAAGGGAGTGGCATAGTCCATCCAAGCTTCCAGGTCATCCTCCCCTGTAGGCACTGGCACTGTGCCAGAAAAAAGTTTCAGCCTACGGTAGGAATTGAGCTGTATAGGAGGGACCACTAAGGGCAGTGGAGCCAAAATAGAACTCTTGGGGGGACAGGAAGAGGTATCGGGGAAGACCTGGGGGGTAGCATCACTAGACAAATCCAATGCTTGCAGCAATTCCTGGGTAGTCCTCCCCTCCACAGCCAGCAATTTAAGCAGTTTATCTTTAAAACTATTAGTCTGGGGGGACACCCCAGGAGTGACTGACCCAGTCCGAATATGAACTAGCCTCCATCCCTGGGAGGCACCCTCTGGGTAAATCACTGGAGGTACCCTCTCGGGGTCGATGGTCACACTGCACAAAAGTAACACCTGCAGCATCACGTCGAGCAGGTCAGCCATACACCCCTTTACCTCCACCTTGCCCAAACATTTAACACGCTCTGCTGTGGAAACAATGTCAGCTGTTGAGGTTCCCAGGGGCACATCTAACAGTAACACAATTCTCTTGGAGTCCAGCTCTTCGGCTTCACCCCACCCCATAATTTGTGTACCATTGTCTTAATAGGACCCAACTTAATTTTTCTCAACATATCCCCTTCCAGTTTTTCCATTTCTTATGCACTTCACTCACTTGGCCACTAGGGGACGCTAATCCCAGTGGTGCCTCCAATTTGTAACCCCCAGGGGGCTCTATCCCAAGGGCTACCACCCCTGCCTGTCTCAGCCATGACAGGGTAAGGGGCCCAGATCTGTTGACGGGTGCCTGCACCCAGAGGTTGGGGTTAGGACAGTCTAAGTTGACTGGGTCACAGCCCTCTGGGTTGTTGCAACCCCTCCTTCTTCCCACTAGTGGCTCAAACTGAGTAATTACAATGCTGTCCCCCGACACACTTACCCCCAGGCTCGAAACACTCAGCTCACTCCGGGGACTCCCTGGAAAGTAAGGTACAGTTATCAAACATCCACTGTGCAGTATGTCCTCAGTAAGACACAAACCAGCCTGGGTACAGTTGCAAAATGAACAATCTGATTTATTTGAAGGGGGATAACAAGGACCAGGGGAAATCAGGGTGATTAGCTTATCACTGTTACCTATATTTAACTACCTATGGCTCTGTGCACAGGCCTGAACTTATCAGTTATTGTCCATGGGTACCCAAGCCCTAATGGCAAGTCCCTCATGGCAGCTGGTTGGGGCCCTGACACAAATGAGCTTTCACTTTCTGGAGCAGATCAGAATGAGCAGAAAGATCCATTAGTGCAGTCAACAGTACAACAAAACTGACATTTAGCCACTGATTGTAAGCTTAACAGGGAGCTACCCTGATCCAGTACTCATGACTCCAGCAGACACCCTTCCTTCACCACTTGCAGGGCTGAGCCTGAACTTCAGAAGCCTCCTCACACATTTATATGGAGAACAACAGAGGGGTAGCATACCAGGCAGCTGCTTCCAAGACCCGCATGAGCTCACAGCAGACTCGGGGGCTCCAACGGCAGCTTCAACTTTCCCGATGGACCGAGCGTGATTCAGCAGATTCTCCAGTCCTCCACAGGTTGAGCCTGGTAGGTAGCCGTGCTGGCACACAGCCTCCTCTGACCGCACGCCGGCGGATTTAGTCTGATAAACACTGGCAATTTAAAACGGCTGCCTCAGGCCTTTCACGCGCTTCCCGTGCGAACACTCCATGATGCAGAAGCTCAGAGCTCCCTTCTCCTTCATGGTCACAACGAATCTGCCCTTTGGCAGTTGGAGCAGAACTCTCAGTTCGGGCACCACCCGAGCCCATTGGTGGGCTGCAGGCACCAGGCACTTAACTCGCTTTCCATTGGTGTAAAAAGGTGCTAGGGTCCAGACTTTACTTCCCAGAATCACTAGCTAAGACCCCATTGGTCAGTCGGCTCTATCTAGAGTCTCAATGTACTGATTGGTCCAATTCGACAGTTCAGGACCAATATGGAGGAGATAATCAGAACAGTCTTTGCTGCAAAGAAGGCAGGTTAGAACAACTACATTATCATTATCACTCTAAGTTATTTCCAGCAATTAGTTACATCCTTTAGTAGAGCTCCCTCTGCACATAACGATGGTAGAATGGAGCTATTTCCAGCAACCCGGGCGGGACTTGAGCATAGCAACACTCAAACCCCCCCTGGAGCAATTATGACTGCAATTAGGCAGCTCTTAAGAGACATTACTGGAGGCTTTAAAAGCACTCCCCACGCTCGCATTTAGCGGCCTTACGCCGAACACCAGCCAGGCAGTGGGCACTTAAGCATGCTCCGGGAAAGCTTTTCGGAACCCCCATTTGTAGGGGGGTTACATAAAAATAAATGTTTCCACATTTCAGTGTTAGGGAATGCAGTGTCCTTCCACATACGTGTAACACAGTGTTTTGCATTCAAAAATGCTATGTGTAAAGAGACAAAGTTCTGGTTCAAAAACTGAATCAGTGCCCAAAACTCTGTTTAGCAATTTCAAAACTTGTGTCCAAAAGGGTCTTACATATGGGCATAAAACTAGCATGTGTAGAATTGGCTATTTCGCCACATCCCCTGTTATAGTATGTTGTGATATTTAAGTTAAATTTGTTTAGTAAGTGGGGTGAGTAGTATATTCTGTGCGTAATGTATGGCTGCATTTGGTTAATTCTGTTATAATAACTGGGTATCATTTTTTCCCAAAGGGAAACCCAGTTATAATTCACTGTTATAACCTGTGGGTTATAATGGTGAACATGCACTGGGTTTCCCTTGTGTGCATGTGCCAGCTGTCGCTCTGCCCATCTTCACAACCAGCCATCCTTCTTCAGTGCTGGTCACACCACCATTCAGTCTTGGCGGTAAGTTCACTTCAAAAAAAATAACTGGACTGAAAATACTGTTAAACAGGGCTGAAATGGGAAAAAAAACCAAAGGGAAACATTTCTTTCTCCTTTCGCTTCTGACCACGGATGGCGGTAAAACTGAGTGGACAGCGGCTGAAGAGAGATGCCTTTTTATATGATAGAATTGCTGTGGCAAAATAACTATACCCAGCAATTATATAAAATAAAACATGGGGTGGTGTGTTTAACTTGAGATTTTACACATACTCTCAGTGTTGTATGCTTAAATAAACCCCTCAGGCTTTGCTCTCAGGGTTTATGTAGCATCCAGCACCTGGGGAGGGGTGTAAAATCTCATTAAACACCCCCCCATCTTATTCTATATATTAATGCTTCTGTTCCATGTTGTATGTATTATCTCCCATTTTTGGCCTGAAGTACTGATTTGTAAATCTTTTTCCCATTTCTGCTTTAATATCTTGGTAGTATTCTTCATGTTACTAATGATAAGATAGTATAACTTAGATATCAGATTCTTTCTGCTCGGTGTTGCATCCATCGCGTCCAAGATGATATTATTAAATATCATCTTGCCCTTTCCCTTCAACTCCAATAATCCAGTAATACTGATCTTAGTTGTAAATAACTAAAAAACATATACTGTATTTTTGAAGACCATATTGGTTCTGTAATTTTTGAAGATTTAAATGTCTGGTTGGTATAAAGATCAGAAATGGATGTAACATTAAATTCAGTCCATTTTTTAATATGCTAAGAACTGAAAAATGGATAGAAATTATTTTCCAACAAGGGAGAAGTCTTGCTTAAACTGTTCCCCCCCCCCATTAAGGATATGATGTTATTCTTTATTATACAAATATTCTTGTTTGGACCCTTAAATTCCTTTGATTTCATGTTTTGAGAGAGTAAATGTATAATATTTTTAGAAGATGGTTCTCCAAATTCAAAATATTCCCAGAGCAGGGGGTCGGGGTGACCAAAGTTCTTTCAAAGGTTCAATTACTGTCACCCAGGAGTAGTATTGTAAACTGGGCAAACTGAGGCCCCGTTGGTCATAATTCATATTCAGTTGTTATTTTTTTTAATCTAGGTTGTCGTTTATTCAAAGGAACTTCAAAATAATTTTTCCAGTTTATTTAATATTTCTTTTAGTGTGATCAGGGGTAGTACCTGAAATAGATACAAAAATCAAGGGAGATTATTCATCATTATAACCTGAACACGCCCTAGCAGGGAAAGAGGAAGACCACCCCCATTTCTGTAAGTCCTGGCCAATGGCACTGATAGCTGGATTCAAATTAGTATCTACCAATTTACTCCTCTTATTCGTAAGCCATATTCCCAGATATGTCATATTATATTTTTTATTATCATTGGAAAATTTTGAATATTAAAATTACACATATGTGGGTGAACTCTAGTTGATGAGGTATCCTGAATTGTTCTGTATTCATTAATCAGCTGTAAAATACTATCTAGTTCTTTTTCCGGATTCTTTAAATACAACAAAATATCATCTGCGAATAATGATAGCATCAGAAATTTCTGGTACCCATATTGAAATCCTGGAAAGCCTACAATTTCCCTTATAGCATTTGCCAAAGTTTCAATTATTAAAGCAAATGGCAAAGGGGAAAGAGAGGGCACCCCTGTCTTATGCCTCTAAATAGGGGAAATAGTACTGTTGGTCAGGACCCTGGCTTTGGGGGTGTTATACTGTTTATTGCCCTAATCCAATTAAAATATTTATCTCCCATATTAATGAGCTTTAATACTGCAAATAAATAGTGTCACTCTACCCTGTCAAATGCTTTTTCTGTGTCCAGGGACACCACCAATGCATTAGGGTCTTGTACTGTGTAGATACTGTTTAATGCATTCCTAATGGTACTATGTACAAAACAGAGCTGTGTGCACACTGAATGCAGTGATGCTTGAGCGGAGCTGCAAGCTCAAAAATAAATATACAACCAAAGTAAAGCACAGCACTCAGGTAGCAAGTTTTAGCAAGCAAATGCTGTTTATTGTTGGCAAAGAAGCCTGTGCAGAGAACCAGTACCCCTAGCACCTCAACCTTTCAGCGGGTCTTCAAATGGGGGTGTATCTAAAGTTCAAACAAACTACTGGAGCAATTTATACAAAAGTGCCTCTTAAAGTGATACAAACAACAAAATAGTGCAACCTAATGTGTACAATATGTGAAAAGCTGATATACAAAATACAGTTACAAAAAAGTTTCGTGGCTGCAATAAATCATAATTAGGACAATAGTCATTTTGTATATATGTATTTTCTTTCTTTTCAAGTCCTTGTTTAAAATATGATTTATATTGCATTTTTAGATGTGAGATTACTGATGTGAAATAATACAAATCCAAAAGAATCACATTACAAAACCTTATTCCTAACATACTTAATAGAAAAAAGAGTGAAATGAATTGACAAAAAACTATAGATTCATCTTTGACAAAGGTTATTTTGTCATATTATTATCTTCCATAAGAAATCAAAGGTCAAACAAAAAGTGAAATATGTTATTCCATTCTTTTTTAAGTATATTTCAAAATACATCCTGGCTAGTTAACTTAATCAATTCCTTAAAGATGCTATACATAGAATTTTTGGGGGTGAAGAGACATAAACAAGGAAACTGGAGTGTGTGTAGGGAGGTACCATTTAAAGGTTATTAGTTGCATGAACTCATATTTGAAGCATGAAGAAACTTTAATTCATATTCTTTTATTAGGGCTATCATGGAACACATCACTGTATAAAAGACAAAGAACCTCTGTGTGCAAACACTGAGGCAAGGGTTACCCCAAGGGGCATTTGGCTGGGAAGCCAAGTTTCAAGAAAATACAAAATCACAGATGCCCCCACAATGCAAAGCATCATGGGCTGCATATGCAAATCACCACAGAATGTTATGCTGGTCCAACTTTAAGCAGAATTGCATGGTGCCGAAGGCCCTCTCACACAGTTTGCAAAGGGTACTAACAGAAGACATAGAACACGTGTTTAGTCCTACCAGGACTCATCAGTATGCCTCGTCTGTTTGACACCCCAGTGGAATGGACCAGCTACCCTTAAGGCAGTGTGCCTTGGATATATTGTGGTGAACCCATTAAAATAAAAAAACATTTAAAAGACAAAGAACCTCTGTGTGCAAACACTGAGGCAAGGGTTACCCCAAGGGGCATTTGGCTGGGAAGCCAAGTTTCAAGAAAATACAACATCACACATGCCCCCACAATGCAAAGCATCATGGGCTGCATATGCAAATCACCACAGAATGTTATGCTGGTCCAACTTTAAGCAGAATTGCATGGTGCCGAAAGGCCTCTCACACAGTTTGCAAAGGGTACTAACAGAAGACATAGACACGTGTTTCGTCCTACCAGGACTCATCAGTATGCCTCATCTGTTTGACACCCCAGTGGACTGGACCAGCTACCCTTAAGGCAGTGTGCCTTGGATATATTGTGGTGAACCCATTAAAATAAAAAAACATTTAAAAGACAAAGAACCTCTGTGTGCAAACACTGAGGCAAGGGTTACCCCAAGGAGCATTTGGCTGGGAAGCCAAGTTTCAAGAAAATACAACATCACACATGCCCCCACAATGCAAAGCATCATGGGCTGCATATGCAAATCACCACAGAATGTTATGCTGGTCCAACTTTAAGCAGAATTGCATGGTGCTGAAAGGCCTCTCTCACAGTTTGCATAGGGTACTAACAGAAGACATAGACACGTGTTTCGTCCTACCAGGACTCATCAGTATGCCTCGTCTGTTTGACCCCCCAGTGGAATGGACCAGCTACCCTTAAGGCAGTGTGCTTTGGATATATTGTGGTGAACCCATTAAAATAAAAAACCATTTAAAAGACAAAGAACCTCTGTGTGCAAACACTGAGGCAAGGGTTACCCCAAGGGGCATTTGGCTGGGAAGCCAAGTTTCAAGAAAATACAACATCACACATGCCCCCACAATGCAAATCACCACAGAATGTTATGCTGGTCCAACTTTAAGCAGAATTGCATGGTGCCGAAAGGCCTCTCACACAGTTTGCAAAGGGTACTAACAGAAGACATAGACACGTGTTTCGTCCTACCAGGACTCATCAGTATGCCTCGTCTGTTTGACACCCCAGTGGAATGGACCAGCTACCCTTAAGGCAGTGTGCCTTGGATATATTGTGGTGAACCCATTAAAATAAAAAACATTTAAAAGACAAAGAACCTTTATGTGCAAACACTGAGGCAAGGGTTACCCCAAGGGGCATTTGGCTGGGAAGCCAAGTTTCAAGAAAATACAACATCACACATGCCCCCACAATGCAAAGCATCATGGGCTGCATATGCAAATCACCACAGAATGTTATGCTGGTCCAACTTTAAGCAGAATTGCATGGTGCCGAAAGGCCTCTCACACAGTTTGCAAAGGGTACTAACATCACTGTATAGTATACATTACTGTGTCCCATTAAATGTATACAAAATGAATGATAGAAAAGTTGGAATAACCTTTCCCAAGTCCAAAATGAGTGTTTGGACTTAAATCTGTGGACTGTGGGCATACTCCTCAGTTGCTCACTCCTAGCAGTTTCAGTTATGCAGGTTAGGTGATATTCCTGTTAGGAGGAAAAGAGAGAAAGAACATGGTTAAGACACAGTTTAGTAGTTGAACAATCATCTACAAATATGGTCTAAAATCAACATATTCATTTAATCCCAGTGGTACAGCTGTATTTAAATTTAAGACTACTTTGTTTCTTTTTGTGCCAAAATGTTGGCTCTATTTCCTCCTCTAGGGTGTCTTTCAACATGATCTAATATTGAAAATTTAAAGCAGTCAGATTTTCCATTATGAACTTGAAGGAAATGTAGGCCCAGTGCATTGTAAATGTTGCCATTTACAATAGCTCTAATATGCTCTTGAATTCGCTGTTTGGCAGGACGGGTGGTCATACCAATGTAAAATACTGGGGAAGCACACCAACAAATGTAAATTACAAAGGGGGCAGAACATGTTATGAATTGCTTGATATATATTTTGACATCCTTAATAAATGTTCTGCCAGTTTGAGCATATTTACAAATGTTACAGTGTCCACATTTGTATAAACCTTTTGGTTTCTGTCCTAGCCAGGTGTGTTTTTTTGAGGGTGAAAGGGTTGAAGTGAAGTGACTTTTAGTCACTCTGTCTTCTATATTTTTTCCTTTTGAAAAAGTTACCCTGGGTCTTTCTGAGATGTGTTCCTTCAAGGTAGGATCAGTTAATAATAAGGGCCAAAATTTGTTGACTACACTACCAACCCATCCTGCCAAAGGGCTATACTCAGTGACAAAGGTAACTCCATCCTTTACCTTTTCTTCTCTGATATTTTCAATGTTTTTGTCATTTTGTCTCTTTGTCTTAGGAATTAGTAATTCCCCTCTGTTCATGTCTTTCACTTTTGTCCATGCATTCTCTAGTATCTTGGGGTTGTAACCCCTCTCTTTAAGTCTGTCATTATGGGATGTGGCTTGTACTGCAAATTCAGTTTCATCTGAGCAAATTCTTTTTAGACGGATCAACTCTCCATAAGGAATCGAGAAGATAAGTTTTTTGGGGTGTGTACTAGCTGCATGCAGAATAGTAGTACTTGCGGTGGTCTTTCTAAAACTTTTTGAACCAATTACCTAACCATGCATAGCTATTAACTCCAAATCCAAAAATAAAATACTGTTTTTATTAGCTTGGTATGTAAATGTTAAGCCCATATCAGTGTCGTTGAGGTATGAGATAAAATCAGGTATATGATTTTTGTCTTTTTCCCAGATGACAATTATATCATCAATAAAATGTAGCCATAAGGTTATATGATCTTGATACTGATTTTGTCTGCCATCTTTAATATATCTCTCCTCAAAATAATCCATAAATACTGTAGGTTAGCATATGATGGGGCAAATGCTGCCCCCATCGCTGTCCCACGTTTGTAGGTAATACTTTTTATTAAATGTGAAGTAATTATATGTTAGTGCAAAGTTTAGTGCCCACCCCAATAAATGTGATGAAATGACATCATCCCCTTCACAAAAATAATCAGTGGGTCTAATACCTAGATCATGTCTAATCAAGGTATACAAACTGTTTACATCAGTAGTAAGCCAAAAGTACTCAGTATTCCAGATTTTCCCTTCAAATTTTTTGAAAAGATCCATGCTGTCTCTGAGATATGAGTCCAGCTTTCATACCTTTGATTGTAAATGGCTATCAATAAAACTACCCAAATTGTAAGTAAGTGAACCAATTCCAGACACAATTGGTCTGCCCGGTGGGTTTATCAAATTTGTATGAGTTTTGGGCAAAATGTAAAAAGTAGGTACAATTGGATAATCTACCTCTGTAAATTCTGCTTCACTTTTACTCAACCAGCCACATCTGAGTCACCAGTCAACACATTCACACAAATCTGCCTGGAATCTAATGGCAGGGTCACTAACAAGCCTTCTACAATTTGTACCATCATTTAACAATTCCATACATTTATTTATATACCAGTTTTCCTCCATGAGGACAATATTGTCCCCTTTGTCTGATTTTTTTATAATGACACCTTTCAAATTTTCAATTTCTGAAAGAGCTTTAGATTCATTTAAATCAAGATTACTGGTGTACCTTGAAAAGAAAGAAAATACATATATACATAATGACTATTGTCCTAATTATTATTTATTGCAGCCATGAACCTTTTTTGTAACTGTATTTTGTATATAAGCTTTTCACATATTGAACACATTAGGTTGCACTATTTTGTTGTATGTATCACTTTAAGAGGCACTTTTGTATAAATTATTCCAATAGTGTGTTTGAACTTCAAATACACCACAGTTTGAAGACCCGCTGAAGGGTTGAGGTGCTAGGGTTACTGGTTCTAGCTTCTAGCTCCTTTGCTGACAATAAACAACATTTGCTTGCTAAAAATTTGATGCTTGAGTGCCGTGCTTTACTTTGGTTGTACTAATGTTATTATGCCCCCTTCTTCCCCTGATAAATCCTGTCCTGCCATCCCCAATCAGGGCAGTCAAAACTTTTTCCAATCTCGCAGTCAAATCTTCATAAATATTTTATAATCTGCATTAAGCAAGGTTATTGGACGATATGGAAAGCCTAATGATCTATCCTTGCCCTTTCTGGGAATGACCAGGATAAGGATCTCATCAAAGGAAGATGATTCTTAAATGAATTAAATAGCACCAAAAGCCTAGGGGATTAGAATCTTACTAAATGTCTTACAAAAATTAATACCTAGTCAATCAAGTCCTGGGGACTTACCAGGCTCCAGTAGTTGGATTGCTTTTCCAATTTCTCTACTGTCCATTTCTTTATCTAGAGACACTTGCTGGTGTTTCTCCAGCTGAGGGATATTAAGATATTTGTTCATAGTATCTGCTTTATCCTGTAAACTGTATAATTGTTTATATTATAAATATTCCAGATTAACATCTTTCTCAGTTGTCTTAAACTGATTAATATTTCCTGATGACTTTATTTCAGTTATATTCCTATCCATTTTTTCCTTCTGCAGTAGGTAAACCAGGAGTTTGACACTCTTGTCCACTTGGGCGTCATTTTTGGATCAAGCAAAAAGCATCATACACATAATCTTCTCATTATAAATCTGATTGCACTCATGTTTGCTTTCATTCAGATTTTTTTAAATGAATATTTAGATTAGTCTGACTACGCAGTCTTGGAGCATCTGGGATTGCTTTTTCCCGTTGTTTTAATCTTGCTTCTTGCTTCCCTTTCCTATTAGCTTCATATGAAGTACAGATACTGTACCTGTTATATAGGCTTTATGTGCATCCCATATTGTGTTCATGTGTAAATTATCTATTTCATTTTTAGAAAAATAAATCTCTGCTTCTTCTATTATTTTAAATAGAAAAACCTGCTCTTTTAGTAATAATGATCCAATTTCCAAAAACCTTGTTTATTGGTATCCCTGGATGCCAGCATTAATTATACTGAGGAATGGTCAGACAAATGATCAGACAAATGAATGGATTTGTATTCTACCTTCAAGTTCTCATTGTACAAATACTTATAGCCTAAAATCATATTAATTTTAGAAAATGTTTTGTGTCAAGGTGAAAATTAAGATAATTCCCTACTAGTCAGATCATTAATTCTCCAAAAGTCTACTAATGCAAGGTCTTCCATCTTGTTGAGAAGGTAAGCTGCATCCTTAATGTTATATTCCCTGTTCTTAGCTGTAGTATCTAATTTCTCCTTAAATATTAAAGTCCTCACCACTTATATAAGGCTGAGGGAATTCAGTACATTTAAAATAATTGGATAATGTATTTTTAATATTTCTATTAGATAAATAAAGTGATGCTATTGTTATTTTACTTTCCTCATGGTTTATCAAAGTTATAATTTATATTCCTTCTGCATCTACATAGTATTTTTCTATATTTGCTGCTAATCCCCTCCTAAGCAAGATGGATGTTTGTCTATATTTTGATGTGAACAGCGAGTGTATGCATTGTCCTCCCCAAAATGTAATTTACCTTTTCTGCTTCCTGGGTGACAAATGTGTCTCTTGAAGACACTTTACGTCTGTGTTTGATTTTTCATAAAATTCAACACTTTTTTTCCCCTTTTAATCAGGTTGTTAACCCCATTAATGTTCCAGGTCATTATTTGTAAGCCTTCCACATATTGTAGTTTCTCTAATCACATAAATGTGATATAATGGAAAATAAATCACATTTGGACAAACCTGCATATTGCTGTGTTCCATTTTCCTTCCCAAACTGCTCTTTGTCACTTTATTCTCTATCTCCCATTCTCCCCGACTCCCTCCCCTCCTCTCCCTCTCCCTCCATTCCCCTCCCCTTCCCTTCCCTTCCATTATATGTTGCACAAAACAATTCACAGTTTTAGACCCATATCCTCCTCATTCCCAATGGAATAGTTCCATTGAAGAGCAGTGCAAAATGCTCTGCACTCCAATACCCTTACTTTCTAATCTATGCAAGACAGTGTAATACTGTCAGTGGAACAAGGAGCACCACCCTCTCCCCACAATATAGAAAATTACATATTGATTATGAATGAACAATTATTTAATATTTAATTTCCTGCTATTAAGGATCATCATGATATAACCCCCTTTCCTCTCTTCTCCCTTTGTCAGGATAGTATTCAAGTACTGGGAACATTTAGCAGGGAGAAAAATATTCTGTCCGCCAAAAAAGACTCTATGTTCATTCAAAATTATTTTAAGATGTGATTTCATCCCAGTTTTGCCCTGAATAAGTAGAGTACTGGGCCTCTTTTACTGGCTCCTTAGTGCTTTGCAGTTTAGCTGTAGTGTAGTTTTCATCCATTTTCTCTGTGTGCCTGTATCATTCACTTCATGTTAATGTGTGGTCTGCTTGTCATTATTTTAATTGGAAGTGGTTTCTGATTCTTTATCTCCATTGTCAGATTTTTCCCTAATGTTCACTCTATTTTCAACTTCACTTTCATATTTTTTTTTTCAGTAGGTTCCTTTGGTATGCCGATCAGACGGCGACACCAGTACAGTGAAATACCTCACTGCTGGCAAAATTAACACTTTGCCAACAGCTTGCTTTGTTGGTGCACCTGAGACAAGGGCACACTGTCTCCCGGTCCTGCACCTCCTCCCTGAGTCAACTCCGACTGGAGTTGACAATCTATAGTACGAGGGTGTGGGGGGCAGAGCCCTCCACATGAGGGGTTTGGGGGGTGAAGCCCCCTAATAGAAAAACAGGACCGAGATGCCTGTAGGATTTATGTCTACTGCAACTTGCAGTTGACATAAATCCCATTACTGTGATGCCAGTCGATAAAAGTGTTATCGAACTGGCATCATAGAGCTGGTTCCTTTGACTGGAGCCAGATTGATTTTTAATATCTGTGATCCCATATCCTTCACAAAGGCTTCTGCAGCTTCTGCTGTGTCAAACATTTTATATTTTCGTTGATAAAAATCTTTACTATGTTTGGCATGATGTGTTGAAACTTAATGCAATTTTATCATAGAACTGCTTTAAGGGGATTGAAAAGTTTCCTTTTTTATACAGGTTTGGACTCAAATCCAGAAAGCTCAATATTTGTTTTCCTTTTTAAACTAACCCCTTTTTCCTGGCATAGGTGAATACTTCTTCCTTATCTTGATATCTTAAAAATCTTACATAAACTACTCTTGTAAATCTTTGTGTACTGTTCGGTATTCTCGCTGATGACTGGTGTGCTCTATCAATTTCAGTTTTACTGTTTTGTGTGTTGCATTTAAGACTCTCATTAATCCATTTCTTCTTAAGGAGGCAGTATAGTACAGTGGGTTAAGGCTCTGAGCTGCAGATCTGGAGACCTGGGTTTGAATTCCCACAGCCACCTAGATGCATACTGTGTGACCCTGAGCAAGTCATTTAACTTCCTTGAGCTCCCAAGTCACATCTGGAAACAAGCTTTGGCTTAGTGTGCTACTCTTGGTTGAACAATGTTCTCTTTCCCCTCCAGAAAGCTATGTAGATTCTGGCCTTCTATACCTACTGGCGTGTTTAATAGTTTAAGGTTGTTTCGCCTTGAGCACCATTTTGAGTCTCCCATTTTCTGTTTCATCTCTTTTATATCTTTTATTTGTTCAGAGAGCTTAGGTTCTGTTTGGAGTAAACAATCCTGTACATCAGACACTGTTTTCTAATTCTGTAACTTTATCATTTATTGACTTGATTTCTTCTTTGACACACCTTATTTCATTCACAATCATGTCCATTTTAAGGTGGATGCCTGCAACCTCATTTTTAGTTCAGTTAGTAAATGTTTAAGCTCTATTTGTTCTTGGAGGTTCTCTGATAGTTTCCTTATGACCTTCAGGGCCAGATCCTTCAGTATGTTGATCTGTTCCCATTTTTTTCCTTAGGAATGGCACTTAGGGTGTTTTTATGGACAAAGGAAAATTCAGAGCCTGAAGGTACAGGTTGAGCCTTCATATTGCTATTCTTATCCCCTCTTGCTCGATCTTCAGGGGGGGTTATTAGGTTTGTGGGTTGCCTTATGTCAAGGATCATACTGTGTACATTAGAATTAGTTTGAACTGACTCTTGGGACTTAAATGTACAAACTTTCTTTGAAATTGCTTCTTTACCTTTTTCCTCCTGAATTATGCTCCCTTCTATAAGTGTATTACTTGCGTTAGGCTGATTCTCTTTTTGTGTAACTTGGGCCTGCACTTGGGCCTGAGGATCCAAAGTCATCATTAGTGCTAATTCTTCCTACTCCTCCTCATCCACCAAACTCCTTTTTCTATCTTGAGTTTCTTCTGTTATGTCTCCTAGGTCCTGAGGTTTAAATTTTATGGAGGTTCTAGTTGTGTTTCTTTTACGTTTATATCTGCCTGGTTCTGGAGAGACTGCCATTTTGTTTTTGTTTTTTTCTGAAACTTTTTTAAAAAAGCTCTTCAATTCCTCAGTCTTTCTTGCTAATTTTAGAAGTGTTGTACACCCTCCTGTTCTTTTATCTCTGCTTAAGGGGATTAATTTACCATTAATCCATTTTTTTCAATTCCTGAAAAAAAAGGGGTGTCTGGAGACAGAATATTTCCGGCAAGTGCTCATGTGGTTATAACTTCTAAATTGTTGTCTTACAGAGCTGCCTTATGAGATATTGCATGGATTTATGCTATATATCCTGGCCATACAGTATATTATAAAGCTCAGGCAAAAGGTCATTCAGGTTCAGAATGTGGCCACACACCGTCTTACAGATTTAGAAGAAAAAGTTACATTTCTGAAGTGTCCCTTTATGAGACTGTAAGGAATCTTCTTATTCCAATGTTTCTCAGCAAGTAGTTTTATTTAATTTGATAACAAGAGGAAAGGGATGAGAAATTTTGATATGTTTTATGCTCCTGAGTCCTAGGTCCTGTTATTCTCTTATATTAAGCGCTCGTCTTTTAGGATAGATATCTAGATATCCCAGGCAAATGCTCGCACAGTTGCAACTTTAAAAAGACCACCTTATAGAGCTGCCTTATCGATTCATGTATGTTTTCAGACTTTAACCTTTAACAGTGTACTCCTAAGCCCCCACACAATTCACTTTAAGCATGACTGTCCCAGGGCAAAATATTCTGGCAAATGCTCATGCAGTTTCTCAACTCAAAGGCTACTCCATTTTACAGAGCTGCCTACATATTCCAGTTGTTTTAAAACACATAGATTCTCTTAAATTTTTTTTAGTAAGTTTTCCTTGACATACAACTCCTTCTGCTATGTGGTTCAGCATTAAGTAGTGGATAAAGTGCATAGTTTGTGCTTTATGCTCCTAAAATATAACATAAATACTTTTACAACATTTCACTTAAAACTTTCTCTTTTTTTTTCCTTCTACCTTCATCTCAGCGGGTCACCCAAAATATTTGGCCCTCTGCTTGTGGGGTATGTTATCACTTAATGGGATCAGCTCATCTGGCACAGAAGGTAGAGCTTAATTTCTACTTGAGGATGGTAGGAAAAAAGAAACAATGAAAGAATCCAAATTGCATAGACACTGATGCTGGGGGAGAGAGGTTTCAACACTCTCCTCACTCCTCTCACTCCTCTCTCACCATCACCATCTGGCTCTGCCCCCTAGACTGCCTCTTAAGATTAAGGACACCTTAGAATCAGATATGGATTTGAAATTTTAAATCATAAATACCTATGCAGGGATTGAATTTAAGTTTTCCACCTAATAGCAAGCAGGGGTACTGACTAAGAAAATCTACATGACTACAAGCATTCCATGAGCCCAGCTGGTTTACTTATTGACTGGTTACTTCTCTATCACTAGCTGGCTGGGCTAAAGTAAAACTTTGCTAGTCTGATGCAAAATCTACCAGCAATTGGCCAGTGAGCTGGTACCAATTTTGAACCCTGACCTATGTGAAAATAGTTTTTTAGATTTAGTTTAGAAATTAGTTTGGATTTAGTTTAGTTTAGGAATTATGATTTTGGTCTGTAGTTCCAAAAATCTGAGATCTGAAAATTGGATTGGAATCCAGTGAACCTGAATGCATTTAACAAATTTCAAGTAATCCTAATCAGTATTGTGGCCCCACCTACTGTGATATAACAAGTGATCAATCTTGCAGCAGGTGATTGGCTTTTCTTCGTCAGTTATGATGTGACATTCAGTGAGGTCATTGCGCTGATGAGGTATGAGGAGGAATAGAATAGCACTTGTTGTGTCAGCCTCCAGGTAGGAGTACTGTTCCACACATCACACCTAGTACTGTAGGTAGAAAAATCTTCCAATCGGCAAAAGGGGTACGAAAAAATACTTTAGGTATCAGAAGTAACAGTTCACTACTTTGAAAATTAATATTAATTTCAGGCAGTATATGAGACTTTTTAAGTTTCCAATAATCTTTAAAGAATGGATAGATGAAGAGCAATGTATTTCAAGCTGGCATGGAAGTACAATTCTAGAACAAAGTAAGCCTGCCCAAATGTTTAAAGTGTGGGACATTTAGTATGCTAGCATTTGGATTGGAACTCTGCATTCAGGAAAAATATTTTAAAAACTTTAGCCCACAAGAAAAACAAAATCTTTTGTTTCCTTCATAACAGTTTAGTTGTTCAAGACTCTCTTTCTGTTGCTCCCATCAACAAACAATGAATTAAATTGACATGTTTTCTTTATGAATGGAACTGTGCATTTATGCTTCCACTGAAATGTTAAATAGTCAGGAGAGTGCGGGAGAGAGTGAAAGTGAAAAGATGAATCAAAGGCTCTGGCTTTACAGCATAGATCATGGGTGGCATAGACATTAGTGGCATGTGCCGAATCTGATTCTATGACTGAATACACTGAATACAGCATGTATTCAGCTAAATTCTGAATACTTGCTGTATTTGGTGTACTTAGCTGACATATTCAACAAACACATTACAAGTAACAGCATTGTCCAGAGGAGAAAGCCAGTGACAGTCCACAGTGCTCAGACTCAAAAGCAGAATATGATGTTTTGAAAAAGAATGTTCTGCAATTCTTCAGCATGGCAGTGTATTGCTGGAAAAAGCTGCATTTGATATTTGGAAATGGACAGCAGAAGAATGCATGCTGTGATTGTACAGCAACGTAACAGTGAGGGAGCAGCACAGGAAAACACAGTCTAAGCAGTGGAATAACAAAAGGTCAGTCCAAATATATAAACTCATGATTACAGTTTATTGCAAGAGGCAAGAAAACATAGCACTGAACTTCAGCTCTTTAGGTCTGAAACAGGACCCTTCTTTAGGAGATGTTCCCCCAGATGAAGGGTCACGATTTAGACCAGAAGTGCAGGGTTCAGTGCCTCACTTTCTTGTCTCTTGCAATAAACTACAACCCTGACTTTATATATTTGTATTATCATTTTGTTATTCTACTGTTATGAGTGTGGCTTCTTGTGTTTTCCTATGTTGGAGTCTAGCCTTGCAATGCTATACTGTATTAAACAAATTGCTGAATACCGAATACACTCCTAAGTATTTGTTGAATATTTGTTGAATACTTCATTAGTGTATTCACACACCACTACTTGAAATGCCTTCTGGCTGTGCTGTTGAATTATCCACATCCTAAAAAAAATTCAACTTCTCGAGGGGGTACAGGTTACACTGGGTATGTCTGACAAAGGATGGTAATGGGAAACCCTGCCTTTGGTGTCCATGACTCTGTTTTTTCTCAACATTTTTCTACCTTCATTTTTGTCATTTTGCACAGTGAAACCAGGCACCCCCTCAGCCATTCCACAAGCTTACCTTTAGGCCTTGGGAGTGGATGCTACTAGTACTAGATACTCAGCACTCCTCACCTATCCTGGACTTTTCCTTCCTGGTGGGGCTGGCAGTCCTAAGCATCCAAATGCAGGAAAGAGCAGGTGGCCCAGCAGTTTGTGCATCACAGCTGGGTGAGGGAGTGCAGTAGCATTGTTTTCCTGCAACCATTTCCCTTTCTTCTCTCCAAAACCCATTTCCACTGGTGTGTGGCCTATAGCAACAGCCTACTGGCTGGCTGTAGTGGACTGAGACCATGTTCACCCACTGCACACTGGTCCTTTGGCTGACATGAGTCTTGATCTCCTGACTCCTTTGAATTTGGAGTCAGCAGCTTAACTTGTTATGACAGTCACACCCTAACAATGCACCATGTATTCCTGCCCACAAGTTTCCCTCTGCCTGAATCACCTGGCGCAGTCATAAAGTGGCAGAACCATGTACAGTCCACAAGGTACGGGGTGCCCAAATCCTGTTGATTTCCAGAGATCCAGGGTCTACAATATTAACAGCTCCTGCCAATTGTCTATAGAGTTCTAGCATTCATTAGTGACAGAAAGGCATCATAAACTTATACTAAGAGAGCAGCATTATGAGTGCATGAGATGAAAAAAATGAGGAAGTAACTGAGCTAGGAAAATGTTTGCCTTATCCCCATTTGCTTGCCTCTATTTCTGAATATGTCATGTGAGAGAAGAGGCAGAAGTGAGCATGATGGACAAAGATTGATCATAGAGTGGTCAGAGTTGACAACAAGGGACTATTATATGGACAAATTCAATCCAGAATATACAAGTGATGAATGAATGTCTGTCTCAGCGAGTAGATCCCTGTATTAACTAACTTAAACCAAAGCTGCTCATTAGCAGAGTGATTCCATCTGCATTATAACTAAGTTTGCCAACTGCTTGGAACTGTTCTAGGAACTCCTGGAATCATATGCCAAAATCTACAAATATGTTTTGTAGAAATCTCCTGAATTTAAGAGTAGATTAGAAATGTGCATGGAAGCCAACAAAAAAAAAAACAAACAAAAAACCTTTTTGGCAAAAATTGGCAGTACAGATTTTTTTTGTGAGGCTATTTATGCCATGTCCAAGTACTGACTTACTGAGTAAGGATGCATTTAGGCTTCAGTGAACCTGGAGACCCAGGCTTGAATCCTGCAAATGCCACTTAGAGCACATGCACAAAGGACCAAAAGGGGCAAGATATTTCCATCTTCCCCATTCAACTACTTCTGACACTCGCAGGTTAAGTGCCCTGCTGAATCACCTTGGACAGATGCATGGTGGGAAAGGAAGCCATCCTTCCTGGAGGAAGGAGAGCATCCAGTGCTATGCTCTTACCTCCTCGTGCTTGCTCACAGCTGTGACCTGAGCTGGGAGATGCGGGCCTAGTTTACCAGCACGGCAAGCAGGCTGGACTGTTCAGTCAGCCAGTAAAAGTCTTTTTTGTCCATATGCTATTGTGCCTCTAATTCTCCTTTGAGGATGAATTGATGGCTTCAGCTAAAGAGGTCCTAAATATTGAATAGGCAGGTCATTGACCTGGTATAATTTTCTCAGCACTATGCTTTCCTGGAAGTTTTGGAAATTACAATTGAACCTGTTGTCATTAGCAAACTTTTATATTATGAAAAAAAATAATTTGCCAATGTTTAAAAAGTTTGCTGTTTATTTTGTGAGATCTACACACATGACAGGAGACAATCCCTTCTGGGATATTGAAAGTATCTTTAAATTGAAATAAAAATACTATATCTCAAATAATGTTTAACTAAATGGTAGGGCTCAGGAAGATGCCATTTTGATTGCAGAGGAAAATGTTTCAGATGTCTATGTTCCAGTTAAGAAAGTAAAAAAAATGTATAAACTGGTGAGGAAGGGGTGATATGCTATTATTATACTATGTGTAGATCCTGTCTTCCAGTCAGCTACAAGGGTTAAAAGCTGTTGGTTCCTTAGCAAACATATAACAGTCATTTATTCTTAATAAAATGACTGCTCTGTGCTCAGAACAGTCAACAGTAGTGACATCAACTTTCTTGCATTCTGCTACATCTTTGCTCACAGCAGCAAACATATGAAGAATCATAGTTATAATGTGCGTGTTGGGTAGCTATCCTCAGCAATATTGTGATTGTCATTTGAAGGTAAAGTACTTGGTCTTGAGCCTCATACTTTATTCACTTGACAATCACATTATTGTCTCATCTAGTGACCCAATTAGCACATTATTACTTGAACATACAAATACATGCAGAGGCATAATAGGGTGGTCTTTACAGTTTTATTTAAGTTAAGGAACAACACAACCGCCAGTGGGCACAATCTTAAACTAGAAGGGGGAAACTCAGGAAGGATATCTGAAAGTATTTCTTCACTGGGCAGGTAGTGGATAGCTGGAACAGTCAACCCAGTAACATGATCGATTCTGGGACTATCTTGGGGTTCAAAACTCAATGGGACACTTTGAAAGGGGTAATTAGGAACAAGAGGAAGCAGGTGGTAGAAGGGAGGCAGTTCTTAAAGGGCAGAGTAAAACAACATAGGAACATCAGGGCAGACTTGATGGGCTCATTCTTTTTCTGACCTTAACCATATATGTATCTACAGTACATGCTGTATGAGAATCATATGCACAGCTAGTTTTAAATAAATGTGAATTTTAAATAGATAGTAAATACAGGCAAAAAAACTTACACATTATTATTAACCAGTTAAATACCGCGCTTGTGATTTATATCTTTAAAGTATCTTGAGTTAATCTGTCACAATGGATTTTAAACTCCATCGGTCTTCTGATTTTGGCAGCCTCTTCTACCTTGAGTGCAGCTGTTTGACATGTATTGTACTGAAACACCATTCTAAAAACATTTACAATCTGCTGCAAAAGTTCAATTTGGCACATCTGCTTTTCATTTTCTGCATCTCCAAAAGTGAAAACAAATTGAAAGCTGGCACAGAGAACAACTTTTCGTTAGTCGTTAGCATTGTGTTTAGGTGACTTTAAAGCTGGTGTAATAATTATACAAAATGAATTGTCACTGAAATAAGAATCACATGTGATTTTTTGCCAATTACAGTTAACAGTGCTGGCCCATCTGCTGATCAGATGTGGAATATAGCACCTCCCTCCCAACTGAGGACGAATATTTAAGGTGGGAAAATTTGCTGCAGTTGAACAGAACATTTTATTGAAAAAAGACACTTTGGGATATTGCAGTTATTCAACACCCATGAGTAAAATTTATATTGAAAAATCTTCACAACTTCTGTATATGTTCTAAACAGATACAGATGGAAATCTTAGTTAGTATACTGTAACTTATAGTAACATTATACTATTTAAAGGTTCTATTTATATATAAGAGCAGCCTTTCCTGGAGGATAATGACCTGAGGGTGGACTCAAGTCTGTGGCACAGGAGAGTCCAGAGTTTGAGGATCTTATTGTTAGCATACATTTTTTTATTTTCAAATTGTCTAATACTTATAAAACTGTTTTAGATGCTGCTATGCTCCCTGAGATGACTACAGCAAGCCGTGTTTTGACAGTTTATTAGAACATTTTCTGGACATTTACTTGCCAGTAAAACATGCTGGCCTGACCAGTCACAGCAGATGGTCAGAACTTGACCGGTTGTTTTTTTTTCTCCAGCAGGCTTCCATCACACAATATAGACTGCTGAATCATTCTGTGTATGAGTAATTTCACTATCATGAAGTTCAGTGAGCCACACCAGCTACTGATAAAGCTACGTATATTTTAAACTTTCTGTTTTTCACTCACATGCTCCCTTGGTACCCCACTCCATAAATCCATGCTATGTTGTTCTGCAATGGGACACACTCCAATGGCCTCTGCGGTCCTCTATCCAGACACCCTCAGTTTGTCTACCACCCAAGGCCCAGCTTATCACATCATGAGGTCCTCTGCTATCCTGAGGAAAGAATGCACGGTCCATGCCTCTGATGACAGCTGTGGAGTGGGGTGGGGAGGATCTAGAGCATCAAAATCTCTCTGGTGTGTGTGTGTGTGGGGGGGGGCAAGGTGGACATTATCCAACACACTAGTTTGATATTTTTCCCTGTTTTCCCAAGTCCCTGACTGTTTCCCATAATAGGCCCCAGACAGTACTGCAATCTGTGGGTGGGGCCTGATGAATGGCCTGTGGTGACACATTTTGTCAATGCAGAAAGCCAGTAGGTGGTATCATTGTAGGAGGTACTGTCCAACATTTCTCCATAGTCTTCACTCTCTGTGACAGGATTGAATAAGGCCCTGTCCCGTTTGTTCTGCAAGAAAGAGTTAAATACAAGGATCTGTTCTATCCTTGCCTTTTCTGTCCCTTGTTTGTCTGGTTGTACAACCAAATGTTCTCTTGAGACCTAGGAACTGATCAGTCTGATGGTCTTGGGATTTTCCACCTCTCTCTATTTCTCTGCCTTCCCTTACTGTTTCCGTCTTTTCTTCCCCTTGCATATCTGCGGTTGTAAAATATATGTGAATCTTTCTTTGAAACTGGGATCCCTTGGTTTGAAAATGTATATAGTTATATTGTTGAAATGCAAAAAAGTATTCGGGATTTAGGGGGTTAACCTGAGATGTAGTTTGAGCTCCTCTCAAGCTTGTTTGCAAAGTCTTTTGCAGAGCTGTCAACTGGAGGACAGTTCTGGGACACCATGTTCTATTTTGTTGCACCTGCAAGGAAATTGACAAAGTTCTAAAACATTTAATGAGAAACAGGATGTTTGTTAATGAGCTGAGATTGCTGAAGTTAATTGCCAGGCAAAGACATATTATAAAAAGACCAGCAATCTTTTGCTGGGGAGAGGCTGAGACTTGGAATTAGAGATATCCTCAGACAAAGGACTTTGCTTTTTCTGTTTGTACTACCTTAGTAAATAGTTGTACTGAACAATTTTAATTTTTTATTTTGCTGTTATTAATAATAAAATACTACTTGCGAATCTGATAACTGCTCCTGGTTTTCCTGTGCTTACCGGCCTGTGCCTCGATGACACTCACCTGTTTAAGAAGTCAGTCTCAAGCCATTATCTTGGGCCTCCCCCATAGTAGTACAACATGCTATGACTGATTCCACTGCACAGCGCATTTCAGGCACTACTATATCTAATACCAATCACTCCTGTACATGGCAGTCTTTGTGTCCAGATAATAAAACTTAACTGCCATTTATGAATTCATTTTTGGCTTGTGATACTGCATGCGGCTGTGGTTCGTCATGTGATAATCAAGAGACAGAGGACAACTGCTTAACTAAAGGGCCCAGTGCGTTAATGACATATAAAGTCCTCTCAGCAGTGTGTGTGTGTATGTATGTACACTATTTGGATACTTGAAGTGTTGTGAGCTTCTAGTACCTATAGTGTCTATAGAAGGCTGAAACTGGAGAGATGTATAGGGGAATATGTAAAAACAATATGCCAGATAAGGGACCCATCAGTCTGCATTTTTATAAATGGTCTGTGGACCCGTTTTCTGTAATCACATCAAAACTACTGGTCGCCCATGAAAACAGGTCATCTGACCCATGGACTTATCAGTATGAATAAATAAAACAAACAATAAACTAAAAGGTCTCAGTATCATTTAATTCCTTTTGATGCAGATCATGATCTGTTTCAAAGTGACAGAATTCTGATATGCATTCCTAGGTGATCAGGCTAGTCATAGACAGCTGTTCTCAAACTGACTTTATCACATTTTCATTCACTGACCTTCCATTCTTGTGCTCTGCCTGGGGCAGTAAGTGGGACAGGAAAAGAGTTACTACCAACGATCAACATCCTGTGACTCTTGCACCCTCACCTATGTATCTCAGTGGTCTGGCTGTTGGCAACCTTTTCCATTTTGGCAGAACATGTGATGTGGCTTGGGGTGCATTTTATTCTTGTTTCCCTCCTTTGAAAGTGAGAACTGTAGAAGGAAATGACACTAAAGTTCAACAAAACCAGCTAGTCAGGTTATTGGAAATAAAAGTTGGGTAACTGAACAACAACAAAGCAGCGCGTCCAAGATTTCACATCACAGTGTAGAAGAGATTTCTGTTTACATTTAGCATGCATTGGCGCACTTTTTTAATACAGTTTAATGAGGGGGGCATGATGATATTAATTAATTTGCCTGTGCATGTAATCTGTTCCATGCACAGGTAATAACAAGTTCAGTAATGCAGGACTGCATTTAAAAAAATCAGTATGCCATTAGAACTCTCGAGTTTCAAATGATGTCATTTTTGTTTATCGCTAATGCGGCTCTTCCTGGAGTTTCTGACTGATAAAGACAACTCTAATGTGTCTCGGTTTACATTTGCTTCCCTTTTCAAATTCAGCCAAGAACAGTGAAGTGCAAAAGAAAAATCAACCCCTTCCCTGCCATGCAAGTTTAGTTATTGGACTCATCTCTCTTGCTTATCCTGTCAGCCACTCTTACTTTATTTCCCTGATACCTGTAGAAAGCCTTCACACTGCCATCTCGCAGTGTAGAAAATACAATCACTGGAATCTAAGGTTTTTTTGGTGGCCTCATATTTTTTAGTCTCTTTTCCCCAGGCATTCTTTTCATTGTATGATAGCCTGTTGGGGTTGGGGGAGTCAAAGACGTACAGATGCGGCTCCTCGCTACATGCGTGCATGTGGGTGTGTCCGCTCCTGCTGCTCTGCAGTGCTGCTATCCAGATCTCTCTTTCTATCCAATGCAGAAGCTGGAGCTCTGTCCCATTAACAAAAAAAAAAACACTCACCATCAATGCTACTGATGCCAGCAAAAGACAAACTCTCTACAGCACATAAATCATTGACGTCATTATGTAATAACATCATTATGTAATCGGCAAAGGGACTATTTTATTATAAATTGGCATAAACAAATTTTTTTTCTACATGCAAATATGATCTTCTAACAGCAAAAAGTTAAAAAACAAGCATTTGTCAATGCCAAACATTTGATGCATTGGAAGATGTCTGCCCCTGCACCTTGTTTTATGCCTTTGAGGTACTTGAACATGTCTATCACGTTCCCCTGCTCCCTCCTTTCCTCCAATGAGTACATATTGAGGTCCTTTAATCTCTCCTGATGTGTTCTGTATTGCAAGCCATGTACAATCTTGGTTGCTTTTCCGCCTCCACCCTGTCAATGTCCTTGCACAGTTACAGCCTCCAGAACTGCACACAGTACTGTAGGTGAGGCCTCACTAGTGCATTATACAATGACATAATCACCTCATGCCTTCTGCTAGTGATACCTCTGCCTATGCACCCCAGCATGCCACTGGCCCTCCTTGCAACATTTGTGCTCTGTTTTGACACCTTTAGGTCGTCAGAACTGATAACTCCTAGGTCCCTTTCTTCCTTGTTGATTGTCAGGACTTCCCCCATCCAGTAACTCTCCCCAGGTTTCCCTCTTCCCAGGTGCATTATTTGCCCTTCTTTGCATTGAGTATCAATTGCCATGCCTCAGATAATTTTTCAAGCCTCTCCATGCTCCTGCTCATTTTCTCCACCCCTTCTGGAGTATTCACTCTGTTACAGATGTTGGTATCATCTGCAAACAGGCAGATAGACCATTCCTTCTAGCCCTTCCGCAATGTCTGTAATGAAGACATTGAACAGGACTGGTCCCAGGACTGACCCATGAGGTATCCTGCTAGTCACCACCATCTCCCTGGATTGGACCCCATTACCACCCCCTTTGTCTCCTGTCCATCAGCCAGTTTCTAACCCAGTTTATCAACTTGTGCCCTGTAGCCAGACTACCCAGCTTGTTAATCAGCCTTCTGTGTTGGTCGGTGTTGAAGGCTTTCCTGAAATCAAGGCAGGTGATGTCCACTGCCCCTCCCTGATTTATTTTCTTACTGAGGCATTAGGGTTTCCAACCCTAACACCAACCCCCACCCCCACCCTGCAGAGACTGACAGGCATCGGGGGTGTGCTTTTGGGTCATCGGCTGTAACACTCATGCCATTCCATCTCTGCCCACCCTGCAGACATGAACAAGCATTGTGGTTTGCCTTGGGGCCTTCGGCCCTTATGCTCACCCCATTCCATAAGGAAATAGGCTGAGATGGGTGCAGTATAGGAGAATGGGGTGAATGTTAGGGCCAAAGACCCCAAGGCACACCTTGATGCCTGTCACTGGTTGCAGGGTGGGAGTGGGGGTGGAATGGTGTGAGCATTATGACTGACAACCCCAAGTCACAACCCCAATGCCTGTCAGTCTCTACAGGGTGGAGGGGTAGGGTGTTATGGCTGGAAACCCTAACTCCCTGGGCGTTTGTTGGTATTTTCACTTCAAATTTTCAACATGGGCTTTTTGGGACCCCACCTCATGAACAGTGGCACTATCATTTTGTTACTTAATTCCAAAAGGTGATGTCATGCAGCGAGTGCACCAATCGGTGCCACAGGTGCAAAAATGCATTTCAGGCAGGATGTGAAAAATGACTGCTATACTGTTCATGAGGTGGTGTAAAAAACTGGCAATGTTGAATATATGGAGTGAGAATACAAAAAGTTGCTAAAGTAATGCGTATGCCTAGCAAAATTTCAACGGCCGCACGTAACTCGGGCATTTTGGGGTATTTTTATACCAAATTTTCAGGCCTTTCTGAGACCCCACCTCATGAACAGTGACACTGTGATTTCATAAATCCATCCCAAAAGTTGATTTCACACTGTGACCATGCCATTCTGCGACACAGGTGTGAAAACACATTTCAGGCAAGATGTGAAAAATGACAGCTGCACTGTTCATAAGGAGGTGTGAAATAATGGCAATGTAGAAAATCTGGAGTGATAATGATAAAAATTGGTGAAGTTACAAGCGTGCATAGAAACTGTGTAATGCACATTTGTAATGCAGTCATTTTATGGAATTTTTTCACCAGATTTGTAACGTGGACTTTTTGGGACCCCACCTCACGAACAGCCATTTCATTAATCAGTCCTGAATGGTGATTCCCTGCAGTGACTGCGAAATCATCTTTTGGGACCAAGTAACGAAATGACTTTGACAGTGTTCATGAGGTGGGTCCCATGAACCGCCATGTTGAAAAATGTGGACTAAAATTCCTAAAAATGGCTGAGATATCAACATAAGTTCAACCCCCCTATTGACTGCCATTAAACGGTAATTATCTTTAATTCTTCAGTTTTCTGGTCGGCTCTGAAGAGTACAGACGTGTCACGGTCCAGAGAAGATGATAGTGCCAACCTCTGGAGGTAAGTATGGAGTAAGGGGGTGCAAGGAGGTGGGTGCTCAGTGGGAGGGGAGACTGAGGAGACAACGGGAGATCATTTTCTTTTTTGTAGGTTAAAAAAAATATGCTGCGGGACAGTTTTCTTTATTTACAGGTAAAAAAATAAATACTTTTGGGTACACTGGGGTGGGCTCCCAATGCACCACATGAGTTGAGGGAAGGGGATACATGCTGCTGACAGGGGGATTGAACACCCCCATTGGCAAAGAAAGTGGGCTTGGGGAGTGGGGGCATCCGACACTGGGAGTGGGCATCCAGGTGTCAGAAAAATAAATAAATATAAGAAAACAATTATCTGGGCACCCACTATGACACAATGTGGGGGGGATACATGCTGACTTGGGGATTGGGCACCCTGATGTCAACAGAAAGACTTTGGGGGAGCAAACTAGTTTGATGCAGAATCCTGCATCGAAAATTTTGATGCAGGATTCTGCATCCAAGAAAAGACGTCAGGGGACAGTTTTCTTTTTTCACAGGTTTATTTTTTTTAGTAGCACATTTCAGCACACTGGGGTGGGGTCCCAGTGTGCCACATTAATGTTTGGGATACATGCCGACATGGGGATTGGGCATCCCCATGTCGGCTTTAACAGAAAGCCACACAGCAGGTAATGTTGAGGTGGGGGGTACAGAGAACCGAACATTGGGAGAGAAAGCTGCACCATGGCTAACATTTAAGCTTTTGAGGTGGGGGTCTGAGGGAACAAAGATGGGCCTAACTGTGGCCATGTGCATTAGCGTGCACTCTAATGCGCATGACTGGAGTTCAGGCTACAGAAAAAAATTAAGTGCTCCCATTGGAGCGGTTCATTTCTTTTAAGTCCAGGACAAGCACATCAGCAAAGCTGAACTGCTGTCATGAGCAGAGTGCCTAGTCATTGGTGTGCACTGCCAAACACACTACAGTTTCAGCTGTAATTGGCTTGGCAGTGACACACCTCTCATTTCCCATTATTGTCCCAAGATGTTTGGTGCGCAAGCACATCAAATGCAAAAAGAGCCCATTTTATATGTGCAATAAGACACTTCTGGGGTGTACATGGAACAGATTTTACTGCATTTCCAGGAGCTGAAGGCTTAAAGGCATAATTACATCAGAACTGCGATGTCAGGTTTAGAAGCTTTATATAATTTTAAAACTATTTCTCCAACTTTAGAATAACATAAGGATTAAGCCTCGAGGGCAAATGGTTTTGATATTTGGTGCTGTCATCCTTTAAAATCACATTGGGAATTCAGAAGCAGAAGGCTCACATTGTAATTTAGATTAGGATCTTGGGATGATTTATAATTTTCCTTTGTAAAAAATGTACTCATTGTGTATTTTGTGATTTTCTATGTATGTAAATGTGTAGAGGGATGGACAATTTTTTTTAAAATTCTTTAGTAATTGGGTAAGGCCCACTAGGCACAAGCAGCTGTTTTCAGGGGCAACCTACCTAACGTACAAAACAAAAAAAAAGTGTGTGTGTGTGTCTGTCTGGGTTAACTGAACTGAATGGGTATCTGAACAGTTATAGGTGTAAATATCAGGTGATTGAAAGGACTTAACTGCTGTGAGGTTTAAATTACTGGTAGAAAGATCTAGTAAGTAGGGGGAGTGGCTTAGCTAGAAGGAAGCTACATTTAAAGACTGCCTTAGAAAGATTCTGCTAATATCTTGGCAGAAGACACCAGGAGAAAGGACTGCTGTGTGACTGGACTTCTCTGCTGGGACTATATTGCCCTCCTTCCCTCCCCTGCACCCCCCCACCCAAAGCTAGTTCTATTTTTATAGGCACAGGATTTGACTGACAACAGGAACTTCCTGTTTGGGAGCAGGAAGTGAGTAATCACAGAACCACCAAAGACCCACCATCCTAGAAGGGCAGGAGTAGCTCTCCAGCCCCCTCTAGCTGCTGGAGGTCTGCCTCTGAGCAAGCAAGTGGTCCACTGAGAAATATAGGATATTCTTGTCTCAGAACAGGACAATCAGGAGCTTAAAGGGCACACAGGCAGAAAGTAAGGAGAGAGAGAGAGAGAAAAACAGAGGAAAGAGTAAGGATTGAAAACAGTTAAGGGGCCAGAAATTAGACATGATTGGAGTGGTGCAGTGCAGTGGCTGTGGAGCAGTAGTCTTCCGGGAGACGTTCTGGAGGATGCGGTGTTGTCCCATCTGCAGGCACCTCTCTGGGCTGAGGGAGGAGGTTGCTCATCTCCAGGCTGAGTTGACCAGGATTTTGGGACCTCTTCTTCCATCCAGGGACCACCAGTGCCACTGCCGTTGCCTCAGAGGTTGCCAAGATAGAGGAGCGGTTGGACCACAGTGGGCTCAGGGAGGGTGAGGGTGGTGGAACAGAGGTGCATCCCTCCAGTTGTACCTCTCCACAATTCCTATGCCATTCTGGCAAAGTGTGGTTCCTCTATGGAGGCACCAGAGTGGAGACCAAGGAGGATGCTGGGAACCTCCACAAAGGAGACCCACAGAAGGGTGGCAGGGGACCCTGCAGGGGAAGGAAACAACTCCTGGTGGGGGACTCCATTGTTAGGAAGGTAGAACTGGGGGAGGAAGGGGAGAGGGAGGTAAGGTGCCTGCCTGGCGACATGGCTTGGAGGGACAGGGAGCGAATCCTCAGGATTGCCGGAGCAGCTGCACAGGGGAGGGAGCTGGATGTCATTGTCCACCTAGGGACAAATGACCTGGCTAAGAAAGGGATTAGAGAAGTGCAGGAAGAGTTTGTGGAATTGGGGAGGGGCCTTAGTCAAGTAGCATGCACGGTAACCTTCTCGGAGGTGCTGCCCATCTATGGCATAGGAGAGGCTAGGGTGTTCCGCACCATGGGATTCAATCAGTGGTTGAAAAACTGGTGTGGAGCTCAGAATGGCTTTATTGGGACTGGGGTCCACATGGAGTAATGCAAGCCTATACTGGCATGATGGGCTGCATCTGTCTGGGAGGGAACCAGAATCCTAGGTGATAGGTTTAAATGCTTCATTGGCAAGCTTTAAACTAGCCAAGGGGAGAGCACTGGAAAGGAGCAGGAAATCCTAGCCCCCCCAAATAATCACGGTAGTAAGTGCGGCAAACACCAACATAGAGGTGTCGATAGGGAGAAAGGCAGGGATAAATGGAGAAAATGACAAAGGCAAGAAGGACAGGGATGGGGCAAAAGAGAGTAAGGCCATCAGGAAATGGAGGGTAATGAGTACCAATGCCTGTAGTCTGGGCAACAAGCTCCCTGAGCTGGTGGCCTTGATGGAAGAGGGATGCCTGGATATCATAGCAGTCACAGAAACATGGTACACAGAGAACCATGACTGGGATGTTAACATACCAGGGTACATAACCTACAGGAGAGACAGGCAGGGGAGAAGAGGGGGAGGAGTAGCTCTCTATGTAAAGGAAGGGATAAAAGCAACTGAACAAAAGAGTAAACAGGGAGGAGAGGAGGCACTGTGGGTCACCTTGGAGACTGGAAAGGGCACCACAATCTGCACAGGGGTTGTGTACAGACCCCCATGTCAGGGGGAGGGAATGAACAAGGATATGATAGAAGGAATTCTTAGAATGGCAGAGAAAGGGGGAGATACTATTGATGGGAGACCTGAATATGCCAGATGTTAACTGGAGCACATTTGCTGCAGCCACATCCAAGAGCAGGGCCATTCTTGATGCCCTACAGGTGGCAGGCATTAGACAACTAGTTTCAGAACCCACTCGTGAGGGAGCAATCTTAGACCTCGTACTCTCAAATGGGGGCAGTGAGAGGATCTCAGATCTAGAAGTGGGTTGCCATCTGGGGACATGTGACCATCAAACAGTGTGGTTCACGTTAAACTCAGCTACAGAGTCAAGCCATACAAAAGTGAGGGTACTGGACTTTAGGAGAGCTGACTTTGGCAAGATGGGAGAGTGCTCAGAAAAGCACTAGCAAACAGGCTAGAAGGAGGTGTGGAGCAACAATGGGGAATCATCAAAACTGCCATCACAGAGGCAACAAGCCTTTGTGTGAAGCAAATAAACAAATCAAAATGAAAGAAAAAGCCACTATGGTTCTCAAAAGAGGTGGCTGTGAAAGTCAAGAAGAAAAAGATAGCATTCCGGAAGTATAAGGAAACACAGAAGGAGCAGGACAGACAGCTGTACCAGTTAAGGCAGAAGGAAGCAGGGAGGGAAGTCAGAATAGCAAAGGCCCAAACTGAGGAAAAGATAGCCAACTCAGTTAAGAAGGGGGATAAAACCTTTTATAGGTACATCAGCGCAGTAGAAAGACAAAGGGAGGGATAGTGAGGCTGAATATAATGAACGGTGGGTGGGCAGAGGGGGACAGTGAAAATGCAGGGATACTGAACAAATATTTCTGCTCAGTATTCACAAAAGAGGAGGGGGAAGTGTCTAATCCAATTAACAGAAGCACTCTTGATAGGGGGTCGATTCCAGTCCTTTCACAGAAGAAAGGATTCTGCAAGAACTCCTAAAACTGAAGGTGGACAAAGCAATGGGTCCTGATGGAATTCACCCCAGAATTCTAAAAGATTAAGGGAGGAACTAGTGAAACCACTGGCTACTCTTTTAATAAATCATGGGAGGATGGTGTGGTACCGAGGACTGGAGGAAGGCGGATGTGAGTCCCTCACAAAGTGGAACCAAGACAGAGGCAGGAAACTACAGACCTGTCAGTCTGACCTCTGTGGTAGGGAAAGTGATGGAGTCACTTCTGAAGGAAAGAATAGTTGAGTACCTAGAGGCCAGTGGAGCACAGGACCCAAGGCAGCATGGATTCACAGCGGGAAGGTCATGTCAGATGAATCTAATAGATTTCTTTGACTGGGTGACCAAAGTAGTAGACCAGGGAGGGGCTGTGGACATGGCCTACCTAGACTTTAGCAAGGCATTTGACACAGTCCCACACAAAAGATTAATAGTCAAATTAACCAGCCTGGGAGTGGGTCCCAGGGTGGTAGCCTGGGTAAAACATTGGCTGCACAACAGGACACAGAAGGTAATTGTAAATGGAGTCCACTATGAAGAAAGAGAGGTTACTAGTGGGGTACTGCAGGGTTCAGTATTGGGTCCAGAACTTTTTAATGTCTTCATCAGTGACATTGCAGAGGGACTGGAAGGAAAAGTATGCCTTTTTGCAGATGACACAAAGATCTGCAACAGGGTTGATACACAAGGAGGCATGGAAAGGATGAAAAGGGACTTGGCAAGGTTGGAGGAATGGTCAGAAGTATGGCAGCTAGGATTCAATGCAAAGAAGTGCAAAATAATGCACCTGGGAAACAAGAACCCAGGGGAAGAATACACAATAGGTGGGGAGGTAGTAACAACAACAAAAAAGGAAAGGGACCTTGGGGTAATCATATCAGATGACCTTAAGGTTAGCAAGCAATGTGAGAAGGCAGTAGGGAGGGCTAGGGGTATACTGGGATGTGAGGGGAGGCATCAGCAGCAGAAAACAGAAGTTGTTATCCCTCTGTACAGACAGTTGGTGAGACCCCATCTGGAGTACTGTGTCCAGTTCTGGAGACCCCATCTCCGCAAGGACATAGACAGGATAGAGGTAGTCCAGAGGAGGGCAACTAAAATGGTGCAGGGTCTGCAAGAGAAGCCGTATGAGGAGAGACTAAAGGAGCTTAATATGTATACCCTTGAGGAAAGAAGGGAGAGGGGGGACATGATAGAAACTTTTAAGTACCTCAGTGGAATCAACAAAGTCCAAGAGGGTAGCATCCTTCAGAAAAAGAGACTTGCAAGAACAAGGGGACACAATTTAAAGATAGAAGGAGGGTGGTTCAGAGGCAATGTGAGGAAGTATTATTTCATATAGAGGGTAGTGGATGCACGGAACAGCCTTCCTGAGGAGGTTGTGGGGTCTAAAACTGTGGGAGAATTCAAGAATGCATGGGACAGACATAAGGCAATTTTTGTGGGAGGTAGGAAGAAATAGGCTGTTGGTTAACTAGGATCTACGGCCTATCCTGTAGGTAGGGAAATGGGCAGACTAGGTGGGCCAAGCAGTCCTTATCTGCCGTCAAAGTCTATGTTTCTATGTTTCTATGTTTCTATGTAACCTGGGAGCACTGGGTGGTTAAATGACTTGTTCAGAGTCATACAACCCCAAGATACAGAGCATTACAGTAGTTGAGCCTGGAAGTCACAAAGGCATGTATCAGTGAAGGCCGGTCTTCTGGTGCTTATGTGGTTCAGTTATGTAGCTGGGCACGCAACAGGTGACTCAGGCTGGGACAGAGGTGCTAGTCGCTAGGACGTTGAGGAGAATAAGCGTCTGTAGCAGGAGTCTGTGAAATGCTTTATTATATTTTTAAAGTGGTATGCCACCATTGCCACACTGATTTTTAATTTCACAGACCTTCCCAGTGTATCTTTGAGCCCTCCGTTCTTGTTTGCTGTGGTAGTGGTGAAGTGAACCAGTGCTTTCAGGCCTTCCCAGTTGGGTTGGAGTCCTAGCAGTGTGAGGAGCCACCCGACTGTGAATTAGCAGGACACGACAGAGCCCACAGGAGCTTTGTGGCCTGGAAATAGCAGGGATTCCTGAGGATACATCAACCCATTAATCTACAGAGATTCACAGCAAACTGCTGTTGAGACACTGTAGAGACCGTAGAGAGACTGAAACATATTATATTACTATTGTAACTGTTGGCTGTGAGAGAAAGAAGCCTGATTAAGAAACGTTCTCACATATTAATTTATTTATGTTCATTGGTTGTACTATTTTTATTTTTATTTTATTTATGTTTATATAGGCTGGCTATACATTTTGTGATACATTTAAAATATAGATAAATTGTTCAGTGGTTAGTAAAAGTATTGAGATTGATAACTCTCGGTACTTACCAGTAGCCGAAGAGTAAAGGTGCCACCGATTTTTGAGAGGGGGTTCTGATGTTGCTTTGTGTGCTTATGCTTGCTCATCTTAGTCTCTTTTTGTGTGCTTCTTGAATTTTTTTTAACATTTTCATTTTGTTCTGGACTTGAAAGTCTTTTTCTTTGTTTTTTGTTTGCTGTTAAACCAAGAAGCAAGAGACAGGTAAGTGAATCACTATTGGTTGGTTCCCTCATGTGATCACGGAACAGGGATGCCTTGTAAACAGGGATTTTCAAAACCCTAATGGCATATTTTCTGTATAAATAAAATTTTACTACTACTACTACTAAAAGCTCAGGTGAGGGCAAGACGTGCAGACTTTCTTCCGCTCACATCCTTAGAGCAGTGCAGATGCATGAAGAGTCAACTCCGCTCCACAAAGCTTGAATTCTAAGAGTTTATCTAGTTTTATCTTGTAGATAAGTGGAGATAGTACTGGCGTCATTTTGCACAATTGTGTGGTTGAATGAGAGGAGATCTGAGCAAGCAAAGTGCACCTTGCATTAGTCTAAGCTTTGGCTGTTTTTACAGTTCTATAACACACAAACTGCTGCTGAAACGAAAGTAAGCAAATTTTAATAATTTTGTTGCAAGAAGGCATAGCCTTTTTTGTATTTGTATTTTCTAAGTTATAAAGAGAAAGGGAAGGGGGTAATTTTAGATTTAAACTGCTGTGTTTAGTTTGAAAAGAAGGAATATATTTTGGTCCTGGTTATTTCTTAGTATGTTTTATTTTTAACAGTGTAATGTTGGAATGTGAAATCGAGGGGTGAGAGGTGATCAAGAACTGCTACTGCTATTGGAGATATTGGAGGACTTTAGGAAGCCTGGTTTTAATCAAGACAGTGTTTGGGGAGCATGAAGTAGCCCAGCAATATTATAACATCTTGGGCGAACTGCTGAGCCATGAACCGTATGGAAGAAATGTTATTGCTGAACCAGGGAAAGAAGGGGAAAGAAAGGGAAAGAAGGACTTAAAGTGTCTGTCTGTCTGTTATTTCTTCTCTTATATATATTTTCTCTTTTATATTGTTTCCTGAAGATTAAGAATAAGACTTTGAGAAGCTATAGAGCAGTTTTGTTATTGGACTTGGATTTTGATTGTCAAAAGGACTTGTGATTATTAAAGTACTTACTAAAGTGGGTTGCGTTTCAGAGGATTCAGAGGGTCTACCTGATTAGAGTGCTTAAAATCCAACATAATTATCCTTACTAACCTATTCAATAATAGATTATTGACCATATTGTCAGTAGGATAGTGGTATTATACATGCATATACTTTCAGATATGTTTAGAGGTATGAAGTTTGTGATTTTGTATACCTTGATAGGAGATAAGATGGGGGTAAAACAAATTGTAATAATGCCGGTTACCACTAGAAGTGGGAAAGATCAAAAGGGAAACCATGAGGAGGGGATAATTAAGGGACATACCAGGTTGTTCTGTGAAAGAAAAAGAAAGAAAAGTAAAACATACAGAATATCCAAGGCAGAACTGACAGAGGCAGAAAATGAAACTAACTGATGAAGGAGAAAGCTTTCAAGACCTTGACCTGAATAAATTAAGTACCTCAACTCCCTTAGCCCTTCCTTTGGAGGAAAACTTTAAGGAGAAAAATATGCTACAGCCTTTAATCATGGAAGCCTTAAAGGGAAAAAAAATAAAAAACAATTGGAAAAACAACAAAGGAATGATGGGGAAGAGGAGAGGAGAGATCAGAATGGGAAAAAGGAAAAAATACAGAAACACCAAAAATATTTAAAAGCATCAGAATGAATGGACAAGAAAGTAGTAATAAGTCAGAGATGTTTAATTTTGATATGTTGGGTGCAGTTAATGGGGAAATTAACAAAACAGTGGAAGAAATTAAGGAAATGATATGGACAAATACTAGGATTGGAAAACAAATAAGGGAAATGAAATCAATAATGAATATACCTGCTGCTGGTAGTAGCAGTAAATTGAGCCCATTAAACCAAAATACTGAGGATATGTTAAGTAAACTGGTAGAGGATAGAGGGGAGGAATGGTCCTGGGGTGAAGAAACTCAGTTTATGAGTCCAGTAAGTAGCAGAGAATATTATACAGAAAATATAGCACATGATTTGGTAATTGCACCCCACCCCCACCTATCCTATATACAGAAGTTGTGAAGAGACCCTATCACTGCTAATGTAATGATTTATGAGCAATTGTTGGGAATAAAACAGGATCTGTCATTTCTAAAGGGAATATGCATAGACAATAGAAGGCAGATAAAACAAGTGGCAGCGTGAGATCCCTCCAAACTGCCCCAAAGTAACTGGATGTTTGGGACAGAAAGACAGAGTGAGAATTACTTGATTGAAATACAAAATAGACAGGTCAGAAAAGATAAATGGGATAGTCAGGATAATTAAATATATGAAAAGGATACAGAAGATGGAGAGAAATGGGTAGATATAAATATAAATATGAATCTAAATAATGATAGTAGGAAGGATGTTGAAAGGAATAGCACAATAGAAACAATAACTATGGAGAATTTAACAGAGGATAGTCAAAAACAGGATCAGGAAGGATTAAAGTGAAATTATAGTGCATGTAGTAGGTGGGAAAATGTATCGAATGAGTCTGAATTAATCATGTTACCAAATAAAGAATGGAGAAATGAAAGTGTGGTAAAAGAAATGGTAAGAGGGAATGAGGAGATGTGGAATAAAGGACTAAAACAAGAAGCTAGATGAAAGAAACAGAAGGATAAAAGGGATCAAAGATCTAAGAGTAGGAGGGTAGATTCTGTGGTTGCAAGACAAAAAAAAAAAGAAGTTAAATAAAGATCTAGATATAGATAACTCACCCAGTGATAAAATAGGGAATAATCTAAAACAAATAAATGATGGGGGAAAATTAACTGTGAAAATTGTAAAAATAAGAATAAAGATCAGATTAAAGGAAAGGATCAGAAAGAAGATTTAGTACAGGAGTTAGGAAGAAGAGAAGGGCTGAAAAAAGATCAAGAAAGAGGTTAAAAATTCTAAAAATAAAAAGGATGCCTCTAGAAAAAACAGTAAAATAGGAATAAAAGAACAGAGACAAAGTTTGGAAATGCAAGGAGGAGAATGATAACAAGAAGAGGGGGATGTGATAGGTAAACTAGGAAAAAAGAAAATACTGTCATGGAATGTGGCTGGTATTGATAATAGATTGGCAGATTCCTCCTTCATAAAATATATAGAGGGATTTGAATGTATTTGTTTATAGGAAACATGGTCAGATCAGGAAAAAAAATATGAATGGTTATAAAACATATTTTAAAAAAGCAACCAGAAAAAGAAAATGTGGGAGATTGCCAGGTGGTTTAGTCGCATGGATTAGAATATCAAATAATTATAATACAGAAGAAGTTGTAACAAACTCTAATAACATACAGGGAATTATGATAAGAGGGAAGCAATGGCAGATAGTAATTCTTAACTTATATATCCTCCCGGTGCCTTCAAATCATAGGGATCCTGGTTTGATAAAAGAATTGGAAAAGCTAATAGAAGATAATAGAGGACATCAACAAGAGTGTGAAATTATAATATTAGGAGATTTTAACGCAAGATGTGGTCACTTTCAAAGGTTACCATCCGAAATAAGGTAATTTTGTATTGCAAAGAGATGGATTATATAACTAGAGATAGGAAGTCAAAGGATAAAAAAATCATCTAAAAGAGGTAGAGAGATAAGTAAATTATTAGGAGAATGGAACTTTTTTTAGGTAAATGGTAGAATGAAAGAAGATAGTGAGGGGGAATTTACTTTTGCAGGTAAAAGAGGAGGTTCTGTGATAGATTTATGTTGGACTGATTTGAATTTAATACAATTTGTGGAAGATCTGAAAGTGGGAATGAGAGCTAAAAGTGAACATTTCCCGTTAGTAATCAATATAGATTTATGGGAGAATGTTAACATGGATAATAGTAATATAAGGATAATAAGAACAAAAGTGGGAATTAGACAGGATAATATAGATAATAATGCTTTAAATAGAATACTAACAGAACATGGAAAAAAAGACAGAATAGAAAATCTGTTAGAGAGGGAAGAAGATATAAATATGATAGTTTATGCACAGATTATGAAGGATATTAAATCTTTAATAGTTAAAGCATCTCTAATCACATCTAAAAAAGGGAGCTTGTGGTACAATTTCGAATGTAAAAACCAAAAAAAACTTGAATAGGGTAGCAAGAGTTTTAAGGAAACATCATCTGAGGATGGCTACGAGTTATATGGTGGTATAATTTTTATAAGAGTAGTTTCCTGACCCCGCATGAAACAAGAGATGAGTATGTAAATTCAGCATTCTGGTATCCCAGAATGCATAATAAAGAGTCAACCCCAGGGTTTCTCGAGTATATCACAACTTTATTGTACATATATTTTACCTCAGAAAATATGTTATTGTCACATTCATTCAATTGCCTTACAACCAAGCTTATTGCAATATTTTTGAAAAAAAAACACACACCACCATATTAACAAATATGGTTGCAGTCAAAACATACTTTTCTTGTTTATTTCCATAATATCTGTGTATTGCAATAAAATATAAAATCACACATGCCCCGACAATGCAAAGCATCATGGGCTACATATGCAAATCACCACAGAATATTATGCTGGTTCAACTTTAAGCAGAAATGCATGGTGCCGAAAGGCCTTTCATATAGTTTGCAAAGGGTGCCAACAGAAAATTGCAATTAAAGGCATGTGTTTCTCCATAAAATGTTTAGCACTGTATTATATCACCCTTTCCATGTTACAAGAACATTAATCCACTCCAAAGTTGGGCTGTACTAGGGAATTAATACCTGGTTGGTGGTTGGATGCACTCTGCCTACAGCCTCGTGCGACAACCCCCGACAGCCCCCCCTCCAGCCAGGCATCAATTCCCTAGTAGAGCCCTCCTTTGTTGTGGATTAATGCTTACGTATTTCTGGTGCTTGACTTCCTGCATTGCAGGTTTGAAAATAAAGACACAATATGTATCTCTTCTAAAATACAATCTACGTTACTGAAGACAGATTCGGGAATGCAGAATGTGGCAAATAAAATACATCCCACTGTACTATTTTACTGTGTAGTGGAGCTCAGAGTTCACAATACTTTGTGTAGTAGGTTTATGCTGTACCTGGTGTCTGGCTTTAATAGCAGATAACTATACCTGTAAGGAATAACAATATGTAAGAGTACACAGTATTCTGCTTCTATAGATGCAATTAATCAAGTATGTGAAATCCTAAATAAATTCTTTACATCATGCACTCTTCAGACCTCTGCTGCCTCCCACAGTGCCACCCTTAACCCTTCCCTAGAGCAGCACACAACTTCATCTTTTCCCCATTACCCAGACTGACATCCTCTCTACCCTGCTCTCATTAAATCCCAATGAACTTAGCCCTGATGGTCTCCACCATGTCTTCTCCATATTGCTGCACCAGCTATTGTCCCTTCCCCCCTTACCTACCTTCTAAATCTATCTTTCTAATCTGGTACTGTTCCATGTGCCTGGAAACTTGCCCAGGCAATCCCACTTCACAAGGGTGGTAGTCCTGTTGAACTTGGAAACTACCGTCTGATTTCCTTATTACCCTCATTTGCTGAGCTATAGGAATCACTTGCTCACAGAATGCTCATACATTTCATTGACTCCTCAGTAGTACTAACCCCATATTAAGCCAGTTTCCACAAACATCACTCAACGGTCTCTTCTCTGCTTAGAGTAACTTACTCTGTTTATGTAGCAGTGGATCACGGGCCACATCACTGGTGCAATCTTTATTGATTCAGCAAAGGTGTTCGACTCTGTGTCCCACCACCTACTACTTCAGATACTATGTGTCCTAAGTCAAGTTAACTCTAACCTGGTTTCAGTCCTGACTTCTAAACAGAACAAAATGTGTTCACGTAGGAATTTCCTCTTCTCTTCTCCTCTGCTCCCCATCTTATCTGGTGTTCCTCAGGGTTAAATTTTGGGCCCCTTACTGTTCTATCTTTTTAAACGAACTCCCGTCAGTCTACTCCTCCTCTAACATTCATCTTTATGCTGATGATGCTATTTCATTTGCTGCTGGCCTATCTCCCACTACTGTCCAAATCCCCCCTACAGTCTGATCTGAATGCCGTACTTGACTGGTTTCACAAAAACCTTCTCAAGGTAAATGTAAAAAGGAACGGTCTCCATGACTTTTGGGACCCCTCAAAAATTGACCTTCATCCACACTCTTCTTATCTTCTATACACTTGATGGCACCCCCTGGAGTTGGTAACCTCTCATAAATACCTTGGGGTTTGGCTAGACCAGCATCTATCCTTTTTATCTCACATTGATGCCCTATGTACTAAACTATGCCCCAAATTAGGTTTTCTATATAGGCACAAGGATTCCCTCTCTCTCTCCCAGTGCATAAGCAGTTACTAACCAAACTAATCCTGCCCCTCTTTGATTATGCTGACATTGTCTTCAGTGCTGCCCCTGCAACTACCTTATCTAGGTTGGACACTGTTTACAATTCTTTTTGCAGCTTTGCTTTGAGCTCCCCCCCCCTCGCGCCCACCATTGCACTAACTACTCTTCCCTGTCACTCTCTTCCCTCACTCAAAGGCATAGCCTACACTCTTTCACATTCCTAGCCAAATACTAACTAGGAAATCTCCCATCTTACATCACTGACCTCCTTTCCCCCATTTCCCCTTTCCCATATAGCTTAAGGTTCAGGGATTTGCGCACCTTCGATTTGCCCCATCCCCACACATTTGCTGGTTCCCTATCCTTCTCCTAACACCTCCCAAACCTCTGGAATCAGCAGTCTGCCTCCTTATGTAACTCCTCTTCCCTATAAGTTTTCAAGCAGCTGCTCCAACAGGTAGACTCTAGTCCATGTTCTTGTCCGATACCTATGCCTGCAGGCTGTCCTGCCTGGCCTTTCTGCTCCTACGACCTGCCCCCCTCCAATCTACTGAGTCTAGGACACTGTTTATGTACTGCCCTATTCTCCTGGGGACATCTGCAGTGTCAGCGTAGTTCTCTGATTCTGCCAGCTACTACTTTTTCTTTCTCACTGCTCTCTGATTTGTTTTCTACATCTTTATCCTGCTTGTCTCACTGTACACTGCATTATCTCTTATTCTGTTTTGTAAATATATTTCTACACCATTATGCTGATTGTTCTCATTGTACATTGCACTATCTTTGATCCGTTTTGTAAATATTTTAATTATGTGTTTAATGTAATGTATAACCCCTCCTTTCCCTATTCCACAGGTTGCACCTGGAAATGAGCTCCGGCTCAGTGTGCCTTTCCTGGTTACCACATTTTAAATAAACAAATAACCAACCAATTACAGCTGCATCCTTCACAGAAATAATTAAGCAGCTCAATAAAAAGTTGTTTAAAGCCTTTCTCATCCCCAGAGCAATGCATACATCTTACAGGCACAACCAGTCATTGTACTGTACTGTTGCAAAATATATAGCTTTTATTACATGTACAGTTCACATTGCTTTTATCGTTGCTGTTCCAGTAGAAGAAATACAGAAAATAAAAATCTCCCCTCTTCTATGAGTTTTATATACAGTGAGGCTACAAACATATGCATACATGCCTACATGTAGTATTCTATGCAATAGGTTTTGTGGCCAAATAAATGTTCCATTCAGAGTATGGTGTAAGTGCAAAGGCAGTGCTATGGTGCAGGAGCTGCAAAATCCTGTGCAAATAATACTTCACAGAGTGTGTACAGTTGCTAAATATGAGGGTGCTTGCTCCATGGTGAATGAATGTGTCAGTAAACACTGAAGAAGGCTGACAAGATGGTATCCAGTCAAAGATGTATCTTTCATCTGTTATGAGGCAGATGGCCTCAGAACTGGATGCTATAGTCTAGCAACCAAACTAGTCTATTTCTAAATGCCCCCCCATGACAAGGAGTATAGAATGCACACTACTCATCAACACTACATTGCCCTACAGAGAAACAATTGATAGTCTGCAGAATCCCTGTAGATAACCATCATATACACAACAGGTGTAAAGAGAAATACCACAGAATTAAACTGCTAATTTTGGATGCACTTTGCAAGATATCATGATATCTTGCATTTTAAAGTTAGTCACAATTGATATTTTGCAAAGTTGAGTACATCACAGTTGAATACTTACCCAATCAGAAGTCAGCTTTCACAATGCTGATTAGGTCACAGTAGCCATGTGCAGCACTGAAACCAGCAGTTGTTCTCAAACAGCTATGTTAAATCTGTATGTAAACAGAAGATTTTAAAGCTATAACAAGTAAACTGTTGTTAAATATGCAGTGGTCTTACTCATGGCAGGCAGTTTATCATCACTTGTGAGGGGTGGGACTTTTATAACTCACTCATGGCCCCGCCAATCGTGAGTTATCGTCCTGCCCCATCACACTTGAAGATCAGTTGCATATTTTAAGTCAGCTTATTACATATCCCCTATTTATAAGGCCCAGTTCTTGACATCATCTGCTGTTCGTTTTTTAAACAAAATGCAAATAACCTGATAAATGCGTTCTGAGTGATATATTTTATCGGACTAACTAAGCAAACATCTTTTTCAAGATTAACTTTTCTGATTTTTTAGGCTTCAGTTGTATTTAATTTTAAAGCACTTACTATTATGTATCAAATACTTTGATACAAATCTTATTGTAATCTTTTTCTCTTCTAATTGTATTCAGTTTTGTAGTTTATCTTTGCTTTTTAAATCCCATGTCTTTTCCCTTTTGCCTTCCAGTCCTAACTTCTCTCTCTCTCTCTCTTCTGTCTCTCTCGCTCACTTTAATATATTTTTTCTTATATGTTTCATTCAGTATCTGACTGTTATTACACCCCGTGATGCTTAAACTACCTTGCATCTAATATTGTATATACAGCATAAAATGTCCATGTATTATAATTATTCTTCACATTTTATTGTTTTGTATAGTTTTAGTCAGTAGTTTTCATTTTAGTTATATTTACTGTATATTCATTGTTGAGAGTTATATTACCATTTGTTGGTCATCACCAGTCAGTCTTCTTGGCATTATCAATGATGAACTTGCTCTGCCTCTCCATCGTGGTCACTCACCTGCCTGCTCTAGTGTCTTGTAATAGTTGAACAGAATAAGCATGCTGTGGTTGGTGGTGGGAGGGCGGGGAGTGACTGATCTAACTAGATTTCAGTGACTACTGGTCTCTACCCCCTGAAATCATGGATCTGAGGTGGAGGGACACCTTCTCAATTAATATGTTTTCAGGACAGGTGGGTCAGGCCAGGGAGGGGAGCCATAATCCTAGGTATTTAAAGCTACGCACATTTCCTAGCGGTGGACCAGTTAGTGGAGAACTTTGCAGACATTTGGATCTACTCACTCCACCAGAGACTGTCATATCTTCTGCTTTGGAGCTGGTCAGTTGTAGGTCATTTATAGTCATCCAGCTGTGTGCTTTGTCAAAGGTCAGTTGTAGAAACTGTGAAGGACAGAGCTGATATTGGCTTTGGCATAAGCATTTTCACACAACATAAACCTATTACGTTCCTGATGTCTTTTTCACTTAAAATGTAGCTCCTGGGCTGCTTCTTGGCCCAGTGGCAGCGCATCACACTGCTGTGCCGGTGACAAGTTTTCAGGAGTAGATTTGAGAACAAGCCACATAACCCTGCTTGGGAGGAATGGTGCCAAGTTCTGGCACCACAGTAACATTTGTGGTAGGCTGGGTTGCTTGCTCCCAGACAGTATGTCTGTGTGTGAGCAAGGCAGACATGCAGTCCATTACCAGGGGCCACAGGGCGGTCAGTGGTGATGGGAGAAAATAGGATGTAAAACCACAGTGCCACTGGGATGATGGCTGGCATTGTACTCGGGCCCCACACCTCTGAAGAGACAGGTTGGTGGTGGCCGGGGATGCCCTCATGTGGGTATGCCCTAGGGCCTGGGGACTGGGGACTGGGCGGAAGGCAGTAGAGGAAAAACTATTATACGAAAAAAATGCAACTCACATTTTGTTTCTAGGTAACAGTTTGCCATTCCATGACATTATTTACAGTGGCTCCAATGAGCTCAGTGGTAGCACAGAATTGTGCTGGGATGGCTACATGTGGCCAAGGGGAATGCATTTCAGATACACTGGTTTAGCTTGCATGCCAGTTTTAAGAGATCAATCCCAACATTTAATTAGATTTTCTGTTTTCCAGTGCAAAATCAATCGTTTTCATCAGCAGAGCTCAGCAACCATAAAAAAAACAACACATTTTCATTAAAACAGGAACTTTCCCTCTACACCTTATCTGTTCCATTTTCTTAATCCTGCTGTGAATACATAATCTTCTGCTAGTGACATCATAACCATTTGCTAGGGACATGATTCTGATGTCACAAGCAGAGGATTATGACCTCAAACTAAGCAGGAAAAGCAGCGGGGGCGGAATAAATCTATGGGGCAAAGAGCCTGTTAGCATGCAAATGTCTTCAATAATAAAGAATGGAAAGTCTAGAAATTGTGTTTTTTTGTCCTGTCAGTAACAACAATATTTTTATTTTTTTGCAAAAACCTGGAGAAATCACTTTAAGCTTTTGATAATAACAGGAAATTTACATAGCAGGTGGCCAAATCACTGAATTAGTTGCTCACCTTTACCCTGTTTTTTAAGTCCACAACCCCTGAGTGAGCATCTGGTCATGAGTTACACAGGGTAAAATTCCCTTTACAGAACCTCAAAAACTAGGATTTGTTTGTGTGTCACAGCTGAAGAATGCCACAGATCTGCATAAATTCTGAATTTTTAGTGCAGTGTTTCAGAATAGATAGAACATTTAGGCTGGCATATTCAGACTGCACCAGGCAGTGGCGCAAGCCTGGACGCAGTGCAACTGTGATGCGCCGGGGCCAGGTCCAGGTCCAGGTGATATTCAATGGGGATGCGCAATGGTGTAGCACTGTTGAATATGGCATGGGCAGCACACAGACTGCACATGGCGCAGTGGCACTGCCCAGAGCAAGCCACTGATAGGGAGCACGGGGGTGCGCCAGTGCAAGTGCAGTTGCACTAGGAACATCACCCACGATATTCAGCAGGGGGCATGCAAATAAGATCTTAATATATGCAAGGCACAAATGGGGCCATTTGCATGTCATTGTGGCCCCATTTGCATACCTTGTGCAGGGTAGTCTGGCAACTTGCTCCTGGCACTCTGCACAACATGATGTGTGCTGTGGGGATCCCGGGGCATTCCCTGCCCCATAGTCGCAATCATGTGGTATATGTTTATAAAGAATCCCTGGTAGTCTAGTAGCCCCCACCCAGTTCCTGATACCCTGATAAGTATGATACACAACCATTCTGGTGGTCTAGTGGTCCCCCGTCCCACCCGAGTCCCCGATTCTCTGATAAATGACAATATGACCATCCCTGGTGGTCTAGTGGATCCCCCCCCACCTATTGCTGTGATCGTGGTGAAATCCCATAATGAAATGCCCTGGTGATCCAGTGGCACCCCCCATTCCTCCAACCCACACAGAACCCCTTGCCCTACACACTCCCCCCGTCATTGTGGTGGCTGCATTCCACCCATATATGGCCCTACCTGCGAAATGACAGGTACAGTATGGGCTGTAAGCCCATTGGTCCTCAGTGTGGACCAATGAGCTGCAGGGCATACTGTACTAGGCACAGTCCCAAATATGTGAATGACTCCATTCACATACTGGGACTGTTCTAGTACAGTATGCCCTGCAAGCCCATAATGTACCTGTCATTCGATGGGCAACTCAGGCAGTGTGCAGGTGGGATGCAGCCCTTCCCTTGTGGCTGAGGCAAGGAGGTTCTGTAATGAAGTAGGAAAATCAGTGCCACTGAATCACCGAGCTGACTCGTTATAAGACTACCGCCCAGATTGCAGCTTGCTGGCGAGGGTTCCATTAGACCTACAGCGGATAGTCATATTGTCATTATTCTGAGTGGAGACTCCAGGTAGGAGAGGTACTAGCTCACCAAGGGATGGTCATGTATCATATCGATCAGGAAATTGGGACTGGGGGCACTAGACTACCAGGGATTTCCGTTATCCATGTTCCATGTGATCGTGGCTACGGGCGGGGGGTTCCACTAGACCACCGGGGTTGTGAGTGCTTGCGGACGGTGTTCTGGGTGGGTGGCTTTGCCACCCATTGCTGGGCTGCTGTGTTGCTCCCTGCAATACAGCAACCCACTTGTGGGTGGCTGGGATTTGTTCCTACTCTGCACAGGCTCAACTTTGAGCCCCCTATGTGGCGCAGTGCAGGGGTGCGCTGGCATTTGTGCCACAAATCCCGGGCTGACTATCGGGATGTGCCACATATGCATGGATATGCCCCCATGCATCTGCACCGCATAAAATATCATTGCGCCCCAGTGCATCAAGATTTACGCTGCACCAGGCAGACTTCTCAATATTCCACCAGGGCTCAATGCTGAGTTGCGCCGGCGCAAGTCCTTTGAATATCCGGGCCTTAGTGTTCTAAATAATGAAGCATGCCCTTGTAATCGTGGTCTGTTGGGGGTTATCCTGGAAAAAGTAACATATGGGTAAGCCAGTGACTTCTCATTTGATTTCCATAGTGTATACAGACATTAGTTGGAGAACCTTGACCAGCTATATCCAAGTGCTTTAAATGTCTTTCTGTTGATTTTAATAAAAGTTGAATTAGTTTCAGATTCCTTAACAATGACAGACATGTCCCTGAAATAACTAAAATGACCAGAAAAACTGCAAAAGCAAAGCATGTGGATACTAGAGTAAATACAGTGAAGTGCTGATCATGTTCATGGAAACTGAATCGGATGACATAGGCACAAAGATAATAGATAAATATATAGGTCCTCAGTTGCTCTATGCAGCTGTACCATTTAGAAAAGCACTTACTAAGAGGACATCCAGCATGAGACTGTAAAACATAAGGCTTCCTTAACCATCCTGTTGATGTTTTCTTGAAAATATTACAAATATGGTAGAAAAGGGAAGTGAGTTGGATGTCATTTGCTTAGACTTAAAAGAAAAAACTCAAGAAGGTTTCACACCATAGAATAATGATTACGTTTTAGAATCAAATATGATATATTCTCTGTATAAAGTGGATGTTATACGGCTGCCTCATGATGTGATATTGAGTGTGTGTGTATGTGCTGGCAGCATATGTGTGTATATATATATGTGTGTATATATATATATATATATATATATATATATATATATATATAAAATACATGATGGGCAGGAGGTGGTATGGAAAATATTTCACTCCTGCAGGTGACCTCTGGATACTAGTATCCAGAGGTCACAGTGAGAGTGAAACTATTTTCCATAGCACATGGCTGCATTTCATGTGTCCAATTTATACAATAGGGGTTTCCAGAACTTTTTCTTCTTTATTTCACTTTATCTTGTGGAATAAACAAAGGAGAAAAGGAGACCCAGGACAAAAAAAATGCTAAAACAAGCTGAAATGCTAATTTGCCATTTGGGATGAAGAAGGCTGTATTCATTGGCAGTTGAGGTATTCATGGATGTGGAAGGCTTTGCTCTTTTCTGGCTTCTTGTCAGCACGAAACTGGCTGCTGTTAGCTTGTTTTGGTTCTCTGCAGGAACACAGTGTGCTTTTCTAGGGCTAGTAGGTGAGTTGCAGGTAGAACTGATATAATGATTAGTTTCTTAGGCTACGTAGGGTTCAGTGGAGTTCCTGATTAATGTGCTAGGGAAACCTGCCTAGAGTGATGATATCTACATCAGCTGAGTTCTGATTGGTCAGGATGTAATTAAGCGATCAGGAAAGTTATTGTATTAGGCAGGGTTTCAGCTTGACATCAGCACAGTGATAATATCTGCCTGTGAGGTAAGCACAATTTGTATAAATGTAAAATATTATCACACTGTGATTTTTTACTAGGAATATTATCCAGGTGGGATTTTCTACCAGGATTTATATCACTGTGTGTAAGATACATGGATTTATCCACTACTCATTTGTCTCACCCCTATTGCTGTGTGTGTGTGTGTGTGTGTGTGTGTGTGTGTGTGTGTATGTATAAATATATATATATATGTATGTATATTTATTCATGGCAAAAAACTCAGTTTAATGCATCAGTTAGGGTTGTTTCACAGTGACAAAAGCAGGAAATTCAATGTGGGTTGCCACCCTTGCATCCCATGCCCACCCTGCCCCCATCAACAGGCATCCGGGTGTGCGTAGGGGTTGTCGGTCCTAACTCTCACCCCATTCCATGTGTAAACAAGCCGAGGTGGTGCAGTATAGGAGAATGGGGTGAGAGTTAGGACTGATGACCCCAATGCATGCCCTGATGCCTGTTGGTTGGGACAGGGTGGGCATGAGGTGCAAGGGGTGGCAACCCCAATATCGAATTTCTTTGCTTTTCTTGCTGTGGAACAACCCTAACTGATGCATTAAATGAGTTTTTTGCCATGAATTCCCCTTCTTTTTGAGAATGTGCACTATAAATAGTGAATGGAATGTGGTGGTGCGAGCACAGGGCCCTTCGGTAACAGTAACTCAATTGGGAACAGAAACAGTTACGGTAACAGCAAGGAGGATGTCAAAGGAACAGTAACAGAAATGGAAGGCAGAAACACAAACACGTAAGAAGCATAGGTGTTATGTGCAGTTCACGGTAATACAATGGAAACACAAACACGGTAACAGCAGCGATGATGCCAAAGGAAACAGAAATGCAAATGGAAGCGCGTATGCAAACACAAACAGCAATGCACACTGTGATGCAAAAGGAAACAGAAACAAAACCAGTAATGGAAATGCAAATAGTAACAGTAACAGAAACGTAAACGCAAACGCAAATGCAAAGGGTAATGCACACGGCGATGTAAATGAAAACAGTAATGCAAATGGTCACAGAAACGCAAGCGGAAATGCTAACTGTAACAGTAACGCAAACGCACCCACTATTTGTCGCCAAAAAGTGCATTCAGAAGCACAGTGAATACAAAGAATGTATGCATAATAATGGCCCTCCAAGCAGAAAATGAACACTTGGAATACTAAATTGCTTATATCTCAGGAACCGTACGACATATAAAAAAAATTAAAATCTCATATTATAAGCATTTTTCTGATGAAAAGTCCATATCTCAAACCGTTTTTGAGATACGGGCCCCGAAAGGTGTGGCGGATGCCGTAATGTTAGCCTATGGGAAAAATCATCAACTTCAGAGTGCCGTAAGTTTGCAGCCCTCTAATATTTTCTCACCAAGCTACCAAAAGGCATATCTGTGGCATCTTTGCTTTCTTCCTTCCAAATTTCAGCCCAAAAGACCAAACCGTTCTTTTGCAGCAGGGTAGCAAAGGTTTCCTATTATTTTTGGCATAGTGTCGCAAAGTAGTGTCGTGATTTGCGACACTTTCACAAAAAAAATCACCAAAGTGTTGAAGTGCGACACTGCTTTGCGATAGTACTATTTCCAAAAATTTTTTAAACATATTTCTGGGGTATTTAATACCAAAAACAAGACATGGCTAGCATCCTCAGGGCTCGACTAGGTGAACACAAAAAGAATTGTGTCCCTAGTGGGTCCCAAATTTAAATGACAATCATTTTTGTGACCACCAACTGAAAACAAGATGGTGGATTTGCGACACTACAGGGGTCATTTGTGACACTAAAAACTGCATTTGTGACACTGTCAAACTTTTTGTTAACTTTTCCCATTGACTATAATGAGAAACTTGTTTTTTGAATAACTTTTGAACCGTTTAAAATTTTTTCACAAAATCTTCGAAAGACGCATCGGGGACCCTGGCTGCATGTTCCCTGAAGGTTTTGAACTGGTCATGCAGTGAAGGTTTTGAACTGGTCATGCAGACCGTACAACCTGTAGGTGTGAGCAAAGAATGTGCAAAAATGCATAATTATGGTGTTCTATGGCGTGATGTAGCTCCACAACCGTATATTCAGCCATTATGAAACTTGGCAGATCCAGAGATCTGTGGCACCGTTCCATGCATGCCAAATTTCAGGCAAATCCATCATAGGGTGGCAAAGTTATTAAGCTGCCAAATTTCAGAGTTTAACCTTAAATGGGGTACTCAACCCTAACTATAGTGGTACTACCGTGCCACTATTATATATATATATATATATATATATATATATATATATCTATATATATATATATATTCATTACAAACAATTTCATAATGCATCAGTTAAGGTTGAAATAACAAAAGTAGGGAAATGAGGAGTTGGGGTTGATACCCTAACAGCCCCCCATGCCATACCACTCCACCCAACCCCCACCCACCACAGACCAACAGGTGATGGGGTCATTGCCCCTAACTCTTACCCCATTCCATCTTTAACAAAGCTGACATGATACAGTATAGGAGAATGGGGTGCGAGTTAGGCCTGATGACCCCAAGGCACACCCCGTCACCTGTTGGTCTATAGTGGGTGGGGTTGGGGTGGAGTGGTAAAGCATGGGGCATGGGGAGCTGTTAGGGTGTCAATCCTAATGCCTCATTTCTATACTTTTGTTGCTTCAACCCTAACTGATGCATTAACAAAATTTTTTGCAATGAATTTCCTAACTTTTTGAAAAAGTGTAATATAACTGGTAACTTGTATGTGCTGGTAGGAGCGCAGGCCCTCTGGGCCCTGCAGTCCCTTCAAGCAGCCCATTTTTGCATAACAATATGCATCTGTGGGAGTGCGGGCCCTCCTAAAGGTGAACTAAGCTGCGGGTAGCGAAAAATCGGTATTTTGCTTAATTTTCGAGATATGGGCGCCGAAAGGCACTGCAATGTTATCCTATGGGAAATTTCTCAACTTTGGAAAGCTGAAACTATGGGCCCATTGAATGTTTTGGGACCAAACCACCAAAATGCACATCTGTGTGACCAGGGTATGCCACCCTGCAAATTTTAGCCGAAAAGCACAATCCACCTTGACACAATGAAGTGACAAAGAAAACAACCCATGGCAAAATGTGTTCGAGCAGTGTTTTCATGATAACTTTAATGTGTTTGCGGCACTCCTATCTCCATAATGGGATTGTCGTCACACACAGAAAAATGTTGCCGCGGTTCCTTTTTTTTGATCGCGGTTATTGCCTTGGCAACAAAAAATGTTGTGACAACAAAACAGCAGAATGGTGGAAAAAGTTTGAAAAACATATTTCCAGACCACCTGCTGAAAAACTAATGCCAGGGTCATGTTACTAAGGGCCTGAACAGGTAAACACAACTGTTGGTGTTTACCAGAATGCATTATTTTTTGAGTTACAATGCTTTTTGTCTCTCGCTAACTGAAAACAAGATAGCAGCTGCACGAAAACAAATTCAGGGAGCACAACAACAAAAATGTGATCACAAAAGTTTTAGCAATGCACATATACATTTTACCATAGGCTATAATGGGACATAAAAAACATGAATAACTTTTGAATGGATTAATATTTTTTTACCAAATCTTCAAAAGACACCAGTTCAACCCAGGCCACATATAGACATGCTAATTTGAATCCACTCAGATGCATTCTTCAGTCCATTATGGCCAACCGCAAAATGCACATGCATTGGTAATTTTCAATTATTGGACATGCTACGGTTCTGCAACTGTACATTGACTGGAACAAAACTTTCCAGATCCAGAGATCTATGGCTGGAGGCCATGCATGCAAAATGTCAGGCAAACTGGACAAACATTTACAAAGTTATTAAAGTGCAAACTTTGGGGTTTAACATAGAAGTGACTGTGCAACCCTAACTATAGTTAGGGCTGAGTAGCATGTTTAATGTTAAACCTCAAATTTTGCACTTTAATAACTTTGTAACTGATCAACGGATTTGCTCAAAGTTTGGTATGCACTGGCCCATGGGGTAGCTCTTCTGATGTGGTAAGCTTTGTTCTGGTTGGATGTGAAGATTCTGAGATCCAGACAGCACAAAAAGTCATAAAGTCACCAATTTTTGCAGTTCTTTTCCCATCACCTTGTGTCCAGACGGTGTGGAATTTTGGTGTGATTTTTTTATGGTAGAACCAGCTTGGGTAATAGAAGAGGCATGCTTAGTTTTGTATAAAAATATTAACCTATTGCAAAGTTATTATGTTTTTCATTTCCCATTGTTTTCAATGGAAAGATCACTTTTCAGGATAGAGATTGAAAAATTGACAAACTATTTGTTCTTGCGAAAAAGGATTCACTCTCGTGATACCTGTTCCTTTTTCATAAGAACTAAATCCTTTTTCATGAGAAAAAAATAGTTTTTCATGAGCCACCATCTTGTTTCAGTTTTTTCTTAAATTTCTTTTTCAAAAGCCACAAAAATTACATCTTATAGAGAGACCACCACACCTAGCTGGCTCATCGGGGCCTACGTTAGCTGTTATACTATTTGCCAGCAGATTAGGCCTTATGGTCTATCGAGTCTGCTCGAACCTCAGATCCCTAGTTGGGTGCCGAGGCCTTCCCCCTCCCTTGTGTTCCAGAAACCCCTATCATCCATCCCCACCCCCCTGGGACAGGCCATCGTCTGATACATCCACTTTCTGTGTCTGTCCCACCCTCTCTTGAAGCCCTCCACTGTGGATCTCTGAACCAGCTTGCCAGGCAGTGCATTTCAAGGGTCCACCACCCTCTCAGTGAAAAACCTCCTCCTCTTCCCCCTCACCCTTCCACCTTCCAACTTCAAACCATGCCCTCTGGTGATACCTTCCTGCTTTAGTCTAAGATCCCCTCCATGTTTACCCTATTTATTCCCTTGAGGTACTTGAAGACCTCAATCATGTCCCCCCGTCTCTCCTCTCCTCCAATGAAAACAGGCAGAGCTCCTCAAGTCTGTCCTCATACATCAAATCCCCCAGTCCTCGTATCATCTTTGTTGCCCTACTCTGTACCCTCTCCAGGAGCTGTATGTCCCTCTTCAAGTGTGGTCTTCAGTATTGTACACAGTACTCAAGGTGTGGTCTAACCAGTCCATTGTACAGCGGCAGAATCACTTCCTTGCTCCTAAAGGTGATCCCCCTTACGATGCATCCCACGATGTTATCTACACTTCAAAGTTAGAAATATGCCCTGAAATGTGTTTTATTTACTGTTAAGGATCCTTTTTTGTAACCACATGATATGAAAAAAGAATCCTTTTTCTTATCACGTCATGAAAAAGGATCCTTTTTCATGACTTGAGAATGCTTTCCCTGTATATCCATGGTGTCTAGTGGCACCCTCCGATCACTGTCTCCACTTTGTTGTATTATTTTCCTGGTGTCTGTGTCACCCCACCCTCTGATCACTGGTCTCACTCTTTTTCCAATTTCCCTGGTGTCTAGTGGCACCCCCCACCCTCCGATTGCTGTCCCCACCTTTTGTAATCATTTTCCTGGTGTCTAGTAGCACCCCATACCATCCAATTGCTGTCCCCTCTTCTTTTAATAATTTCCCTGGTGTCTAGTGGCATCCCCCACCCTTTGATGCCCATTTTGTGGTGGCATTGTGGTCACTGGCTTCCCTCCACCCTCTGATCACTGTCCCCACTCTTTTTTCTAATTTCCCTGGTGTCTAGTGGCACTCCCCCCCCCGATCACTGTCACCACCTTTTGTAATAATTTCCCTGGGGTATAGTGGCACCCCCCACCCTTCTGATCACTGGCCCCTCTCCTTTTAATAATTTCCCTGGTGTCCAGTGGCACCTCCCACCCCTGATTGCTGCTCCCTCCCCTTTCAATAATTTCCCTGGTGTCTAGTGGCATCCCCCACCCTTCGATGCCCATTTTGTGCTGGCATTTGTGGTCACTGGCTTCCCCTCACCCTCTAATGTCACTCCTTCCTGAAAATAAGAAAACCATCCCTCAATGTCTTTTTTTAAAACCTGCGAAGAAAAGGTCCATCACGGATCACTCCCGCACCCCCTCAACTGACCACCCTTTGTGCGCCCACCTCTCCACACCCTCTTGACAGCCCACACACCGTCACTCACCTGAAGAGGTCCCAGGTTCGAGATCCGCTCTCCCAATCGAAGACATGTTTTGCTGCTAGAACCGGCGACTGCAATATGAGAAACTAAGGTAAATGTGCTTCAACATATTTTAATGGGGGTTTCAACTTTTATGCATAACTCAGCTGTTTTTTTTGAGATTTTGACCTCAGATGTTCAACATGGCCTTTTGGGGACCCCACCTCATGAACAATATGACTGTCGTTACGCAACTCCTGTTGGAAAGGTGATTTCATGGTCGGTTGGCGAAATCACCTTTCTGGTGGGATTTGTATAACAATCATATTGTTCATGAGGTGGGATTGTAAGAAGGCTATGTTAAAAATTTGTGGTCAAAATATCAAAAAATGTCTGTGTTAATGGCCATTTGTTGCAATTTCACTATGCACGCTTGTAACTTTGGACATTTTTAATATTTTCACCCCATATTTTCAACTTAGCCTTCTTATTACCCCACCTCATGTATGTCATAGCTGTCATTTTTCAAATCCTGGCCAAAATGTGTTTTCACATCTGTGGCACAGAATGGCATTGCAGTTGTGCAGAATTATGTTTTGGCAGGGATTTGAACATTTTCTGTACTGGGTATCTGAGGTGGGGTAAGAACATGGCTATGGTGACAATTTTGTCACTGTTGCCCTATAACTGGAAGCTCAGGGGTCAGAGGGCCCATGTGCTTCCACAGTTAGATACATATACACATCTATGGAGGATACAGGAAAATAAGGATACAATTATACCATCTCAAAAAGTAAGGGAATAAATTGCAAAAAACTTCATTAATGCATCAATTAGGGTTAAACTGATAAAAGCAGGGAACTGTGTCATTAGGGTTTCCAACCCTAACGCCCCATTCTGCACCCTGCACAGTCCCACAGTTGGGGGGGCGTCTTGGAGCCATCAACCCTAATGCTCACCCCATTCTTCTATGCTGTGCCCAAGTCACCTTATTTTCTAATGGAATGGGATGGGCATTAGGGTTGACAGCCCCAAGACCACTCCTTCCCCGCCTGTGGATCTGTACAGGGTGGGGAATCGGGTTTTAGGGTTGGAAACCTTTGTGGTGAGATAAGACCGTACCTTATTGTTCTAATCATATTTCATGTTATTTTATGTGAGAAATGTATCAGAGACACCCATATTGGCCCAGTGTAACTTGTAAGGGATCATGGATACAAAGAAAGTCATGGGCCCAAAAAATGATGCAATTTCTTGTTACTAGGCAGAGAAACTGTTAGCTGCTTAGCCAGAGGCTGGAGTTAGATTAAACCATTTAAAAGAAATAAAAGGGCTAATTAAGTATAGCTGGGAGGCCAGGTATCTCAATTTGCTTGTGAAAGGCCAGGACATCTAGTGTTGCCATTTTGTCTGGATTCCTTTTGTCTCTGCAAGTCTACCCATAGCTAATCTAGTTACAACTAAATGGACTAGCATTTTAAGTAAATGACTGTACTGAATGTAGCTTAATTACAGCCATTGGGGGCAGGATCTGCTCCTGGAATTCAGGTTGAAACTAGTTTGCCTTTAAGCCCTGTGTTACCTGCAGAGATGAACATTTTTTATTTTTTTTTGGAATAAAATATTAAAAGCTGATTGGTTGCATACCCACAGAGATGGAATGCTAGCCAATTGCAGGGCAAGCCAATATTCACTGGACCTGCCCTTTGAGAAGCCCTTAAAAGAGGAGTGCAAGACTTTAATCAGTGTCTTTTTGCCATTTTACCCTTTGACTTTGGTGGAAGAACATTGGGCTTGGGACCCTGTCTGCTGAGAGAGCAGAGATATTTATTTTCAAGAACTCTCCTGGACCAAACAGAACTAAGATTTTCAGCTACCATTTCTAAGGATATTTAGCAACTAAGAACTTGAGGTAGAACTTTCCAACTAGAATTTTCAAAGTTTCGTTTTTTTTTGTTTACTTCCATTTTATTTTCCACATCCTGTAACCATTGTCTAAAATGATTTGTCTTTAAGTTATTTACTGCATTTATTAATTAATTAGTAAAGCCTTTGGCTTATTTTAAGATAATTCTGCCAGTGTCTTTGTGAGTGTGTGCATGTGTATGTGTGTGTGTGTTGAGAAGAGTTTTTTAAAACTTTATTATGCCTGTTTGATTGCTAAGGGCCATGTACTACCAAAGTAAGGTACCACAAGGGACTCTGTAAATGAAAGGAGGGGAGGAAATATGAAAGGTCTCAAGAAGGAGCCTTTGAGGGTTTGAACCGGTCTCTGTATTTCTGGGGAAAGACGCAAAATAGGGTGTATAGGACATCCCCCGAAGGACTATACATGCCTGTGGCTTTTCTGGTTCATTGTGCAGTGGCAGAGAGGGTTCTCTCCCAGGAACATAGACTCAAGACTGTATTTTGCACCCCCTTGGGATCCTCTGGTATATGTTCAGTTGTGAAACAGTGAGCATACTAAAAGAATAGAGAAAAGGTATCCCTGACCCCTGTCACAGGAGGGATTCACTGTGACACAGAGAATCCTGCCCAAGTGGAGTGGGCTTGTGGCAACCCTAATGGCACATTTCCCTACTTTTGTCGGTTTAACCCTGATGCATTAACAAAGTTTTTTACGATTTATATTATTGTATGTGTGTGTGTATATATATATATAGAGAGAGAGAGAGAAAGAGAAATAGTGTCAGTTTTTTTTGCATGGGATATCCTATATATGTTTGTTTTTTGTTATGTAATATTGCCTGGCTCTTGCATTTTTATATTTTGTAAATTGTGTAAATTGTCTGTATTTATTGTTAGGGTTTCACTGTTTCACTAGTATCGTGTATCAGTCACACCTTGCCCTATATCTCTTTGGACTTATTGCCCTGTTATTCAGTTGTATTGCGTTATCACACTGCTTCTTGTCCTGTATATGCGACTTGAGCAAAGGAGGGAGAGAGGTGATATGATTGAAACATTCAAACACCTTAAGGGCATTAACAAGGTGAAAGAGTCTAACATGTTTAAATATAAGAAAAATAGCAGGACAAGAGGACACAGCATGAGATTAGAGGGAGGCCGATTAAGGGGGAATGTAAGGAAATTCTTTTTCACAGAAAGAATGGTGGATGCATGGAACGGCCTACCTCAGGAAGTGGTGGCTATGAATACAGTGCAGGGCTTCAACCAGGCATGGGATAGGCATAAGGGAGCAATACAGATGAGTATGAATAGATAGGCAACTGACAGAGCAAAGGCCGATGGCACATTTATAAGGTAGAAAAAGAAATGGGCAGACTGGGTGGGCCTTACGGTCCTTATCTGCTGTCAGCCTCTATGTTTCTATGTTACTTGCCTTGCCTGTATGTACTTCTTTTGCCATAACCCCAGGTCATGCCTGAAAATGGTCCCTAGAACCAGTACACCCATCTGGTAAACAATTAAATAAAATCAAGATATTTACATTCTGTCGTGGAATGTGCTCAATGGAAAACAGCTGGAACACAGCTGATTTACCCTGTCTATGTAGTGAACTGAAGCAGTGCAACAGTGCTGGCATTCAGCTGACTTGGATCATCTTTGTAACTGGTATAAACTTGGATTCTTAATAGATAACTGTATATTATTTTTATCTTCACCTGAATTGAGTTATTTTTATCACCAGGCTCATTTTATATATGATGGTTCTCTTGATGGATCTATTGTCTCTCCCCATATAGAAGGGGCCACCTGCTTCAACCAACTTATCTACCTGTGCCCGCTCCCTCCTCTCCCTCTCTTCTCCTTACTCCTCCTCCTCCTCCTCCTCCTCCCCCTCCCTCTCTTCTCCATCATGCCTGCTCCCTCCTTTCCCTCTCTTCTCCTTACTCCTCCTCCCTCTCTTCTCCCTCATGCCTAATTTCTGGTTCCTTCCCCACCTCTTTCTCAGCTACCCTCTCCACCCTACTTTCTCTTAACCCTGTTAGGGGTTACAGCCTGGATGGGTTTGACCCTAAACTCCTCTCTGTCTCTGCTCCTGCTGTTGCCTTCCCTGTAACTGATCTCTAACCTCCCATCTCACTTAGGCACAGTTCCTGCAGTTTGGAAGGTAGCCAAGGTTGTTTCCCTTGATAAGATGGGTGACACTGCTGTCCCAGGACCTACCATCATATCTCCTTCCTTCCTCCTTTCACTAAGCTCCAAGAATGTCTCATACATTCTGAGCTCTCCTTTCCTTAATTCTTCTGCATTCTTCAGTCCCTTTTAGACTGGATTCTGCAAATCTCACTCCAACCACGACCTCCCTACTTTACCTAACTGACTTCACCCCTTTTTTTCCTACAAAGCCGTTTATCTCCTACAGCATACTGACTGGGCCCCAACTGGGCCAGTCTTCCGAGCTCCATCACCTGACTTCTCTGGGACTTACCTTCTCCAGTGGTCCTGCGACAGGACCCTGGAGCCTAGGCACCCAGTCATCACTGCGGGGTTTGTGAGAAACTGGGCCATCACTGTGCTATGGTTAGAGGGTTTTTCCTCTTATTTTCTCTCCTATTAGGCCCACGCATGTGTAATGACACATGTGCATACCCTGCCTCTGTGGAGTAGCTCCCAGCATCCAGGTGTGGGAGTTCCTTCCCATGCTGTTCCATGGTGATGAAACCTAGATTTCTCTAGGTGGCAGGCAAGCCATGGGACCTGCAGAGAGGAGACTTATCCTATAGATGCTCAACCCTACCTCCCCAGCCAACTCCTGAGCATCCCAGGTCCATTTCTGAACTCAGGTCTCTGATGTGGTAGGATGTAAGACACCCAGTGTCTCAGCTGTTCATGCCACTGGGCCAGAGGGCTTCATCCTAAAAGGAATGGATTGGAGTCACATCACTTCAGCTATATTTACTGACCTTGTGAAGGCTTTTGATACTGTCTCCCACTCTCTTCTGTTGGCCAAATTTGTTGGTGCTGGTCTAACTACTCCAGTGGTCAACTGGTTCTGTTTATACTACCCATGTGGCTGCTTCCATTCCATCTCAGCTAGAAAAGCGCTGTTCCTTCCAATGAGTCCAGGGTATCACAGGGTTCTGTCCTTGGGCCTGTCCTGTTCTTGGTCTTCTTAAATGATCTCCCCAAAGCCTGTACCTCCTTTAACATTCAGTTGTACAGTGTGTAAATGATGCAGTCCTATTTGCCTCTAACCCTTCTGCCCCTGAGTTGAGAGTACAGCTTCAGCTCAACTTCACAAATGTCCAGCAGTAGCTCTGTAACAACCAATCCACTCTTAATGTGAAAAAGACAGTCTCTACAGCCTTCAGCACTCAGCAGTGCCTGGCTAACATCCAATCCCCTCCTGTCTTCGGGATTCTTGATGGCTTCCCACTAAATGCTATCTCCTTCCTTTAAATACTTAGGTGTGGCTTAACTTTCATCTTGACTTCTTGGTCCACACTGATGCCATCAATTCCAAGCGCCTTTCTTAAATTGGGGGCACGCTACAGGAGTTAAGCTTGTATCTTTCCCCCTGTGAGGTATAAGATTGTCACAAAAATGTTTCCCCCACCTTCATTTTTGGTGACGTGATATAAATCCACTCTTTTCAGACTGGATCCCCCGTTCCATTCTTTCTGTTGCTTTGCACTGGATTGTCCTACCCACACCAATCTCTGCTCTCTCTACTCCTCCCTCTCCCTTCCCTCCCTCAAATGCTATCGCCTCTTTCACTGTACCTCCTTCATTTCTAAGTTTCATTTTGGCTTCCTGCCCTATTATCTTTGCTCTCTCCCATCCTGCTCTCATTCAACCTCCTTTTCCCTTCACTCTGCAGACTCTCACTCTTTCTCTGTTCCATTAGTCAAACCTCTGCTGGTCAGACTGCTTTCTCCCTTAGGTTTCCTCTACCGTGGTCCTTTTTCCACCTCCAGATCTTTGCGGCTTCCTCCGCATACTCCTTAAAGTCCCTACTTCAAGCCTACCCTATTGATGCTTGTTCCCACACATAAATTATTTGCCTAGGCTCACCTCTGTGACTGTTTTCTTCTGTGATTTGCACCACCCCAACTGCCTGTATCAAAATACTGCTATTCAAGGATTATCAAATTACTTGCTATGTCAAATGTTTATCTTTCCAACTTCTTACATAATTTTGCACTGCTCCCACTGCCTATATTAAATTCACTGCTACTCATTGTATATAGTATTTACTTAGCTGTGTCCAAATGTTTATCCATTTATCATTGATGCAGTGCCAAATCCTGGTTTAAACTGCAGATTTTACACTTGTATTTGAATTCTATACTATTGTGCTGTATGCTGTTACCTTGTACCCCTTCCCCAATGACATCTTTGGAATTGAGCTATTGTGGTTCAGTAGGATTTTCCTGGTAAAACTCTTTCAATAAATAAATATATATGGAATGTGCAGTGGCCTGGCTGATAATATGCCATTTGTCTACATGAGTCACAAGGGCAGGCTGTCGAGAGTAAGTTTTGAAATTCCCATCCCCTTGCAAATGATGATAACAGGCGTATTCTGAGTAAGGTTATCATGAATCCAGTTTATACAATGTATTATAAATTGTACAGCTTTTAAAATAGCTCTTTTTACAGAGATTTAACTGTTTTTGTCTGATTTCACTGCACTATTTTGAGTGCATCAAAGGTCACTGTGATAGCATTAGGCATTATGGAGTCCCTTTGGATACAGTTTCCTTTGTGATCTATCCAAAGTGGACATACATGATGATGTGGGCCAGACCATCAGCCAAGTGCTAGAGGTACTGTTTGTGATGTAGGCAACCCCAGTTTGGGAATGAGCCGGGGTCGTTGGGGGCCAGCCAGGGGTTGGAAGATCAAGTATCCCACAGGATGCTCCTCCTTCAATGCCACCTGAGTCATTGCGGGTGGTAGTGCAATGGAGCTATTGCAATGGAGGTAAGATACCATCGGACTCTGGACAAGCATGCAGTAGCAAGAACGTGCTTGGAGTCCAGTGCATGCGCCAGGCATCCTGTGGTTGGGGAAACAGAAAAAGTAAAATACCCTGGTGCACACAGGATGATTTGCAGCGCATTGCTGCCCTAATTTCTGCCACCATCCCCTCCTCACCATGTGCTGCACCTGCCTCTCACCTGCACTGTATAAGAATGTTTTTACAATGTGGTTGCAAGTTGAAGCATAAAATGAACATGTTACTTTTGCTTATGATGTCACCATTTGTGAGTTATGGCCCTAGCCCTTGACTCAAAGGATAAATTGTATATCCCCAAGTCAGACTATTTTGTGTCCACTACTTATGCAAAGACAGCGTAAATAAAAAGTCCCAAATAAATATTGCAGTTGTTTTTGGTTGTCAGGCATAAAGGGCCCTATTCACAAAGGGTACAGATGGGTTACGTGCTGTGTAAACCGGGCGCATAGCCCACCCGCACCTGTCCGCACACTCTGCCCCTGTACCATGCATGTACCCAGTATGACCCCCCTATGCATACGGTGCAGCAGCCGAATGCTCAGCTCCTCATGGGGGCAGACCAGATATAGGCATGGGGGGTGTGGTAGCACTCTGCACCATTCACAATGGCGTGGGTGCCTTGCATGGGGGGGTTGATGGCTGCACCTTTTGGAGGCAGTCGTAACTGATATGTGCCCCCCTTGATGCTACCACTGCTATCAATGGAGATTTTGAGGGTCAAGAGACCCCTCAATGTGTCTGCCCCTGGCTGTGGGGCACATATAGGAGGGTGGGGGATGTGCTGGTGGGATCCCCAACACCTCGGTCCAGTGGCAGCCTGTGCACCCGTTGGCATCATGGTGACTGACGGGCACAAGTGATCCACTTGGGGTCCTGGTCTGTGCAGCCGATTAGTTGCATGGCTGGGTCTGCAGCCCCACACCAGACTGCCCCCACATAGCTGTGCACCAGTGTTGGGGCCACATAACAGAGCCAGGCGGGGACCGCTGTTCGTGTATGCAGTCCCCACATGGATCTCCAGTGGGTGCAGAGCTGCATGGGGGGGAATACATGCAATTTGTGCGTATCCCCCCACCATTAGTGAACAGCGCCCATACTGAGTAGTGAGAATGTTGTGATATTGTCACTCTAGATGGATGAAAAGCAAATATTCTCAGTGTAGGGTTTTTAAAATAAAATGAGCTTAACATACTGTAATTTCATTCTGGGACTTCTTTGTGCTCAGAACAAGCCTCCAGTCTGGTTTTAGGAAGAGGCATAGTACTGAGACAGCATTGGTTTGAGTACTAAATGATCTCCTGATAGCGAGGGATCGGAAGAGTCGTTAGATCTTGGTCCTCCTTGATCTCTCAGCAACATTTCACACTGTGGATCATGGGGTATTGCTGGAATGCCTGCGGCTGCTTTGTGGACTGCCTGACCAGTCCTCAGATGGTTTTATTCCTTCCTTACAGGCAGGACCCAGAGGGTGGTGTCAGGGTTTTCTTCCTCTGCCCCCTTTGCCTTGCTCTGTGGGGTGCCGCAGGGTTCCATGCTGTCCCCCATGTTATTCACGGTGTATATGTTGCCGTTAGAAGACATTATAAGGTGATATGGGTTGAGTTTTCACTGCTATGCAGATGATACTCAGCTCTACGTGTCCTCTGTACCCGAGCAAAATAGTGCAGTCTCGGAACTGCCTCATTGAGATTCAGGACTGGATGAGTGCTAACTGGTTGAGACTGAATCCAGACAACACTGAGGTGTTGGTAGTGGGCCCAGGTCAGCAGGTAGGAAAGTTGACTCCTGGACAACCATCTGGCCTTGTGCTTGGGGGCAACCAGTTGTGACCTTCTGAACGGGTGCAGAATCTGGGCATTGTGCTTGATAATGAACTGACATTAAAAGCGCAGATGTCAGCAGTTGTCAAGTCCTCATTTTATCATCTGAGGATCATTGCCCGGATAGAAACATAGAATTTGACAGCACATAAGGACTGTTTGGCCCACCCAGTCTGCCCATTTCCCTACCTAATGGATAAGCTGCAGATCCTAGTTAACCAGCAGCCTACTTCTTTCTACCCCAACCCCCCTAGAATTGCCTTATGACTGTCCCATGCATGCTTGATTTCAACCACTGTTTTTGACTCCACAACCTCCTCCGGAAGGCCGTTCCATGCATTCACAACCCTCTCTGTGAAAAAATACTTCCTTACATTACCTCCGAGCTGCCCCCGCCCCATCTTCAAATTGTGCCTCCTTGTTCTTGCACACCTCTTTTTTTGAAAGATGCTGCCCTCTTGGACTTTGTTGATTCCCTTGAGGTACTTGAAAGTTTCTATCATGTCGTCCCTCTCCCTCCTTTCCTCGAGGCTATACATATTAAGCTCCTTTAGTCTCTCTTCATATGTCTTCCAGTGCAGATCCTGCACCATTTTAGTTGCCCTCCTCTGGACAGCTTCCATCTTGTCTATGTCCTTTGAGATTGGGTCTCCAGAACTGCACACAGTACTCCAGATGGGGTCTCACCAGCTGTCTGTACAAAGGGATAACAACTTCCTGTTTTCTACTTGTGATGCCTCTCCCTATGCATCCCAGTATCCCCCTAGCCCTCCTCACTGCCCTCTCACATTGCTTGCCCAGCTTTAAGTCATCTGATATGACTACCCCAGGTCCCTTTCCATTTTTGTTGTTCTTAGTATCTCACCCCCCATTGTGTACTCTTCCCCTGGGTTTTTGTTTTCCAGGTGCATTACCTTGCACTTCTTAGCATTGAATCTAAGCTGCCATACATTTGACCATTCCTTTAACCTTACCAAGTCCCTTCTCATCCTTTCCACCCCACCTTGTGCATCAACTCTGTAACAGATCTTTGTGTCATCTGCAAAGAGACATACTTTTCCTTCCAGTCCCTCTGCAATGTTGCTTATAAAGACATTGAAGAGGACCGGTCCTAATACTGAACCCTGCGGTACCCCACTAGTAACCCCCCTTTCTTCAGAGTGGACTCCATTTACTATTACCCTCTGTGTTCTATTCTCCAGCCAATTCTTTACCCAGGCTATCATCTTGGGACCCACTCCCAGGCTGGCTAACTCGTATATCAATCTTTTGTGTGGGACTGAGTCAAATGCCTTGCTAAAGTCTAGGTAGGCCATGTCCACAGCCCTTTCCTGATCTACTACTTTGGTTACCCAGTCAAAGAAATATATTAGATTCGTCTGGCATGACCTTCCAACTGTGAATCCATGCTGCCTTGGGTCCTGTGCCCCTCTGACCTCTAGGTACTTGACAATTCTTTCCTTCAGAAGTGATTCCATCATTTTCCCTATCACTGAGGTTAAACTAACAGGTCTGTAGTTTCCTGCTTCTGCTCTGCTCCCACTTTTGTGAAGGGGAATCACATCTGCCCTCCTCCAGTCCTCAGGTACCACCCCATCCTCCCATGATTTGTTAAAGAGGGTAGTCAGTGATGTCACTAGTTCTACACTTAGTTCTTTTAGAATTCTGGGATGAATCCCATCAGGCCCCATTGCTTTGTCTACCTTCAGTTTTAAGAGTTCTTTCAGAACCCTTTCTTCTGTAAATGGGCTGGTATCAACTTCTGTATCCAGAGTGTTTCTATTGTTTGTTTTAGGTACCTCCCCCTCTTCATTTGTAAATACTGAGCAAAAATATTTGTTTAGTATCTCTGCCTTTTCACCGTCACCCTCTGCTCACCCCCCCATTAAGCCTCACTGTCCCTCCCTTGGTTTTCCTTCGCTCCCTGATGTACCTAAAAAAGGTTTTATCCCCCTTCTTAACTGAGTTGGCTATCTTTTCCTCAGTTCGGGCCTTTGCTGTTCAGACTGCCTTCCCAGCTTCCTTTTGCTTTAACTGATACAATTCTCTGTTCTGCTCCTTCTGTGATTCCTTGTACTTTCTGAATGCTTTCTTTTTCTCTTGAACCTTCACAGCCACCTCCTTTAAGAACCATAGTGGTTTCTTACATCGTTTTGTTTTGTTTTGTTTATTTACTTCACACAAAGGCTTGTTACCTCTGTGATGGCAGTTTTTATTATTCCCCATAAAGCACCTTGTTCGACCTGATGACCTTCCTATGTTGGTCCACGCCTTTGTATCCTCCCATCTTGATTACTGTAATGCTCTATACCTAGGGTTACTGGGCGTTGATCTCCGTTGCCTGCAGCTGGTGCAGAATGCTGCAGCCAGGTTGTTGACAGGGTTGTCAAGAAATAGCCATATCACTCATGTGCTGCGCAAACTGCACCGGCTACTAGTGCAATGGAGGATCACGTTCAAGGTCGCATTGCTGACCTATAAGACCCTACACGGACAGAGACTGGGCTACTTGCAAGACCTCCTTCGGCCTTACTCCCTTCCCCGTCCACTTCGCTCCACTGACGAGGGATTACTAGGGGTTCCCAGGGTCCATCTTCGAACATCAGGTGCTAGGGCTTTTTCTTTTGTAGCCCCGACCCTGTGGAACTTTCTACCTCGTCGGATTAGAGAGTGCCTGTCCGCTGAGACCTTTAAGTCCTCATTAAAAACGTATTTGTTTGATTTAGCTTTTGGGAACAATATTTAGTTTTATTATTGCTGCCTTTTTACCTTATTTTAGACTGTATATGTGGTTTTATATTGTATTGTATATGCGCTTTGGTTTTTAGAAAAGTGCATTATAAATAAAATTTGATTTGATTTGATTTGAGAAAGTCCCAATTGTACTCTCTTTGAGATATGGTAGTAGCACATCCAACCATGTTTCTACACAAAACCATGTAATTGTAAATACTAATTTGTATACTGTTGTCACATGTGGTTCTAATGGGAGGGGTTTTAGATTTATTGTACTATATACTCTTCTCTCTCTCTCTCTCCAGCCAGTCTCCCATCCCTGATCGAGTTTCTGCAGCAACATGGCCTGGCTCGGACCCATCAGCCACAGCTCCCCCAACAGCCTGCCTGGTGGACATAGCCAGGTTCCCAGCCATGATTGGGCTTCTGCCGCAATGCAGCCCGGCTCAGATCTACCATCCGCAGCTCCCCCAACAGCCTGCCCGGCGGACACAGCCAGGCTCCCAGCCCTGAATGGGCTTCTGCCACAACACAGCCTGGCTCGGACCCACTTGCTGCAGCTCCCCCAACAGCCTACCCGGCAGACACAGCCAGGATCCCAGCCCTGATCGGGCTTCTGCTGCAACAAAGCCCAACTCGGACCCAGCGGCTGCAGCTCCCCCAACAGCCTGCCCAACGGACACAGGTACGGTTATTTTAGTAGGAAGACACCGTGAAGCCGAGACTCAGAAGCTGAGGATTTGATTGGCTTCCATCCAACTCTGGCCGATTGGCTTCCACTCAGCTCCATTCAGCTCCTTACTGGCTGATATGGCCTCTTTACTGCAGCCTGCCTAATTTTTAAAAAGTAGGAAGGAATCAGTGTAATATCACCGACCTGCAGACACCGGCTCATGTTTTAATTTAATTTCAGTTAATTTCAGTTAATTTAATCTACCTAAACAGTGGACCAGTGCTCTGAGGTCAGCCCTCAATTTGGCGCTATCTGCCCATTAACTGGTGCCAGTCTGCAGCCCTTGGCTCCCATATTATTTAATTGGGGTTGTTTGTGGAGCTCGCTTTTTAGCCAGCTCACTTGTTGTTCTGCCCAAAATTTTCCTGTATCGCAAGTTGCTGTTTAAATGCTGCAGATTTACTGGGTTGTTCAATTGAAAGGCTACTAGCTAAACAGAAGTGCTGGAAACTGTTTAAATGTTGTAAATTTATGTTAGACTTGCTGAATTGTTTAAACAAGGCTACTAGCTGATTAGAATTACTGTAGATTTCCTTAGTTGTCTCTGCTGGAACTGAATTTGTTGTTAATTTCTGTCTGGGATTCTGCTCCCCCCCCCCCCCGCTAGCTGCCCATGGCACCTCTCGGCTCCGAGAGCTCTTGCGCCACTAATCTTCTCCCTCCCACATTTCTTCCTCCTTTGTCTCAGTCGGTACCTTGGCCTTTCAGACCGCCACCCCCGACTGTGATCAGCTCCTGTCCCACCCTTTCTCTCCCCCCCCCCCGCCTGTTTAGATCCCTAGCCCTTCCCACTGATCAACTGCCCTTTGTGTTCCTAGGGCTAAAACAAGGTACTGATCCCTCACCTCTCTCTTTCTCTTCTCTCCCCAGCCAGGCTTCCAGCCCTGATCAGGCTTCTGCCGCAACACGGCTTGGCTCTGACCCATGGCCACTGCTCCCCCAACAGCCTGCCCGGCAGACACAGGTATGGTTATAGCGCAGTGGTCTAAGGCTCTGAGCTGCAAATCTGGTGACATCCAGCAGACCAGACCTGGGTTTGAATCCCACAGCTTCCACTTGCATACTGTGTGACCCTGAGCAAGTCACTTAACTTCCTTGTGCTCCCAGGTCACATCTGGAAACAAGCTCCAGCTTAGTGTGCCTTTACTGGTTAAACAATTTCCCCTTTCTCTTATCCTAGCAGGAAGACATCAGGAAGCCGAGACTTGGAAGCCGCGGATCTGATTGGCTTCCACCCAGCTCTGCCCGACTGGCTTCCACGCAGCTCCATTCAGCTCCTTATTGGCTGACATGGCCTCTTTACTGCAGCCCATCTAATTTTTAAAAAGCAGGAAGAAATCGGTGTAATATCACTGACTTGCAGACACCGGCACTTATTTAAATTTAATTTCAGTTAATTTAACCTACCTAAACAGTGGACCAATGCCCCGAGGTTGGATCTTAGTTTGGCACTATCTGCCCATTAACTGGTGCTGGTCTGCAGCCCTCGGTTCCCATATTAATTAATTGGGGTAGTTTGTGGAGCTCACTTGCTAGCCAGTTCACTTGTTGTTCTGCCCAAAATTTCACCTGCCCCCACCCCCTTCTCCAGCCTTTATTAAATACACCCCCCCATGCTCCTGTGAAGGCACGCCCATCCCCTGGTTGTCACACACCCCCAGGCTCTCTCTTAAAGGGCCACTGATCTAGCTAGTCCATACCTCTACTGTAATTGAATTACAGCCACCTGGGGTGCAGCCAGCTCCTCTCTACAAGAGTTAATTATTCAAAATAAACCCCCTCCACCGTTTCCTGGGACAAACCCACACTGCTAATAATGCTGCCACTGAACAGCGTGGCAGCACTGTTGCCCTAATGGCACACCCTGCACAGACTAAGGACCAGAGTTGGCTGGAAAACAGGCACTAGAATGGGATTTGATTCTGCTCCCCAAGTTATTAATGCACCGTTATTTCTATTCCTGACGGTAACCCTGACTATGATGACCCTGACCCCGGATACCGCCTCCACCCTCCAAGGCTACACATTTGCAATAAAAAGTACACCAGCTCAGTGGGAGACCAACAGTGATACCCCGCTGAATGACCTATCCACTTGACCCCATGTTGGGAGCCTTAGCTCCACGGGGCTCACCACACCAATATTATGCTTATTCCAAAGACTATTTAGCATTCTTGGCACCCCACCCACCACACACAGGACACAGACTCAACAGAGGGCAAGGATGGCTCACCTATTCCCAAAAATATCAAGGAAGCTCATCTTGATCCTACTACTGATCTCAGGAAACATTCACCCCAACCCTGGCCCCATGGCTGCCAACACTCAGACCCAGCCACCTATGGGGAAGTTAAGGACTGTGTCTTTAAATATCTGCAGCCTCCTAACAAAGCTTACTCAGTTTGAAGTCTGGGTGGTACTTGTGCAGCCTGATGTTATCACACTGACTGAGACCTGGCTCATGCCCAAAATAGCTGACACAGTAGTCTCCCTCTCTGGGTACAACTTATATAGGCTTGATTGCACTGGAAAAGAGGGGGCAGATGCTTAATCTATACCCGCAACCACCTACAGTGTGACAAAGTCCAACTGGCTGCTGCCAGCAATGACTGTGAATGCCTTGCAGTAAAAATCCTCTTGGGCAAGGGGCAGAAAGGGCTCATTGTCATGGCGGTGTACTTTCTGCCAGGACATCAGCAAGCAGGGCTAAATGAATTCATCAACCTCTATACCCAGGCTATTCAGAATAAGGAAACTATTGTGCTAGGAGACTTTAATTCCAACTGGGTAGCCAGCTCCAGTTTCCCCCACAGGGACCTGATAACTGGACTATACCTAATGCAGGTGGTCCAGAGTTGCACAAGAACTAACTATAGAACAGGAGCGAGTACCTTGATTGACTGTGTGCTGACCTCCCACCCTGAAAGGCTTACTAATGTTAAGGTGCTCCCTGAGTGACCACTCCCCTGTACAATGCAAATGGTTCTCCAAGCTGCCTAAACTACCACCAAGGCTAGTGAAGAACAGAATCATCAGAAATTGCTCCATGGCAAATTTCAAGAAACACCTGGCTAGCATTGACTGGAGCTCCCTGGATACCTGCCCCTCTGTTGATGCAGACCTCCAGCTCTCCCTCAATCATTTCAACTCAGCTGCAGATATGTACGCCCCTTATCATAAGAAAATGATAAAAGGGAGATGCATGGACTGGATTACTCCCCAAATCCTTGGTATGATGCGGGAACAGGATCGCCTCTGGCAACTAGCAAAAGCATCAGGGACGGTCGAGAATTTCCAAAACTATAAAGCCATTAGAAATAGTTGCACATGGGTAATACAGCAAGCCAAGGCCTCCTACCACAAAAATCAACAGTCCCAGTGTATGAAAGATGGCAAAATATTCTGGGCCTCCATCAAGGACCTCCTAGGGATGAGTGACAGGACCTCCCTAACCATGCTCCATCACAATGACAAAGTTATACTTGATGAAGTTGCCATAGCCAATATTTTCAACAAAGCCTTTACAGACTACAGCACAGTCCTATCACCCAAACCAGCTGCCCACGGGGGTGAAACACTGACTTCTGAACCCTTGCCCCACCATCCTAGCACTAGCCCAAAATTCTACTTCCAGCAGGTGACCACCAGGGAAACCTCTAAATATTTTACAAGAGTGCTGGGCAAAATGAGAATGGGAGGGGACGGGATTGATATGAAGCTTATCTCTATCACTCTTCCTGATGTGTTCATACCGATCACCAAGCTTTTTAATATGTCAGTTCAGATGTCAGCCTTCCCATCTACTTGGAAAACCACTCTGGTCACTGCTGTGCTAAAAGGAGGGGACCATTCACTGGTGTCCGATTACAGGCCCATCTCTATCCTGTCTCCACTCTCCAAAGCGCTGGAAAGAATCATCGCAGACCAGCTCTCTGCCCACCTACATAAATACAACCTCCTCAGTCCCTAACAACATGGATTCCACAAGTGGCACAGTACTAACTTGGCCCTCATTGAGTTCACAGGCTATGTTCAGGAGGCACTTGACCAGGGACAATTAGTTGGGGTAATCTTTATTGACTTATCCAAGGCATTTGACCTTGTGGATAACCAGCCGCTGCTCCACAGACTAACCTGCCTTGGGTTGTCCTCTGATGCAGTTGGGTGGTTCTCTAGCTACCTGTCTGGGTGTTCACAACAGGTAAAGATTAATGGAGCCATCTCCAAGGCCAGGAAGATCATGATGGCGTCCCACAAGGGTCCATACTGGGCCCACTCCTGTTTAGCCTCTTTGTAAGCAACCTCCCAGTTGCACGCCCTTCTGCCAAAGCTCTGCTCTATGCAGATGGCACAATATTATTCCTTCAAGGCTCCTGCCAAGACACACTGACCAGGAACCTGCATCACAACTTTGACCTACTACAGGAATGGTTTAACACCAGCCTCCTAGTACTCAATAGCAAAAAGACAAAGACAATGCTCTTTGCTGGTCACTAGAAGAAACGATCCACCACACCTTTCATAATCACATACCTCCACCCTTGAACAAGTGCACTCATTCTGGTATCTGGGGATTACAATCAATGGGCCCCTTTCCTTTAATGAACATATAAGTAATATCACTACAACTGCAAATAGGAAGCTGTGGGCACTATATAGACTATGTTTCTGCCTCACCCCTGAAGGAAGGCTCCAGGCGATCAGTGGCACAATCCTGCCAACCCTGGATTATGGAAATGTGTATGGTGCAGCCACAGACACCAGCCTTCACAAAGTCCACTTGACCCTCAAGAAAGCCTGCAGATTTGTCCTGGATGTTGATCACCTTGAACATACTTGTGAGCTCTACATAAAGACAAAGTGGCTCCCCCTCCTGGATAGAATCAAGCTTCAGACCTGCCTACTAGGGAAGAAAGCCCTTCTAGGACTTGCACCTGCCTCCCTGCAGGTGTTATTCAGAACTGCCCCAGGTGAGCATGCCACAAGAAGTGTCACCAGACATGCCTTTGCTGTACCCTTCAGGAAAACAGCTCTGGGAAGGTGTGCCTTTGTGGTAAGGGCACCCACCTGGCTAAATGCGCTCCCTAATACTACCACCAGCCTCCAACACCTAGGGCACTTCAAATCTAAACTCCAGAAGTCCATCTCTCCATCAGTCCACTGCTTGTGTCAAACTTAATCCCACCTAAATACCAGCATACCATTTAACTGCCTCTCCCTGCTTTGACCAGGAGTGCCTTTGTCTTTCCTACACCTCCAACCCCTTCTTCTTCTTCTCCCCTGCTCCACCCTATCACCTGCTCCTCTCCTGTCCAGTATACCCCACACTACCTCTTGCCCAGGTCCCACTCCTACATTCCCCCCAACACCCCCTGCCCACCCTGAACTTCCCTCTCTTCTGCCTCCTTCCTTATCACCCATCTGCATTTGCCCAAAACCTCAAGTTGGGTCTTTGCACTTAACTTCTCAGTTTGTTGCTCATTGTGCCCCACTACTGGGAAATTGACAATGCTTTCAGCAGCTTCATTTATATATCAGTATGTAAAATTTGTATCATGTATTTTGCTGCCCTTTCCTACATAAATTCTATGTTAGTTCGTGTTACTACTTTGTCAAAACTGTCTGCTGCAATTCTGCTGTTACAGCACAATGTATCTTTAAAACTGTTGACGAGGATCCTTTGTAAATGAGCTCTTAGCTCAAAGGTTGTAATTCCGACTTCTCAATAAATAAATATATGAATAAATAAATAAATAAATAAATATCAGAAGATGTTGAAAGTAACCCTGGCTCTACTGGTAATTCTGTACATTCTCTCTTTCTTTGAGAGACCAACCTGGAGCATAAAAAAGTGCTGAAGACAGCAGACCTGAACATTTTGCAACTTGAATGGCTATAAAAGTAGAGTAAGAAGCTCAGGTAGCATTATATGAACTTGGCCTACTAGGACTCGGAGAGACATGGACAAGGCCTTCTTCTATACTTGATTCACAGTGTGTTTTATCAGGAAGTAAACTGGTATGGGGGATAGAAAAATCTTTAAGGGAGGCATTTATTTTAAAGAACATCCTGATGTATTAGTGAGCATACAATAAAGTCAGGAATATACTACATCGGAGTGATTACTTGCAGCACAAAAAAACTTGGAAAACTAAGAAAATTATCTATGCTGTGGTTGCAACCCTCTGTGTAGTGGTATTGTTGGCTTAAGTTATAAATTGTTTGGATTCTCACTTTAGTAATAAGGAGTTAATAGTTATGGGGTATTTATTTATTTTTGTTCGAACAATTGTAAGACACTGCCTGACAAACCTAGCTTTTTTTTCCACTCTTATCTTTCTATTGAAATTGAGTATATAAAGAGAACACACAATCTATATAGCAGGAAAATATCCTACATATATGGTACAAAAACATCACTTTAACAATCACAATATATAGGGTAAACAAATTAGTGAAGTCTTTATACACATACTGATAATAAACCTCAAACCTAGCTAGGTTGTAAGTAGGAACAGAAAAGTTACAGTCAGTAAGGCATTTATTGATTCAGAAAGGACAACCATATGTAAAATAAATGATAGGAAAGGCTTTAGCATGGCACTCAATAAGTTGCATAAAGTGATAAATATAAAGATACGGTCAATATTCAATAATAGGAGGACAGGAATAAAAGAAAAGTGTATAAAGGAAAGTGGAAAATAATGGAGGAAAAAGTAAAAAAAGAGAAAAAAGAAGGATGGGGAGAGGGTGAAAGGAGAGATGTCTGTGCACGGGAGCATTAATAACCCTAATCTGGGAGCAAAATAAGGAGAAAGGGTTAAATAACCATAAAATTAGGGTCTGGAAGAACCAGAAGATTCAATATACTTGAAGTAATCCTGCCAACATCTGTCATATACAATGAGTCAGTCATGAATAACATGAGATAATCAATCTAGGGAGGCATACTGGGAAAGGCTTTGAAGGACATCTAAGAGGGTGGGCCAAAGGTTGTTTTCCATTTCGTAAGAATCAGGTGTTTAACCAAGATAAATAGTATGTTTAGCCATCTAAAGTGTGCATGTGAGAGGGGAGAGTTATTTGAGATGCAGATACCTAATAGGAATAGCTTGGGGTCTAAAGGAAGTTTTTGTCCTAGTACTCTGAAAGCAAGTAAATAGACTTTATGCCAAAGCTTATTAATGGGAGCACAAACATAATTTCAACAATTAGAATCTTAACTTACTCTGATTATGTTCCCCACTAGGTGGAACAACAAGAGCAACACATTTTCATATCCTTTATCAGATTCTTAGAGCAGTTTATTTAAAAAAACAAAAAAACTACAGAGTTATGATGATCCTAGGAGACGTTTGAGGAGCATGGGCTCTCAAAACACAAAATGCAGGAGACTCTTCACTGTTGGAATTTGCCAGTTGACCAGATCCTGTCATTCTAGCTGCCCTAATAGTTAACAACCAGTCAAAAAACATAATATTGATTGGTCCTGTTTGGACACAGTATCTGATGTTGAGTTAGTCCTTTCCTTTCCTTTTCTATGGTAAAATTCATAGTAATCTAACATAAACATGTCCCTTTAATTAGGGGGTGCTTTAGCTGAATTGCATCAACGGGGCCTATTGGGGATTTATTATCTCTTTTAAAGTCTATGGTAGAATTCTAGAAAAACTACAGAAAATGCTTCACCTAGTGATTGAATAACTTATAGGCAGTAGAAAAATCTTTGTAAAAAGAAGATACAAATAAGATAAATTCTAGTTATCTAAAACAATTTAAGATTTTTTTAAAGTTTGATCTAATGTAATAGGAGGATTTGGATTAAATTAAAACAACACAACTAATACAAGAATCTTAGATAATAATAATAATAATCTTTATTTCATATGCGCCTTTCAAATTAACAAGGCACATTACATTAAAAAGCAGGAAATAAATTTCTTTTATATAAAATATTCAATAAAATTCAAAAAATCAACATTAATAACTAGGATAAGCTCTAGACCATAAATAAGTCTTTAATGCCTGTTTAAAGCCCCCCATGGTCACGCACTCCCAGAGCTGACATGGTAGACAATCCCCAAAGCGTTGGGGCCACATACATAAATGCACGGGCACCTGAAGATTTTAGAGATACCCTTGGAATCTCTAGCAACCCCTCATCAGCTGAATGGAGCAATTGCTTGGGGCAGTAAGGGGACAGAAGCTCTTTCAAGTAGTCAGGGGGGCCAAGTCCCTGTAGGGCTTTATAAGTCAGTAATCTGACTTTGAAGGTGATTCACCACTGAATCGGCAGCTAGTGCAGTTCACACAGCACTGGTATAATGTGACATGTACGGGGAATCCCTGTCAACAACCAGGCTGCAGCATTCTGCACCAGCTGCAGGTGACGGATATCAACCCCCGGTAGCCCAAAGTAAAGGGAGTTGGAGTAATCAAGGAGCGAGGTCACAAAGGCGTGAATCAATGTGGGCAGGTCACCAGACAGAACAATGTGCTTGATCCTAGTGATGTTGCTCAGATGGTAAAAGGATGACTTGATGACTGCTGATACCTGCAATTGTAGTGTCAGCCCATCATCAAGCATCACCCCTAGGTCCCGTACCAGTTCAGAGGTTAGGAGCTGGGAACCCCCCAGATAAAGCCCCGTGGGCTGACCAGCCCCCAACCCGGTGACCAGAATCAATAACCATCACCTCAGTCTTCCCTGAGTTCAACTTCAACCAGCTGGAATTCATCCAGTCTTGAATTTCAGTGAGGCAGTTATTAAAAACTGAGAGTGCACTTTCCTGGTCGGGTGCAAAAGACAGGTAGAGCTGAGTATCATCAGCGTAGCAATGAAACCTTAGCCCATACCGTCCTATAATGTCCCCAAGGGGTAACATATACACCACGAACAACATGGGAGACAGCACTGAGCCCTGAGGAACTCCACTTGACAGAGAGAGAGAGGGTCAGAGGAATAAATCCACAACACCACCCTCTGAGTTCTACCAGTGAGAAAGGACTTAAACCATCTGAGGATAGTACTAGTCAGGCCACAGATGAGCCTCAGGTGCTCAGGCAATACCCCATTGTCCATGGTGTCAAAAGCTAAGGAGAGATCAAGGAGCACCAAGATGGACCAGCTTTTCCAATCTCTTGCCATCAGGAGATCATTGAGCACCCGAACCAGCACAGTCTCAGTACTGTGCCTCTTTCGAAAACCGAATTGGAGTGGTTTATATATGTTATGGATGGTTAAATTATTCTCCAGCTGTACAGCCACTATCTTCTCAAGCACCTTCCTCATGAAGGGAAGGTTAGAGATAGGTCTGTAGTTAGCAAGACAGTCTGGGTCCAGAGAAGCTTTCTTCAGGAGGGGTATCACCACTGCCTCCTTCAGGGAGCTAGGAAACTCACTCGACTCAAGGGAGCAACAGACTATCTGTGCCAGGACCTGGCCGATGATATCAACAACCCATGATCAGGACAGTTGGGCCGGGATCCAAACTACAGCACATAGGGCACATACCCTGGACAATCCTCATAACATCCATGAACTGTGAACAGTCAAATGTACTTCAGGAGAAGTGAGGGATAGTGGCTGGGCACCTATCACTAACATCCCCTACAGAGTCTATCAGTCGGATCTACGCTCTGATGTCGGCCACCTTATCCATGAAAAACTGAGCTGGCTCCTCACACTCTAATTATGAAAAGGCTCTTTGAATCTGTAGACAGGCTGGGTTGCACAGCCTGTCCACCATTCAAAAGAGCTGAGCTAGTCAGTTCTGGGTGGCAGCAATCTCCTCGGACAGGAACTCTACCTTCTTATAGGTGATTGTTGATTGGTAGACCTCATAATATTCTAACAATCTAAGATGGTCAGCTTCCAGGGTGAATTTCCACCAGCAACTCTCTAACCTTCATCCTAGTCACTGCAACTCCCTCAAGATTCCATCAAACCAAGGGGGCCGAGGGTGAAAAGAGAGAGGACGAACACGGACAGGAGCGACAGAATCCAGAGCTGTGGTGATGACCTTGTTATAGGCCAAGACCAGAGCTTTTGGATTCCTGCCTGCCACAGGAAACTCTGATAAGTTAAGTACCACCGCTAGGCCTTCAGGGCTCACATCCCATAAAGGGCAGTACTTGACCATCTCTACAGGGAAAGGCCCACAAAGGGGGGGTGCAAAAATTGAATCTCACAGTGTAATGATCGGACCACCCGACAGGTTCCACCCCCCTATCGGAGGCTACGATCCCCAGGAGAAAAAACAGGTCAAGGGAGTGGCTGTGTTTGTGAGTAGCAGAGGTAACAATCTGTATAAGGCCCAGTGATGTCATCAACTGGAGGACGTGTTGTCCAAATTGCAAGAGTTCATCATCAATTCAGGCATTTAAGTCACCCAGGACCATCAGCCTAGGTGACTCAAATGCCATGTCGATCACGAAATCTGCTACTTCCTGGAGGAATCTCTTCTCATCCCCGGGTGAATGGTAGATGAGGGCTATCCTACAGCCTACACCTGCTACTACGGTACACTTGAATGACCCAGTATCCTCAACTGGTACACTCAAGAGGCCCAATTCGGTCTTGAAACAGACCGCAATACCCCCTCCCCTGCGATCCAATCTTGAGCAGTGTATCACTGAGTACCTGGCTGGAATTGCAGCCTCAAGCATGGGGCCAGCATTTTCATCCAGCCAGGTCTCGGTGATGCACGCCAGATCTGTTGTCCTGACAAGATCTGCAATAATAGCAGTTTTGTTCTTAATAGATCTGGCATTGCATAACACCACTCGAGTTGGACGAGTCTCCTGGGCTGCCCCGACTACTTGCCCACCAGTAATGGTGGCGCCTTTGGGTATGGAGACCAGGCATGGTGGACCATGCTCCAGAATCCATTTTGCCCTAGGACATCTTCTGGACTTAACTACTCTGATGCGAGAGTGCCATTCATCTGTCCTCTGCTGTTCACACTCTCCACCCACCCAACTCCTCCAGGCAATACCCAGCGCTCTACAGTGCTGTTAGGCTGAGAATAATAAAGGGGAGGGGAAAAAAGGGTGGAGGGCGCAAAGAGCGGAGGATGAATAGCGCATAACCTGGGGGGTAGATCTACAGCACATATCACAGGCAAAGATAAGGACCAAGCAAAACAACAAAAATGCCCCACAAAACAAAATCCAAAATATAATTATTACACACAACTCCCGCAACACTCACTTTGAGGGAGAAATAAACAACAAAATAAAAATTAGATTAACCCCCCCCCTTTTTAAACTCTCTACTATCTCTCATCAAAAGGAGAGATTCAACCAATAAAATAAACACATCAAGCAATAAAATAAATCAACAAACCACTCACTCCACCCACATAAGACTATACTACAATGAAACTATAAAAGAAATTAAAATTATTAAACATCAGTTCAGACTCCAAAGTCTCTGTGTAAATAGTGTGAATCCAGGGGAAATATGATACAATACCATACGGAGTCCATTTCAGGAAAGTCCAAGTTACAGAGAAAACCTGAAAATTATATAATTGGTACTTAAAGCAAACAAACAAAATAAAACTTAAGTACCCCTCCTCTCACTGAGGAGTACAAATTAAAATAACATAAAAATAACCAGTGTAGAATGCAGTTTCGGCTTCCAGGCCCTCTCAATGCCTTAGGAGTCTGAGGTGAACTGGGTACTCTCACTGCCCAAACAAAGTTTACAAAGAAGAAAAATTTGAGTTCTAGATACAAATAGATAAGATAGAAAGAAGTACGGTGAACTGATCCAGATAGCTATTGCTTTTATTACTAAATTTGCTAATTTATCTTCTTATAGTGATTTTGACAATAGTCAAAATCTCAGTTTACTCCTGCCTCTTCAGACTTGTCCTCTTTATGGGAAATAACTCCCATTTGTATTTCAGAGTACTTACAACTAAGAAAGTATAAAGGAAAATAATCTCCCTTAGTACTTGACAGTAGGTACAACTAAGAAAATATACAGGAAAATAATTTCCCATTTCCATCTGAAAGTAGTTATCTGAGAGTAGTATCACCTAAGGAAGTATACAAGTAATTTACCTTTACCTTGCTCCTAACATTTGTAATCTCTGTGATCTCTATTGATTAGTAAAATGTTATGCTTTATGTCCATTTCTTGGGCCCCCGGTCAACATTAACATTAATGTTAACATTTTCATGGGCTTTCTACCCCTGCCTAAATTATTTATTTTCCCTCCTACCCTCCCTCCACCTCCTTTTCCCTTTTTTGCTCCTCCATCATTCCATACCTCTTTCCTCCCTACCACCTTAATACATATTCATCATCACCTCACTACCTACACCACTTCATCCTCCTACTCTCCCCTCCATCCTTCCTTCCCCCACCCTCCTCCCCCTTTATTCCACTTTGACTACATAGCTAGTCTTCCCTTCCTTCCTATCTCTCACCATCCTACCCCCCACCTCTGCTTGCCTTCTCCCTCCCCACACTTTCGTCCTCCCTCCTTCACCTGTCCCTCTCTACTGGTATGAGATATTCCTTGTTTCTTTGAGTCAGGCACAATCCAATTATCTGCCTATGTTGTTAGCTGTACAATTATCTTTTTTAAACAAGCATTCTCATGTTATGTCACCGTTACCTAGTGAAACGTTAGCCTTTGTTTTGACTCTGCACTCTATACGTGCTTAGATTGTATAACTATTGTTAGAATTTATGCCTGGAGACAGTTTTCAATTGTTTCTTGCTGTATCCATATCTGTGGAACATATATGTATTCTTGTTTGTGTCATACTCGATATGGAACCTTGAAAGAGCTTTCTGCTCAAAGGTGTCAATTCAAGATCTCAATAAATAAAAATAAATAAACAAGTATTCAAGTTGCCAATGGAATTGTTCCCAAATAAGAAATCAGGGAGTGATGGCCTTTAATCTACCCTCCTGAAAATGACTGCCAAGATAATAACATCCCTTTTAATTAAAATGTTCAGTATGTCATTGATAATTAGTGTAATACTGAAATATGGAATTTGTCTGCCTTAGTGTCTGTCTTCAACATTGGTAATTCTAAAGATTTGCAGCTTCATTCAGATTCATTTTTGTCCTTTACGGCTCCAAATTTTTTGAGAACCAAAGTCACCATACCCACTCATGGCCACACAAGTGGCACCTTGTAAATCTGCTCCCAAACGTATTTTTGGAGATCTTCCCCAAAACATATTTCTGGTTGGACTAACAAGATGCCACTTATGGGATCATGAGGGGTGTGACAACTTGGGCATCCTCAACATTTGAAGTGGCCAAAAAAACCAAGTTATGAGCAAAGAAAAAAAAGTACTGAAAAAAAAACTGAGTCCTGATGGATGCCTAATTACCACATTTTGGAACTTAGATTTTTTACAGGTATTTTTTTCTTTAGTAGACAGTGGCCAACCGAGGTGGAGGAAGGGTTAGGCTAGTGGCCAAATGCTGGATTTCAATTAAAAGAGGGGTGCCAGGGGGAGGAATGTGGGTATGGGTGTTAAGTGGACTGGGGGACTATTTTTTACTTGTAGGGGTGGGAGGGTGACATGAGTGTTGATGGGTGGAAGGGGATCTTGTACTTACCCTCTGTGTAATGATGCTGTTGCTTTTGGTCTCTTAGAAAGTTTGCTAAAGGTCAGGCTCAGTGTGTGCAATGATGCAGCTGCCTGGACACTCGGGAAGTTTGCTTCATGTCTGGCACAATGTGTGTGATGAAGCAGCTGCTTCTTGGACCACTTGTGAAGTCCACTACAGGTCTGGGGCAATATGTATGATGATTTAAGAGCTTTGCAACAAGAACAGTGTAGTGTCTGCTTTTTGTGTCTGTCTCTCAACCATGAACACAATGTTGCCTACTGGATCCAAAAGGATGCATTGATGCCTGTCACAAATGTACTCCGGAGGTCAAGCCCTCTGCTCCCACAGTGCCAACCTCGAAGTGCAATAGTGTGAACAGTTGACAAACAGGGTAACCCTCCTGTCAGTTTTAGGTCAGAATCACCTATCAGCCTCGAGTCCTGGGGGTCAAATGTGAACCTTATTTCTAGCATACCCAGTTAACAGGCTCATATATGTACCCTCTTTGGGGGATGCAGTACAATCCTTCTCCCGGGGCACCCAGCCAGGTTTCCAAAATGTACCCTTACGACTCAATATGAAACCTAGATGTATTTTTATCTTTAGCAAGATTAGTAACACATTCAAGCCCTTAACAACTGTCAGAATTAAACACTGGTTCAGCATTCACATGTAAAAGAAAACTGAGAAACCACAGGCAGTATTTCAAAGAAAGTATTGTTTACTAAAAATGATAAAATAGGTAAAATATCAAACACAGAACATATACATCAATAACTTACAGTCAATACAAAAATTTGGAAATTACAGAACAAAGACACTTACAAAATACTTAAGTTCTTGCTTAGCTAGATGTTACCAGAGTGCCTTGTTTTAGCTTAGAAGCTAAGTGTCTCTCTCTCTTGAATCCAGAATTAAAACTCAATGTTTCCCTCAGATGCCTGATCATTTCAACATCCATCTCCCCACCCTCTTTGGTGAGGTCACAGTTAGATCCTTCTACTGTATAACTTTAACTTCTTAGCATAAATATCCACAAGGATGTATATTATTACTATGAAAATCAGCAACTAGCAATTTCCCAAAATATGAGTCTCTTTGATCAAAGCATTTTCTTTTACATTTCATAACCCCACAATCTGTCACTGGTTCTCTTCTAGATGAGAAAACCATAAAGGATCCGCCAAATGACTTCTCTTCCTGTTATGTCATAAAATGCATATTTAGTTTCCAACTTCAAAAGAAGGAGCAGGTTATAAGGGGTAATAAACTGTCCCTCTGGAAGGGTGTATTTAATTAGAGTTTTCCCTGGTCTGTTTATCACATCCTGCTGCTTCAGCCACACTGACACCTCAGAGATCAAAGGTCAAGTATCACTGCTAGGCTGTTTTCTTGTCTAAGCAAACCTTCACATATCATATATCTATTTTACAAATATTATACAAAAATAATAGAGGGTTTATCACGTTACAACGCCCACCTGCAAAACCTGTATGATATATTTTATTCTTTAAGGTGTCAGAAGAGTATAGCAATATAAAATAAATATAACACTTTTATTGTCCTGCTACACCCCTGGAAATGAGTACAGAGTTTTGAGTCGAAAGGGCAACACTGTTTTCTTTAGGTATGGTGAAAGGCAGAATGCAGTGGTTCTAAACAGAGAAACTTGAGAGAGAGAGGGAGAAAGGAAATAACCCAATCTTCACAATTAATTCCCACTTACGGGTGTGGGCCTGAGGCATTGAGACCCCACAGGAGCAAAGCTTTTGGAAGTGGGCTAGCCACAGCTACTGGGCATGGCGGTTGCTCATCCCCCTTGTAATGCTGTGTGCCAGCCAATAACCATTGCCGTCAATGTCACTAACCTCAGTTCTGTTCATCAGGAGATAAAATAAAAGGGGGACAATAAGCTAAGAATTTTTCTAGCCCAAAGGAATAGGGAAAGGATATAGGAAATATAAAGAAACAACAAAATAAAATCAACTACCAACCTTTGAACAAAAGAGAAAGGGTACACCAAGTGGTCTATAAGGATACTTGGGTATGAAACCAGAGCCTTACGCCACTAGCCAGACTGGAGATGGATAATGATCTTAAAAGGCAGCAACCCTGAAACATGTGGCTCTGGCAAAAAAGCAAGAGGGGATACCCAGAATTTTGACCCCCTAGCAGCTGAGCTGGCACAATGTACCAAAATAGGAATGAGTCAATAGACTCCTGGAAAAAAATAAACTGCATGCTATCTGATGGAGGACTGATTAAATAGCTAGTTAAAATATGTCCCCATTTTCCTATCACATGGGGGTGCACAGGCACCATGCCCAGTAGTTGTGGCTGGCACCCTAGCAAAGGCCTTGCCCCTACACGGTCTTAGTACCTCAAGCCAGACTTAGAAGTGGTAATAGTGAAGATATTCTGGAAGATTAACAGTTACAGTAAGTTTGTAAGTTTCATGTATTACACTGTAGTGTGTAAAAAAGGCAAAACATAAAAATATCAGTTATTATACATCTTTTTTAAAAAGTAAGGAAATAAATTGCAGTAAATTATATTAATGCCTCTATTAGGGTTGAAGCACAAAGTATTAAGTAGAAAAATGAAAACATTAGGCTTAAAAGTACCTGGAATCTTTGCTGATCGGTGGTGTTTATTAATTAATTTATTTATTTGAGAATTGGTGACCAGAAAAAACACATTGAGCAGAAGCTCATTTCCAGGCAGAACACTGGGGAAGGGGACAGTACTAACATACTAACATACTAAAATGCCAGCAGAATAGGCCTAATGGTCTTTTGTGTCTGCTCGTTTGGTCAGTCCCCAACCTGGGTGCTGACCTTGCTGTCCCCCTAGCCTTCTCTGGCTTCTCCCTTCCCAGTTCCGGATATTCTTGCTGCATTGGATTTTGCTTCCAGAACCCATCCCCTGTACCTGTCCCACCCCTCTTGAACCCCTCCACTGTCTCTGCCTCCACCAGCCCCCTAGGCAGTGCATTCCATGGCTCCACCACCCTCTCAGTGAAGTAGCACCTCCTCCTTTCTCCCCTGAATCTTCCCCCCTCCAGCTTCCAGCCATGCCCTCTAGTGGCCCCCTCCTCCTTCCTTCAAAGCACCCTGACTGTTCCTCTCCTATTTACCCTCTTCATGTACCTAAAGACCTCTATCATGTCCCCCCGGTCCCTTCTCTCTTCCAATGTGTACATATTTAGCTCTTCGAGCCTCTCTCATAGGTCCTGTCCCCAAGCCCCAAATCATTTTGGTTGCCTCCCTTGGACCCTCTCCAGGAGGTTAATGTCCCGCTTAAGTGTGGCCTCCAAAACTGCACGCAGTACTCAAGGTGCGGCCTCACCAAGCAGTTATACAGAGGAGTATAACTTCCTCCTTCTGGAGGTGATCCCCCTAGCGATGCATCCCAGCATCCTGTTGGCCTTGGCTGCTGCCCTCCTACAAATCTCTGAGTTGTTCATCTTGACATCCACCACCACCCCCAGGTCCCTCTCAGCCATCGAGACTTGTAGCATTCCCCCCCCAGGGTGTACACTTGATCTGGGTTTCTGGCCCCCAGGTGGAGTACCTTGCATTTCCCTGCATTGAACCTCAGCTTCCACTTTCTAGACCATCTTTCCAGAGCCTCCAGGTCCCCCTGTAGGGCCACCCTCCCCTCCTCCCCATCCACCACCGCCCCAGTTTCAAGTCATCTGCAAAGAGACTCATCTCCTCCCTGATTCCTGTCCTTATGTCAGATACATAGGTGTTGAACAGAAGGGGCCCAAGGACTGATCCTGTGGGACCCCTAACGACCCCTTGGGGATGAGACTATCCCACCAACTACGACCCTCTGGGTCCGGTCCTGGAGCCAATTGCTATCCATCTGATCATCTGGTTCCCCACCCCATTCCTCCCAGCTTATCCAACAGGCCCACAAGGGAACAGAGTCAAATGCCTTGCTGAAGTCCAGAAGAGGACATCCACTGGTCCCCAGGTCCAAGGCACTTGTCACCCAGTCATAGAACTCCACCAGGTTTGTCTGACACGATTTCCCAGGATGAATCCATGCTGTCTATCATCCAGGCACCCTGACTTATCCAGGTCCCCCTAGCCTCTCCTTGACAATACCCTCCATCACCTTGCCCACCACCGAGGTCAGGCTGACAGGCCTGTAGTTCCCTGCCACCTCCTTGATCCCCCTTGTGGATAGGCACTATATCGCCACCTTCCAGTCTTGGGGCACCCACCCTGTCCTCAGAGATGGTGAAAAGCTCTGCCAGGGGTTTTGCCAGGACATCTGCAAGTTCCTTCAGCACTCTGGGATGTAATTTATCCGGCCCGTGCTTTCTCCATCTTAAGGAGCTGAGGGCTTCCCTCACTCTCAGCTGTGATTTCCACTCCGTACCCTTCTCCCTGCTAGCCCTTCCCCCACCTGCCAGTGATGCCTCCCCTCTCCCCAGACCTGCCGATCAGTGAGGTCCCCCCTCCTCAGTATCTCTGTCTCCTCCCATGTATGATGCAGCACCCCATTTCCCTGAGTGAAACTGAGGGTGAAGTACTCATTTAGTACCTCAGCCTGCTCCCCGGTCTTGTGCCCATCCCTCCCCTGATTTAATCCTGCTAATCTGCCCCTTCACCCTTCGTTTTTCCCCAATGTATCTAAAGAACCCCTTGTTCCCTCTCCTAATTTCCCTGGCCAGGTTCTGCTCCTTCCCTGCCTTAGCCGCCCTCACCACTCTAGTGGCCCTTCTAGCCATCAGCTCGTACTCCCCTCGATCCCTTTCACTCCTTGAGCACTTGAATTGCTTATAGGCTGCTTTCTTTCCCTGCACCACCTCCTGGACCTCCCTGGTCCACCAACAGGGTTTTTGGGCCCTACCACATTTTCGTCTTACTCTTGCACAGGTGCTGGTAGCATCCTGCACCCCTCTCCTGATGATTTCCCACCTACTATCAGCGTCCATGTCTGACCCAATCCCATCCAAATGCTCCTTAAGGATCCTTCCCATTTCCTTAAAATCCGCCCCCCTGAAGTCGGTTACTTCCGTCTTTGTGCAGCCTTCTACCCCTCCTAGGTCCAGGCAGAACCAGACCGTGGCATGGTCACTCCCCGCCAATGGGTCCCTTACCTCCAGGTCCCCAATCTGGTCACTGTCTGCCAGGACCACATCCAGTACCCATGCCTCCCTGGTCGGTTCCCTCACCTGCTGAGTTAGGAACGCGTCTTGAAAGACATCCAACAACCTCTGTTCCCTGGTCACAGAGGATGTCATAGTCTCCCAGTCTGTTCCTGGCATGTTTAAGTCCCCCAACACCACCACCGTTCCTCTGCCCAGTCTGCAGTGTCTCCTAACATCTGCCACCAGACTGTCCTCCAGCTCCTCCGCCAGGGCAGGGGGTCTATACACCACTCCTATTTTTACTCTCTTGCCCCCCCCTTGTTATCAAGGTGACCCAAACCTTAGTAGAAACCAGTAGATACAAAATATATAGCACAGACACAGTTACAAAAAAGTGCAATGAGAATAACATGATGATGACTGGTATAAGTGCAGCATTAATAAGCTAGGCAAAAAACAGTTAAGGACCTCAACCACACCTATGCTGTTGTAGGATAGCAGCTACAAGTAAAATGTCAGGGAGAAGGAATGCAGGAGCAAGACAGGAAGAGAAGGAGTTTTCAGCTGATACCTGAGGGAGCAAGGAGAGGCAGTGAAGTGGAGGGTCATTGGAAGAGGATAGAAAAAGACTGATTGTGTAACAGAGGAATGGGGATGAGAAATGGAGAAGATGCAAGAATCCCTGGAGTGGAGGGAGCAGGAAACAGAAGGGATGTAGGAGAGGAGTGAAGAAAGGTAAAACAGAAGGGACCCAAGCCACTATTTGGATATGAAAGAGGTGCAGCAGATCTAGGAACATGAGAGTAGGGATTACCCTGATACAGCCATTGTCTTGTTAGGTAAAGTAAAATAGTGACACAGCAGTAAAAAGGTGCTGGTAATAGGGTAATACCAGCACAGCACTACATGAGCGTTATGACCCAGATGAACATCATCCTGTTAATTCGCCAAGGTTCCAGACACTTCTGACCCTAATATTTTAATTTCTCTAGTTTTAATGTTTTTTAGTTTATTCCTAATAGATGCATTAATGTAGTTTTTTGCAATATATTATAGGGGCATGGTAGCACGTCAATAGTTAGGATTGAGTAGGCTGTTTAATGTTAGACCCCAATTTTTGCACCTTAGTAACTTTGGCATCATCTAACAAAATAGCTCAAAGTTTGGCATGTGCAGTCAGGCTGTTAGTGTTGCAAGATGTGAAAAGTGTCATGACAGCATCTTGTGTGGTTTTCGAGATACAGAGCACCAAAAAAAAAAAAATAAAAACTCCACATCTAGTTTCCCTAGTCTTTACATAGTGTATAGATGGTGTGGAATTTTTTCATGAAATTTTCAGGGATGAAGGGGCATATGCCAAGGGTGTGCCTTTCAAAGGTTTCATGAAAAAATATTAAATGGTTCCATAGTTATAAAGACTTTTTTGATACCCAAGGAATGTCAATGTAAAAAAAAAAAAAAAAAAAAAAACTTCTCTGAGTGTTTATTTTCCTGGTTTACTTGTTGGGTGGAAAAAATACTGATCATGTTGTGGAACAAAATACTGCTCATGTGGAAAAAATACCTTTTGTGAAAGTCACCATCTTATTTTTTTAACTTACGAACATTGAAAATACATAAAAATTATATATTTTTAAAAAATGAACACCTGAACCTTGGTAAACAGAATCTGTTTACCTAGATTCTGTTATTTGTTCCCTGAAAAAATTGCCAGAAATATCATTTCTGGGCACCCCAAAATCCAGGGTGCCCAGCTTTGTGAGAGGAGCCCTTCACCCACATTCCCTGTATGAGAACAGCAGGATTTTCTTGTCTGTTGAAGCCACAGCTAGAGCTGTGCTGCTGGCTTCAGTTCAAGCAGTCAGCCAGCCATCCCCTGTTTTCTCTATCTCTGTCTCTCTCTCTCTCTCTCTCTATATATATATATATATATATATATATTAGAGGCAAAAACTCCGTTTAATGCATTAGTTAGGGTTGTTCCACAGCGACAAAAGTGAGGAAATTCACTGTTAGGGTTGAAACCCTAACTCCAGTCACCCCCAGCACCACACACACACACACAGACACACACACACATTCAAGTATGGGGGAGGACCAAGTCAACACAACCAATGACAGACATCCAGCAGCAGGTGAGAGAAATAACAAACAATTGTCTAAATGTACTACGAGGCATCCCCACCCACCTGACCAGGTACTGCATGCTCAGTGGAGATCAACAGCAAAACTGAGGCCATGTACACCAAACGTACACATCCCTGATTGCAGCTGCACACAACGTACCACACTTAGTAGTTGCATGTCCTTACCTACTGATGCCCCACACCACATCACAACTGGTACTGTGCCGTTATTCAATATAAATGCTGAAGGTGCATGATGACAGTTGTAGAAAGGTTTTAACACTAGTGAGTATACATTAATTAAGAGAAGCACATAAATTAACTACAAGACACTAGCATGCTCAAGATAAAAGTAGTGATTCATTTAGTAGGTGATTTACATAGTAGTACATTTACTGCAATGGTTTACTCAACATAGAGAGGCTGATGTAAACGTATGGAAAAGCATTGCCTGTTCAACGCTGTGAAATTGTGACTGCCAGTATCACATGCATTTTACTGATGAAGGTGTACTGCTGATGTACATACATAGACCTTCAGTGTGTTTCAATACTAAAGATGCAGTAAGTATTCTTTGTAAGAAACATTGTAATTGCATGGATCAGGCCAAGCAACTTCTAAATATCATAGCACTACTGAGCTAACAATGATGTACCTGTATCAGAGATGCACATAGGTTAGATTTTCCTGTAGGCACTTACTGAGTATATTGTACCTGATAAAGACAATCTCATTGCATCTGTGATGACTAACTTATTCAAATAGTAATACATTTACTGTTGTTGCAATGAGTGATCTATGCCACTTATGGACACAGTGTGATTTTTTTTAACAGTTGTTTCATACTCAGGCTGTATGCCTACTGTTTGGGTTGCCACACTTCTGTCACTGATGCTATCAAAGTGATAACTATATTAATTGTGGTACAACAGGAATCAAGTAGGTATGGTGTAGATATAAACAGAATGTCTTTTAGTATTGATTTAACTCACAATGGGGTAAGTGTACTAGGACAGCAGGGTTATCCTCTATCACTGACTGTCAGTTATAATCACACTAGGGTTTCATGACTGTAATGATCAAGTTACACTGTTCATCTTCATGAGTTCATATTCACAGCCATTCTCCAGTAACTAGACAGTGTATGGTGTAACTGGGTGGGACACTATGTTGCAAAGCTGCTGCAGTGCCTAGCAGAGGGAGAGTATCTACTCATAAAGACAGTTAAGCAATAAGGCATGACCAACAGTTATGTTAAATGGTCTGTTAATCACCCTGTAGGGGTGTAATGTTGAATGAGGCATAGCCGAGTGCCACATGTCGCTAGACAGTGATAAACTGACCATTAACATAATACCTGGGAGTGGCTTATTGCTATCATAATAAAAACTGTTTTTTAAACAACATTAAATCATGTTCATCATATGGTTAGGCTCTACATGTATGTTAATAAAAACTAAACATAAGGCTGTTACAATGTTTACAGTCAATTAGAAAGCTGCATTTCTCAAACCCTTGTTATAATCAGAGATATTATACCTGTACAACTCCTTGGTTTTGCTGAACTCTATTGCTCAGGTGGCCCACCACAAGTGGTGTGGTCTGTGTAGAAGCATCGGTAGAGTAAGCCATGCCAACTACTAAGTGTGGTAATTGTGTGCAGCTACAATCAGGGATGTGTACGTTTGGTGTACATGGCCTCAGTTTTGCTGTTGATCTCCACTGAGCATGCAGTACCTGGTTAGGTGGGTGGGGATATCTTGTAGTACATTTAGACAATTGTTTGTTATTTCTGTCACCTGCTGCTGGATGTCTGTCATTGGTTGTGTTGACTTGGTCCTCCCCCATACTTGAATGTGTGTGTGTGTCTGTGTGTGTGTGGTGCTGGGGGGAGTGAATTCAACCCTAACAGCGAATTTCCTCACTTTTGTCGCTGTGGAACAACCCTAACTAATGCATTAAACGGAGTTTTTTGCCTCTAATTTCCCTTCTTTTTGAGAATGATAATGAGAAATAGTGAATGTAATGTGGTGGCTCCGCCTCATGATGTCTTGTGGCATAGTAACAGGAGCAGCAACGCAAAACAGAAATGCTAACAGTGGCACACATGGTAACACAAGCCGAATAAGAACAGAAATGGGCTTACGGTGACGTAGAGACGGAACGGTGTGCCACATGATGTCTTGTCACATAGTAACATGGTGCCTGTAAATGGAAATGTCAATGGGCATGGTGAAGCAAAGTGAAACAGAAAGAGAAACAGTATGGTACACACAAATGTCCAAAAAGTAACAGAAACGCAAGCGCAAATAAAAACGCAAAGGATGCGCGCGTGGTAACAGGCATTGGGATCATCAGCCCTAACTCTCACCCCATGTCATGTGTAAAGCAACAGACGTATAGGAGAATGGGGTGAGAGTTAGGACCCACGATCCCAATGCACACCCCAATGCCGGTTGGGGGTGGGTGGGGTGCAAGGCGGGTTTTCAACCCTAGCAGCGAATTTCCTCACTTTTGTCACTGTGGAACAACCCTAACTAATGCATTAAATGGAGTTTTTTGCCTCTAATTTCCTTTCTTTTTGAGAATGATAACGAGAAATAGTGAATGTAATGCAGCGGCAGGAGCGCTGGGCCCTCTGCGGTGGCGGGAGCGCGGGGCCCACCACATGATGTCTTGTGGCATAATAACAGGGACAGCAACGCAAACAGAAATGCTAACAGTGGCGCACATGGTAACACAAGCGCGAATGAGAACAGAAAGGGTAACGCACATGGTGGCATAGACAGGAATGGTCTGCCACGTGATGTGTTGTCACATAGTAACATGGTGCCTGCAAACGGAAATGTCAATGGGCATGGTGACTGAAAGTGAAACAGAAAGATAAACAGTACTGTAGACAGAAATGGAAAAAATAACGAAGCATAAGCGCAAATAACGCAGAAAGGATAACACACATGGTGGCGCCAGGACGTCAACGGTAAGTGAAACGGGTATGGAACCGCAAGCAGAAAGGGCAACAGTAACAGTAATGTAAGCGCACAGGCTGGTTTTCCCCAAAACCTGCATAGAGAAATACAGTGAGTACAAATGATGTATGCATAATAATGAGTATCGGCGCAGAAAATTAGATCTTGGAATACTAAATACATTATATCTCAGGAACCGTACGACGTAGAAAAAAAATTTAAAAGTCATATTATTTACAACTGTCCTGGCTAATTTGAATCTTAGCCTCCAGTAGGGGGCTAAGATATTTTCTGACAAAAAGTCCGTATCTCTCACCGTTTCTAAGATACGGGCCCTGAAAGGCGCGGCGAACGCCATAATGTTATCCCATGGGAAAAAAGAAAGGTTGGAGCGCCCATAACTTTGCCTCCTGTAATGTTTTTTCACCAAACCACTGAAATACACATCTGTGGGGCTGTTGGCTGTCTTCCCTCCAAATTTCAGGAAAAAGACCAAACCGTTATTTTGCAGCAGGGATCCAAAGGATTTCTGTAATCGTCGGAGCTTCATAATGTTATCCTATGGGAAAAACCATCAACTTTGGAGTGCGTAACTTTGCGCCCGTGTGATATTTTTCACCAAACTACTGAAAGCACATCTGTGGGCTGTTGGCTGTCTTCCTCCAAATTTCAGGAAAAAAGACCAAACCGTTATTTTGCAGCAGGGTGCCAAAGGATTTCTGTAATACGTCGAGAAGCCGTAATGTTATCCTATGGGAAAAACCGTCAACTTTGGAGTACTGTAACTTTGCCGCCGTGTAATATTTTTTCAATACAACACTGAAAGGCACATCTGTGAGATGTCGGCTCCGTTCCTTCCAAATTTCAGCCCAAAACTCCCAACGGTTCTTTTGCAGCGCAGTGCCAAAGAATCGCTGTCACTTTCCCACAGATGGAAAACTACTGTCGCAATTTTCGAAAGCTTTTGCAAAAAAGTTCGACACTTTCGTGAGCATGAAAGTAATTTGCGAAAGTACTTTTTCCAGAAATTTGAAAAACATATTTCTGGGGTGTTTTACCACAAAATAAAGACATGGCAAGCATCCTCAGGGTCCGACTAGGTGAATACAAAAAGAATTAGGTTGCTAGAGGGTCCCAAATTTAAATAGCAACCATTTTGTGATCACCAACTGAAAACAAAATGGCCGATTTTAAAGTAACAAGCCCATTTGCGAAAGTAAAAATGCATTCTTGAAAGTGTTGAACTTTTGTTAACTTTTCCCATTGACTTATAATGGAAACTGTTTTGAATAACTTTGAACCGTTTAATATTTTTCACGAAATCTTGAAGGCACATCAGGGGACCCTGGCCGCGCGTTCCTGAAGATTTTGGACTGGTCGTGCAACTGTATGGCCTGTAGGTGCGACCGTAGAATTGTGAAAAGCGAAATGCCGCACAGATCACGCTAATAACCCGCAGTCGATATCCGACATACCCCAAAACTTAGCAAATCCCAAGGCCTATAGTATTGATCATGTATTCCAAATTTCAGCCAAATCTGTCAAACGGTTGCAAAGTTATTAAGGTGCAAAGTTTTGGGGTTAAGCATAGAAATGGCTCTTCAACCCTAACTATGGTAGCACTACCGTGCTACCATAATATATATATATATATATATATATATATGCAATGAAGCCCACCAGGATGAAGCCCATCTATGCAGAATTCTGCAGTAGAGTTACTGAAACAAACAATGCAGTTTCAATGGAAGTTAATCCCTTTCGTCATGCAGGAAACCTGTGACACTGCACTTCATCCTGGTGGGCTTCACTGTGTGTGTGTGTGTATATATATATATATATATATATATATATATATATATAATACTGGCCCGGTAAGGTCAGTATAGTTAGGGTTGAGTAAGCACTTTAATGTTAAACCCAAAGTTTTGTATGTTGATCACTTTGTCACCATACAACAGATTTGCCTGAAATTTTGCATGCCTGGTTAGGTACCGTAGATCTCTGGATCTGGCAAGTTGTGTTATGGTCAGATGAGCAATTGTGGAGCTGCAGAATGCCAAAAAAATGCAAAAAAAGGACTTTTTGTGCATTTCTTTGCTCATGTCTACAACCAGCATGATTTGTCCGTTTGGTCTGAAATCTTCAGGGGACATGCAGTCTGGGTCACTGATGTGCCTTTCGAAGATATGGTAAAAACATAGTAAACCATTCAAAAGTTATTAAAAAAACTAGTTTACCATTATAGTCAATGGAAAAAAAATATATGTGTCTCATGAAAGCTGCCACCAGTACATTTTACCTTCGCATATGGCCCTTTTACTTTCATGTTGTGGCCATCTCGTTTTCAGTTAGTGAGAGAGAAAAATGCCTGGTGTTTAAATTTGGAACCCCCTAGGGAAACCCCAACACCACATTTTCATGCTTTTGACGCTGTGCTATGAACCCTAACTGATGCATTAATGGAGTTTTTTGCAATGAATATATTATGGTAGCACGGTAGTGCTACCATAGTTAGGTTGAGGAGCCATTTCTATGTTAAACACCAAATTTTGCACCTTAATAACTTTGCATCCATTTGACGGATTTGCCTGATATTTGGCATACTCAATGAAGACCCATACACCTTGGGATATGCCAAGTTTCGTATCGGTCGGATACACGGCTGCGGAGTTATTAAGCGTGATCTGTGCATGTGTTTACGCTTTTTCAATTCTACGGTTTCTACAGGTTGCACGTGTTGTGTACGACCAGCCCAAATCTTTCTAGGGAATGTGTGCCAGGGTCCCTGATGTGCCTTTCTCAAGATTTCGTGAAAAATATTAAACGGTTCAAAAGTTATTCAAAAACAATTTCCCATTATAAGTCAATGGGAAAAGTTAACAAAAAGTTCGACAGTGTCACAAATGCATTTTTACTTTCGCAAATGGCCCTGTTACTTTCGCAAATCCACCATTTTGTTTTCTGTTAGTGATCAGAAAAATGCTTGGCATTTAAATTTGGGACCCTCTAGCAACCTAATTCTTTTTGTATTCACCTAGTCGGACCCTGAGGATGCTAGCCATGTCTTTATTTTGGGGTAAAACACCCCAGAAATATGTTTTTCAAATTTCTGGAAAAAGTACATTCACAAAGTACTTTCATGCTCATGAAAGTGTTGCAAATTTTTGTGAAAGCTTTCGCAAATTGAGACAGTACTTTTCTAGTCTGTGGGAAAATGACAGCAATTCTTTGGCACTCCGCTGCAAAAGAACAGTTTGGAATGTTGGGCTGAACTTCAGAGGGAACGTAGCCAACATCTTACAGATGTGCCTTTCAGTATTTTGTTGAAAAAATATTGCATGGCGGCAAAGTTACAGTACTCCAAAGTTGATGCTTTTTCCCATAGGATAACATTACGGCGCCCGATGCATTACAGGAATCCTTTGGCACCCTGCTGCAAAATAACGGTTTGGTCTTTTTTCCTGAAATTTGGAGGGAAGACAGCCAACAGTCCACAGATGTGTCTTTCAGTGGTTTGGTGAAAAAATATTACAGGGAAGCAATGTTATGGCACTCTGAACTTCTCTTTTTTTCCCATAGGATAACATTATGGCGTTCGCCGCGCCTTTCAGGGCCCGTATTTCGGAAACGGTGCGAGATACAGACTTTTCATCGGAAAAATCCTTAGCCCCCTAACAGGGGCAAAGTACAAAATTAGCCAGGACAGTCATAAATCATATGACTTTTACATTTTTTTTCTACGTCATACAGTTCCTGAGATATAACCTATTTAGTATTCCAAGTCCTCATTTTCTGCTCCGATACCCATTATTATGCATACATTCTTTGTACTCACTGTCTTTCTCTATGCAGCTTTTGGGGAAAACCAGCCTGTGCGCTTACATTACTGTTACTGTTGCCCTTTCGCTATGTGTTCCATACCCATTTCACTTACTGGCGATATCTACGCCACCATGTGCTTATCCTTAGTTTTCCTTTGCGCTATGCTTCTGTTATTTTTTGCCATTTGTGTCTACAGTACTGTTTCTCTTTCTGTTTCACTTTCGTCCTACCATGCCCATTGACATTTCCATTTGCAGGCACCATGTTACTATGTGACAACACATCACGTGGCAGACCGTTCCCATCTCGCACCGTGGGCTTTACCTTTCTGTTCTCATGCGCGCTAACTTACCATGTCGCCACTGTTAGCACTTCTGTTTGCATTGCTGTTCCTGTTACTATGCCACAAGACATCACGTCCGGGCCCGCGCTCCGCCGCTGCATTATATTCCTATTTCTCGATATCATTCTCAAAAGAAGAGAATTAGAGGCAAAAAACTCAGTTTAATGCATTAGTTAGGGTTGTTCAAATGACAAAAGTGAGGAAATTCAGTGTTAGTTGAAACCCTTTGGACTCCCAGCCCACTTCTCAACCGCATTGGTGTATTGGGGCCATCGGTCCCAACTCTCACACCATTTCTCCTATACTTCTGCTGCTTTACACATGTGATGGGGTGAGAGTTAGCTGATGACCCCAATGTGCACCCTAATGCCGGTTGGGGGTGGTCTGGGGTCCCAGGGGGTTTTCAACCTAACACCGAATTTCTTCCCTTTGTCGCTGTGGAACAACCCTAACTAATGCATTAAACAGAGTTTTTGCTCTATATATATATATATAGATATAAATATCTATATATATATCTCTCTCTATATATATATCTATATATAGATATATATATATATATACACACACACACACACACACACACACACACACACACACAGTGAAGCCCACCAGGATGAAGTGCAGCACTGCAGAATTCTGCAGTAGAGTTAGTGCAGCAAACAATGCAATTTCAATGGGAGGTAATCCCTTTTGTCATGCAGTAAACCTGTGACACTGTGTTTCTTCCTGGTAGGATTCACTATATATACACACACACACACACACACACACACACACACACACATATATACTGCATATGTACACACATACATATATACTTTGCAAAAAATTATGTTAATGCGTCAGTTAGGGTTGATATCAAACTGTAAAAGGGAGGGAAATATGACTTTAGGGTTTCCATCCCTAATACCACATCCCTTCTGTGCATGCACCTACAGGCATTGGGGTGTGCCTCAGAGTCATCAGCGCTAATACTCACACCATTCTCCTATACTGTACCCATCTTAGCTTGTTTACCTATGGAATGGGGTGAGCGCTTGGGCTGATGACCCCAAAGCACACCCCAATGCCTATCGGTGTATTCATGATAGGGATGGGTTATTAGGGTTGGAAACCCTAATGTTGTATTTCCCTGCTTTTTATGGTTTGATATCAACCCTAACTGATGCATTAACATAGTTTTTTTGCAAAGAATGTCCTTACTTTTTGAGATAGTATAATGGTATCCTTAGTTTACTGTGGGAGTCCAGGGACCTCAGGGCCCTGCATTCCCATGCATCTGAACCTTTTGAGGTAGTGTAATCGTATCCTTAGTTGTTCAATGGAGTGCAGGGCCCATAGATGTGTATATATATGTTTATGAGGAAGGACAACAGCAGCCAAATTGTCAACATAGCCTTTCTATTACCTCACCTCATCAACCCGATAGTAAAAATTGTCAAATCCTCACCAAAACGTCATTCCACACTACCGCAGGAAATTCTGCAGCAGTAGCATAAGAAGACATTTTGGGCATTTTCTGAAAAATGATAGCTATCACATTCATGAGGTGATGTAAATAAATGGCTGTGTTGATAATTTGGGCTTAAAATACTGAAAATTAACAAAGTTATGAGTGAGCATAGCGAAATGTCAACAGATGCGCACAACTTGGCCATTTTAGCATATTTTGCACCCAGATTTTCAACATACCCTTCTTATGACCCCCACCTCATGAACAAGTATGTTGAAAATGTTGAAATCCTCCCCAGAATGCCATTTAGCCAACTGACTGTGAAATTGCATTTTGGGAAGGATTTATGAAATTACACCCCCATTGTTCATGAGGAGGGGTCTCAAAAAGGGTATGTTGAAAATTTGGTGTCAGAATATGCACCCACCACCCCTGATTCACCAAGACTCCAGAGACCTAAAACCCTAATGTTTTTTTCTTTTGCTGCTTGGCGGGTGGGGCTGGGGTGTTAGGGGTGGAAACCCTAACACCATATTTCCTTTCTTTTGTGGTATTGTTATTTCCTTACTGGTGTATTAGCAAAGTTTTTTTTGCAAAAATGTGTATCTATATCTATATATCTCTGTATATATTTACATGTGACATGGTTTGTCCATTGAGAAGGCATTGTATACAGTGGCCAATATATACAATACATTGAGGGTGTTCAAACGGAATCTCCACATTTGTGACTCAAAGCTAAGCCAGAAGCAGAAAGTGACAGATACATATGATTGCATACAAGTGAGAAATAACAGGTTTTCAGAGATCCCTGGGAGTGTATTTTAGATGGAACTGAGTTACAATGAATTGATCAGAAGGATTTGGGAGTTATTGAACAATGAGCACTGAAATGAGGAGTCCAATGACACTCAGCAATAAAAAAGACAAATGGGGCACTTAGTTGCATTAATACAGGCATATGATACCAAACAAAAGAATTTGATATTGCTTCATTCATTTTTCAGTCATAAAGGTTTTCTCCTTTGGTAGACGTAGTCAGGCCGCTTAGCCCTGTCCCAACCTCACCTCGCCCAGCACCTACCTCTCCCAGACCTGCCTGCTGCTCATATTTCCCCCCACAGCTTGCCTCCTGTGGCAGGGAAGGGGAAGGGTATCCTCCCCCTACTCAGTGTCTGTCATACAGAAGTAGGGTCAGTGGTCCAAATGGTGATACAGGGACAGGAGTCAGCTGGCAGGGCCAACCCTTTTCCACTTGCTCCACATGTTCCCCAGCCATGGTGACACATAGGTAGGGTGTGTGTGTGTGTATATGTGTGGAATCAAGGCCTCTCCCTTCTTTGCCGTGCATAATTTCAGCACTGCACCTGGCCTCCACCAGGTGGCAGCGAAGAACCAAGATGGCATGCTTCCCCACCCCGGGAGAGGAGAGCTGTCCAGCCGGCGCTTGATCCTCTTCACCCCAGCTGACCTTTGACAACCCAAGCTTGTTCCCAAATTTGGGGCGCTGGTGTGGTAGGAGATAATGTGCATAGTGCCTCAGTCCTCTGCACCACTGAGCCATCCTACCTGATTTGTTTTATTTATTTTTCAAATTGTTTTCCAGCATAGACTATGATATGGCCTGAGCTATTCCAAAAAACAAATTTAATTCCATGCAATATGACCAGCAGGACTCAAAGGTGAGGTGAAGCATGAGCTTTGATGTTTCAAATACTATGGCTGCAAATTTAGAACAAGGGTTGCTCTATTAATCGGATGAATCTATAGCGACTCTGTGCCCCTGTCATCCTGAAGCCAAAAAATTAAAAAAATCTCTCTGTATTTCTCATTTCCAAGGGGTATCATTTTTGAATGGGCATATTTTTGTATTCAAGTTATGCGTATCAGTGAAATTTAATATAAACCTCTTGATCTGCAAAATAATACCCTAGTTAGTGGGCTATACTGGTAAGATTTGTAAGATAAAGAAACACAGCAGCTTCTTAAGTTCAGATTTATAATGATTGAATGTTTTTGTTAATATTTCTCAATGTTTTCAGAAGTGGCTATTATAACTGACATCAATTTTTCCTATCTTCTCTTGATTGAACACTTATACTGTGGTGGAAGTAATAGATAAATATGTAAATATTACATATCAAGGTTGTTATCTTGCTGTTTGTTTGAAACTATATTTTGAACTTCCTTTTGATTTCTTTATTATAGTATTTTATATAAATGATTAATAAAACCTTTAAATATATATATATATATTTTTTATCATGTCAGACTTTTCACCCCCGGACGGCCCCTATCCAACCGACTTCACCCCGTCACCCGGAATGACCAGGGATTACCTTTGCCCTGCCCGGGTGCGGTGCCTGTTGAGAATCGATTCTCATCCTGCCGTCAGCATTTTCGGCCTCCATTTTTCTCCCGAGGGCCCCAGGAGAATGGCTCATGCGCCTTAGGCCCCAGTAACAACCCCCTTCCACCCACCCCATTGGTCTAATGCTGGGTACCCTGTGGTCTGCATTTTCTCCTGGCCTCCACCAGGGGGCAGACATTGCCGAGGGACACCACATCCCCCAACTCCGGAGAGGAGAGCTGCCTGCTGGCAGCTCCATCCAGCTCTCCCCCCCTTGCTGACCTCCGGCAACCCGGGCTTGTTCCTGAACCCGGGTCGCCGGCGTGGGTCAAGGTAAGGTGCAAACCTTTAAATATATAAAAACACTGAGCCAGAACTCATTTCCAGGTATAACCTCTATGCTTTCTTCATCGACTCCACTGGCTAGCCCTGTTGACGTTAGTGCTAATTTTATGACTACTATCTCTGAGTTATTATGCTGTCCCAGTTATCGACAGTTACTGTGTTATTGGCTCAGTTATTTCCACTGCTTCCATTGATGTTGACCATGGTACCTCTGGTACTTTGGTGCCTGACACTGTGCTGCTGTCACCACTGCCTCAGCAGTCTGTAGCCCCTGTGGTCCCTCCTGCTCTTCCTCTGCCTCAGAAGGAAGAGGATGAATATAATCCAGATTTCCTGGATGTGGAAAAAGGGAATGTTGAGGAAGAGCAACCTGTTTATAGGTTTGACTCTGATTCCACTGTCTCCTTCTGTACTGAAGACACTGTGGTCTATACTCCCAGGGCTTCCCCTGAGAATGCCTAATTTCAGACTTTGCTACGTCTCACGATGCAGAACAAGCTAAGCTCTGCTGATGAGGAAAAGGACTCCACTAGGGCATTTGAACTCAGGCATTGAGTTAAGGGAGGTACTGACAGTCACTAAACTGGGAAGGGGCCTTGGGGTTATCATATCTGACAACCTCAAGGTGACAGGGCAGTGTAACAAAGTGGTGGGTAGGGCTAGTGGGATGCTGGGGTGCAGGAAGAGGGAGGTGGTGTTGTCACTGTGTAGCTTGCTGGTGAGACCCCAGCTGGAGTACTGTGTCCAGATTTAGAGGCTACACCTCAAAAAGGACAGAGACATGGTGAAGATAGTCCAGAGGAGGGCAACTAAAATGGTGCTGAGGTCGCATGAGAAGCCCTACGAGAAGACACTGAGGGATCTCAACATGTACACCCTGAAAGAGAGGCGAGTGAGAGGTGACATGATAGAGACCTTCAAGTACCTCACAGGGATGAACAGGATGCAGGAGGGAAGGCAAGGCAAGGCAAATTTATTTCTTAGGTACCCATCCTGGGCTCTGAGCACCGTACAAGTAGAATAAAATATTTAATATACATAAACCAAGTCTCTTTCAAATTATAAGGAGCATTGGGAATAGGGGGTATGCAGTGAAACTGGAGGCAGGCATTTTAAGAGAGAGATGATGAAATATTTCTTTACTGAAAGGGTGGTAGCCACCTGGAACAGTCTACAGCAGAAGTGATGGAGGTAAAAACAGTGGTGGGCTTCAAGCATGCATGGGGTAGACATAGGGGTGTATTAGAAAACAGGCAGGGAGGAGAGAGGGTCGGTGGAGACCAGTTTGAGTCTGTGGAGACAGATTAGGTAGGGAACAGCTGGGCAGACTGGGTGGGCCAAATGGTCTTTTTCTGCCAACAAATTCTATGTTTCTATGTTTCACTAAGGAATTAGCATGAATTCCAGGTGGTCCCCACACCTCTTTCTATGATCACTCCTCTCATTTACCCTGCTAGTAGGATGCTACCATGGCTGCTTAGCACAGCACCAGCATGTTACAGACAACCTCACAAGCAGATAAACCATATCCTGCCTCCTCTCTCAAGGCTTTTTATACCGTCCAGCCCTAACTAACTCAGTGGACATCATGGCCTCTCATGATCAGCCCTGGGCTCCGCATTATATGAGCTTTTTGCCCTGACAAAGAATTCAGAAGATTGGACATTATGGATAATTGGACTTACACATCAGCATTACTGGGCCTTAGTATTGCCAGTTACCAGGCTTACATGATTTAATAATAGAATAACATGTGTAAGTCCCTTCTATGATGGATAAGTTGCCCAAAAGCTCTATTAAGACTGAAGTCCATCAGTGTTACACACATATTGGAGGCTGATTAGCAACTCTGCATACGACATCTCTGATATTACCAGTCATGCTGTTACATCTTACATGTGCCTTTGCCAGTATTCATGGCTGCATGTTGCTGATTTCATTACAGTTGGTCTATAACTCACCTTTTGAGTCAGAAATTACTTGGCTATGATGTGGAGCTCAAGTTAAAGGAGCTTGTATTTGGTGTCCCATAGATAGGCTGGCTTCAGAATTCCTGTTCTGCAAGGCCCGCTGTCTTAAAGGTCTTCTATGTCCCTGCTGTCTGGCCTTTCTCCAGCTGTGCTGTTTTGTACTACATAGGAATTATTCCAAAGGTGTGGCAGTATGGAGGGAGGTGTCCTCAAAAAAGATAGTTCAGTTACTTAAGAGTAACAGTAGAACAAGTGAATCTCCTCCCTAGAGCTACAGCTCACCCTCCCACCTACCTCCTTTTGTATTTTATGTGGCATACTATGGAAGATGTACCCATTACAGCTCACTTGGTCTTGTTCATGTGCCCTTTTAAATGGGCTTTTTCCTTCCAAAAACACAGCCTTTACTGTCGGCCTAGTCGGGTTCAGGTTTCATTCTAGTCAATCTAGTGAAAGTCCAAGCTTATCTCTGGCAAGAAACTGAGCAGATATGGGGCTGCCCATGCTTTAAAGGTGGCACAGATGTACATCAATAAGGGTGGCCCCAGCTGGGCAAAAATGTCTGAGTGATGCTGACGCGAACAACTTACAGTTCTAAAGGTATGGCTCTGTGGAGGAGATTCTCTCTAACAGCTACAGTTACTGGCAAGTAACTAAACTTTTCCAGCATTTTCCAAGGTAGTACCATCAACACAGTAAACAACCAGGGTACTAGCTTGCATTTGTTTTCTGGGGTTGGAGCCCCCAAATAGTAAAAAATCAGTGTTCTTTTCATTAAGGAACAATGCACTTTTAATTATTCAGTTCTTGAGATCAGTAAAACCCTGTTGAAGTTTATCTTGTATTTGTATTACAAAAATATTGACCCAATTTGAGGAATATAATTGGAAATATTGACTTTGAGGGATGAACTATTGACTGACAGTTGTTTTATTGCCTAAGTCCAAAGGCTGAGGGCAATATGACTACTGGAAGTCAGTAGTTCATTTTGAAGGGTGAAGACTTTCCCACAATATACAGAAACAACTCCAGTCCATATATGTTTTATTAAATCTTGCCAAAGTTATGTTCCCCCTACTAAATGTACTGCAGTCTTACCTTTGAAACATAGACACATATAATTTGACGGCAGACAAGGACTGCTTGATTCATCCAGTCTGCCTGTTTTTCCCTACCTGCATTATTACCACAGACTGTACTCGATCTACAGCTCTTTCTCTCTCCTCCCTTTCTTTTCACTGTGATTCCCTTGTGCCTGTCCCATGCCTTCTTGAACTCATTCACTGTTTTCGCCCCCACAACCTCCTCTGGAAGGCTATTCCAGGAGGCCACCACTCTTTCTGTGAAGAAGTACTTCTTCACATCTCTCCTGAATTTAACCCCCTCCAGCTTCATAGCATCTTGCCTTGCTCTTGATCACCTTTTGTTCTGAAAAAATGCTTCTCTCCTGTATCTTATTTATCCCCATGAGGTATTTAAAGATGTTTATCATATCCTCCCAACCCTCCTGTCTTCCAGACTGAACATACTGAGGACCTTTAGTTTCTCTTTGTAGGACTTTTGAAGCAGATCCTGCATCATTGTAGTTGCCCACCTCTGGACAAGCTCCACTCTGTCTATGTCCTTCTGGAGATGTGGTCTCCAGAACTGGACACGGTACTCTAGGTGCGGTCTTACCAGCGATCTATACAGAAGCAACACCACCTCCTTCTTTGTGCTGGTGATATCCTTCCTTATGTACCTCAGCATACCACTAACTCTCCTGACTGCCTTGTTGCACTGCCTGGTCACCTTTAGGTCATCAGATATGATTACCCCCACATCTTTTTCCTGCTTGGTAGTCATCAATACTACTCCACCCATTTTGTGCTCCGCCCCTGGGTTTGCTCTAAGTGCATTATTTTGCACTTTTTTACATTGAGACCCAGCTACCATACTCTTGACCACTCCTCAAGTTTTCTCAGGTTGCTGCTTATCCTTTCCACACCTCCCCACCCCCACCCCCAGAGTGTCCAGCCAACTACAGATTTTGGTGTCATCTGCAAAGAGGCAGACCTTCCCTTCCAGTTCCTTTGCAATCTCATTTATAAAGACATTTAAGAGGACCAGTCCCAGTACTGATCCCTACAGTACCCTGCTGGTCACCCTCACTTCCTCAGAATGAGCTATGTTTACCACCACTCTCTGTTGCCTGTTCTCTAACCCATTTCTCATCCAATTTACCACCTTTGGACATAGTCCAAAGCTACCCAGCTTGCCTACTAGTCTCCTGTGTGGAACAGTGTTGAAAGCTTTACTGAAATCTAGGTAGACCACATCCTACATCAAAATGGGCTCAAAAAAGCAAAGCTTCCAGCTGACTGGATTTCATTTAGGAAAGCAAGGAACCTTTGTACTAGGATGGTCAGGGAAGCAAAGCCCAACCATTTCCATGCAGAACTTGACTCTTCCTCTAAATGTTCCTCCAAATTCTGGAAAACACTCAAGGACATTGAAAGTCATGCATCCATGAATTCCCTACCCACAAGAATTACTACTGGGGCCAATACAGTCTCTGATAGGCCGGCAATCCTTGACTCCCTCAATAACCACTTTACTACCAAAGGTTTAGCATTTGATACCTCCCCCACCAGTAATCTCTGCTCTCAGCTCGGTGTAGAGGACCAAGTAGCTCCTGTCATCAGCACTGTGTTCTCTCTTCAACCTGCCTCCTTGAAAGACATTGAGGACCTCTTGCTACAACTAGGAAGAGTGCGGGTGCAGACCTTCTTGACCCCTTTTTCCTGAAACTTAGTCATCACGTCCTGGCTGTGCCAATTATCCTCCTCTTTAACTTATCCTTTTTCTCAGGGTGACCTTCCTCCCCTATGGAAAACTGCACACGTGATCCCCCTTTTCAAATCTGGAAACCCTAGTGACCTTAACAATTACAGGCCTAACTCTCTACTCCTCATCCTGTCTAAACTGTTAGAGAAAATTGTGAGTATACAGCTCAGGAATTACCTAGAATCTGCAGACCTGCTTAACCCTTTACAGTCGGGCTTTAGACCACACCATAGCAACATCTCGGCACTTGCTAAGGTGACTAATGACTGGCAGTGTGACCTCAATGCTAAGAATTTTGTTTGTGCAGTATTTTTAGACCTAAGTAAGGCATTCAACACTGTCAATCATGATCTGCTCCTTATATCCCTCCGGAACACAGGTCTGGAGTCTCTATCATTGAGATGGTTCTCCAACTATCTTTCAGGTCGTCTCCAGCAAGTAAAAGCAGATGGGGAATTCTCACTCCTAAACCCCCTGCTAAGGGGCGTAACACAGGGCTCAGTATTGGGCCCCCTGCTCTTTGCAATATATATGTAAACAGAGTTGATGCCAACCTCAATTCTGCAAATGTACTTCTATTCGCAGATAATATTGTACTTTACATCAGCAGATCTTCCCCAGTAGCAGCATGTAGTGCTCTTCAGCAGGACTTTAATTTGCGGCAACCACAGCTCTTGAACCAGAAACTTCTACTGAGCACTAAGAAAATAAAGGCGATGCTCCTCTCACCCTCTGCACATATAATGAACTCCTATGCCCATGGAACCTTTCCTCAGATCTCCACCCTCGTAGGCGAACCTTTGGAATATGTAATTAAGTTCAAATACTTGGGGGTCTGGATCGACCATAGACTTTCTTATAATGATCATATTGAAGAACTTATAAAAAAGCTTAGACAGAGGCTTGGTCTCTTCTATAGGATTAATCACCTGCTTACTCTGGAGGCCCCGAAGCAATTGGTCCAATCCACCTTCCTAACATTGTTGGACTATGTGGACTTCCTTTACAGTCAAGGCCCTGCCTCTGCACTGGTCAAACTGGAAACACTCTATCATAGAGCCTTAAGGTTCATTACCAGCCTCCCTTTTCTCATGCATCACTGCTCCCTATATGCTGCTATAGGATGGCCATCCCTCATATATAGAAGACAGAGGAATGCCACCTTTTGGACCTTCAGAGCTATTACTAAGAAGTTGCCTCAATATGCCTTGGATTGCCTGCCCCTAAGCTGGGTAGGCAAATATGCTTTGAGGAGTGCCTCCTGCATCTCCTTTATTATACCTAAGGACGAATCACACTTTGGTAGGAAATCCTTAAGTTACGTGCTACCCTCATTCTGGGACATGCTGCAAAAAGCATTGAAATTGGTCTACCCTATCAAACTATCAACACTCAAAACTCTTTATGCTCGTTCCTTCAAGGAATCCTGTTATTGTTTTACCTGACCCTGCTTTATTACTTGAATTGAGCCTCCCTCTCTCCATCCTCCACTGACCCCTATTCTTTCTGTTCCCTTATTCACTCCCTCCCCTTGCCTTTGATCAGCATCCTGGGGCCCATCTTCATCCCATTGGTGGTCTCAGCAGCACTCTTTGATCAGTGGCCATTGTATGGCTGCCACTGCCCATTTAGTCTTCTACCTCCTACCTCCTCCCTTTTAGGCATCTGCCCCTTCCCCCTCACTTTATCCTTCTACTTCATACCTAATCTAATAGCCCTCTCTCTTGCACCCTATATATTCCTTGAACTTGTATTTATTATTCCCTTCATACAGTCCAGAGAATCTCATGTATATTTTTGTATATATATATTTTTGCCAAGAATTAGTACATTGTTCTATGTTCAATTTATACTGTATTATGACTTGTATTATGAGTCTGTTGTGTATGTAACCCTTCTATGCTTGACTACGTATCTATGTCCGGGTCCACCTCAAAAATGAGCTTGGCTAAATAAAGATTTTGATTGATTAATCCACTGCTTCACCCTGATGTAATTCCTTTGTCACCCAATCAAAGAAATCTCTCACATTCGTTTGACATGACCTCCCCCTGTGAACCCATGCTGCCTTTGGTCTTTGGTGGCTGTGGTTTATCCTTCCTCTGGTTTCCCATTGGAAAAATTCCTTGGCACTAGTCATCCCCTCACTTCTGGTCCTGATTATTATTTTTTCAAATATGCTCCCTGGTAGTCTAGTGGTCCATCCGCTTCTCAGTTTCATTGATTGTCTCACGTAGATAGCTGGAGAGAAAGTGGCAGAAGCAAGATTTAATTGTTTCAGAAAATGTGTCATGATCGGCCCCAAAAATATAATAGCCCATTAAAGGAAGCTAAAAAGAACTAAGAGGAAATGATCAACACTCAGAAATCCAATCCTAGCCATATTGTCCACCACATTAATTCCCTCACCAAACCTCACAATCCTTCACCTTCCTCTTCATTATTTGCCTTGGATCTCCACAACTTTTTCAATAGCAGTTGAAAAAACTTATTCAGGTCACCATTTGTACAATCTCAGATTCCACCACATCATTTAAAAGTTGTCCTATAGCTTGATTTTGTCCCGTACACTCCTCACAGAAACTTATTCTTTTGGAAAAAAAATGGATCAAAATCCTGTACCCTAGATCATTCTCTGATTTGCTTGGTCAGAGACACCTTTGAAATTCTAATTCCCCTCATTACTGACTTAACAATCTCCTCTTTATCCACTGGTGTTTTCCTTGCTTCCTTAAAGACTGCATCTGTCCTACCTATCTTAAAACAATATCCTGAATCTGGATGTTCACACCAACTATTGACCGATTGCCCAGCTGCCTTTAATTTACAAGGTGCTTGAGAAGGCAGCAGCAGCCCACCAACAAACAGAATACCTCACTTCAAATGGACTCCTACCCAAATTTCAGTCTGTGGAGCACACACAGTATGGAAACAGACCTTCTACAATATTGGCATCTACCGACATTCTGTTATCCATTAGTAAGGATATCCCACTGTATTGCTGCTGCCAGATATCTCTGTCACATCTTACACCATAAACCACAAGGCTGCCCACTCAAAATGCAGTTTTGGCATTGACAGTACAATTTTATGTAACCACCCAGTCCCCTGGGGTTATTAGAATCCCCTCAGTGTCAATGCTAGGTAGGGAAAGGCAGCTGGTGAATAACTAGTTAAATGAGTTTTTCACCTACTCTCTTTCTTGTCTACTTGGCCTTAGCTGAGATGAGAGAGATGGGGTCAGTTAGAACTCTTGCAGCAGCATAAGCCATAGCAGCTGTGAGTGGGGAGTTTTAGACTCTTGGGACAGTAGTCAGTAGTCATCTGTGTAGTCAGCAGTTGGAGTGAGTCAGTGGACGGAGTTGGAGCTGCACTTTGAAGTTTGAGGAGAGCCTACTTTCTTACCCTAGTCCTGGTATTCTCGATTCCATGTGATAACTACAATTGTAAAAAAGAGATCGCCGTTAGGGCTAGTGTACATCGCTGAAAATCAATTTACACTCCCAGTGCACAGCAAAAGGGCACTGGTGACTTTTGTTAATGGGAGGGCTGCACCCCCTGTACCCCTCTACTAAAGGATTCTCAACTCCAGAGGGGTGCATGTTGGGGGGGGGTACAAAAGTGGAAAATAAAAATCATGGCCGGGCAAAACAAAATAAATGCACACATGGAACCGAACCCGGCACCCTTGCAACCCTAGCCTGCCATGCACCCACCATGCCACAGGGCCAGCTCAGCAGTCTACTGCCACACTACGCCTGATGAACCCTCCCTCCCCTTCTGCCCGTCGCACGGCATACTCACCCCCCCCACGTGTGTGTACATATAACAACATCCTGTTGCTATTTTCATGGACCCTCCCCATCCAGTTGCCCTCCCTGTCTGGTAGCCTTGTGGACAGGCAGCGTGATTGAGTCGCCGTTTTTGAAAGCATTCAATCGCAGTTGCCATTGTCACAGGCTACCGTATTCTCCAGTCTGCCAAGAGAAGTGGTGGAAACCATTGTCTAGAGCAGGATCTTCTGATTTTCATCCCCGGAGGGGTGAAAAGGACTGTTAGTGGATGGATCCTAGGGGCAGTCCCCTTTTTAATCCAGGGCAAATTGAAGCTGCCTGTAATGCTCTAACAGTGACTAAGATCTGACTTTGTGCTGCCAAAAGAAAGTACTTGTGCTGTGGTGGTTCTCTGACGAAGAGGGAAATGTACACATGTTCTGTTCAGCAGTTTGAGGCTGTTCTCAGTTTAAAGTTGGCTGTACAAGTGTGGGGTCCAGATGTATGATTAATTCACATTGTTCAGGACTTTAGTTCTCACACTACCAGTGTAGTCTTTCTTAAATGCTGGATGCGAAAGTTCATTCAATGATGCATTTACCCAAGTGTGTTCAAGATGTTTAAGGTGTAACTCTGAAAAAATGGCTGGGTATGGATTTGGGAGCAAAGAGTGGGCAGCCCCCCCCCCCATCTAGAGTAACCCGTTCAGGACTACATGTTCCGTAAGGGCACCTGGTTACTTTGGACACAGTGGCCAATGTCTGAATAGAATTTTATCCCCCTGAAGTGGGATGGGCTAGTTATTAGCTGTATGTGTGCTCAGTTATTGCCAGTGCCACTAGAAGTATTTCCAGTTGTGGCCAATGCCATTGGAAGAAATGTAAAAGTCCTATGCAATATGGGAAATGAGTGTTCAGTTGTGGCCAGTGCCACTAGAAGAAATGTTCATGTTGTGACCAGTGCCACTGAAAGAGTATGCAAAAGTCCTATGCCATATGGGAATGCCACTGCAAGAAGTACAATGTTCTATGAAATATGGGAATATGTAGAGTTTCTTTCAGATACAGTTGTTTTGTTGTTCTGCAAAGTCCTAGTGCCACGATGTGTAAACCTTGGGGGTCCACCCTTGCTTTAGAGAACATCTTTTTTTTTAAATAAAGCCACACTCTAGAACCCCAACTCTGGTTTGAACATATATGTTATTGCTTCCTGTGTATGTGATTTACTGGGTACCCCCCAGAAGTATAGATCTTGCATAACCCTAGCAAAAAGTTCTCTCCCCAGGACCTGGTTTTTGTAAATACCTTGTAAGTCATAATATTTTGCTTTTGTACACCCCCACCCCTTTTGACCTCTAGAAGCATGAGCCTGGTATACATTCCCAAAGCTAGAGATGGTACCGCTGTCTAAATGTGTTTCTGAAGCAGTCTGTGCCCAGTCAAGTGTACCAGGGGTAGCTAGCACTGATAATAGTAATTGAGTGTATTACATTGGTTCTCTCCCCAGTAGCTTACTAGCCAATCTTGAACCATCAGTTTCAGTTCTGCTACATCCTCATCCAAGCCAGTGACAGTCAGAGTCCCACAAGTTTCCTTGTTGAGGCCTCTTCTGTTCATGCTGTACGTGGCAGCCCTCTTACAAGAGATCATGGTCTGTTCTACTACAGCTACGTGGAAAATACTCAGGTTTACATACCTGTGACTGATTCCATGCAACTAACCTTCACTCAGATGTCTCATTGCCTTGTCAGTATCTAATCATGGAAGATTACCAACTTGCTCTGCCTAAAATGTCCAAAAGACAGAACTCCTCATACTGTATATAACACATGAACAAAATCCAAATTCCTTAACCTATCTGACTTTGGCTTACACTTTGACCCCTCTACTATCCATCCTACAACATGCTCATAATCTTTGGGTCCTAGTTGACCAGTGTCTGGAATCTTACATTAGCAAAATTGTCAGTTTTCTATCATCTACACATAATTGCCAAGGTCTGTCTTTACCTAAGTCATGACACTGCCGCTAGTCATGTCCACTGTTTTGGTTTTACATGCACTAACTACTGCAACTTTCTTCTACCTGATCTTCCAGATCAAACCCTGCATCATCTTCAGTTTGTTCAAAATGCCATTGCCCGAGTACTTACTGGTTCTAGGAAGTTTTGATCATGCTGCTCCAGTATTGCCCAAACTACAGTACACTGGCTACCAATTCAGCACTGAATAGATTACAAAATACTTTTACTTGTATTTATATCCAGTAATGGACTTTCCACTCCATATCTAAACTTTGGCATGACCATTCACCAACTAATCAGCTTCCATCCTCTGACTTGCACCTTCTCAATGTGTCTGTCACCAGATTGGCAGCATACGGTGACAGGGACTGTTCTACTAGTGGCCCACATCTCTGGAACAGAGTCCTGGTGGCAAGCTTGGCACAGAAACATAGAAACATATAGTATGTTGGCAAAAAAGGACTGCTTGGCCCACCCAGTCTACCCAGATGGTCCATGCCCAGTATGTCTCTACAGGCCCTAACTGATCTCCAGCAAACATCTCTCCTCTCTGCCTATTTACTAAGCCATGCCATCATGGCCAAAGTGCCTGCAGGTCACATGCCCCCAAATTCCCATCCAAATAGTACTTTCTGGACCGAGGAAGGCTGTAAAAGTGTAATTTAGCATTCCCCATATATCAGTTTTTAATTGTGTGCCCCTCTCAAAAATCCTCTTCAGAAGATGTCCCTTAATCTGGTCATGTTATGTTGCCCTCAACCTATTTAAAGGCTAATTGAAAGCCTGTCTCTACCAACTAGCTTTTAATGTCTTTTATTTTTTTGTTTGCATTCTGAACTGTTCATTATCTTGACATTTTAAAGGCTCCTTATAAATTGTATATATTATTACTATTATTATTACCAGTGTTACTTACCTGCACACTCACCCTCTCTCTCACAATTAAAAAACATATCTTTTCTGTGGTAGTCTAGTGGTCCACCTCCTCCTGGTCCTGTGGATCACCTCCTCCCACTCCACCCTGTGTTCAGCTCCAAGATAGCAGCTGGTAGTCACCTTCTGCTTACCTCTGCAGCAGGCTGCTATCACATGCGAGCATACTTACTTGCCATTATTGAAGTAACTATTGATACTGTGCTCATGCAAGTACAGTTTTGACATAGTTATTTCAGTAATGCAAGTGAGTATATTTAGTTAAGATGGCAGCTGGTAACAAAGATGAGTGGAGGTGAATAACGGCTGCCATCTCATAGTCGTATGGATGGTGGAGCAGGGAAGTGATGACCAGGGCCAGGAGTGGGAGGGCTACTAGACTACCAGGAAACATTTTCATTTAAAAAATTGTAGAGCAGGAGTGGGTACAAATGACACAATGGAGCACTCAGTATCAGGGCCTGGCACCATGTATTTTTTTAATGGACTGTGCACATGCGTGCATGGAGGGTTTAGAAAGCAATAGTTTTTGAGACTATTGCCCATTGCTAAGGATCATTGTCCATCATTAGGAACTAATGAGGGCAACAGGTCAACACCAGCGATAGTCATGTGATGCTGCTTTGACAAATGGAAGGCCAACTTTCAGACTTAGTGAGAATTACGGTGACCTGTGAGTCATTTTCTCCCATACAAGATGATTTTTACATATTGGTTCCAATTCTGTTACTATTCCATCTCTCCTGGCTGTTTAGTTATTTTAGTGGATATTTTTGATTTATACACAGGTGGTAATGAACATTTTAGAGCTACTGTATATGATGTAGTTGATGGCCTTGCTCAACTTTCCCATCAATGGCACAATGTATCCATATTCTAATACAGAGTTCTGTTGTTGAGAGGAACATAAACTACATCATAAAGTTCTAAAATGGCATTTAACACCAACATGTAAATAAAAAATAACCACTAAAGTTACCAAAAGGCCAGTATAGATGAAGCAATAACAAAAATGGAGCCAGTATTTAAAAATGTAGCTTTAGCACAGTTCTCCTCTTAAGGTTTATTAAATACTATTATATTCCATACAAGTACAATCCTAATAGATAGGTATATGGACTCATTGGATACAAGAACAATCAAGGACAATAAAGATGCTAAATCAAAGGTACATGCAGAATCTTAAAGGAAAAAGACAATGAATTAAAAGCTATATGCCCAGTGATAAAAAAATGAGTGTGTCATATATGGGCCTGATAAAGATGGCTATGGGTGTTAAATGGAATTATATAGAAAAAACAATATTGGGGTGCTAAGCTGAAACTTATAGGTGAAGCATTTTTTTCTTATTTTAAGGCCTAAAACATTGTGTTATTTTATGTTTCGCCAGCCAAGTACTAAATTAACAACATGATAAAACTATTTTTTAGGAATCAATAAATAATATGTAATGCAGGTTAAGGAGAAGATCCTTCTTGTGTTCTTAGGATGGAAATCATTATTTAAATTTGTCATACTTTTACACATTTCTGTGGAAATCTATTCTGATAAAGCCATGTGAACACTAAACTTTTAAGCAGTAATGCACAGGAGCCTCTAAATGCGCTTTTCATTGTAAGATTATGGTGCTGTCTTTTTTAGATATTTAGCTGTTGGCACGCTGCCTTACTTTGGCCTCCAAAAAGGAAAACTGCATTTCTTATGAACTGAACAAGTATGTGTTATTTCACAGTGCTGAGTATATCACTTACAGAGATTGCGTAGTCCAGCAAAAGAGCTGTATAAAGTTTCATTAATAACGTTAGATGTAAAAAGAAAGAACATTTACGTTTATTGAACTCAGCTTATTATTTCATCGTATGTGCCTTCTGCGTGCAAAATATGTATCAGTCTGACATATCCTCTTACTGGTTCAGCAGGAAGAGTTTGTTATACTGTAGAATCTGTTTAGTTTGATCTACAGAACAGTGTCTCAAGTTCAAGTTCACTGTTTATTTTTCTTACCTGTCTTATATTTTTGTAATATAATCAAGATTAGTTGTAACACGCTGTAACAGTTAGTGCTGCCTACTATAGAATATAGTAATATGAACATTGAGGAGCACATCTGTAATATAGAAAATAATGCATGGGTAGGGGTGTGCAATGCTATACAAACCTGAGGAACGAAACTTGGAGGGTTTATTAAACAATCATACACTAAGGGTTTATATAAAATCTCATTATACAACCCTATCCAAGCATTTACTTTTTAAAATTACTGATGTTTCTGTACATTAGTTAAGATAAAAAAGGGTACATTTACCTACACTCGCGCATGAGCAATGCTGTTCTGGTACTCAACACTGTATAGAAGGAAGTATAGCACAGTGGTTTAAGGCTCTGAGCTGCAAATCTGGTGACATCCAGCAGACCAGACCTGGGTTTGAATCCCACAGCTTCCACTTGCATACTGTGTGACCCTGAGCAAGTCACTTAACTTCCCTGTGCCCCCAGGTAGCGCCTGTAGAAAAGCTTTCAGCTTAGTGTGCTACTCCTGGTTAAACAACTAAACAAAAAAAAAACACTGCATTCTTCCTCTTTCCTAACCCCACTGCCTTTTCTGGGACTGGAAATGATATTGTCTTGTACCCAATGATGCTCCCTGAAGTCCAGTCCTGGTTCAGCTACCTGCCCTGGAGTCTGGGACCAAATAATGCCATGGGTGTGTTGTTTCTGTCCTGTGGTGGTTGGTGGTTTTATATACTGTAGCATGCACCTGGGCTACTGTATTTGAGTGACAGCTCTCAGCTGTCTCATCCTTGCTGTTATAAACAGCCGGTTATAATGGCAATTTACTCAAAGTTATCCATGTGTAATTAGGGCAGGACAGTAATTATACAGAGAATAAAGTATGGTTCAGTGTATGTAGAGAAGTTTACACACACACCAAGGGTTAGATGCTACATAAACTCCGAGAGAAGTCAGGGTTAATTAAAAGCATCTAATCCCTTAATGGAGTGTGTAAACTTTGATTACATAATCGATCTATTTTTTATTTTATATAATTGCTGAGTTTGCCTTTTTCACTACAGCAATTATATAAAATTAAACTCTGTGTGGCCCTAGCATGGTTATATTTTAGTATGTGGCCCCTGACTCACCGTTTCCTATTCTATGTATTGAAACCCCCTTTCTTTTAGTAAGAAGCACTAGTTTTGATTTCCCTTGTAGAAATTCTTTTTAAATTTAGACTTACTGCTGAGTCCAAGTGGCAGTTCACTCTTGTGGGGGAAAAACACGCGGTCAGCGATCGGAAGGGAAAAGCTGCAGCAGAACATGCACAGAGCGAGGGAAACCATGTGCATGTTTGCCGTTATAAATGCTCCTTTATAATGGCAAATTATGCCACGGTTTTCTTATGGGAAAAAGGCTGAGCCAGTTATTATATATAGAACAATGTATGGGTAGGCGTGTGTAACCAGAATTTTACACACACCGGAGGTGTGGGATGCAACATAAACCTCGAGGGTGAAGCCCGAAGGGTTTATAAAAGCATCCCACAATGAAGGTGTGTGTAAAATTCTAGTTGCAACACACCCACCCATATGTTATTTTATTTAATTACTGGTCATCATTTTTATGGCTTGTCCTTAAAAAATCAGACAGTGAGAGAGTGTTAAATTGCTGTAAGTAAAATGTTTTTATTTCAGTAAAGCTTAACATGAAAATAACACTTTTTCTTTGTTTTAAGTGAAGAACCTTTATTTATCAATTTTTTTAAATATTAACTTGTTTTAGACGTAACTTAATTGAGCTTGATTGACAGCTACTGATTATAACTGCCAAGTTATAACCACAAATATCAACTGGACAGTTATAATGCAGGGTAAAACTCTTGTTATCTGTGTATAAAAAAATGATGACCAGTAATTAAAATAAGATTATTGCTGTACCCATTCTGAGGATAAGAGAACATAACCAAAATAAGTGCCTCTGACACCTTAAGAATACAAGATGAGGCACCATTATTTATTGATAATTATTTGGCTGGGAATGGCACATTGAGCTGAAACTCCTTTCCAGGTGATGCCCAGGAGAGAATTAAGCAGAGGAAGGTTAAATGACTTGCTCGGGGTCACACAGTATGCAAATAGTGATTATAGGATTCAAACCTGGATCTATCTGGTTTCCAGGTACACTGCTCTGTGTTCTAACCAATAGGTTATACTGCCCATTATAATCTTACTGTGAGTGTGCCTTGCTTGCCGTATAAACATATCATACGTTGTTTAATTTGGAATGTCTTTCTAAAAAACAAACAGTATTGATTTATAAGCTTTTTTAATAAAAGTGAACATTCTGTTTTTTTAAATATTATGGGTGAGGCCCTGTTATTTGTTTAAAGATGCCCCCCACAAAGGACTCATCAGTGCTGACTGGCTGAATCAACACTGACAATTTGTAATAGATATAACACACTGTTCCATGCGTACAATCCTTAATCGAAGAATAGATAAACCATAAATGCCCCAGTTATGAAAGCCCTGTTTTAAAGTATAAAGGCTAAAAAAGTACCGAGCCAATTTTTTTTCTTCATTTGAGTGATGAATTTAGAGTTTATGAAAGGTTAGGGACTGATGACACAAGCAAGCCAAAGCTCTCCATTTTATCGAGAGAACAGATACAGTGTTGAGAGATGAGTGCAGGCTTTCCCACAGTATTCCATTAATCTGCAGCTGTACTTATCTGGAGGAACTATTTCTTTTGGGTAGTGGTGGTGGTGAAGTGGGGGTGGAGTATCTCTGCTTTGCTGGGCTAGGACCATTGCTGGACATTGACTATCAGCTATGTTGAACCATGCTGCATTGGTTTTTGTGGCATGGACTACCTACTGTCCACTTCAAACTCGTGCCACTTGTGGTGTCAACTGGGATCAAACACTTGTCTCTCTAGTATTGTACGTGTGTGTGTGTGTGTGTGTGTGTGTGTGTGTGTGTGTGTGTGTGTGCGTGCATGCCAGAAGGGGGTAGAAGATAATAAACTGGCTAAAATAAACAAAATGTCATGAGACTGTGATGAATACAGTTTTTCATTGACAGATGTAGTGCAAGAGTGCTTTTTAGCACTGTTTGCACGAATGCGGATTACTGAAAGTTATACAGCGAGTAAGTGACTCTGGTGAGATTTGAACTCTCGATTTCCTGCTTCACAGGTATGTTCTCTAACTGCTCTGTAGGCTGACAAGGTGAAGAGTGTATGACACAATGAAAGTAGTAAAACACCCTTGCCCCATCGTATCACTGCTGTTTTAAATGTAGGCATCATTAAGCACTAAGGAACAACCAGGGCGCAGGTTATAGTCTGTCTAACCCTAGTAGGGTCATGAGACACAAGGCTTAGCCACATGTTGTATGCACCTAGGGTTAAATTAACAAAAGTAACCCAATCCCCGAGATGTATTAATGCAATTATTAAATTAAAATGTTTATATTTTGTAAGCTGAATGTTTTAACAGTGAAACTTCTGTTATTGTACATAGGGGTTTCCAGCTGTTAACATACTCCTGTCAGAATGCTGTTGGCCAATCAGAATGTTCAGTTTCCCACCATTTTTAATAGTATATATCGTACTAAACCATCATTTATGGGGAAAAGTGACTTCAGTTCTGGGAAAACGACTGCATTCTATGTACAAAGGTAATATCCAGAGGTACAAGTTCTTTGCAGTTAGGTGTTATTGTGGACTGGGTGGTGGCAGTTTTCATGTTGGAAATAGTGCTTTTAAATATAGATGTCTGCTCTTAAATACAGTAACATACAGATCCCATTTCCTTTTGAAATCAGGCCCAGCATGTCATACCATGAAACATCAGCCATGATGAGGATTTACCTCATGCAGGCCAGAAACATATTAGTAAGGTGATTTACAGCACCAGTGAAACTGCTTCAGCACTCAATATGGGTAGTCCGCATCAAATCCAGACATCTAAGTGCTTGAATTTGAGCTTCAGACAAGCCCAACATAATGAAGCCCACCCCCAGTTCCATATGTTGGAATCACGGAACCATAGTCATTGATGGCAGAAGAAGAGCAATGGTACATCCAGCCTGCCTTAATATATTCCTACCTTTCCTCATGATCTGCTGTCTTGTCAAATTTCTCACCTGGCTGGTTGTTGGGTCTTGTACCACCAAGAGTGACCAGCTTGTAAAAAATCAGGTTCTGGGCACATTTTTCCAATACTTCCGGGTTCCCTCAAGTGACGGCTTGAACAAGCAATGAAACCACATTATACATGGCAAGCATCTGGTTGGATATTTGCCTTAATTGAAGTGGTATCCTGGAAAGTTTTATATGGTTGATCACCTTAGAAGCAGCAGAATACCAAAATGAAACTCTGCTTCTGTGAGTAGTGTGCATGTTACTTTGCTGCATTCTTTGAGAAATGAGTTGTGTTAGAAAATAAAACTTTTCCTACAAAATATTAAAAAGTTGTTCAGTAGAGCAGACTCCTCCATATAAGGCTCTTTCATGTTTGCAAACAATTTGGGCTGTGACTGTGAAGTACTGTTGTATGGAGGGTAATTATAACAAGCATCAATTGAAAGGGAAGTAGGAGTTAATAGAAGTAGGAGGCAGTACAGTACAGTACAACACATCCTTAAATCAGTAAAGGAAAGATATTTGGTTTTATGTTACCTTTCATATAGACTGTATCCCAAAATGCCTTACAGTCCAGTAGAGGAAAAAATGTTGCCGATTTCGGAACATTTGGAGATTCAAGGAATACAGAGATATGGGTTTCCAGATTCACAGTCCTGTGAGCTACCCACTATACCAAACTGCCTGCCTGTCATAATAGAGTGATTCATATGGAGGGACCACTGTACCTCTGTGGTCTGCAATAAAACATTCTTGGCTTTTATTAAGTAATTGAAAACAAATATAATCCTCTGCTTTGGCAGGGGCCCCAAGGCATTTGCTGTCTGTCTCTCTAAGGGCTCTGTTGTTTCCCATGAGAATCTACACTTGATTTTGTTTGGTCCTACTTACTGTACCTATGTCTTGGAACTATTTAAGGGTACCATTTCTCTCTATAGTTATGTTGCATCTGGTGTCATCAATTCAGGAGTACAATACATGTTCTGGTAGGATAACATTTCTAGGTCTAGAGCTGACACACCCAGTAGCAAAAAAAGATAAATTATGCAATTTTGCCCATTTAGGATACTGGCAGAAGAAAATCAGTGCTGGTTTACTTTTCAAGCGGCTTCTGTCAGAAGCATAAACAATATCACCAGAGACATTTAATAGATTTTGAGAACATTTCCCTTATTGATAGTGTAGTGTTACACATTTTAATGAAATGTTACTGCTTTAGGTGAAATGCCACTGTATTTAGTAAGATTTTTACAACTTTCACTCTTCACAAAAATATCACAACTTGCTAGGTTTCACCACAAGAAAGTTACAGAGCAACAAGCATTTTAAAGCAGAGCCATCACCTTTAGGAAATCTTAGAAAAATATTCTTTTAATACACATTTCAGCCTAAGTTTCATACAATTTTCTGAACCTCTTTTCCTTTTGTTTTTCATTATTTGAAACATTTTTATGAAAATTGGATCTTTGTCCATATAAATTAATTTGCTGTTAATATTGTTTATTCCCCAGTCGAAGTCATGATCCTCTACTTGTAACATTATAATAATTTCCAGAGCAAACAATTGTGATGTCACAAATAAGGGAATAAATGGATTATAACTTCAGTTTGGGAATAAGCATCAGAAGGAAATTGATTCTGAAGGGCTAAGCTCCTACTTTCGTGCAAAGGTTCAGAGTAATGATGAAGCAAGGAATGAGAAACACAAAACAGATCTGTAAGATACGAGATTATTTATGTATTTATTTATTTTAAAAGAGATGGGCTCCATATTCAAAGGTTAAGCGTAGCACTAACCTGAGTTTGCTAACTTTTAAGCGGGCCATATTCAGAGACCCATGGAGCATTGCCAAATGCAGCTGTGCCAAGACCCATACCGCTGTGCCTATGCAAATGAGGGGTGCCTCGTGTACTGGCACAGTGGTACATTCAAAGGATTGCAACAGTGCTAAACAGCCCATAGAGTGGCATTGTTTACCATGGCCAAAAACCACATCTTATCTCGGTGCTAGGGCTGTGCCCCCTACCTCCTCAAAGGCAGGATGGCTGTACTGCAGGCACCTGCCCTCATGTCAAGCAGTCCCCCACCCTCCGATCACCTAACCTACATGTTATCCATATAGCCCTGGTAGTCTAGTGGTCCCTCCACCCCCTGATCACCCATCCTTCATATGATAGTGTGATCCCTGGTGGTCTGGTGGTCCCTCTACCCCACTATGTTGCACGTTACCCATATAGCACTGGTAGTCTAGTGGTTCCCCTACCCCACCGCTCAGGCATTCATCATATGATAGTGTGCTTCCTGGTAGTCTAGTGGTTCCATCACCCCCCGAAAACCCAACCTTCATCTTATCCATATAGCCCTGGTAGTCTTGTCCCCCCCACCCCTCAAGACTGACCCTCAACCCCTACCCACCAATCCACTAAGAACCCTCACCCCATAGCCTCTCACCCCAATCACCACTCAGCATTACCACTGGTGCAGAGTATTGGCCAGCACATCCCTCCACTCACCTCCTCGGCCAGCTGCCATCTGACAGTCAAGGATTTCATGTATGTTGGAGGTGGAGGGTGGGTGCCACTTGACTCACAGGGCTGCTATGGATATATGCATGTTGGGTGATTGGGGAATTAGAGGCTCATTAGACTGCCACAGGTCTCACTGTCATATAAAGGATAGACAATTGGGGGGTGGGGGAGCGCTAGACTACAAGGGAACCAGTGGTAGTGACAGCATGGGCGCAGTGGGGCTGCTGTGCCACATGCAAGTGAGCCCATAATGGGCATGCAGATGGCACTCAGTGCCTTGCATGCCTAATGAGCTCATTTGCTTTCTTGAGCTGAATATATCCTAGAGGAACCCTGGTGCTATCCTGTTTCAGCCAGCACTATCTACTGTGGGCTATATGCAGCTGTGGTCCATGGTGGCACAGTACAGAGCCACATAGCACTGTGCCAGCATGGCCTGATAGTCAGCATAATCAGCTGACTGGTTGACTGTCGCTCAGAGCTGAATGTGTGCTATTTGCAAGCCAGCACAACAGGCTGCATGCACTTGCAGCTGGCTCTGAATATGGGGCCCTTGACCACGAAAGCACACTGAATTATGTATCTCATTTTTAGGTGCATCCTGGGAGAAGGGGACAGTGAAGACAGGAATCATATAAATACAAAAGCTAATACAGTCAATATGGCGATAAAAGTAAATCCATAAGGTATAAAACAAAGCAAGTCAAACAGTTGGTTTAGAATAAAAAGAACAAAACATTCATGAATCAAACGACCCCATAAAGGGGGACTATTGCAGCTATAGAAACAAGTATCCTAAAGGGGACCATTGCAGCAAGGATTGGAAGCAGAAGCCAAGAAAGTGGACAGCTGCTAGTGAGTGGGTGCTAGCTCTGGAGGCCATGGAAAAGCAGACCCAGGACATGAAGTGCAGCTCCTTTAAGTGATTGTTTGGTGACCAATGTGAAGAGGAGGTTTGAAGGAGGGGAGGGAGTTGCATATGGAGGGGAGTCTCCATGAGGAAGCTCCATTCCCAAGTGACTGGCAACACCTGGTGACTTGTGTTACCTGGGGTAAAGGAAGGAGTGGGGAGTGGAGTATCTGTAGAGATAGGCTGAAGGTGAGGTGAGGTGAGCATCAGCAGAGAGGAAAGGTATTCAGGAAGGCTGTTAGACAAGTACCTATAGATTAACAGGGCAGAGTGCACATGATAGAGGCTCTCAATGGAAGGTTACTCAAGGGGAAAGTAAATGTTGCTGCAGTGGGTGTGAGGTGGACATTTGAGGGTAAATCAACAGAAAGCATGGTACATGGGGTCCAGTCTTGCTAGCAGGGTCATGGAGGCACCACCATAGTCAATGTCACCATAGACAAAGAGAAGGAGGATCATTTTCTAAATCATCTCCCACCTGGCTACATTGGAAAGGTAAGCTTTGTTCTTGTGAAGGGTGCCAAGCTTAAGGAGCATCTTTGAGGAAATGGTGTCAGTGTGGGTAGAGAAGTCCATAATTGTGTTTAAATATGGAGCACCAAGATAGTGACTCCAGCCAAGTTAGAACAAAACTGCTGAAAACACTACCACAGTGACTATCTACACAGGACTGAATGTTCTGGGAAATTGTTATATTCCCAAAACTGTTTTGGGAGCATGAAGTGTTTTTGTACAGATTTAAATGTTCTAATATCCAATATTAAAAACCATTCACAACAGTGTTCTTCGATATAACCAAAACGTGGGAAAATATTCTTCACCTTCTCCTTACTGATGAAGCAAATCATACAGTAAATGAAGTACGATTTTATCAAAAATCTCCAGGGAAGTAGAGCTTGATATGAATTAGGAAACATGCCATGTTTGAACTCTGGAGCCATTAAGAAAAAAAACTGCAGTAACTGTTTCTTCCAGATTCAATGCATATCTAGGATGTGGCACAGATTGGGATGCAAGTTTAGGGTTGAATCTATGAACCTTCTGTGGTATAGTGGTGAAGGAGCTGGGCTTTGGAATACAGTAGAAGGTTGAACATTCAGTATCTACAATGGGTACACTTTTTATGAAATGAACATTTATAAGTTATTATTTAATAATTTATGATATATTATTAAAAATATACATCTCTTACTTTACAATATATACATCTAGATACAAAAAAAAACCAATTAGTTACCATTCCACCTGGGACTATGGAGGTGCTTACTCTAAATAAGATAATCTGCACACTGGAAGAGGAACACCTTTCCAAACAGAAAACCAATTGCTGCACTATGTGCAGATAAACCAGTGCAGCCCATTTTATCCATCATGAAAAATGTAACGATTTGTAAGAAATTCAGTACGTACTTAAAATGTGTTTATACTGGATAAAATTAGCTAGCTTTTGGTTTATTTGCACATAGTGCAGTGACTGGCTTGCTGTTTGGGAGAATATGCACATCTAAATTCCAGGAATATAACAAATGGCCCAAAGCAAGAGTTCACTGGGGCCAGTAAAGTCTGTGTTGCTACATTTGCCAGAGTCTAATATACATGCAGTGAAGTCACCCTAGCGGTGTTTAAATAAAATGCGCTTGTTACTCTGATACATTTTCTCAATATAAGGATTCAAACTCAGGTAGCTTGGGTTTCGAGCTAACTAAGTGCGTGAAGTCACATGTGGACATGACCTGCCTAGACTTTAGCAAGGCATTTGACACAGTCCCACACAAAATATTAATATACAAGTTAGACAGCCTGGGAGTGGGTCCCAAGATGGTAGCCTTGGTAAAAAATTGGCTGGAGAACAGGACACAGAGGGAAATAGTAAATGGAGTCCACTCTGAAGGAAAGGGGTTACTAGTGGGGTACTGCAGGGTTCAGTTCTAGGACTGGTCCTCTTCAATGTCTTTATAAGCGACATTGCAGAGGGACTAGAAGGAAAAGTATGTCTCTGGAGATGACACAAAGATCTGCAACAGGGTTGATACACAAGGTGGGGTGGAAAGGATGAGAAGGGACTTGGCAAGGTTGGAGGAATGGTTAAATGTATGGCAGCTTAGATTCGATGCTAAGAAGTGCAAAGTAATGCACCTGGGAAACAAAAACCCAGGGGAAGAGTACACAATGGGGGGTGCGATACTAATAACAACAAAAATGGAAAGGAACCTGTGGGTAGTCATATGAGATGACCTAAAGGTGGGAAAGCAATGTGAGAGGGCAGTAAGGAGAGCTGGGGGGATACTGGGATGTATAGGGAGAGGCATCACCAGTGAAAACAGGAAGTTGTTATCCCTCTGTACAGACAGCTGGTGAGACCCCATCTGAAGTACTGTGTGCAGTTCTGGAGACCCAATCTCTGCAAGGACATAGACAGGATGGAGACAGTCCAGAGGAGGGCAATTAAAATGGTGCAGGGTCTGCACCAGAAGACATATGAAGAGAGACTTAAGGAGCTTAATATGTATACCCTTGAGGAAAGGAGGGATGGGGGGACATAATAGAAACATTTAAGTACCTCAGTGGAATCAACAAAAGTCCAAGAGGGTAACATCTTTCAGAAAAAGAGATGTGCAAGAACAAGGGGACACAATTTGAAGATAGAGGGGGGATGGCTCAGGGGCAATGTGAGGAAGTATTTTTTCACAGAGAGGGTGGTGGATGCATGGAACAGCCTTCCTGAGGAGGTTGTGGGGTCTAAACTGTGGGAGAATTCAAGAATGCAAGGGGCAGACATAAGGCAATTTTTGTGGGGGGGTAGGAAGAAATAGGCTGTTGGTTAAATAGGATCTGCAACTTATCCTCTAGGTAGGGAAATGGGCAGACTAAGTGGGCCAAGCGGTCCTTATCTGCTGTCAAATTCTATGTTTCTATGTTTCTAAGCTTATGCCAGTTGTTTGGAAAATCGCTTTCTATTAACACCCAGATCATACATAAAAAAAAAAACCAGAAAGAATTCTCATTGCTTTAAAATACCTTTTTTTAAAACATAATCTCAGTTATGTTTTAAAAAAGGTATTTTAAACCAATGAGAATTCTTTCTGTTTTTTTATGTATGATCTGAGTGTTAATAGAATGTGATTTTCCAAACAACTGGGGTACACTTCTGAGGAAGGACTTGGTTGGTTCGAAAGCTTAGGCACTGTTTCCTTTTGTTACATCTATGTTGGTTCAATAAAAGGTATCAAACCATTTGTTTCTGGATCAGGACCATGAGTAACAGTATGAACTATTAATGGCAATAACTCAAACCTGATTAATCATTAAGTACAACATGGTGGTAATTTTACCTTGTGAAGCTGTGATCATTAGCTACTCGGCCTTAAGGCTCAGTAGACAGTATAGCATAATGGTTTAGGGCACTGAGCTGCAAACCTGGAGACCTGTGTTTGAATCCTAACAGCTCCCACTTGCATACTGTGTGACCCTGAGCAAGTCACTTAACTTCCTTGTGCTCCCAGGTTACACCTGGAAACAAGCTCCAACTTAGTGTGCCTTTCCTGGTTAAAAAAATTCCCCTTTTCCTTTTCCTTTCCCCATTCTGCCCCCAGCTTCACTCAGCAACCTTACTACGATGTTCACAGGCACTCATGCATTACCCTGTATGTGTTGCATATTATTCCCAGAGATGACCAATGACCCCTCTTTAATTTTCACACAGTTCCACCTGACAGTCCCTGCTGTAGGGACTTATTTATTGGTGTTGTAGCCCACTCAGAGCTGGGAGCACTTAGCAAATATTGATGGCATGGAACTAAGTATAGGAAGGTATAGGGGGTTAAAAAAAGCAGGAACAGGATGTGAGCTGAATAACTGGCCAAAAACATAAACATTTTATTTTTCAAATGTTTAAAAATAGGAATTCTGTATTAAAGAAGATTAATGTGAGCATATAAGGAATGTGGTACTGTGCAGCAGGGTGTTGGCATCTTTTTTTGTTACATAGGTCTTAGTTACAACCTCCACTGAGAAAATCTGCCTTAGGTCAGAAATCCTTTGTTTTTTGTATTATTACATGTTGAAATAAGCTAACATTTGAGAATAAGACTGATTCTTATTTTATGAAGAAATACTCTTTTGAGAAAGTTGTATATATTGTAATTACTGTAGTTGTTGTTGTTAACATTGACAACAACAGTTTTAGTATTATTGTTTGTAATTTTGACCACGATCACATCTCAAAAAGAGGCACTTCATTGCTTAGAGGTCCACAAAAAATGAGTAAATAAATAAACACATTAATAAATTAAAACAGTGGACTTCCTAATCCACCCGTAGTAACCTGTGTGAGTGTTGTGACTGAGGAGAGTTTCTAACTCTGAACTACTCTGGAGTTAGAATTAATTCCCAAATTAATCCTTCAATTGTCTCTTGATTTCCCTCTGTTTCATTGTTTGGCATTTGAACCATCTCAGTATATAATAAGTAATGTGTGTCCCTGTGCAAGTGCTTTTAATTAGAGTTAAACTGCTTAAGTAAATCCTCTGCCTGCTGCCAAATATCTTCTTTAAAAGAAGAATGGCAATGACTGTAGAAGGAACTGCCTTCACACATCATTTCAAAGGGTACTTGACAGTTTTGCTGTATCCGTGTTCCTGTAGAAGAACACACATAATGGTACTTGGAATGTACTTCATCTGGCAGCAAAGAATATGGGTCAAATGATGATAATTCAGTTAAATGTTACTGAGCATTTTAGTTCAGTTTTTTAGGTAATGGAAACAAAAGAATTCAAGCCCTCAGAAATCAGGGAATCCTTCAGAAATGTCAAATCTTGCGTCATTTTAGAACCAAGATGCCAGTAGTAACCTACAATAGGGCATGGGTTTCTAGAGAATTAATGTGTGCCATACGTGAGTTGGACGGCATGAGGCCAACAACTGAGTGCATTTCGAAACACCCAAGAAGTACATTAATTCTTTAGAAATATATGCTCTGAAGTGGGTTATTGTGCTTATGAAATGTAAAAGGTTTTTTTTACAGTAAAGGCTAATTTTCTTTTAGTTAGGCTTTTGCTAAGTCGAAAATGTGAGTTTGGTAATGAAGGCTGCATATCTTTAAATGTTTCTGGGAAGTGCATTTATTTTGAAAGAAAACTATGTCCTGTTGTGGCTTGTGTTAAACAAAAGAGGAAAACTTTTTTATTTTAATGGAAAAAGGGTTTATTTTCATTTAGTTAGGCTGGTGCTAGGTAGAACAGGGTATGTTAGTTATGAACTGTGTGTTCTCTAGGAAATGAATCAATAATTAGGTATTGTGTATTGACCAATTAAGTTTTAGATCTGGTCAGTTTCTTAAACTCCATTTTATAAGAAAATATAGTGGATACTTTGTGTACTTTTGGGCTGTTTTGACTGATTCCAATAGATGTCGGTGTGCTATCTGTCTCCAGCTGAAACCCAAGGGTGATAAGCATCAGTCTTACAAATTAAACAACACTTTGTTAGCTATCTAAAACTACAGGAAAGTGGACATTTGTGCTTTGCACCTGACACCCAGCTGACTTCTTGTTACTGTATCCTTAAAATACGGTTACAGTTTTGCATGTCAAACATATAGCCTCATTTATAATCTGACTGGAATCTAGAAACTTCATTGGCTCAGAGATGTCACCTAACTATGCATTAAATTCCTACCACTGCGTGGTCAGATTCTGGATCTCATTACTAAGGCAATTAAGCCTCATTATTCATTATTCATAATCTTTTAACGCACACCCTTTCATGGCATGTTGCTTACTTAAAATACTGTCTGACTGACCCAGGGCAGGTACCTGAGTGATCCAAGTTTGAGTCTGGGATAGATTTCCTAGCCCTGTGACTGACTGGGCCAAACAAGGCATAGCTATGGTACTTGATTTTTATGAGTAGTGTATGAGATTCAATATAAGACACTTAATCAGCCACTACCAGATGGCCATGGAGCACAATTTTCTTCCCTTGTGAAGGCAGCCAATAGCCCTCCTAGCAGGGAGGAAAGGTGTGGCCACTGTCTGCAGCCCATGAGATAAGGAAGGGTCAATTCCAGAGGTCAGTTAGGGTCTGTGGTGATACTTTAGCTGGGGAAAAACAGGTAGACTGGGTGGGGCAAGCAGTCCTTGTCTGCCATCAAATTCTATTTTTGTGTGTTTTTGTGGGTCATGGGGGATCTAGGGGAAGATATGGACATGAAGCCCTGTGGGAAAGTGTATAGGGCAGGATTTTCAAACTGATCCTTTCGTCCTGAATCTGTCTGCCCCTGTTTATGAATGTAAACTTATGTCTCATTCTGTTGGGACATGCTAGACCATCTTTTAGATGAATTTACATGACCATGCATTTGCCTGATCTGTGTAACAGAAAATATGCAAATTGAATTAGTGTCATTATTTTTGAATGCAAATTGTCTCAAATTATGATGTCTTATTGTAGCTGGAATACAGCATTCAAAGATGGGGCATTCACCCATCAGGGCAGTAGTAGCAATGTTACTTAGATGCTGGTGGCATGGGTTTGGAAGCAAGTGTAGTTTGCCAGGGGCCAGCTGGGGAGAGGAGGTTCCAGCATCCCAGCTGTCTCCTTCTCATGGGTGGGAGGGTTGCACTGTCCACTACTACACTGCCACCTGGATGACCACAGGTGGTGGTCCAACAGGGGGTAATATAGAGAGAGGGATGCAACTTAGCTCTAGTGGGTGGTCATACAGTTATATATGCATGGGCACCTAGGAACCCTTGTTGGCTGCATTCCAAATGGCAGGGAGAAACAAAAGTAAAACTCATGTGCAGAAGAATTATGCCAGCACTATTGGGCCCCTTCACTCCTGACTACCCACTGGTCCCCACACGTGATGGTCCCAAGGAAAGTCATGACTGTCAGCACATCTGAGGGAGACTGCCACAGTGGAAAAGCCCTCTCTGATGAAATACCCTCTATGGACCCCTTACGTCCGGCTAAGTGACAGAGAAGGCAGAGGATGGGGCTTTGAAGTTGCCTGGCAGAGAAAAGGCAGCATAGGTGACAAAGGTAAAAACAGAGTATAAATAAAAAGGGTACCTAACATATGGATTATTGTGAGAAGGTGCAAGTGGATCATACATTTGTGTCTGTATCCACCTGAAATGAAAATATAGCCTATAGTATCTATTTGATTTAACATTGTATAGATTTATTGTATATCATTTTTGTAGTCTGATTAGCAGTGTTACATATGACTTTCTGTGGTATTGGATAAGTCATATAATACCAACTTATGTCTCATTTATGCTTTTAGGCTGGCGCAGCAACCTGATGGTTAGTGCTTGTGCTTGCCATGTTGGTGATGCAGGTCTGATTTTGAGCCCTGGTGGAGCAAAGTCCCTCTAGGGAAGATATGGTACACTAACATATTATGCTGCATTTTGGGCTCCCCATGACCCAGTGAGAGGAAAGACATGGAGGTACCATTCCCAGTATATGTGAGTAGCCCAATGGTGCGCAGCAGGACATCTGGCTCGTGCACCAGATGCAACTTTATTTCGGACCCAAACTGATGTCACAAGTTCTGGAATTTGCCCTTATCACCAGTGGAGCTTGGCTTCATGCCCCTTTGGGTCTGCTCCATATAGGGGCGGAGTCACCATGGAGTTGCATTCTGCAGAGATTATACAGATGGTAGGCAGGTAAGAAAAAGCTGCAGGAAGGCAATGTTGAGCTGAACTAAGAAGAAGAAAAAAGGAGGATAATGTAGACAGAATAGAGATTAGAAAGTTGCTTCTAGCTTTAAAAAACTATTTTTTATACTGCAGCCAACTGTAGCATGGCAGTGCTTTCTTTTTTAGTGTTATACAGCAGAGTGTACTTAGAGGTCAGGCCCTGATTCTACAAGAGTGCTCCTGATTCACAAATGCCACTCAGCTTCTTCAAAACATGCAGTTGCACGTTAGTCCCCTGATATACAAGAACAAAAAATGGTGCAGAGCTTGGATAGTCAGGGCTGGAATTGAGGACAGACTGGGTTGGGGCTTTGTAATATCCCAATCATCTTTATATGGCACCAGAGACCACTCCTGATCACCATATGAGAGCTCTGCCATGATCTCACACAGTTTAGCCTCAGGGGTTAAAGTACAGAACTAAAGCATGGAGACCCAGTTCCAAATCCAGCCAGAGCCACTTATTCACTGTGGGACCTTGACTTGAGAAGGCTAGTTACTCTTCCCATGCCCCAGTCAACACAACGGTAAAATAGATAGAAGCAGGACTCCACTGAACAGGATATTTTACTTCTCCAAAGGCTGGTCCTGGATAAATAAATTATATATATAAAAAAAAAAAACGATGTTTTTTTCAAGGTGTACAGAGTAAGATGTCACTTGCTGCTATGCCATATTTATTTCTTTATTTCAAAAGTTTTACCAGGAAAAACATACTGTCCAAATGTGTCCTTGGGGGGCGGGATGTGGAAGATAGTACAATAAGGTGAAAATTAATAGTTCATTAACATATGTACATAAACAATAGTCAATACACAAAGTAAAGTACATTGAAAAGTAGAAATGTACAAAACATTGCAGATGGTGGCTATTGTAAATAAAAAATGATCTTGGATAGGCATAGTGGAATAACCCCATCAGGACATAATGGTAGGAGAGGAAACAAGAGCAAATCAGGGATGGGACAGTCAGGTGGGGGGGCATCTAAGCTATGGGGTCAGGGAGAGTTGCAGGTGAGAGTCTCACTGTATCATTCCTCAGCATGACTAAGTAAGGACAGAGAATGTCACTGTAGTCTTCTGCTGTACCTGTTCATGTTACAGTTTAATACTGCGTTTATAGTAGTATTGTGCAGGGCAGTAAGTCTCTCAGGAACTGTTCACAATCACCAGGGCCATAGGGCCAAGGTAAGGATTTGCTGTGAGAGACGTTTCACCCAAACAAATACGTCACTATGATCTACCTCTTACTCTTGTTTCAAAGTAGCACACTACTTTATCTTTGCCATGCACGGTGTAGTAAAATACTTTGAAAGAAAAAACATTCCGAGTCCGTTTTTTTGTCTGTAAAGTATGTGGCAGAGGGTTCCTAGACGTACAGCTGTGATGAGGAAGAGTGTACTGTGTACAGTAGATGGGGTGGCAGCCAGTCACAATTCAGGATCCAAGCACTGTTCATCTACTGTATGTGAGGAATAATCTGGTGGTTTGTGAAGAGCACCCAATGTAGAATAATAACTACAGTTTTGATGAGAACAGCAATTATACAAGTACTATTTACTCTGGACCTGAAGATAAATGTTTTTTTTTTTTCATTTACAAGATGAACTTCTTATAAGAATTATGGTGCTCTGTGGCATGTTTTAGTAGTAGCTCTGCCTGGCTACGTACTTTCATAAATTTAAAGCAAGTTAAGCAGGACAACTCAGTAGCCGAATAAAGACCTAAATGCTGGGCCATGTTAAAACTGTTTTATTACAAAACGTAAAAATGAGTAGCAGCACCTCCCACATACATACACAAGCTGTGTCTCACGTCATACTGATGCTTTTTCCAGGCGTGGGTAGTATGCTAACAACTATCTACATTTAAAGAGCTCTTTTAAAAAGACATGCTCCATATTTCAGAACTGCATAACACCTCATTTTAAAGTGATGCCCAGTGCATATCAATCATAGTGAGAGAATTACAATAAATACATAGAACAATTATCTAAAAATACAGACACAAGAAAAAATATATATTTTATATATATATATTATACTGTATATACAGCACATATTCAACATCACTATTACACATCACTAGAAAGCTGCATATAATTCTACAGTGTATCTTATTTGTATTTCAGAAAGGGCATAATACTAAACATAACATTAAAACCTTTATCTTTATGGGCTCCAAGCATGTACTGCCATTTACTCTCAACCTGTAGCAATTTGTTGTCCAAATCCCCCACGGATGTTATTGGCTACTTTTTTAAGGCTCTGAAATTTGAATACAAGTCCAGGTCCTGCATGCACTATATGTAATGCTAGAGCATCCTTTTTGTCCCTGTTTGTCACACTCCAGAAGTGTTCAGCAATCCTATTCTTAAAGAGTCTCTTAGTTTTGCCAACACAAAAATTAAAACAAGTGCATGTGGCCACATATACAATGTTGGTAGATGAATAATTAACAGAATGTCTATTAGTATATTCTCTACCTGAAATTGGATGCTTGAAGACAGTACCTGTGTTCAAATGTCCACAAAAAATATAATTATCACATTGAAATGTCCCACCTGGATGTTTAGGCAATGTATTCTCCTCTGGTGCTGTATATAAACTCTGGGTGAACAGGCAAAACTAAGATACTTTTTTGATTCATAGGGCAGCCATCCTAAAGATGAGAGGACATCACAGAGGTGGTCGTGGGAGCTGACCCTTAGGGCAAATAATAATAAGTTTGCTAACAGCTGATAAGATAGCTATAGGTCAGTAGTTTTCAAGGTTTTTTTAGGATCATCTTGTTTGAGGACTGGGACCACCCTTGCCACCTTCCAGAGGTCAGAGATAAATCCAGAGGTGAGCGACAAGTTGATGATATGGGAGATGAGTAAAGCAATGAAAAGGGCACCAAGGTGGAGGAGTTTGGGCTCCAAATTATCGTGACCAGCACTAGAATGAGGGGAGAACCAGAGGGAAATCTCTGTGTCTCCCTCCTGGACACGGCCTTGAAATAAAAGGGAGGGCGAGAGACAGATTCTAACTGGGAATTACAAGGTACAGCTTGTTTATCAAGATCAGGAGCAGGGAATAGGGAGGTATAAGCAGACAGGTCTGACAAATGAGAATTAAAAGCATTAGCAATTGTGAGTGAATTATTACAATTTGTACCACCTATAATCAAGTCTGAGACATCCCCTTTTGAGCAACCACTAACAATATTTTTGATATTTCACCACAAATTCCTAGGGTCTCTGGCTGAGGTTAACAGAGCAGTTTTGCAGAGTTCACTCTTTGCAGACCTAATAGCTTTTTACACACATTTCTGAGACATCTGTACTCCTGGTATATAGACATGTCATGTAAGGCATTGAAACTAGCCCAACATTTATCCCTAGACTTCATGAGGGCAAGTAGGCTACCATGGAGACATTTTGTAACAGTGCCCCTTACCCTCCTTTTAATAAAAGGGGTATGTTTGTCTTGCAGGGCAGAAAAAATGGCAAGAAAGTTGTTTAGGGCAGTAGGAGTGTCAAGAGCAGCTAACATTGAAGACCAATCTGTATGTCTTAGGTCTGCGTGAAAGAATTCCAGGTTAAAGTTGGAAAAATCCTTCATAGGGAGAATTTTGTATGGAATTTTTGTAGGGGTGTGATCCAAGATCAAGTCCAGGAATGTTCCAGAGTAGACCACCCTCTCAGGTCTATTGGACATCATCCAATCAAGAAGAATACTTTTACCCCTGTTGTAGATAGCCTGGTAGGCTAATGGATAAGTTGAGAGAGGGAGAGACCAGTCAGCAGAGGTTCATATTGTCTAGCGTTGCTACCTAACCAATTAAGGTTAAGGTCACCTAGAAGCAGCAACTCATTTCCATAGACTATAGGATTCAAGGAGTCAAGGAGGTAGGTTAGCACTTGTACACCGCCCTTAGGGGGATTGTATATGCAAACTAAATACATTTTTCTTGTATTACCCAACAGAAGAAGTACATGAAGGAACTCACATGGGGGCAAGGAGGGTTGCTGGTGGGGTATGGTGGATAAGTTTAGGTGATTTTTGTAATAGAACAGTAGCCCACTCACTTGTTTTTTCCTAGCACGGTCAAGCGTGATGAGGTTGAAACCAGGAAGGGCACACACAGAGTCAGGGATAGTAGACTTCAACCACATTTCAGTAACACCAAGGATGTCTGGCTTGTAGTAACCAACCCAAGCAGTAAGTTCAGCTAGGCTGGACATGAGGCTATGAATATTTAGGTGGGCCACTTTCAATCCCTTGGTAGATAACCAGCTAGGGGGAGTGGAGAAGTCAGAGGAGAAATGAGGTGGTGAAGGGTCAAGGTTAGGCTCAATGTCTCCTGCCAGGACCATAAGTAACAATCTATCATACAAGGCATGATAGGGAGTGGCAATTCCTGGTGGATCATGTTTTACACCGGAATCGTTTGACCAATTTTGTGGAGAACATAACAGACCCGAAATTCATGCACCAGATACAGTAGGCCAGAGTTGCAAGTTCACAGTGGCAGGGAGGTTAGAGAAGGTATAATCAAACTCAGAGAGCTGCCCTGGATTCCTCCTAGGGTCCACTGGGAGGGGAAAATGATCAACAGTGATTAGCACCAGGAACAGGGAGGTAATAATACAAGTCAAGGGGATGCCAACAGTAGAGAGGAGCACTGGTGCTGTACTTTCACATTTTAGCGAAGGCATGATGGGAATACACCTAGGCAGCTGTTATGAAATGTAATAATTAAAAGTCCAGAGGTAGAGCTATCAAGATTTCTCAATTTGGAATCAACAAAACAAGGCTAAATGAGACAGATAGCAGAATAGGGCCAGTTTATAATAAAACAACCTAGATTAGCCTCTTTACTAGTTTCTCATCACCAGTTTCAAGTTAGGCATGTTACCTAATAGCTGCTGCTTAAAATTGTGGGCCTGGCTACTAATAACAATACTATTACCTATCATTTCAAAAAGCAATAGCAATTCCATCCCACTCGGTCTCTTTCTTAATATTATGAGCAGTTTCTTGTCAGATGTGTTTCACTGCCAGATTGCTGAGGCTTACTACACTGCTGGATAAGGCAAGTACAAAACCACTTTAGGCCATGGCAATAACAAAATAAACATAACAGATTTCTGATTTTAGACTTCTACACATTTGCCTACTGTACAGAAAGTGCTGCCACACTTTTCAAGTGTTCAATCACAGACTACTTGTAGGGCATTTAACAAGTCACGATGCAGGGGGTAACTGGGAGGGCTTTTCCAACTTCTTTGTTTGTTTTAAGGCTCCAACAGGAGCTTGGAGAAAATTCTGCCGGTGCTAAATTAAAATAGATACAGTCCTGCTGGGAGGGGGGAGGAGGGGATCCCAGCACGGACCACTCCAGCCTCCTTCCCCGATGTCCTCCATAGACTGAAACTGGCGCTGCTTCACTTGGGCCAATTTAAACTGCTCCCAGCAGTTTAAAATTGGCACGTTTTCTTTCTGACTTGCTTGTTTGTTTCAAAGTTCCCACAGAAGCTCAGAGAAAATTCTGCCGGTGCAGCCCTGGATTCTGCTCCGGTTTGGCAGTGGAACAGGTTGGGGTTGTGCTGAAAAGACTAAATTAAAATAGATACAGTCCTGCTGGGGGAGGAGGGGTCCCAGCGGGGACCAGTCCAGCTTCTTTCCCCAATGTCCTCCATAATTGTTGCAAACGTCATAGTTTTATGCATTTTATTATAGCATTTTGTTGTTATTTAAATGATTACCATTGAACAGTGATAATTTCACAAGCCACAAAAATATATTTATGCATTTGCTAGGAACTGTGAAACAAAAATATAGTACAGGCTGACAACTGAACATATAGCCCTTGCCTTATCCCTGACTGAGAGGCCCTTCCTATTTTCATGAATGATTATCCATAATAGATCAGTACAACTGCTTGATTGAGTACTCTTAAACTTCTGTTTTTTAACATGTATTTTTTGATTAATTCATTCATTTATTATGCTTGCTTGTGCGCATGTGCAAGAAACATTATTTGGCAGCTTAGGAGAGAAGTGGGTTGTGGAGGTGCAGCACTGTGGCGGCCAATGCTGGCACTACATTGTTGGGCTTGGCAGTGCTCGGTCAATGCGGGGCCAGTGTCCTGATGACACTGGTTCTGCAGAGTGCCACCAAGTTGAAACAATTTTGCCGCTGCAGTCAGGGGCCACCTTGTCATTACAGCATCAGCCATTCCACTGCAATGAGGGAGCGACCCGTCATTGCAAGGCAGTACCTTGCCTGGTGTAACATTACCAGGAATGTGGCGGCTGTATGCCGCCACCTCAGAGGCACATAGAAAGCCAAGGAGGGTGCCCAGTCCCCCTGTTGGCATGCCCTCGACCCAGTTCATTTGCTAACAGGGGAGCCCACTCCCCATCAGCATAATGCCCCCTCATTTCAGTTGTGTGCTAAGGGATGCCCAATCCCCCTCTGCATCATACGCCCCCCCACACACATTTCTGTGCTGATGGGGGGCCCAATCCCCATCAGCTTCAGTCTCCCTCTTCCCAGTTCCAGTTGTCGACGGGGGAGCCCACTCCCCGTCAGCATAATGCCCCCCCAGTGCTTTCATGCCTGTGCCGAGGGGGTGCCCAATCCCCTCAGCATCTCTGGCGCCCCCCACCATATCTGTGCCAACAGGGGCCAATTCCCGTAAAGCTCAGTCCTCCTCCTCACAAATGCAGGTGATACACTGGGAGCCCACCCCAGTGTACCAAACACACCTGCAAAAAAAGAAAACTGACTTTCGTAGTCCATTTTTTTTTTTTACCTGTAAAATGAGAAAATGGTCCCTCAAAGTGTTCCGGTGCCCCTTGTCCCCAACCTGCACCAACCCTCTGCATACTATACCTCCCCACACACCCCTGTCACTCCATACTTACCTCCGGAGCCCAGCGCGACAAGCTTCGTTGGACCGGGAACACGTCTGTACTCTTCAAAGCCGACCGCAAACTGAAGAAATGACGGTAAGCTGTATAATGGCATAAATAGGCTTTTTTCAACTTTGGTGCATATCTTGGGCATTTTTGGGAATTTTGGCACCAACATTGGGACCCCTCCTCATAAATTCAGTCACTGTCATTGTGTTATTCAGTCCTGAAAGGTGATTTTGCAGTCACTGCACAGAATCACCTTTCAGGACCAATCAATGAAATGACAGTGCCACTGTTCATGAGGTGAGCTCTCAAAAAGCCTATGTTGCAAATTTGGTGAAAAAAATCCAAAAAATGACTGTTTTACGAGCATACGTTGCACAGTTTCCACGCATGCTCGTAACTTCTCAAATTTGTAATATTCTCACTCCAGATTTTCAACATTGGCATTTTCCCACACCTCCTTATGAACAGTACAGCTGTCATTTTATACATCCTCATTGAAATGTGTTTTCGCACTTCTGGTGCAGAATTTATTTATTTGATATATCAGGTTTACAACCTTTGAGCCAGAGGCTCATTTACAAAGGTACCCCGTCACATGTAAGACAGAAACTAATACAGAACTGGGTAAACAACAATTACATTAAGCATGTGTTACAGACATTTGTCACAGACATTATTTACAGTATTTGGATGTAGATCTTTACAGACATTATTTACAGTATTTGGATGATGATATTTACATCAGAATAGCGCGGTTGCTGTGGGAAATCAGTGTTCGGGACAGATTAAGAAAATGACAGTGACACTGTTCATGAGCAGAGGTCCTAAATGCCTATGTTGAAAATTTGGTGATGAAAGTCCAAAATGACTGTGTTACAAGTGTGCATTAGCAGTTTCCAGCACCCTAGTAACCCATGAATTTTAATATTTTCATGCCAGATATTCAACACTGGCATTTTTTCACACCTCCTTATGAATAGTACAGCTGTAATTTTTCACATCCTGGCCAAAATGTGTTTGTGTATTTCTGGCACAGAATAGCACGGTCGCTGTGGGAAATCAGTGTTTGGGACAGATTAAGAATGAGCAAGTGAGAGAGAGGGAGTGAGCGAGCTCAGTGAAACTCTGTCAGAACTGCTGTGGATTTCTTTGTGGGCAGAAGAAGGAGCCAATGTAGGTAGGAGCCCAGTACAAAAGGGCAGCCTGCAGCGCTGGGAGAAACAGAATGAGCGAGTGAGAGAAGGGGAGTGAGAGAGCTCAACGGAGCTCTGTCGGGACTGCTGCAGATTTCTTTGTGGGCAGAAAAAGGCAGGAGCCCAGTACAAAAGGGCAGCCTGCAGTGCCGGGAGAAACAGAATGAGCGAGTGAGATAGGGGAAGCGAGCAAGCTCAATGGAGCTCTGTCGGAACTTTAGAGTTGCCCACCATCCTACTCAGGGTCCTGTGTGGTCCTATATTACAGCAGGGCCTCTGGGGTGGAGACAAAGCAATGATTGGATACTTTTAGGACTGCTGTAATACTACAGATTTAGTTGTTCTGTTTATTTCTCTAACTGAGCTAAGTACTGAGCTATACTGTTAGGATTGCTGTAATAATACATATTTATTTGTTCTGTTTATTTCTCTAACTGAGCTGAGTAATATTTAGAGTGCACTACGACTTCTAACTGGGCTAAGTGAAACTATATGAGGGTTGAGAACAAAAGTATGGTAGCTGAGGGGTGAAAAACAGACAAAGGGGCTGTAGGATTGCTACAGTAATACAGTATCTAACGGATGAGATTTGAGACTGAATTAACCTGGTCAGCAAGGGGGCAGTAGGTGGACTAGTGTGGGGGGCAACAGGAATTTGAGTAAATAGGGGCTAACAGTTGTAGTAGGGTACACAAACTCGGAGTAAGAGCCCATAACATAAGATGGGGCCAAAATGGGGCAGGTGCAGCATGTCAATAGGGTGGGCATCTTTGGAAGGGTGGTGGGGTGTACAGGGTGTGGGTCTGCCATGATGCTGGACTGGGCTTGGAGGATGTGGGGGATGTATGGTCTGTATACAACTGGCTAGTTTGAGGGAGGAACTGTGGTGGCTACTGAGGAGTCTAAGTGGCAGGGCAGATGAGTATGGTAGGCATCCTGGCTGGGGAGGGGAATAGGAGATGGCAAGGGGGGGGACGGGGGAAGAAGAACTAGGGACTGAAACCGACCCCAGTATCAGAGGCACTAGCAGAAAGAGAGGAGAAGAGAGGGATGCCTGAGGTGAGGGGGAGCCCTAATGGGGAGGAAGAGACCACGAGGGAGTACCAGGGGAGAGCAGATGGCTGCGGGTTGGGAGGGACCAGGGTGGGATCAGGGGACATGGAGGGAACAATTAGGAGGGGGGAACCAATAGGGGAAGAGATGTAGGAGGGATATTGACTAGGAATAGATTCAAGCCTCTGCTATGGGAGAGAAATGGGGCGCAGGAACATACTGAGGGGGCGGAGGACAAGTGGGGCATGAGAGGGATGGCAACAGGCAGGAGAAGAGATAGCGAGGACAAAAGGGTAGAAGGGGGCTAGGAAGGAAGGAGGTAACTGGAGGAGAGAAGACAATGGGAAGGGGAAGGATGGGAGGGGCATCACTATCAGGGTCAAAGGGAATGCGGGCTCTAAATCGACAACAACAGGGATAAGAGAGGGGCTGGAAATTAGGGGTGGAGGGGGAGGGTGACATGTGAAGCCCAGTGGGAAGTAGTCAGGCTGGGAAGGGGTTCAAGGGAGATGGGAGGAATAAGGCAGAGAAAAGGGGTGAGGTGGAAGTAGAGGGTGCAGATACAGAAGTCATAGAGGGTGCAGCTGGTGGGGGTAAGGGGCAAGGAAGAACGAATACTGGGGTGGTGAAAGGGGCATTAGAAGGGAAAGGGGGTAAGGGCCAGAGGGGTACTCGTCCTGGTGGATTCTATACTGAAAGGGGTGAAATGAGGCAGAAAGGGGGAAAGGCACAGCCGTATTTGGGTTGAAGCTATCCCCGGATTGGCTGCAGGAGGGGCAGGGCAGGCACTGCTCAAGTGTGCAGCGAGGGGGAGGAAGAAACTTCATTTAGTGTTGCATGTGGGTAGAAATGACTTGGCGGAGGAGACTGTGGTAGTAGCGAGGGGGGGTTTTGAGGAATTGGGCAGGCAGTGTGAGGGGGTGGGAGTTGGTAGCATTCTCGGAGGTACTCCTGGTACCATGTGCAAGCACGGGGAGGAAGGGTAGGATTGAGAAGTTCAACGAGTGGCTGAGGGATTGGTGCCGCACCAAAAATTATGGGTTAGTGACTAACTAGGGTAGGGTTTGGCGGAACAGTGACTTGTATGCAGTGGGCAGGCTACACTTGAGTGGGGAGGGAAGGGGAGTATTAAAGGTGGAATTAGAGGTATATCTCTACTAAGGTGGATTTAAGCTAGTGGGGGGTGGGTGGCCAAAAGACTGAGGTTGGTAGAAAGATCCGGACAGGGGAGCCTAATGAGCTCACCTCCCTAGATATAGGTAAAGGCGGAGGCATAATAACCCTAGGAGGGTGCGGGCAGAGTGGTCTGAATGTAATACAGAAGGCACCACCACCCGGTAAAAATAAGGAGCAGCAAGGCTGCGGACTATTTGGAGGAGAGACACAGGCCAAGGAGAAGAATGAGGAGAGGGAGAGGTACGGGTGGAAGGTGGTCTCTCTCAACGCAAGACGCCTGGGGAACAAAATTGTAGAGCTTCAGGTGCTCCCTTCAGAGGGGAAGGTGGACATTGCTGCAGCGACAGAGACTTGGGCCACAGAGTACCATGACTGCGTCTTGGCAATCCCGGAATACAGGATATACAGGAGGGACTGGGGGGTTGGAAGGAAGGGGGTTGCCCTCTATGTGAGGGAAAGGATCAAATGCATAAAGGACAAGGGAGAAAAGAAGAGGAGAGGACAGAGGTGCATTGGGTGCAGCTCCTGGACTCCAAGGGCAGAAAGCTGAGTCTGGGAGTGGTGTGCAGACCATGAGCCCAATCCAGGGAACTGGATGGGGAGTTCACAGGGCAGATAAGGAGGGTGTGTGGGGGTGTGGTGATAGTGTGGGATTTTAACCTACCGGGGGTTGACTGGAGCACCCCAGCCACTAGCAGTACCAGGGAGCAGGTGCTTCTTGATGCTTTCCAGAATGGCCTTCTGACACAATTGGTAAGTGGGCCTACAAGGCTTGGTAGCACTCTAGACCTAGTACTGGCAAATGGGGAGGCGTGAGGAAGGTAAGGGTGGAGGACCCACTAGCGGGCAGCAACCACCAAACAGTGTGGCTCATTCTCGTGGTGGTGAGGGAGACAGAAAACACGGGCACTAAGGTGGTGGACTTTAGTAGAGTGGACTTTGGGATGATGGGAGCAATACTGCAAGGGAGACTCCAGGATATAAGGCCGGGGATGGATGCAGAACAAAAGTGGGGAGTCATGAAGACTGGGCTAACAGAGGCCACAGTAGCCTGCACCAGGACCAGGAGCAGAGCCAAGAAACCATGCTGGCTCAATGAGGAAGTGCTGCAAGGGGTGAGGGCAAAGAGGGCTGCATACTGGCAGTACAGGAGAACAGGGAAGGGAGAAGATAAGGAGACTTATGGGAGTTGGTCTAGGGAGGTGGCCAGGAGGGTGAAAAAAGCTGAGGCCTCCAGGGAATTAAGGTTAGCACAGGGCATAAAGGGAGGGGAAAAAGACTTTTTTAGGTATGTCAGGGAAAAGAGGAAGCACAAGGAACATATTGTGAGGATAAAGTGGGGAGGGGATTGGGTGGATAAGGGGGAGGAGCAAGTGGAAATTCTAAATGAGTACTTCTGCTCCATTTTCACTAAGGAGAGGGATGGTCCACTACCAGCATGGGCTGGGGGAGTGGGGAAAGGAAGGGAGGAGGTGACGGACAAAGTGATCACAGGGAGTAGGGTGCTAGAGGGGCTGAGTGCAGTAAGGGTAGACAAGGCACCAGGTCCCAATGGCATCCACCCCGGGGTGCTGAGGGAGATGGCAGAGTTATTGGCTGAGCTGCTGGCAGATCTGTTCAACACCTCCCTGGATACAGGGTGTGTGCCCCAGGACTGGAGAGTGGCCCATATGGTGCCCATACACAAGAGTGGGGCTAGGGAGGAGCCAGGAAATTATCAGCTGGGCAGTCTCACGTCCATAATGGATAGCTTATGGAGGTGATACTGAAGGAGAGGATGGTGGCATTCCTAGCGAATAATGGCCTCCAAGATGGGAGACAACACGGGTTCGTCTCAGGGAGGTCTTGTCAAACCAACCTAATACAGCATTATGACTGGCTGACAAGGGAGTTGGACAGGGGCCATGTGATACATGTCTTGTACTTGGACTTCAGTAAGGCCTTTGATACAGTGTCTCATGGGAGACTGGGGGGAAGCTGACAGCAGTAGGTGTGGGGAAAAAAGCAGACTAAATGGATAGAGAACTGGTTACAGGGGAGGGTGCAGAGGGTGGTGGTTGAGGGGGAGCTCTCGGCATCCAGAGCAGTGACAAGCGGGGCGCCGCAGGGGTCAGTGTTGGGCCCAGTGCTATTTGGGCTCTTTATCTCCGATATAGCACATGGAGTGTAGAGCAGGGTTAGTCTTTTCGCAGATGATACCAAATTGGGGGCGGTGGTGGACAAAGAGGACTGATGGGGAAAACTGCAGGGGAACCTAACCAAACTAGAGACATGGTCAGTGGAGTGGCAGCTAGGATTCAACTCAAAGAAGTGTAACGTGATGCACTTCAGGGCTAAGAACCAGAAGAGGGACTATTGGTTGGGGGGGTGAGGTTGGGGATCACAGAGGAGGAGAAGAACCTAGGGGTATTGGTAACTGGGAGCATGAACAACTTGGCCCAGTGCAGGAGAGCAGCAGCAAAGGCAAACAGGATGCTGGGGTGCATCGCAAGGGGGTTCTCATCCAGACACAGGGATGTGATCCTACCACTCTACAGATCATTGGTCAGACCGCACCTGGAGTACTGTCTGCAATACTGGAGGGCATACCTGAGGAGAGAGATAAAGTTACTGGAAGGGGTGCAAAGGAGGGCAACAAAAATGTTAAAAGGGATGGAAGGAAAGGCATATGAAGTTAGGCTGAAGGAGCTGAACATGTACACAGTGGAGGAGAGGCGGGATGGGGGGATATGATTGAATAATTTAAATACCTGAGGGGGTAAATAAACCTAGCACTGAGGGGGTGTTTAAACTGAGGAGTGGAAGAGAGACGAGGGGGCACGGACTAAGGTTGGAAGTTTCAAGAGGGAAATGAGGAGGCACTACTTCACTGAGAGGTTGGTGTCTAGTTGGAATGCACTGCCAGAGGGGGTGGTAACATGTAGGACAGTCAATAGCTTAAAGAAGGAGTGGGATAAAGCAAAAGGAAGAGTTAGGGGGGCAGGGACTGGGACAAGCGGGGGGGAGGAACTGAGGGGGAGGAGGCTGGGGCAGCTGCAATCTAGGGGGCTAGCTGCACACTCGGGCAGACTTAGATAGACTGATTGGTCTGTTCTGCTAGCAGATTCTTATGTTCGTATGTAAAATCACAGTGACTCTGTTCATGAGCAATGCCTGTGTTGAAAATTTGGTGACAAATGTCCATAAAATGACTGTTACAACATGCGTTGGGCAGTTTCCACGCATCCTCGTAACTTCACAAATTTGTCGTATTTTCACTCCAGATTTTCAACATTGGCATTTTTTCAGACCTCCTTATGAGTAGTACAGCTGTCATTTTTCACATCCTGCCTGGAATATACGTTTACACATCTAGCGCAGAATAGTGCAGTTGCTGTAGGAAATCAATGTTCGGGACAGAGTAAGAAAATCAAACTGACAGTGTTCATGAGCAGAGGTCACAAAATACCTATGTTGAACATTTGGTGAAATAATTCCACTAAATGACTGCGTTACACACATGTGTTGCGCAGTTTCAACGTACGTTCGGAAGTATGAGCATTTTTAATATTTTCACTACAGATTTTCAACATTGCCATCTCTTCACACCTCCCTATGAATAGTACAGCTGTCATTCTTCCCATCCTGCCCCATCTGTGTTTTTGTACATCTGGCGCACAATGGAACGGTCACTGTGGGAACTCAAGGTCTGGGACACATTCACAAAATCACAGTGCCACTGTTGATGAGAAGAGGTCCCAAATGCTTTCATGATGTGGGTGTTACAAAAAGGCCATGTTGAAAATTTGTAGTGCAAATACCAACAAACGCCCGGGGCATTAGGGTTTCTAACCATAACAGCGCACCCTGTACAGACTGACAGGCATCAGTGGTGTTCCTTTGGATTGCTGACTGTAATACTCATTCCATTCCACTCCCCCCACCCCACCATACAGCCAGTGACAGGCATTGAGGTGTGTCTTGGAATCTTCAGCCCCAGAGTTCACCCCATTCTCCTATATTGCACCCATTTCAGTGTATCTCCTTATGGAGTGGGATGACTGTAAAGCCAAACACCCCAAGGCACACCTCAACACTTGTCTGTGTCTGCAGGACAGGATGAGGTGAAATGGCATGAACGTTATGGGCAATGATCCAAACGCATACCCCAATGCCTGTCCATCTCTGCAGGGTGGAGGTGGGGTTGGCATGAAGTTCACTGCTTCATAGCCATTCCTTCTCTGTATCTGTCTAACTCCTGCATTTCCAATGCTAATACCAGCAAGCAAACATTTGGCATTGAGAAATGCTTGTTTATTGATACTTTGGTAACTGAGTGGAGCCCACCAGGAGAAAGTCCTTTAACAGGGTTGACCCAAATGAATACAAAAAAATCACGCCATATACGTAACAGTAAGTGATAGTATGAGTTAGGTTACAGTCCATATAAAACAACAGAGTTTAAACTGGTCAAAAAGATACAATTTATATACATGAATAAAAGACCTAAAGGACTTTGCTTTTCTTAGATGGGCCGTCAGATGGCTCCAGACTTTGGGAGCAGTGTATCCAAAGGAGCTCTGTCTCACTGATATTTTGCACAAAGGAATTGATACTATAATAAGTATCTTTCTTGGAAGCATAGCAAACTAGCTAAACATATACTTCCAAGTAATTATTTAACCTTTGCCTCTTGAGAGAGCCAGCTGAGGTCACTGTATATTGTACTGTGCTGCAGCCTTCTGCTAGCATTCATGGTGAAGCGCCCTGTTCGATTGTTAAGAGTTTTGAATCCAAACATTTCCATGTCAGACAATGAAGGGATGAGGATGGCAATAAAGCTGAATAGCAAGGTGGTCTAAGTGATCTTCAAAAGATAAACAGGGATCAAAGTGACCCCCAGATATTAATTGAAAGGCTTGCCTGTAATTCAGTGGCCAAGCAGCCAGCCACTCCCACTTCCTGAGCTACAGTATATAAGCAGTTCCTCTCAGTCTCACTGTGAAGCATTTTGTCTTTGCAGCTGGAGGTTATGTTGGTTTGTCTTTTGAGCTGGCTGGGGCCTAACCCCCTCCAAGCCTGCTGTTTCTGTGTGCCTCTGCTGGACTTCAGTGTTTGTTTTCCTGCTTCTGGTTTGTATCTTTCCTCTGGCAGTATGCTTCCCTGTGTTTTGTTTCTTGTTTTTTTTGGACCTTCCCTGTTTTCTGTTTTGCTGTGTTTTGGTTTCCTCTTTTGGGGGGGCTTTTATTTTTAAAACTCCTAGCATACTGCTACTACAGAGCTCATTCTGCTTGCTTTCAGTTACAACTCTCAATTTATTGCACTGCAACTGCAAACCTACTCAGAGCTCATGCTACTGCTTTCAGTTACCTACAACTTCAGCCACTGCTGCTGACTTTTTACTTTAATTACTATTGTACCCAGTGCCTGTGTTTTAACACTGTACTCATTTAACTACTGCTGTACAGGCCCACTTGCTTCCTGCTGCTGCATTGTTTACACCATTCCTATTCTACCTTGTTTACTCTGAGGTTAGCTGAAGCTCCTGCTGAGGCTATTAAACTAGCTTTATATCTGCATGTGGTTCTCGGCCTTTCATTGCTTCCTTGTTTGTCTTACGGTGGGGACTGGGAGGTGGTTTGGGGGGTTGTGGCCTATGTGGTTAATTAAATTTGTTCTAAATCCTGTGTTCACCACCGAAAATCCTCAGAGTTTGTCACCTTGATTTGGCTATTCATGTCTGGCTGGCTTGCCCCTAACTCAGTGCTGTTTACTCGCTATACAGTTGTTATGCAGTCCACCTATTACTACTACTACTGCTTACTGACCTATCAGGTCCCCACTTGCTTACGCAACTGTTGCTCCTTGCTTCACGCAAACCATTGCTTTATGCCTAGTGCCATCCCTCGCTCACTGGGATTCTACTTAATCTGCATCTGACCTTGCAAGGTCTCAGCACTCAATGCTCCTTACGATCTCGGCACGCCGTGCTCATTCAGCTCACCAACTTTACAGCTCTCAATCAATTCTGGAGCATGCCAGCCATTCTAATCTGGCGCAGGTTCCTGCAGCCGACGGTCTCGCTCTGCATTAGTCCGCATCATCGAGCATGTCCAACTTGGGGCGGGATCCTTCTCACCTGCCCACAGCTGGGAATGTCCTCACCCCGGCCTTGGCTTTAGCTGCCTGCTACGCAACAGCAGCTCCTGGTGTAGAATTTAAGACTAGCGGTGAAGGGTGGTTATGACGATCTCCTTTGGCTCTAGTGTTCCACTATAACGGTTGGCCATTGACTTTAGTGGTTTCCCTAGCAAGGCACCTTCACTGCATTCTCCCCATGACTGCCTCTGGTTCACCTGGTTTGATTTAGGGCGGGTAGGCCAGGTGAGTGCCTCAGCAGTTGTTGCTCTCCTCCTGCACCTTGGATGCTCGTATTGTTGCAGAGTTTTCTCGCAACCTTCCAAGACGTTCCCGCTAGAGGGTTTGAGTGAGCGCCTTCCTCCAAATTGGAATATTTTCCACCTCCCTTTAATTGGGTTTTCCAAATTGCAGCTGCAGAGCCGTCATTAAATACATTTTCCCAAGCCTGGAGGGAAGGCGACTTAGGCCTTGGATCCCCAGAGATTTCCTCCTCATAGGGTTTTTTTTCTCTCCTCTGTTGCCTCAGGTCATAACACTAAGTTAACATAGTTGTTTCCCCTAGTTTCCTTAGGTAGGTTCTGTTGTTGGATGGAGGTGGAGGATGTCCTGCCATTCCCTCTCTCCTTAGGGGATCCCCTTCTCTCAATGCAAGCCATCACTATTCTTCTCTACTACTATGTTCCAGTTACTGCTTCTATGTCACTGTCACTGCTTGCTCATACGCATCATGTTGCCTCCTTTGGGGATGATACTACATTTCTTTTGGGGAATTCCTAAGGTACCTTTAGCCATGGGAACTGTCCCGTGGCACCTCTAGGGGCAGAACCCTCTCTGAGAGTTCCTTGCTTCGTGCCCCTACAGGGTGGTAATTCCTCTGGAATAGACAGTGCGAATGGCCACAACCAAAACTAACACAGTTACACAAGCATAACACTATACTGGCTGCGTAGGTCAGTGAATTGCTGTTCACAGCTTCCAATTTAGCGCTATCCAGAGTGTGTACTTCAGAGGCACCCCTCAAGTCATTTACTGTAGTTGTAGACCCCAAAAGCATAGATTGGGTTTTCTTATCAAGGATAAATTTATTTTATAAAAAAAAACAGTTTTGCAATTATGTGAAATCTCAATTTAAGTCCTGATTAACATCATCTTCATTGTCTGGACTCCTGTAAGTAACTGCATCATATGAATACAGAAGAAGATGTGATAGAACATCGTTAGTAACATACTGGAACAAAGATTCAGTCAGTTCTGTCTTGGCTATTGGTTCTTGTTAGGGTGTGGTATAAGAGGTAGGTCACTTGCAGGCTCTTCCAGAGCACAAGCAGGAACTTTCACTTGGGAGATGACCAAGGCTTTGTGTTTAAAGGAGTAGTACGGTCGAAATTCGCAAAAAAACATATGTTATGCAGAGTGTTTTGGTTTGTGTGTATAGTCCTGGTGTGTCCTTCCCTTTGTTTGCTATGAGGAGTTTTTTCTAAATTAGGCTGCTATTTATATGGTAGTTTTATGGCCCTTGGGGATCTCCATCTCAGCAAGATTTATTGCTGTTCATTTTCCTACAGTGCCTCCTGTTCCATGTGACAGTGATGCATCCAGAACCACTGATTCAGCAAGTACTAGAGACAGAAGCTTGATGTTTTGGTCTCTGCTAAATAGCTCTGGTTCAATATTTTTGTTTTCTATGTGTATATCAGGCCTAGCCAGCAGGAGTAAGTGTGTTGCTTTTAAAACTTAAAATTCCATCAAACTACACACAGTCATAAAAAAACACAGAAATCACCCCAGATCATCAATGCTATAATCAATAAAAACTCAGTTTTCTTACAGAATAACCCATTCAGTTAGCACTAATGGCTACATTTACATATTTGCTAAACTGTAAATGTAGCCATTAGTGCTCACCGGATAAGGAAAGTTACACAGCTCTGCTAGTGTAAACTGACTCTAAAGCAGTTCTTGCTGAATCCATGGTCCTGGCTACATCACTGTCACATGAGACAGGAGGCATTGTAGGAACAATAAGAGCAATAAACTATGCTTAGATGTTGATCCCCAGAGGCTATAAAACTACCATAAAACTAGCAGGCTAATTTAGAAAAAAATCCTAATAGCAGACAAAGGGAAGGATACACTAGGACTACACACACAAATCAAAGCACTCTGCATAACGCATATTTTTTTTTTGTTACAAATTCTGAGTGTACTACTACTTTAATTAAGGAAGGGCTCTCAATGCCAGACTAGGAACTTTTTCCTTCTTTGAGCAAGGACTATGTTCCCTTTGAAAAGGTCAGAGCAAGGAATGGTGACTGACAAATCCATCTTTGAGCAAGGACTGTTTTCCCTTTGAAAAGGCTAGAGCAAGGGATGGTGGCTGACAATTAAGCAATGATACATGACAGTGTGTATGTTATCATGGGATGACACTGTGTCTTGGGTGTGTTGGGGCATGAGGCTGAAAGCTGAGAACTGTATGTTGATCCATCTGAGAAGTGATGTTATCTCAAATGATAACACATAATCTGGAATCCATTATTGCCATTATCAAATAGCGACATTTTAATAAAATAAATGTATTACCTCAGAATTTAACTTTGAGGTTACAAATGTCCAAAACAGGTAGTCACTGCGTGAGATAAAGTGATAGAGCTGCTGCACACTCTTACTTCGTTACTTCCAACTTTTTTGTTGCAGTGCTATTGTTGGATAAGGCCACGGCTTAGAATCTTTTAGCTAGTGAAATTCTTTGATTTATCTTCCCCTTTTACAATCTAACATAGTGCATCAAAATATTGCTTATGTGATATTTGTTTTAAATATTTTGTGACGTTGGTGGACCACACATACAAATCAACCTCTGATTATGCTTGTGTCTGTCTGTCTGTCTGTCTATCTATCTATATATCTATTTGGGTACTCAAATTCAAGGAGCATGGCTCAGTTGGTAGCACATCCACCTCTTGACCAGAAGGTCATAGGGTCTAGTCCCAAGCCAAGTTTGGGCTCATGCATTTGTATTCCCCCTTCCTCTGGGATGAAACTAAAATAGGTAGTATTGTCTAGCCATCCTTTCCCAGCCAACAAAAATTGAATAAACAAACTAACATGTAATAAATAAGGCCCTTGTATGTAGCACAAGAGATGTTTCTCAGCTGTGAGAAATTACAAGCACAAGCTTTTCTAAAAAAATTTTCTAATGTCCAGCAAACAAATGATGGTTGGCATCAGCAGAAATCAGTTTAATAAAATTCCCTAAAAATTTATATTTCAAGTTTAGAAAACTCCATTTTTATGTTTTCTTGCACGCATGTGCAAGAAACAGTGCCACCATACAAGTTTTCGTAGGTGTGCCTCCCACACATCCAATGCCCTGCTTCCTTTTGCAGGCATGGCTGCACCACACCAATGAATGTCCGAGCTGTCTATGACAGCTGTTCAGATGCAGTGGTGTACAGTTGAAAGCAAAAGATCGCTGCAATCAGCGGTGGTAATGTGTAGGCAATTTGCATACTGCCATTGGCAGGCAATTTACATACTACCGTCGGCAGTATGTAAAGTGCCTACACTCTGCACTGCATCTGTACAGCTGTCATAGACAGCTCCGTTTTTGTCTACTCCCCCCCAGCAAACATTCAAGTAGCATGCTGGGAGCCCACCCCAGCGCGTGCTTATGCTCCCTCCACACTGATGGCCAGTAGGGGTGCCCAGTCCCCATCGACTTCACTGCCCCCCAAACAAACTTCACATTATACTGGGAGCCCACTCGAGCATGGCAGAAGTCCATATGGCCGACAGGGTGCCCAATCCCGTTGGTTACACTGCCCCCAAAAAAACTTTTAACTGCCATGCTGGGAGCCCACCCCAGCATGGCAAGAAGTCCTACAGTCTAAAAACACCTGTAAAAAAAAAAAAGGTCCTTTGTTGACTGTCGCTCCCTCCCAACCCACCCCACCCTCTGTGCACCCACCACCCACACCCCTGACCCCATACTTACCTCCGGAGTGGTGCACAGCGATCTTGATGGACGGGAACACGTCTGCACTCTTCAAAGCCGACCGCAAACTGAAGAAATGCTGGTAAGCTGTATAATGGCATAAATGTTTTTTCTTTCCAACTTTGGAGCATATCTCGGCCATTTTGGGGAATTCTTTCATGAAATTTTCAACATAGGGTGCTTGGGGCTCCACCTCATGAACTCAGTCACTATCATTTTGTTATTCCATCCCAAAAGGTGATTTCGCAGTCACTGCGTGGAACCACCTTTCAGAACCAAGTAACGAAATGACAATGTCACAGTTCATGAGGGTGGGCCTAAAACCCTATGTTAAAAATTAGTAAAACAAACCTCCAAAGTGACTGTTTTACTAGGGTGCATTACGCAGTTCCTATGCACGCTCGTAACTTTAAGAATTTTTAATATTTTCACTTCAGATTTTCAACATTGCCATTTTACCACAACTCCTTATGAACAGTACAGCTGTCATTTTTCATATCTCGCCCAAAATATGTTTTCGCACATGTAGCGCACATTAGCTCGGTCGGTGTGCAAAATCAATATTTGGGACACATTAAGAGAATCACAGTGACACTGGTCATGAGCAGAGGTGTTAAAATGGCTATGTTGAAAATTTGGTGACAAAAGTTCATAAAATGAATCTGTTATGAGCATGCATTGCGCAATTTCCATGCACCCTCATAAGTTCACAAATTTGTAATATTTTCAGTCCAGATTTTCAACATTGACATTTTCCACACCTCCTTATGAAAAGTACAGCTGTCATTTTTTACACCCTGGCCAAAATGTGTTTTCACACTTCCAGAGCAGAATAGCACGGTCGCTGTGGGAAATTAGTGTTCGGGACAGATTACGAAAATCACAGTGACACTGTTCATAAGCGGAGGTCCTAAAATGCCTATGTTGAAAATCTGCTGTAAAAAATCCCCAAACTACTTACATTACGGATGTATGTTATGCAGTTTCTATGCATGCTCATGACCACCAGTTTTTGCATATTTCCACTCCAGATTTTCAACAATGCCATTTTGTACACCTCCTCATGAACGGTACACCTGTCACTTTTCACATCCTGTTCGAAATGTGTTTTTGCATCTGTGGCACCAAATGGCACAGCCGCTCTGCAAAATCACCTTTCATGTAACGAATTGATAGTGTTACTGTTCACGTGGTGGGGTCACAAAAAACCCATGTGTAAAAATACCAAGAAACTCCCAGGGCGTTAGGGTTTTCGACCATAATGCCCTATCTTGTAGGGTCTGACAGGCTTCAAGGGTGTGACTTGGGATTGTCACCAGTAATGCTCATGCCATTTCACCCCCCACCTCCACCCTGCAGCCAGTGACAGGCATTGAGATGCACCTTAGACCCTTTGCCGCCAGAGTTCACCCCATTCTCCTATACTATGCCCATTTCAGCATATTTCCTTATGGAATGAGGTGAATGTAAAGCCCAAACACCCCGAAGCACACCTGGACACTTGTCAGTGTCTGAAGGGTAGGGTGAGGTGAAATGTCATGACTGTCATGGGCGACGACCCAAAGGCCCATCCCAATGCCTGTCCATCCCTGCAGAGTGAGGGTGGAGTTGGCGTCAGTTCATTACTTCAGTGCCATTCTTATACTACATCTGTCTAACTCCTGCACTTCCACTGCTAATCCCAGCAAGCAAACATTCGGCTTGGACAAATGCTTGTTTATTACTGAAGGTATCTGCATAAAACAGATTATTTGCCCTGTAGGATGTCTATGTTCATACTGTTTTCTTTGCCCTGAAGTCATCCTCTGCTTGTGACATCAGAATAATTTGTCCTTGGCAACAGGCTGCGATGTCACAGGTGATGATTACAACTTCACAGCAGGAAAAGCAGCGAGAACAGGCAGTCTAAGGGGAAAAAAGTGCCTATTTTCATGCAAATTTATTTAACAATGAAGGACTTAATGTTCTAAAATTCAAATTTTGAAAGAGTGATAAGTAATGTCAATGTTTCGTGGAAAACTAAAAAATCACTTTACATTCTCACTCCATGTGTAATATTGTTGCCATTTCAGGGGAACAACTGTACTGTAATGCAGATGCTGCAGGTTACATGCACTGCTTTGTAAAGATCCTTTTCTTGCAGAAATCGGACTCCAGTTTCCCCAATGGAACTGTAAGATCCTGGGAAAATAACACATACTTGTATATGAAATTTCAACAGAGTGTCAGATTTGATTGGGTACACAGATTTCTTTCTAGTTTACACCAAACTGATGGAAGTCTGCTTCTTGTCTAGTCCAGTGGTTGGAGTGATGGGAGAAAAAAACACCTGGAGCACAGACTCAAAGCTAATGTTTACCACATTAAAACCAAGACCTGAAAGTAAGCAACATTCATCTTACTGACCTGACACAAACACTGCATATATTAGTATGGTTGCTGGTATGCTTTTTATTGTCAACCCAATTAAGTATGTTTTCAGGCTTTGCTGTTTTAGAGCTTGTGGCCATAGCTGAAAACAGCATAATGTTCCCATTCTCTTCATGCCAGTAATGAAATATGCATTGTGTATGTTGAGTTGAATGAGCCATCTATTTCCAGCAATCTGCAAGATACATAAGTGTAGTTTACTTTTTGCTGGTACTGCGCCTTACAATTCATACATTCAAATGTCAATACCAGATATTTTGCATGTGATAAAATTATGGAAATAGATTACATCTAGTAAACCTTTCGATTTGGTACAGAACAGCAGGAAAAAAGGACAATTCCTTAGATTCTGGGGTGGCAGAATAAAGGGGAACATCAGAAGAATAAGCATTTTCTATATAGTAGCTCCTTCTAAACTAATTGCATTCCAACATGCTTTATAAGCAATGAGGGAGACGGGTAGAGAAAATACTGTAAATGTGTAGTGGCAGCCATTCTGCTCATCAACACCCATGCACATAGTCGTGCACAGTTGCCAGGTTCAGAGACAGATGTACTGCTAACTGTGCCACATTGACACCTCGGGAAGCATTCTTTTACATGGGGGAGTGTATGGAATAAACTACTGGAGAAGGTAGTTGGAGCAGTCACTCTTCTACTGTTAATACAAAACTGGATACATTCTTGACAGAACAGAATATTAGAGGTTACATAAGCTAAGGTATATATGAGAGGGCTGTGCTATTATATTGTACAATAATGTAGTATGCCTAGGAAACACAGGGGGCACGAAGACCTTGGATTCCCAGAGTTTTCTGCCACTGGCATTTTTCCTCTCCCCATGCTAAGACCATAATCATTTTAGCACACCTACCACTTTTAAACTTCAGGTCACCATTGCATTGCCTAGTTGGAGGGACAAGTTGAGCTGCGTGTCTTTTCCCATTTATGTGGCATCACCACTTGCTTTCTTTCTCACCCTATCCCTATATTACTAGCTCTCTTTTGACATTGCATATATGTTTTGCTTCATGCCTTCACTGGCAACATATTCTATATGTACCGAACATTACCTTTTCAGTACAAGAATTTTGTTTCAGTTTCTTTTTCTAGGACACTGACTTGCAATTGGAAGTTTTAGATAGGAGCACCTCTTAGCCCACTTACATACCACTGGATGCTGAACTGGTTGAGCCCTTTGAATCAGAAGAACTGCCACTGAATTACTTGTCTGCACATGTGTGCACATAGGAATCTCTATTTCTGGCTACAGCTATACCCTCTACTCCTAAGGATCTACTCAACTTTGTTGTACCTGGTATGTCTGTCCCTTCTACTTGAGCAGATGCACCTAACACCCTTGTAGGGAAGCAAATCTGAGACCTTGATTCCCAAATCAGGCAGTTATAACCATTCATCTATGGAGAAATTCCCCCTAGCTTGGAGATTAGAGGAGCTCATTGGACTTTACACAGTGCAGTCTCAATGAGCACCACTAGATGTCTCTTTTTATGTTAGCACTTTAGGACTCTGTTGTTTACAATTATAAAATGGGGTAGGGAAAAAAATCCTTGAATTTGATTGTCCAGTAGGTGTGTAGCAGTTTCCCCTGATTGTGCAATAAGAACAAGTACTGGCATCATACACCTCATCACATAATTCATACCCCTCTACTCTGCCAAACCGAAAGAAATCTAAGTGGGCAGCTATTTTCACCCACCACTCACCTCACCACCACCACCACAGAATGAATTTAGAAATGATCCCCCTCTGCATATAGTAAAATATTATGCCACAGATCAACCATCCAAGTAGTTAACCCCCCTGGGAGCTCCACTGTTTCACCTAAAATAAAATAAAAAAAATATATCTGTGACAGCCAATAGGACCCCTCCCCAAACTATTAATTTTGTTTTGGTCATCCATTTCATTAAAAAATGCATATATACCCTGCTAATCATACTTTAAAAGACTCACCCAGCTGCTAAGTTTCTTCCCCTTTTACTTGTTATTTCACTTTTACTGTGCTTCATACTTTGTTTTATCAAACAAGAAAGCCACCAACTGGGACATACTTTTTTTTTTTATTTAAGTTTTTATGGCCCCGATTTTTCCCCATTATCTACTGGCCCCTGTCCTGGTTGTGCACACATGTGTGGAGGCACATGCATGCCACAGCACCAAGATGCCCCTCCTGCTATTTGCCACCCCCTTCTGCCTACGTTGACCATCGGACCTCCACCCAATGGCATAGGAACTGTGTGGGGGGCAACAGCCTCCTGCAAGAGGAGAGCTGCCTTTTGGCTGCTCAATCCTGCTCCCTCACTCCCCTCCCCCCGTGCCAGCTCTCCGACTACCAGAGTGTGTTCCCAAACCCGGGTCGCTGGCGTGATGTGAGGTAAGGCATCCAGGGCCTCAGCCCTCTGCGTCACTAGGCCAGCTCAACTGGGACATACTTTTGTCTGAGTCAGCAGCTCGGTGAGATACTTATGTGAGTGTTACTGTGGAATGGCCTAAACACATATCTCACTAAGCTGCTGTCTCAGGAAAAAAGTACATCCAAATCCTGGGGAGGAAAAACAGAGATAGCACGTCAGTGTTGAACCTGTTGCTTTTCAACATACTCATCAATGACCTCAAAGGGGGATGTAGTAGCAGGCTGGCAAAATGTGCTGAAGTCACAAAATTGGCCAAAACAGTGAAGGTAGCAGAGAAGGGGTTGGGATGTACTGTACTGCAGGGGGGAGATGCACATATGTGGGCATGGACCACACAATGTGAGGTTAGATATAATGTACAGTAGGGCAATGTCAGGTACTTTTGTAGGGGCAAGGAATGTTTTATTTTTGTCTGGCTGAGAGAGCCAAAGTCAGTCAGGGACATGTGCAAGTACCAACGAGAAGAAGGTATTCCTTTAGGGCTTGGATAAACTGTAGGTGACTGGGAGCACTCCTTCCATTAGGAGGTGTGGAATTCAAAGAGTTTGGAGTATAATAGGCAAAGGCCTAATATGGCCTTTTCTATGGTTAGATGGAATATGGGTTGCACATATACACCTCTTGTCATGGAACAGCAGACAGCACAACCAAGGAAAATGATTTAGGGGTAATCGTAAACAGTAAGCCGAAGATAGGCAGGCGGTGTACTGCTGCTGGCAAGAAGGCAGGCACAATATTAAGATGCACTGGGTGTACAGTAGGTATGGGGTTGGGGAGAGTGTCAGGAGGTCATTGGTGGTATTCTCACTGTGCTTGGCCTCCCTTGACTGAACAAAGCCTAGACTGCTATATCTAGTTCTGGTTGTTACAGTGTACTGGGACATAGGGGAGCTCAAGGGAGTCTACTTCAGGGCCACAAGGCTAGCTAGTGGTTTTATAAAGTGGGAGCAGTGAGGATAGATTTGCTGTATGCCTGTAGTTTGGCCTGGGGAAAACAAGTTTGATAAAGGATGTGATCATGGTGTTTGGAATGCTGGAAGTGATGGACTGGTGGGGGTGGGTGGTGGGGGGGATTGCACAGCTGTTTGGGCTGGTGGGTGCAAGCAGAGCTGTAGGGCATGTTCTCTTGCTGAGAGGGGACCCTACAAGGAGAAACATCAAAAAGCATTACTTAGCATGTAGGGTGATCAGCATAAGAAATAGCCTATCAACTTAGTGTAGTAGTTGAAGCTGGGACTGTTCAGGCTTTCAAAGCAGAACCAAATCAATACCAGGAGTAAACAAAAAGCACTGAGTGTTGCACATCTGAGTAGAAGCAAACTTGGCATGCCAAGAGATCTACCCCCCGAGACCATGCATGCAAAATTTTGTGCAAATCCATTGAGCAGTTGTGATGATATTAAAGTGCAGTTTAACATAATAACCCCTCATGCCACTCGGGCGACCCGGGTTCGGTGATGGACTCAGGTTGCCAGGGGTCAGCAGGGGAGGGAGAGGATAGAGCATCTGGAGGACAGCTCTTCTCTTCCTGGGGAGGCACCCAGGGTTGCTCAGAGTCCTGGAGACCCCTGATGGAGATCGGGGATACTACAGGTACACCAGCCAGCATAGAGGAGTGGACCGCGGCAGATGCCAGCAGGGCAGTCATGCATGGGTGTCATTCCACACCACGCTCCAGAGGGGGGGTAAACTAAGAAAATCCCCATCCTCGGGGATAGACAATGGCACCTCTGCACCTCCGAGCCACACTTCAGCACCAGGCTTCACTCCTCTCCAGGCTCAACCGCACAGCTGGTACATTAAATTGAAAGATAGAGTGCCCTGGGCAGATAGGGCGTCCCCACCTCGGGGGTGCAGAGCCGGGGGATCTGCTAGACTGATGCAGAGTAGAGGAGAGGAGAGGAGAGGAGAGAGCTTCAGGTGGGAGGTAGAGCTTGCAGCAGTGGTAGGATGCTGGAGGGAGTTCCCCGATGGGCAGAGTAGAAAAAGACTGTACAAAAAAACCCCAAACATAGTAACCCATGCTCAACCCCAATTTTAGTGGCGCTACCGTCCCACTACAATTTGAGTAATAAGACATCTAAAAGGTTTTTCATGTTCATTGACATTTTCTTCTCATGTACAGTTACAGATTACCTTTTTTAGTAATACAGATTCATCATCATGTCATATTCGTACGTGAACAAGCTATCATATTTTTAATTTATGACAATCCTAGTATTCTCAAATCTCTCCTTCCCACGTCATTGTCATGGCAGGCTTATGTTAACTTATTTGCAGCATAGACATCTTTGGCAGGTCTTTAGAATTTAAATTAGGGAGCTTAATAAAAATCATTTATATACAAAGATATATCTTACATCATATTGGTGCCTATGCACCATTCAGGTCTGGATACGTGTGATTTTCATGTATCCAGCCTGTGCAGCTCTGCACCTGGGGACAGGTGCATGGTGGCTGGCATTCATGATCACTGGCCACCGCAGGGTGGCAGTCTGCAGTCCCTTCTGCCATCATGCTGGTGTGCAGGTGGTGGATTGGAGGACACAGGTGGACATCCAGTTGAATGCCAATGTGGCCAGTGAGTGAATCCTCTGCTCCACATGGAAGAGGGGATTGTGGGATGCTGTCAGTCCCATATCCCAAAAAGGAATAGGCAAGTGCCCCAATGGCCACCCCTAGCCCTCACTATCTGACCAGAGGGCTGGAGTGACAGTGGCAGGGGGAGTTTAGGTCCCGCTATGGCTGATGGGTGTGCTATGTGAGGGGCATGCAACATCTATTGCCGGGTACATGCCCATGTAGCCTGCACCCCCTCTCCTGACACTCTGTTCTGTAGTGAATGGCACAGAGTGCAGGCATGCCCCTGACACTCCCTTAGACCATCCCCACACATAGCAGCATCTATGGCCGGGGGATCAGGTGTAGAAGGGGTGTGTGCCATTGTAGTGAATGCCATGGGGGTCTGTAGGACCCCCAATGCACGGGCTACTTTACTAGGTTTGCCTGCAAACTGCAGATACATGTCACGTATGTATAATGCATAGGGGCTCTTATTGGTACATTAATTCTACAAACACAGACTTCCACAGTCATTGGTATACTTCCATACATCTGTGCTTGTTTGCTTTGCCACTTAAATGCTTATCTCTCTCAGCCATTTTAGTACTTCAGGAGTCAAAGTCTCCATGGTTGATGCCTACCCAATACTTCAGTCACTGGGGAGCAGTTTGCAGTGCAGATAACCTGTGTTCATATCCCAAGCGCAGAATGCCCACAGGCCACAGGGAGGAGGACTTAACATTTTAGAAGATGCCCTCCCTTTCCAGGATGTGGTGGGTGAGATTCCCCATTGCTAACATGCCTCTTGTTGACTCTGGGTGGAGGCAGCAGTAGATGCCTGGTTAGGGAATGGTTGGACCAAGATGACTGCACTGCACTGCATCACCACTTCCCACTCTACCATCTGTTGTGGGATGGGAGGGTCTTGCACAGCAAAGAAAATGAGGGCATGGGGGCCCAGTAGATGATGCACCTGCATGCAACATACCCAGTTTGAGAGGCCAAAGTCAAGAGCTCTTACACATCCTCCTCATCCTCCTCCTCCTTCTGCCTGCCAGATTAGAGATATAACGTCCCATATGAAGCTGTGGGAAGGATCTCTGAGGGGGGTAGGGGGGAGTAACATCCAGGGAATTTAGAGGATTATAGCTGAGTGAAATGGAGGTGTCAATCTAGAGAGGCTGATCCTCCAGTGGGAGAGGCTCTTTTGCTTTCAGACAGCCAAAGGTGAGCTTTGTCACTCCAAGGTGGAAACAAAAAACAGAATGCAATAAAAAAATTGCCACAAATGGAAAAATGCCTTAGATTGCCGATCTGGTGACCATAGCATTTAACAGAATGGACTTTCTTTAAGGGAGGGGGGTGCCAGGAAGAAGGAAATGGGGACATAAATGACAGGCATTCCTGAATCATGTCTTCAATTTACCTGAAAGACAAAATACACAACCAGAGTTAAAGAATTGTGCAACAGTGTATCCTATTTATCAGGTCTCCATCCCATGTTTATTTCTATGAATGCACTACAGAAACTGAGTGTAGCCCCCCCCCCGATGTCTAGGAGTATGATGATGGTAAATGTCCCTGGGGAGGGGAGATCACAGCAGAAACTGCACAAGATGCCTTACTGTTATGGGTCCTTCTGTAGCCAGGGTGCCATCTCTCACTGGGGTGCCGGGCAAGGAGAGAACTGATGGTTAGCAGCAATAACAGTCAATCCAAGAACTGAGGCAACACTTCATTTTGAATAAAATGGTGGGATCCCATTTAATAAAATACAACCTTGCAACTCCATGGAGCCGATGAGTTAATAACAATTCATGCTGAAATGGGGAACATGTCACACACGGACTGAGATGGTCATATTACTTTATGAGTCCAGAAATGTACATAAAAAATGAATGCACTTCTAATGTGCTCTTCCAACTCATCGCTCAGTGTCCATACTGAAGAGCGTAATCTGGATGACCCATAGAAATTAGGCAGCACACTTAACCAGAGACAGCATCCATAGCAATCCCATGGGGCTATATATTCTTTAGCTTATTGTAAGACCCATTTTTTTCGTTCCACTCAAAACTTGCTAGTATCTCAGTTTGAGGCAGCTGGCTGTCTCCTCACTAAAGTTCCTTGTCCCCCAGATCCCATCTGGGTGACTGTTGCCCTATGAGTCACATGTCCCCACTGAGGTCCCAGCTCAGGCATTCCTTCTCTCCTTCGCTCTCTCTTGGCTCTGCCTCTGGCCCTGACATCAAATTCCCTGCATTCTTAGGGCCACTCATTCTTCCAAGGCTGAAGACTGTTTTATTCTCCCCACCGGGAGGGGGGACTGCTTGGAAAAGCCGCTGCCATGTCAACAGCCAAATTTTTTTCTTCTTCTCTCTCCCGCTGAAACCTAATCCTGCCTTCCGAATGGGCAATCTCCCCACTCATTGAAACCACCACCTGCCTTCTCCCTGCATGCTCCTGCACTGACTCGAAGGCCCACCTCCCAAGGTACTCCCATGCCCACAGCAGTCCCCATGGGTCGGCAAAATGTTAACCCTTTCTGGGCCTGTGTTGAAATAACCTACAATAAATCCCTATGGTGTAGATCCTAGTACACTATCTGATGCCCCAACGGTGGTAACATGATTACTATGCAAAAGGAACTTCTGTAGTGTCCCGTATGAGGAATTTTACTGTAAAGGAATCAGTGCTGACTCCATAAACTTTCCTGTTACTGTGAACTTTGGACATTGCTCTTTGGAAGCCACTTCCATAATTCAGCCCTCCTGTTTCTCTTCTCTGAAATAGTTCTCCTGTCTGATACAGTGTTAAGTGGTTGGGGGGTGGGTAAAAATTTTAGCTGTCTCTGTGGGTTTTTGGGTGAGTGTATGTGGAGGTGTATGTGTAGGAAAGTTTTTGTATTAGGTGTGTGTGTGTTGTGTGAGTGGGTAGGTAGTGACAGTATCTCAAGCTGGAAAACAAAGTTTTTTTCAGAGTGAAGTATATTGATCCATCTGGGATGAGCAAGGGTCTGGGACTGGCACGGATAGCCTACGAGGCAGTCCAGGTGCAGAACCTCTGGCCCTTTATTGACCTTCCTGTGTTGGCTATGACAGTGAGGTGCTGTCATGAGGTTGGTATCTTGAGAGGTTGGAATGGTTGGCTGTTGTGGGGTGCTGCAGGCTTGATGGAGGTGGGTAGGATAGGGGTGGTTAAGTGCAGAAGACACCTTGGGTTTAGGCAGAACCTGGAGAGAGGCCAGACATGTTTTGTTTCCAACCCCAGGGATCCCACCAGACTGAGTGGGCAGGTAGCCGGAGGGGCTGCAACACCTACGAGTCTTCTTAGGGCAGTGCTTTGCAATGCCAGATTGATCAGGAACAAGAGTGCAGTTATGAAGGACTTCATTTGCTTGGTTGATCTGGCTTACACCATGGAAACCTGGGTGGGTGATGATGCTGGGCCAGTTTTGGAGGCAGCCATTCTCCTGGGTATTCTGTAGTGCACTGCCCGAGGTTGGAACACAATGGTGGGGGACTGGCCCCCTGTTATAGATCTGACCTGGGATTCACCATGCACCAGGTGGGAGCTACCAGGTCCTTTGAATGTGTGGCAGTGCATGGGGGTCCGGGTGCAGGCTGCAGGATCTCATCATCGGTGAGGTGTTGCAGTCCCCCAGATGTTTGGTGCTAGGGGACTTCAATGCCTGGGATGACAACAAATCCTCCCGGCTTGGTTTCAAACTCCTCCAGATGATGTCATCGCTGGGCCTGATACAAGAAGTTACTTCCATCACCCACCATGACGGCCATATGTTGGACCTGGTGTTTTCACTGAGGCTTGAGGTATCCAACCTCAGAACTGATCAGGTCATTTGGTCTGATCATTGCACAGTGAGGTTCTCATTTGGGCCCCCCCGAGAGCCCTCACCCTGTTGAGATGATCAGCTATCGCCCTTTGGGGGGAATGTCCCTGGAGGGATTCTTGGCAGTAGCTGATCTGTCTAGTGAAGGTGCTACATGTGTGAATGACATGAGTGAGGCGGTTGCCACCTATAATAGGGCAGTGTGCACGGCACTCAATGCCCTTGCAGTGGTCCGTGTATGACACAAATCTTCTCACTTGAGGTCTTCCTGGTTTGATGAAGAACTCAAAGCGATGAAGATTAGGGGTCAGAAGTTGGAGTGCTGCTGGCGGAGGACTAGGTCAGAGGAGGATAAAATGGCTCTGCATGCTCACTACAGTGAGTACTATGGAGCAATCAACCATAAAAAGGCAGAGTTCCTGTCCAGAGAGGTTGCTGCAGGGAAGAACTGACCAGCTGTGCCATTTCAGACTGTCAACTGACTTTAACATCTGTTCTGTCTGCAGCTGAAAAAAGCCTTTTCAGTCACCTTGTGTGATGAGTTTACTCAGTTCTTCATTGAAAGGGTGTCCTCCATCCAGCAGAGAATCCCATCAGTGAGTCATTCTACAACTTGCAGTGATCGCCATGGGTGTGGTAGAGGTGCTCCATCTGTTTGGCAGGAATTTAAACCAGTAGAGGTGGCTGAGGTCATTGAGGTCATCTCAAAGCTGAAGCACACATATTGTGAACAGGACCTGGCTCCAACACATTTTGTGATGAAATGTGTTGGTTCCATTGGCCTGGTGTTCACCCTGATCATCCGGTGCTTGTTATCAGAGGGAGTCTTCCTAGATTCCTTGAAAGAGACTTTGGTGAGACCCCTTCTGAAAAAATCATCTCTCGACCCGGACAGCTTGGCAAATTACCAACCAATCTCCAACCTCCCATTCTTGAGAAAGGTTGTAGAGAAGATTGTGGTGCAACAGCTTGAGGAGCTAATCATGAGCTTTGACATCTATGAGCCACTCCAGTCTGGCTTCAGAGCCAAGCATAGCACCGAAACAGTGTTAATTTGTGTGCACAATTACTTTCTCAGGGTGTGCGGAGTACCTCAGCAATCGATCTTGTCACCGATGTTGTTTGCAGTGTATATGCTGCCATTGGGTGAGCTCATTAGGAAGTACAATGTGGGTTTTCACTGCTATGCAGATGATACCCAATTGTATTTGTCTTTTGCCCCTGGAATGCCCAACACTGTGGAAGTGCTTAATACCTGCCTGGCCGAGATTAATGATTGGATGTCCTCCAGCTGGTTATGACTGAACCCGGACAAGACAGAGCTTCTAGTGTTAACAGGCTGAGTGCATGATAGACGTGCCTCTGGTGTGGCAACAGATCTTTTCCTGGGGCCTACACCATTGCTGGCCTCCTCTAGGGTGCGTGATATCAGCGTGTTCCTGGATGATGGATTGACATTTGAATCTCAGGTGTCACCTGTCGTCTAAAGTGGTTTTTACTACTTGAGGAACTTTGCCAGAATCATATCCCTAGTTCCGCCTGAAGACCTTCCTACACTGGTTCATGCCTTTGTGATGTCCAGGCTTGATTACTGTAATGCGCTCTACTTCAGGGTCTCAAGAGGTATCCTCCACCAACTGCAGGTGGTGCAGAATGTAGCTGCCAGACTGCTGATGGGCCTTTCAAGGGTCTGTCACATAACCCCAGTGCTGTGGGAACTGCACTGGCTGCTGGTCAGGTGGGGGGGTTATCTTCAAGGTGGGCTTACTCACCTTTAAGGCCCTACATGGACTAGGCCCTGGCTACCTGACTTATCTTCTAACACTGGCCACCTCAGTCTGCTCCCTCCATTCTTTCTTCAGGGATCTCCTTGAGATTCCCAGGACTAGACTCAGAACTGCTGGCGACCCCATCCATCAGGGAGGCCACACCAGTTGAGACTTTCAAGTGCTGTCTAAAGACCCATCTGTTCTCTTTGGCCTTCCTGGACATGGTTCTCTGACCTGGTGTAGTTATTCTAACTGAGCTATTTTTGGATTTTATTGTATTATTTATTTTTACTATTGTTTTAATTGTATTTGTCTGATTATTTTATTTCTCTTGCTTATTCTTATTGTGAGATGCCCAGAGCCTCCGGGATTGGGTGCAATAAAAATAAACTTTGCCTTGTCGTGCCTAGTGTACTTAATAGACTTATCATAGAATGCTGTACAGAAAATACCAGAAAGTCTCAACTCCTTAAAAAAAATGCTCAAAAAGTTATATTCATCTCCCTTACATGTATATAAACAGGAAATAAGTTTCAATGTGGGAGGGAAGAGGGCATGGAGACTAAAGGGCTCAGTTTTCAATTGTTATTGTGAACAGCACAAAATTAATGCTTTTTGGATGTACTGTTGCGCTGCCCCCCAGCCCCACCCTACATAAAAGGAGGCACATATTCATGGGAGGGGTGGAGGGGGGAGGTTTACCCTTGGATCCACCTAAAATTATTTGGTTTTTTTTTGTGCTTTGAGTTCCTGTACTTGAGAACCACATTTGACTCAGAGTAGGTGAATTAAGTAGGTTTTGTGGACAACATAAATGGATATGGGGTTAACCATGAAAAAGAGAATTACAGTACGATAATTTAGTCAGACAATTATAAACATACAAATTAACATTGCCCTGGAGTTCGGGATGAACACAAGTACAGAGCTGTAAACATAGGTTAGTCATAAGTAATTTTGAACTTCAACACTTAAAACATTATGAAAGGTGAATGCATTCAGTAGGGATGCTTGGAATTGCAAAATTCAGATCCAGTTGGACTGTTAAGGCATTTAGGAATTTCCGATTCCAAAAATGACCTCAACATTGGAAATAGATTTGGAATTCCAATCCCTAAATATACAATAACATGTTTTTGCCTCAAGTTTCAGAATTTGGATTTTCAGACTGCAGTTCCTAAAATTTGGCTGGAATCAACCAAATTTGATTCCGTGACTTAGAATTTGAGCAATCCTAGTGCTCAGTGCACTTTGGGGTAAAAACTGAGCAGATGGTTAACTCCGTTACAGTAACTCTCTGCCTAAACTTTGAAATATTTATTTAATTTGAAAAACTGATAACCAAGAAAGGCATACTGAGCAGAGGCTTGTTTGTTGCTACAACCTAGACCTGTAACCAAACTTTGCGTTATAAAAAATTTAAAAGGACACTGTCCACCTGTAGGGGGTTGATTGTGGCACTTTAAAATGAAAATGGGGCGGGGAGAGTGATGGACGGTTTCTTAAACAGCCCCCTGATGTCTCAAAAAGAAACTTTGAAAAAAATAATATTTTGACACATCATCTTATATTTTATATATTTTCAGTATAGTTTCTGATTTTTCCTTCATAACTGTGCACATTAATTTGAAAACAGGATCACTTTCTGGTGGCTTTTACCTATTCTGCTGCTTGCCTACACCTGACATCTGAATTCTCTGCTTCCAACATCGAGACCTGTGGCTGTGGGAATGATTATGATGTCACAAACAGAGGACCGTGATGTGAAGCATAGACAAATAGCCTGAAGTTATTTATTTTATTTTAAACATGTTTTATCAGGTAAGCACACAGAGCCAAGGGTTCGTTTCCAGTTGCAACCTGGGAGGCGGGGAAGAATGAGACAGTGAGGAATCTTACAGTGTTCATACGTTACATACATTACACATGCCAAAAACACATGAAACCAGTACATGATAAGCAGTGTGCCCTGGTGCAGTAAATTATAGCAACATGACAGGGTAGCCCCAGGGAAATAAAATAAAAGGGAGATCCATGCCTGCCCTGCAGAGGATCACAGCAGTTAGCATAATGCACATCACTGGGTTAATATGATATGCACTAGCTAGATGAGTTAGATGGATTTTGGGGAGGGGGTTGGCATTGGGGACATGACATTGGGGATTTGTAGTATGACTTGATCAGAGCCTTGCTTGATGTGGGGAAAGGGGCAGTGACATTGCTTGGAAGATTGTTCCCAGAGTTAGGGAGCCTGTAGCTGATGGAGGCTTGGCCTAGGTTGAGAGTGTGCTGTGGGACAAGGAGGTGGCATCCTGCCTTGGATCTGATCAAATAGGAAGGGTTCGCTGCAAGGGAGAAGAGGTTGGACAGATATCTGAGCATTTTACTGGACCAGTACTTGGCACCCAGGATGGCAGTGTGCATCATTTGTCTTGTGGGGGGAGGGAACCACTCTTGCTTGTTATACATACTGCAGCGGTGTTAATGTGGGTAGTGAAGGGCAGGGGCCCCAAAATTGAGCCTTGTGGGACCCTAAGTGTGACTGGTAGAGTGGGGGAGGAGCATTGGCCAAGCTTGACAGAATGGGTCTGCTTGGTCAGGTATGATTGGAACCATGCTAGGGCTGAGGGGGAGACACCAGAGTCGGCTAGTTTGAGTAGGAGCTGATGGTGATCTATGGGTGTTAGAGGCCATTACTAGATCTATAAATATGGTCCCTGTTCCAGGCCCTTATCCATGTTGGTGTTTATGTAGTTGGTGACTCTAAGAAGGGAGGAGTTGCGGGTTGGGGTGAAGACAGATTGGTAGGGAGTTAGGAAAACAATTTGGACATAGTTGTTCAAAAGCTGCCTGCTGATAAGTCTTTCAAGGATTTTGGAGGGTGTCCATTCAAAACTGCAAGAGTAAATATGTGCAGTCAAAAACCACGAAGTCATCTAATCTAGCATGGTTTTGGACCACATGGTTTTGTAATGACCGCACAACACTGTTATTGACCATGCTGTTTTGGACCACTCAGTCTTGACATAGTGCCATTTTGGAGAGGATAAGGAGCAGAGAGATTGGCCGATAGTTGGAGGGTGATTTGGCTGGGCCACCTTTGTGGATTGGAACTACCAGTGCATGTTTCCAGCTGCGAGGAAAGGAGCTGGTACGTAGTGATCTATTAAGTATGTGGGCAATAGGGACAGCTGCTGCTGGAGCACCATTTTTTTTTTTTAGGAATCTGGGTGTGATGCCATCAGCTCCACAGCTGGGTGCTGCATTTAGTAACACAAGGTATTTGTGAACATCAGCTATTGAGATTGCCTGCAGGCAGAAGTTGCCACTGGTTGGTGGATTGGGTAGTGGGGGTGGGAATGGTTATGGATAACAGCCCTGGGGCCTTCTGTGAAGTATTGTTTGAGGGTGTTGGTGGTTAAGGGGAACCAGGTGGGATATGTGCCCCACTGGGGAGGGTTTAATTAGGCTGTTAACTGTTTTCCAGAATTTTGAATGGTCGCATTCTGGCTTCCCTGCACAGCAGCAAGACGTCCGCTTGTAGCGCCTACATCCCAGGTTCAGGGACGGACTTGGGAGTTGGAGGGCTGGCCAGGAGAGAATGACCAAGCATCCTACGGACAGATATCCTCTTGGGGGAGGGAAGGCAGAGTGTCTGGTGCTCTACAGACTCCTGGCAGAGGCCAGGGGTTCCGCCACAACTGGCACCAGCTAATATGGGGGTGCAGCAGATGTAGGCTTTGGACCTGTACATCATTGCATGCCCCACCTGGGGACCAGCATGCAAAAATGGTTGTGATTCCACAATGATGCCCATGGTCCCACTGCTCTGCTGCACCTCCCAGTACTGACCGAGACTTGTGTCCATCGGTTGGCTCACCCCTGCAACCACACCCAGAGGGGGAAGCCCAGGGAGCCCTACCAGTGACAAGTGATGCCACCGGTAATCTTGTTATCATTCTGTGGGGAGGGGTAATCTTGGAAGCCCCATCTTGTAGGGGTAAGCCAGGGCGGTCGGGGTCGAGTTGGTTGCAGTGTAGAAGTGGAATCTGGCGGTGGGGGGGAAGTACAGGGACATTGTCCAACAAAAAAAAAGAATGGTCAAGGATGTTGCAAGCTAACTTGCTCTGGAAGTATTTGGCTTTGGCTTAGCATATGCTCCTGGTGTACTGATTCCAAAGTGTGGCATAGACTTGCCTGTCCTGCGGTTTGCTGCTTGACTTGTGCCTGACCCAGACTGTGTCCCTCTGCTGGAAGAGTTCAATTATGTCTGGTGTGATCCATTGGAGGTGGTGGCCACAGACTGTGTCACTGAGTTGGTGCATGATTGTCAAAGATATCTAGGAATAGAAAGGAAAGGTGTACCAATGCCTTATTCGGATCAAGGGCTGATAGGACAGGGGACCAGTTGGTTGCTGGGAGATCCTAAGTGAAACTGTCAGGGCAGAATAATTTAAAGGATCTGGCATAAGTTATTTTGGGGATGGCTTTGGTGTATTTAATTTTCCACACACAATACATCATACAGTGGTCACTGAAATTGTCTGGCAAGGTGCCAGAGGACAGAATTTTTTGTGGATGAGATACCAGCACCCAGTCTATTGTGCTGTGGTTATCTGATTTGGGGTTGAAGTGTGTGGGCACTGAAATTAGTTGGTGAAAATTCAGGCCTTTGACTTTGGAGTGAAGGTTGCTATGTAAGGGGAGGCTGGTGCCAGCTGAGCTGTTAATGTTAAAGTCACCAAGCACTATGTGCTCACCTTTGGGTAAGGGGTTCAGAAGTTTCTGGAGTATATCTGTGACCACGTTGGAGGATTTGCCTGGTGTGCAGTAGGTACCTGTTATCTGCATTGGGATGGAGTGAGAGCAGGTAAGGACCCCTGAGATGAGTTCATGACATTTTGGAATGGCTTCTCAGTTAGTGATGGAGAAGCTATGGGGGCATGTTGAGTATATGAGGAAATGCCCACCGTGTTTGAAGCAGTCTTGCCTGTGGGATATGTATCCAGCGATGTCAGTGGCTGAGGAGGAGATCTGGGGGAACTACATTTTGGTTAGTATCAGAAAGTCTAATTGGTTTCAGAGTTACCCAAGTTTTGACCAAGTCAGTCTTGGCGAGTAGGCTTCTGATATTAATGGGGTAGAAATAAAGGCTAGGGGACAGTGATCCTCATTTACATTTTAATACAGTGGCATCATTTTCAGCAGAACCACAAGGGATGCAAAGACCCAGTTCTTCAGAATCATGAGCATTGTAAAGAACATTTCAGCAGAATCATAGGGGATGCTAGACATTTCAGCGGAGTCATAGGGGTTGCAAAGTCCCATTTCAGCAGAGCTACGAGGGTTGCAAAAACCCAATTCAGCAGAGTCATAGGGGTTGCAAAGAACGTTTCCTCAGAATTAAGCGATTTGCAATTTTCCATTTCAGCAGAATTAAAGAGGTTGCAAAGACCCGTTTCTGCAGAATCATATGGGTGGCAAAGAACACATTTAGTAGATTCATAGGGGTTGCAAAGCTCCCCACCTTAAATTTTATAAACTAAAATTCTGGGGAGATGTTGTTTTAAGAATTCATCAGCATTGTTTCAAGAAACATTGCAAGGGTTGCAAAAAAAAAAAAAAATCATGAGAGTCTCAACTATAACCCGACACCATAAATAATGTCACTATGTCAATGTCCATAGTCACTTTTTTGTCTACTGTGCTACCACACACTGGAACTCGTTGCATTAGGCATCTAAAATTCTGCTACCCTTATATAGTTCAGAACTCCTGTAAGAAATAAGCAGTTACAGACTGGTATATATAGTTTTTTTGCTTTTAAATATGGAGCGATATCATAGTGGATCTGTCTACAACCTGGTCTGCATTATTCCTGTTGCCATTGCTTGTACTATGTTATACAACATTTTGAGTTGTGCCTGGATATAGGTAATCAACTGTCTAGTGCACTTACCTAGTAAACACACACCAAAGAAATGCATAAATAAAAAGGTGAAATTAAATACAGAATAGCTATCAACTCTGAATTTGTTTATACAAGTGACATTCTTTTCAATGTCTTTCACCCCCCTCCTGCCCCACCTCTCCAAAACATCAGTGGGAGGCAGTATAGCGCAGTGGTTTAAGGCTCAGTACTGCAAATCTGGAGACCTGGGTTTGAATCCCACAACCCCCACTTGCATACTGTGTGAACCTAAGCAAGTCACTTAACTTCCGTGTACTCCCAGGTCGCACCTGTAAACAAGCTTTCAGCTTAGTGTGTCTCTCCTGGTTAAAAAACTAGGAAAAAAAAAAAACATCCGGGACTGTTACCTTAAAATTTTGTTCTGAGAGTAACTCAAAATGAGGTTGAGTTTTTTAAATGTTTTTGATCAATAACAATAACATACTGTGCTGTCGTTTTTTCTGAAAATTGTTTATATTCCAGGAGCACACATATTGCAACTAAATGAGCCACCTCTAGTTTGATGCTACTGTATCAGTATGACACAGCAAGGAAGTATTTATTTACTGTCAATCACACATACTCAAACACTGTACAAGGGTCTTCCCCAAATGCCATCAGTAGGGAATTAGATCAATGCCCTTCTGCTGCCTGAGGCCAGGAATCTGGGGCATTTAATTAAAAAGGGTAAAAGTGTTAATATTTTTCTCTCAAAATGTCTCAGAATACAAATAGGAAAATATGGTTACTGCCAAACGGTAGCCATTGCTTAATTTTTTTTATTTAAAACTGCACTAGATCTTTAAGACTCAGAAATTACTGAAAATGTATTAGTAGCAATTTAGTAACTTTGATCGTGGTTTGAACTTGATGTCAAAGGGGAGACCTCTATCATTCAGCAATCAGGTTGATTTTACCCCTGCTCATAATGACAGTTTGGTTCTTTCTGAAGCAGTCACACACACAAAAAAAACTACAAATGTTTTAAACAGTAGAAACCAGAAACATGTTTCTGGATTCAGTCAAGAGCCAGGGTAGAATTACAAGAAATACATGGCAAACATGAGATATTTTCTTTCTTTTTTTAGCACATTAATTTATTTATACTATCACAGATGCATTTTTAAAGAAGGATATTCATATACAACATTTATTTTATTAAACCAAGTAGAACATACTGAGTAAATTTATTGTTAAATTCTGAAAAGCTGAAAAAGTCCACATATGGCAAAATATGTAATTTATAACTAGTCATAATTTCAAGTGCCATCTGGTCAGCAGACCTCAACAGTGTACCGTAACTGAATGGTGACCTGATATGAGTCTATATTAAATAAACCGTTTGGAACTGAGGTTAAGCAGTCAGTGCCTGGGCCAAGTCCCAAGGGTGCCATGTTTAGGTAAACATATGGCAGGCTGACTGACTCTGAACTCCAACAGATAGAATTTCTATGGATACAGAGTTTGAGCTTATGGATACTTTGTGTCAAAAGGTTTTCTTCAAGGAATTGACAGCTGTTTGGAAGAATTAAAGGTATGAAAGAACATAATAGCCAAAATGTTGTTACAGTTTTCTAAATGTCTGGAAATTGTGCATTTTTACCATGTACAACAGACAAGTCTGCATTAATTTTTAACATGTTCTTCTCATCATCTAGAGGAAACGGAGACCATAATTATCTCCTATTCATTTCCCACATTTAAAAACTGTGCCCAGAAGACTCAGCAGAATGAACAGAATGACATTTAATAGTCCACTGAAAACATAGACATCCCTGAGTTGACTGCATCTTTCAACAGTTGCCTGATCTTCAGATTGTATGCACAATGGAGATAGATAATAAAAATTCAACAGCAAGCTACATTCCCAACATTAGCTGTCCACAGTTATTTTAAATGTTTTTCTGTACCTAATTTTATAAAAATTAACCATTTGAAGTGATAATATTCCCTGATGGCAGACCTAGTGAGTAGATAACAGTGACATTTCATAGTATCTGTTCCGTAATACAGTGTAACATTTCACCTTAAAGATGCTATAATTTAGAATCTGTTTATAGGACAGCACCATTTTGTTTATAGAGGTGCTTCTGCGTTGACCCACTTCTTCACAATGAAATGGTTTCAAGCACGGCTGGGACAGAGTGAAGGGTATAGTGGATTCTTCAGGTGACAGAAACTTGAAGGAGAATTTGGGGGAAGGGGGCTAGGACCAAGGATGGACAATAGATTCTGGGGTTAGACAGGGTACCACAGCAGACTGGATGGACAATTGGTCTTTTTTTACCATCATTGTCTGTGTTTCTGTGTTTCAGATGGGAGGAGTGGAACACAGGGAGATCATGTAAAATTTGCCCAGTATCACACAGGGGGCTAAACTGACTTTAAACTTAGCCCCTTTGAATTTATTGCTTTGTACCCTAACCATGAGACAACCCATTGCTTGCTATAGTAACACACCAGTGGCTAATACTCAACTAACAGGGCTTTTTCATATGCTATATTACATATATTTCTTGATTTTATAGGATTTTATTAATAAAGAATATTTGGTATGCACATTTTTTTTAAATCCAGAACTATGGGTACACATTAATTGAAAATTAAAATACAGGGACCTAGTTCCCTAAAGTTCATTCAGCTGAATCCCTTTCACACTTCAGATCTTCACCAAAAAGCTGTCTTTACTTCATGACTTACAACTGCTGATGTCTGCAGTGTATAACACCTGGATTTTTATGTATACCCTCTGTCAGCTAAATTAATTGTCCATTTGACTGGTTTATATTTTATATGATTCTAATATTTATTACTGTATTGTATGTTAGTTTATATTTTGCTTTTTGTAAAGTGTTTTATTACACACTATCTGAAAGACACTATATAAAATAAAATTGAAATTAAATTAGTTTTACAATGTAATATGAACCAGGAAAAATTACATTTTGTGTAACATCTTTTATACAGAAGCATGTATCACAATCACACGGAGCAGGGGATCCACTATAAGACCCAAGACGGGCATCCAGTTGGATGCTTACCTGTGTCTCTTGCTCCGCCCCTACAGTCATGCATGCAAGGGAGTGGGGCCGTGGACAGGTGCACTGCGGGGGTGCATAGTTGTGCATATTGTGCACCCTGCACCTCTTTGTGGGTGCATAGCTATGTGGGTTGGGTAAGCATGAACTGTGTATACCCAGTGTGCTTTCATGCATAACCCCCATTGTTCTTGAATTTGCCCCCGCCAATTTAAGGTTATGGCCCCTAGAGGTCGAATTCTTATTCCCTTAATTAAAAAAATTACAAATAGATAACCCTGTTGTATCCCTTCAGAAACCTTGTAGGTCTTGTTCATATCCCACTCACTCTTCTTGCCTCCATAGAGTACATAGTAAGGCTCTTTAATCTTTCCTCATATGTTTTTCACCTGTTGCCTCTGGATCATTTTAGTTGCCCTCCACTGTATGGTCTCCAGTTTGTCCTGACCTTTTTTAGGTGCCAACTCCTGAACTGAATGCAGTAACTCTAGGTGTGGCTACACCAGAGACTTGTAAAGTGGCAAAATCACCGACTTCCTGTGGTGGGTAAAACTCTTCCCTATGCACCCCAGCATTCTACTGGACTCCAGGATGGCCTGGCTAGCAAGTCATGTTTTTAACCATGACTTAAAACTGATCGTCCATTAATTGGACACTGTCAACTCCCTTAGGTCCCTAACTGTCCCTAGTCTAAAAAACACATTATGATTGTTCACATTATGTAGAGACTGCTGATATAGCTGGTAATTTGATTCTGATTATTTTTGTTTCTTTTAAAAAGTGAAAAGCAGACTAGAGATGTGCAAAATCCGCAATTTTGTTCTGCAAAATATTTGACAAAAATTCACGTGTTTCGTGCAATATTTTGCGGGTGCGAAATGTGAAATTTTGCAGGTAAAGTCATGAATTAAGCAAGTCACTTCCCTGTGCTCTCAGGTCACACCTGTAGACAAGCTTTCAGCTTAGTGTGTCTCTTCTGGTTAAACAATTGGAAGAATTTCGACTGCGAAATGTGGAATTTCGCCTGCGAAATTTCACCACTCACATGTGAAATTCCACCACTCGTGGGTGAAATTTCACGTTTGTCGACCAAAATTCATGATTTTGCTGGTGGAATTTCACATCCACGAAATTCATCTGCGAAATCCATGAATTTCACAAAATGTTTTGTGCTGCAAAATCTATGATCTTGCCGGAATTTTGCAGGTGAAATTTTATTTCCTTGCATCTCTAAAGCAGATTGCCCATCATATTGGTGTTACCACACAAAAACATGTTTGTTTACATTCCTTTATCAACCCCACTGCATCTTTTCTGGACTTAGGAACACAGAGAAGACTTCTGCATCACAATTGGCTGCACCATTTGGGGTGTTTCTAATGTTTAGGAAGTATACACTGTAAGTATAGATCCAGGATTTGATATAAAACAAGGCTGGTTATAACTATATATTGGTATGCATTTCAATTCTAGTGAACAAGAAGGCAGAGATAACCACCTGCAAAATCAATAAATTTTAGAGAAAATAAGCAATCATAAAATGTGTGTTTTTAACTAGAAATAATATGAATCAAAAAGTTTGACAGTTCACTGTAATCTAATCTTAGGGGAGCCATGAGGTAAGAGATGAAGCTGAGTACTTAGTGCTCCCAGGATTACATTAACAAAGGTAACACAACCCTTGGAGTGTCTTTATGCTATTATTAAATTAAATTGTTTTTTATTTTCAGGGCTGCCACCAGCTCTGGGATGAGAGGAGGCTTTATCACACTGCAGGGACCCCCTCTTCCCCCATCGCTGAAGCTGACAACCAAAACAGACACCCCACCTGGTTGAAACAGCTGTGACCGAGGAAGCAACACCTGCAACCCCTTGCAGCCAATAGCCACACAAGGCTGCAAGGCACCAGTTTTAAACTTGAACTTGCTATGTTCTCTGACTCCCACACTAACTCAGATAGCATGTCCCAGTGCTGAACTTTAACTTTTCAGGATTAGCACGAGCTCCGGGATGAGAGAAGGCTTTTTCCACCCACTGGGATCCCCCCATCCCCAAAGCTGACAGCCAAAAATGAATCCCTGACTCAGTTGAAATGGCCAGGATCGAGGAAGCAACACCCCCACTCCTTGCAGCCAATAGACACTCTGTGCTTTGCCTGTAAAAGACAGACAACCCTAGTGGCCCTCTGCATTTGTGGTCTGGAGCACTACGGGTGGCAGCGTAAACTGTGCCTACTATGGATGTCAGCTGTGGGAGTTGGCCATCAGACAGCCACATTGCCCCATTGTACACCTTTTGCTGCCATATTGTGTCTCTTTGCTGTTAGTCTTGCCTTAGTTCTACTGCATGAGGGCTTGCACTGCTTCTGGACTTCCTAATAAACTCGGTCAGTAAATTTCATAAGTCCACGCGGCTTATCTGTTTGTTAACTATGCATAGTTCCCTGTAATCACCCATCTGCTTCCTAGCCTGTTTAAAGTCTACTATAGCTACTCATATAAATCAACGCTAAGTGTATCCATGAGATATTTACCATATAGGGCATGCTCTGCCTGTTAAGGCTATTTACTATTTTGCCATCTCAGGCTATGATTCAGTTTAAATATTTTGTTGCATTGGGTTTGGACTGCTTTAAGATTGCCTGCTATATTTATCATTTTAGGGTGTATTTTAGATTTACATAATTGATACAGGGCTTACAGCCCTCAGTTTCTCCTTTATTGTTATATGTTTCAGTATTTGCTCTAGCCACTCAAGTGATGCATGCTATCTTCAGATTAATTATTTTGCTGCATAGTGTTCTGATTGTTTCAAGGTTGGCTGCTAATTTTACTTTTTAGGCTGTACACCTGATTAACATCACTGATATGGGGCTTAGTGCCCCCAGTTCATCCTGCACTGTTATAAATTCAGTGTCTGTACCATTGTCACTCAGGGGATATATGCTATCTTTACCAAACTGTCTGTTACTGCTAATGTTTGCCACTCTCTGCCTAGGTCAAGAGAAAAGAATATGGTCATAAAATCAGGGATACTGGCTGAATCCTCACCAGATTCAGTTACATCATTGTATTGCCAGTGCTGACTCTTAATTAGTTTCAGTATACAGTCCCTCCCCCCCCCAACCGTGGTTATCTCAAGTAGTATGGTGCCCTGTGCCCTCCCTTAATAATCTGCCTTGCTGTTACAGGTCTCTTGGTAGTGACGGACCACTTACTCCCTTCCTCTTACCATGCTGATGTGCCCCCGCTCAAGTAAGCCACTTGACTTCCAGTTCTCTTACATGTTGGTTGTCTCTACCTCATATCCAATTCCAAAATGGGGTCTCTGACCAAAGTTATTAGCTATGATCCTATGGCACCTTGATAAGTTCAAACTGTATTCCTCACTATGTGAACCCCTGGCTGCTGAACTATATCAGCTGTGGCTCCTAACCATTTCTTTAAGTCTGGCTGGAGATATTGAAACCAACCCTAGACTGCAATGTAATCCTGGCCCCAATTGACCATCCACTTGGTTTAACACAAATAGTATTAAGATAGCTCACCTCAGTATAAGAAGCCTTATGGCTACCTTTCCTGAATTTGAAGCCTGGGTTACTTACTATGGCCTTGATATCATAGACACTACTAAATCCTGGCTAGAACCCTTGGTTCCTGAGTCTATGTGTTCCCAAGCAGGATATAAGCTGTATAGAGTTGATCATCCCTATGCTGGAAGGGGCAGAGGCATTGTCCTCTATTACAAGGCCCAGCTGAACCTAACTGCTCTTCCTGGTGTCACCCTTTCCTTCTGTGAAGTCCTTCACTCACTTCTAGCACTGGGAGATGCCAAGAAAATATGGTCTGTGCATACAATCATCCTAGGGGTGGTGGGGGTGGCCTAACAGAATTAATTGATTACCTGCCTTCCTCTATAGGGAAAAATTAAATTATCATTATGGGTGATTTTAATTTGGACTGGCTTGGCACTAATTCCAAATCCTTCAAATCACTTCTAAATAAAGCCATAGAAACATAGAAACATAGAAGTTGACGGCAGATAAGGACCGCAAGGCCCATCCAGTCTGCCCATTTCTTTTTCTACCTTATAAATGTGCCATCGGCCTTTGCTCTGTCAGTGACCTATCTATTCATAGTCATTTGTATTGCTCCCTTATGCCTATCCCATGCCTGTTTGAAGCCCTGCACTGTATTCATAGCCACCACTTCTTGTGGTAAGCCATTCCATGCATCCACCACCCTTTCTGTGAAAAGAATTTCTCACATTCCCCTTAATCGGCCTCCTCTAATCTAATCTCATGCTGTGTCCTCTTGTCCTGCTATTTTTCTTATATTTAAACATGTTAGACTCTTTCACCTTGTTTATGCCCTTAAGGTGTTTGAATGCCTCGATCATATCACCTCTCTCCTTCCTTTGCTCAAGGGTATACATATTGAGCTCCGTTAATCTGTCCTCAGATGTCTTCTGATGCAGTCCCTGCACCATTTTGGTTGCCCTTCTCTGGACTGCCTCAATTTGGTTAATGTCCTTGTGAAGGTGTGGCCTCCAATACTGCACGCAGTACTCCAGATGGGGCCTAACCAATGTCTTGTACAGAGGGATTATTACCTCCCTCTTACGACTTGTGATACCCCTACTAATACACCCTAACACCTCCCTAGCCTTACCTACTGCTTTAGAGGTCTGCTTGGATGATTTTAGGTCATCAGTGATGATGATGCCCAAGTCTCTTTCTTCCTTTGTGACTGCTAGCAACTCCCCTCCCAGCCTATAAGTGGCTTCAGGGTTTCTCTTCCCTATGTGCATGATTTTGCACTTCTTTGCATTAAATCCCAGTTGCCACTCTTCTGACCATTCTGCTAGTTTATCCAGATCTCTTCTCATTCTGCCCACCCCATCTGGCTCATCTACTCTGTTGCAGATCTTGGTGTCATCTGCAAACAGACAAGCCTTACCCTCTAGTCCATCTGCAAGGTCACTAATGAAGATGTTGAATAGGACTGGCCCCAGGACTGATCCTGAGGTACCCCACTTGTGACTTGCATCTCTTCTGACTGTATACCATTTACCACCACTCTCTGTTTTCTGCCAGTCAACCAGTTTGCCACCCAGTTGACCAACTTCTGACCCACCCCGAGCCTACCCAGCTTATTTATCAATCTTCTATGGAACAGTGTCAAAAGCTTTGCTGAAGTCAAGGTAGGCTACATCAACTGCTCCCCTTGGTCCACCACTCTGGTTACCCAGTCAAAGAAATCTATGAGATTAGTTTGACAGGACCTTCCTTTGTAAACCCATGCTGTCTTGGATCCTGTGCCCCTATGGATTCCAGGTGTTGCACTATCCTTTCCTTAAGGAGTGCCTCCATAATCTTGCCCACTACTGAGGTAAGACTGACCAGTCTGTAGTTCCCCGCCTCCTCCCTGCTACCACTCTTGTGGAGCGGGATCACATGAGCCCTTCTCCAGTCTTCTGGGACCTCTCCTGTGCTCAGAACCCACATATCCCAACTGATTGTTGACCCAACCAGACTCCCCTCCAGAGTACGCCATCATCAACTAGGTTATGTCAAACAGAAAGGAGGATCATAGCTACTGGCACCCTTACCGATACCATCAGTGATCACTCCCAGTCTTTTGCATCTTGACTACCCACCCTCCCCTCTTTCTTCACACTTGATTCTGATGCCTTTCTTGATGGTCTCCGATTCAGAGACTGGTCCCTGCTTTATTCTTCCAATAATGTGGATGAAGCCCTTGCTTACTTTACCTCCATCCTACTATCCCTCCAAGACAAACATATTCCTCTAATAAAATGTAGGGTGAGAGGTAAATACACACGGAGGCTACTTAGTTCCCTGCTATCTTTGTTTAAGACCTGGAACAAATGTCGGACTAAATTTAAATCCATGACACTTCAATCCGATTGGTTGGCTTATTGGGCACTGAGGAATGCTTGCAAAAAAGAAACCCGGATGGCCAAAGGCAAATACTGCAGGGAGCTCCTGCATGCTTCTGCTAGAGACTCCAAGAGTTTCTGGACCCACATCAAGGGTCTCATGGGGCACAGTATAAGCCCAACCCCATCTGACATGACTATCAAAAACTCAGACTGTAATAACTCAGAAACTATTGCAAATGCTTTTAACTCCCACTTCTCCAACTTAACCAGATTTGAGTCTCTCACAGTGTGCACTACTGAATCCCACTCCATACCAACTTGACCTTCTATCTCACCATTGCATCTCCAGGCAATCTCTGGTAGTGTGTTCTGTGACTCCTGAAAACTATCCTGACTTGTGGCAGCATTGGCCTTAATGGGCTCAAGCCAAAACTACTTAGGTTGGCTGCCCCCTTACTTACCTCCACTACCACCAGCATATTCAACCTGTCTGTCACTACCATCACTGTACCTAGCAACTGGAAGGTGGCTAAGATAATCCCAGTATTTAAAAAGATCTGATCAGAGCCAATATGGCTACAAAATAAGCTTATTAGCTTTTATCGTTGCAAAGTATTGATTAGTTATGTTCGTAAATACCTTCAGAATTATCAGAATGCAAGAAACCATTACACTGTACTTCTTGTTTGTGGACTCTACTATTGCTTTCACAGAACCCTTTATAGCAATGTCATTGTAACATTATACCAATGTGTGTGATAAGATAGGAAAGGGGACGAACAATCTTTTATTTCATTGCAGTTATTGTACAGTTAGCAACTAATCTAGAATCAGACCTGTTTATTTTTTAACTCATCAAAATGCCCTAACACTGTATTACTTTAACTAATACCAAAGGCACAATTAATGTTTTCAGATGGGCTGTTCCTTAATTAAAGACAATCAAACACGGTGAGCAGAAATGGTTGGAGAGACAGTACTGTCCACAAGTGCTAAACACATTGATAGTGGTGGTGGGGGCGGCAACAGTCACCTTTTCTTCAAGGATTTCTTGGATTTCAGGAGGGTGGACTTCAGGAAAATGGGAAAAGTGCTAAGGAGCCATCCGGTGGGCATCAAAGCAGATATGGGGGTGGACCAAAGGTGGTTCATCATTAAGAAAGGAAAACTGGTTGCCACAGATGGGTGCGATAGGTTCAGGGGTAAGAACACAACGGCCAAAGCACCCAGCTGGTTCAGTTCGGGGGTTGCCCAGGCAGTAACGGAAAAGAGGTTGGCCTATAGAAAATTCAGGAAGACCAAGAGAGAGGTGGATAGGGAAAATTGCCTAAGGTTGGCTAGTGAGGCAAGTAAGAAAGTCCGGCAATCAAAGGCACAGAAGGAGCTTCAGATAGCTGAAGGAATTAAGAGGGGGGAGAAGGCTTTCTTTCGCTATGTAAGTGAGAAAAGGGACAAGAAGGAAGGGACTGTTAGGCTTAAGAAAGGGGTGGAGTGGGTGGAGGATAATGGGGGAAAAGCAGAGACACGAAATTAATACTTCTGTTCCATCTTCACCAGGAAGAAGGATGGACTACTGCCTTCAGGAGGGAATAGAGAAGCTGGGGGAAGGGGAACACAGATGTAGTGATAGAGAAGGATCGAGTGAGGGAGGGGCTGCTGGCATTGAAGGTGGACAAATCACCAGGCCTGGATGGAGTACATCCAAGGGTACTAAAGGAACTGGCTGAGGAGCTGGCAGGGCCACTGGCAGACCTATTTAATAATTCTCTAGAGACAGGTGTAGTACCACAAGACTGGAGAACAGCACATGTAGTGCTGCTCCACAAAAGTGGTCCCAAGGATTACCCAGGGAATTACAGACCAGTCAGTCTGACCTCCATTGTGGGCAAGTTCATGAAGACCATACTAAAGGAAAGGTTGGTGGAATATCTAGAGGAGCATGGTCTCCAGGATGCAAGGTGGCATGGGTTCATGGGGGGGGGGAATCGTGTCAAGCAAATCTGATTGACTTCTTTGACTATGTCACTAAGACAGTAGACGAGACCAAGCGGTAGACATACTCTATCTTGATTTCAGCAAGGTCTTTGACTCTGTGCCCCACAAAAGGTTGATCAGAAAGTTGGTGGATCTCAGGGTTAGGGGAAAAGATGGCCAGATGGATGGAAAACTGGCTGAGGGACAGAACCCAGAAGGTAGTTGTGGAGGGAGAGTTATCTTGCACAAGACAGGTAATCAGTGGGGTCCCACAGGGCTCAGTGCTGGGACCGGTGTTGTTAAATGTCTTCATCAATGACACTGGAGATGGCATTAAGGGCAAAATGTGTCTATTCACAGATGACACCAAGCTCTGTGGGAGAGTGAACACAGCTGATGGGATACAAGATCTACAGGAAGATCTGGAAAAGCTAGGGAGGTGGTCCAGGATCTGGCAGCTTGGCTTCAATGCCAAGAAATGCAAAGTTATGCATATTGGAGCCAAGAATCCTAGGACAGAGTACTACCTGGGTGGAGTCCAAGTATCTGCATTAGAGGAGGAGGAAAAGCAGAACCTGGGAGTGATGATCACTAGTAACCTGAAGCACTCCATGCAGTGCAAAAAAGCAGCAGCAAAGGCAAACAAGATGCTGGGATGCATATCTAGGGGGATCAGCAGTAGGAGAGAAGAGGTTATACTGCCCTTGTACAGGTCACTGGTAAAGCCGCATCTAGAGTATGGAGGTCAGTACTGATGCCCACACCTCAAAAAGGACATTAACCTGCTAGAGATGGTCCAGAGGAGGGCTACAAAGATGATAGCTGGTCAGCAGAATAAGGCATATGAGGAGAGGTTGAGAGCACTGAACATGTACTCCCTGGAAGTTAGGTGAGAGAGAGGAGACATGATTGGGACCTTCAAGAACTTGAAAGGGATAAATAAGGCTGATAAGGAGAGTCTCTTTAAGCTGAGTGGCAACCATAACATGAGGGGGCACAGTCTTAAGCTGGAGGGTGGGAGGTTAAGGAGGGAGGTCAGGAAGCACTTCTTCTCAGAGAGTGTGGTGGACACTTGGAATGCACTGCCGGAAGAGGTCACCTCGCTAAAGACAGTAGGCAGCTTTAAGAGAGGATGGGACAGACATAGGGAAAAGGTAAGGATCATGGGTAGGGAGGATGGGAGTAGTGGAAAGGGAGGGCAGGGACATTAGCTCAAGCTGTGAGCCCTGCAACATGAGCAGATTTAATAAATCAAATGGCCGTCTTCTGCTGGCTTCTTGATATGTTCGTATGTTTGTAAGGAAAACTGTGTTGTTTGTGGAAAAACACACATGTACAGAATGAAAACATAAACTGAACTGCTGATGCACCTGTATATCCACTGATTTCAGTTTCTTTAACAAGTGCCTTGATTGTGTTATTAAAACAGAAATTAAGCCAACTGTAAATCAGTCGTAGATTACACGAGATCTTGTGGGTCCTCCACATCAAGCAAAAACTTCAGATTGTTATGAATTCGCAACTTATAAACTGGTTGTGCTCAAAACTTCAACTAAACCTGAAGGCAGTCATTACTCTTCCAGAGTAAAAAAACAAAACAAAAAAATAGGCTAGACATAACTGGTATATAGAGTAGCAGACAGGTGTGAACAAAAACTAAAATGTCAAGTTCAGCAGGGACTCACTTGATGTGATATCCTTTCCTGCAAGCTTGTTTAGCAGAAACTCATTACCTCCCAGGTCACGGACCACCTCCTTAAACATAATCTACTATCCTCCACTCAGCATGGATTCAGGTGGGCTCACAGTACTTCCACTACATTCATCCTATCCACAAATGATGTGAAAACTGTTATAGATGAAGGAAATGTTAACTGGTGCCATTTTCACAGACCTTACAATAGTATTTGACTTGGTAAATCACACCCTGCTAAAACACAGACTAACATCCCTTGGAGTCTCTATCAGTGCCATAAGATGGTTTTTGAGTTACCTTATTAACTAGCAACAGTTGGTCAAGTTTAGCAAGACTAACTCCTCCCTAAATGTTATCAATGTAGGAGTCTCCGAAGGTGCTATCTTGAGCCCATTACTATTTTCTATCTCCATCAATGACATCTGCAATGCCCCTTCCCACTGTAACACCCTACTATATGCAGATGATATAGTGCTCTACCATAGTTTCAAGTGTCTGAGTGACATCAGTTCTAGTTTTACTGCTAACGTCAACATAACTCAAAACTGGATTGTCCAAAATCGCCTTATCCAGAACCTGAGTAAGACCAAGACCATACTCTTTGGGTCCACTCATAAATTAAGGGCTTGCTCCACTGGTCTTGATATACACTACCAAGATGGCTCCCAGGTCTTTGTGGCTGACTCCTTCAAATACGTAGGCATTAACCTAGACTCTGCCCCAGATTTCTCACTGCATATCTCTGACACATACCAATCCACTAATGCCAAGCTTGGATTAGCCTACTGGGTCAGTTTTTCCCTGACTCTTGCAGCGAGGGTCGTAATCACCCAGGGAGTTCTGCTCCCTGACCTCTCCTCTGGGCTCACCATTTTCTTTAAGGCAAGTGCAAACAACTTAACTAAATGGAACAATAATATATACGAAGTTGCCTTACCAGCCCCTCTACTTACCCACAGCTGCAAGCTTTACTTCAGCCTTGGTTGGTTTTTTCTTCCTTCTCAATGACTCTATACCCTATGCGGTGTCACTGGCAATATCATCGGGTCATCTAAACCTACCAGCCTGGCCACCTTGTTAGCACTCTCAGACCAAGCTTATTCCCTATGCTCAAATGATCTGTTTCTCCTGTCCCTTCCAAAGTGTTCCTCTAAGATGGGAGAGCAGGCATTTGCTTCATTCACTCCAAGGGCCTGGAACTCCCTTCCTCCCCACCTTCAGGTGTGTCAGTCCCACCCCATATTTAAAAGAGAACTTCACAAATTTCTGGGTTCTGCTGATGTGTGCTCTTGTACGTGAATCTGCACTGGCAGTGGCTGGCTGCCTTGTAAAGTCCAAATTTATTATTGCTTTTATGATTTTTGTACCCTCTGTGACTTTGATTTGTTGAATATACTGCAACTTTGTACTATTTCTCTACACTGTCTTGATTGTTTCAATATGCTGAGTTTTGCCTGCTCTTCGAATCTCTGCTATCTGACATATCAACATTTGTACTGTTCCCTATTCACATGTAATGTATGTGACCTACTGCATTTTGTATTTCCTGTTTTGTCTTTGTAACCTACTGGGTCATGCCTGAAAATAGGCATTTTATTGTCTAGCACACCTACTTGGTCAACAAAAACTAACTAAATAAATATTTTTAAAAGAAATGTTTCTATAGCTAAAATTTGAATGGTTCTATTGTACATAAGAATTTCCAGTCATTAACCTAACACTTTTAGAATGTTGAGTAGCAGACACAAAGGGGTCACCTCTAAGTCTCAGTGCACCACTCTAAATCACAGTCACAGTTTCTAAAAACAAACCTGGGCACTCACCACCATGAAGAACTTAAATCAAGCTTGTTTTCTGCTAGAAAGTGTTTTATTAGGTGTTCCTATTTAGGTGATAAAGACATTCTGGTGCTCCCACTGTCCTCCAACATTTCGCACTATATAATACTTTCTCAAGGAGTGATGACTCCAAGCGACCACAGCTGTTTATACATACAAATTTAAAGTGACTGGTGCAACATATTGGATAGTCTTTGTTTTGAACTGTATTTATTAGAATACTACAGTGATATTGTCAGACTATAATTACATTTCTAATTTGATGCCGGTAGGATGATTCTTTGACTGTACATGTAAACATACAAAATTGCCAACAGAGAAAGGCGACTACAGTCTATCAAGTCTGTTCAATGTGGAGTTCATGCATCTTGTGTTACATGGCCTCCTGAAACAATTAGTCTCCTTTTGACTTAATCCCACCGCTCTTAAATCCCCATCTGTTTTCTGGTTTACAACCTCCTCTGGTAGCCTCTTCCACCCTGACTTTAACTCAATATGTTGTGTCTGTCACTTTTAATTGGTATGTATAAATCGTTATGTTCACTAGGGGTTGTTACTCTTTGAAAAAGTATTCTACAGTGCGAAACGTTGGAGGGTAGTAGGAGCCCCAGAATATCTGTATTACCTAAGTAGGCTCACCTAAATTAAACACTTTCTAGCTGCAAACAAGCTTGATTTAAATTCTTCATGGTGGTGAGTGTACAGCTGAGATTTTTGGAACCATGACTGCAATTTAGCTTTGTTCCTTTCAGAATACAGTCAGCCAAACAGAATACTCTATTTCTAAGTATTGTTTTATAATTTCAAAGAATGTTGTTTTCAAAGTTGTGGATCTGTGTTTCCATGTTATAAATCTAATTGGCAGTTTTTGGATCATCCTTTTTGTGAGACTAATCACTTTCTAAATAAGCATAGAAATACTGTGGTATTTGAGACCTCCCCAAGGTCTCTTCTTCAGGAGTCATGGAAAATAACCAAAAGTTTCAAAAGTTGTAACTCTTACAGTAAGTATGTTTGTTCCAGACCAAAATAAGCGGCCATGGTTATGAATTTCTTAAGTACAAACCCTGGTGAAAGTACAAAGAGGCAGAAATGTCATCTTTCTCCCAACCTGCATAAATACAAGTTATTATTAAATGATCATTCATGCACATTCATGTTGCTGAAATTGAAATGCTTGTAGCATAAAGATACTATTCTTTTGACTGATCAGTTTGTTGTTTTGTTTCTGTTCACAGCCAACGGTGGCTACAGCTCACGTAACACTGTTTCTGAGAAGAAGAACATGACGGACGTGCAGATGACAAATAGATCTCTAGTAGCATGCAGGCAGAATACAGCCGTCCCTTCAGGAAACCCTGCAACCAGAGACCACACCCCTTCGCAACATGGACAGCTGAACATCACACACTCAGAAACAAGGTAAATCCTGACCCGATTGGGGGGTAAAATTCTTCTGTTTCCTCTCACCAGTCTGGTGTGCTATTTGAAGTGGCGTGGTGGTAGATTGCACTGTTTGTGTCAAGTGGGCTATACTTTTTTTTTTTGCTCCTTCTGGGCCACCTCTGTGTTGCTTCTTCAGGCTAGCTGGCACCCAAACTCCTGCCATGGGTTCATGTGTCTCAGGCAAGCCTCCTCATAGTCTCTGAGAGATCCACTCTGCCTCCTTGCTTTCATTTCTATGCTTAACTGGGGTCCCCTTTCTACATGGGCAGACATGGAAGAAGCATGTGAGAATCCAGGGATAGTGGACTGGGACATCTAATGAGTAATGTTCTGTGGATCGCAGCCCCCCTGGCATTGGTGGGGATAGAGCAGTCACGATTTGATAGTTAGGGCTGGACCTTTCTATCCTGTTCTCCCCTCTGCTATGATCCAGGGTCTGATTTCATACCATTTCACTGAGTGTCAGCCATCTCCTGTGTCACAGTCTCTCCAGTGAATCTACATGCTGTCTCCTGCCTTGTGTAAGGAAGCAGTCAAGTAAGGAAGCATGCTACCACCCCCCCCAGACCTGGAAAGAAGAGCATCCAACTGAATGCTCTGTTACTCCTTGCTGGCCTCCACACATGATGCCTTGGGCATAGGACATGAGTCTTGTGTGCCAGTAGGTCTCCTACTATCGATGACATGGAGCTGGCAAGTACTCCATACTTACAAAACAAATGGAGGGTGCAGCACAGCATGGTACAATTCTTGGAGTATGGATATGAATATTGAAACCTCCGAACTGTTTTACACCATATTTTGATATACAGTAGAAACTCATTCTAGCGAAGTCAACTTTGACCATAAAATCTGCATTACAAATGGAGTTTCACTACAACAGTAGTTTGCACTTCTCAGTTTTGTAGATCATTGCCCATGCCAGCATGTACAAAAACATTCTTTTCATTTAATAAAGATAAAGGATGACTAGAGACTTTCTGGTTTCCAGCAAGGAAAAAAAATCAGTTGGTATTATCAACACTTGATTACAGAAAATTCTTGAAAAGTATTATTTTCAGGACCTTTTTTTTAATTTGTTCCTTCAGATATTTTCATTAAAAGATATATTTTTCTCTCAGACTTGATTTGTTCACATTGTTTATTCTTGTTAAGTCATAATCATTTGTTTATGACATCACAGCCTTCTGCCACAAAATTATTCTGATGTCACAAGCAAAGCATAATAAGTTCAGATCAGGAAAATAGCAGGGGCAGGTGAGATCTAAGGGGCAAAGAGCCTGGTCTCTTGCAAGTGTCATTGCTAATAAATAATGGAATGTTCATTAATTCAACTCTTTGGGGAATATTATAAGATTTAGATTTGAGCTCTGCAGATGACAGCTATCATTTTTTACAGGCAACTGGCAATTATTTTAAGTAAAATGTCTCCATTAACAAGTTTCCCACTCTGGGATCCTCACTGTTCAGGGTGGATAGTGGAAGAGATACAGTATGTTTAGCTCCTGGGGAGGGAGGCACCGAGCCACACACAACATTTACCAGTCAACCTTGAAATAGCATTTAGATCAGCTGCAAAAGAAGCCACTGTGTCACTTATCTCCTCTACTATTTCAGCTTTGGGGGCTGCCTATACTGCTCCCATAAGCCTCACAGGATATCCTTCCACCTTGGCCGGCCACTGATCATCAGCCCAAACCAGAGGGAAAGACCCCCTGGGGTAGGTCTCAGAGGTGTCAACCCCTCTGGCCTTCACACTAGTTTGTCTGATGACCAGGAAGAGGAAGGGATGAGCCAGGGGCAGCTGCCGTAGAGCACGAGACATACTGTGTTTTTTATCTTGTTATTTTGCCTGCCCTTCCCACCTCCCCTGGCACTGCCTATGAGTATCCATAATGCTCTTCCCATTGGCAGGGGCTTTCCAGTGTCAAAGCCACATCATTCAGTTCCTCTGAGGGTTAGCACACAAAGCCGTCACTTCACCCACCAGAACTTACCAGCCCAGTGAGTAAGACTTGATCTCATGTCTTCTACCTTTTTAAGAGCTTTGTTTTTTTGAAAAGTGTTTAAAAATAAAATTTTACTTTACTTACTTACTTCATACTACTACAGTGCACCACCAGCTGTTACAAGTGGACTGGGCCAAAGGACAAGTTTTTAAGCAGGGTACTTCTAGTGTGCAGCTTGAAAAGTTCAAAGAAGGTTTTGCTTTACTATCAGAAATGCCAGTCCTAGAAAGGACTGGAGAAGGATTTGGACATAGGCATACAACTTTATTATTAAAATAAATTAATTACATCACTGTTCATTATTAGGGCATTCCACTGTATTTTAATAAGGAAGAATTGTATAAAAATATACTTGGGCGTTCTTCCCATTGAAATTAGTATACTTAGTTCCTCACAGAATCATAGTGCATTTCTGCAGAAGTACACTGATGCAGAGGAAGCAGCAATCAACACCTGACAAAAGGTCCAGTAGTCAAAAGGCTGAAATTCATCTGGGATATACTGTACTTCCATGCTACTGTTACATTTAAGCTCTGCTGATACAGGTTCTTCTTTTGAACTACATATCTCCATATGAACATGAGCCTACATGCACAGAAAGGCAGGATGGTTTTGACAATAAGCCATATTTGTACTTGTATTTAATTAAGTGCATTCCATCTGTTTTTGCTTGTCTCTGAAAGCAACTAAATTGCAAAAATAAATAACCTAATAATATAATGAAGAAAGTATGGACAGCGTACAGTGCAGTACAGTACAGTACAATTCATATTAACTTACTGTGCAACCAATTAACTGTTGGTTGAGCTGTTAATGCTCTACACAGGAAATCTCTTAACCAATGACATCAGGCTGTTAACTGAGAGGAAAAACAAACCAACTTGTTGACAACACATTGAAGTCATATCAATGGAATGCACTGAACTGCTTGCATGTTTGCAGTGGGCAAACTATGTCAACTCTGACATGAAAATTGCTGAAGCTTGTTAATTTGTAGCATTGATATTTCAGCCAACTTAAGTAATATGTGACTAGATGCATGTTGAGGGAGTGTGAATCTGTAAATGGGGTCCATCAAGGATGGACTATTCTGACCCTGGTGTATACATTGAAATTCCCAGTATGTTAAACAGATAAATGAGCAAATTACTCCTCAGAGGCCCCAAACATGCCATTTTAGTAGAAGGCAAAAACTATGTTTTTAATTTCCCCCTAACATCATTCCAGGTCCCACTTATGTTCTGTGTGACAGGTTTATAAATGTCAGTAAAATTACCACAAAACATAAGTGGTTATGGGTAAAATGGCCTTGAAAACAAGAGTATGCATGGTTGCAGTAACTTTGGAGATGCAGTAAACCATAGTCACATAGAATAAGAATCAATGTTTTGACCATAGGTCTTCTTCAGGAATTATCTAAAAGAGAAAAAAACAAAGTTGGTGGAGATGTAAGAGGAAATTATATATATATATATATATATATATATATATATATATATAAAGAAACAAAATAGAAGGAGGATCTTGGAGAAAAAAATTACAATAGGAAAGATAAGAATAGAAGCTGGGAAACAAAAAGGTGATGATGGGTATGAAAAAGCATGGTAGAAATGAATGATCTGAGGGGTCCTCAACTGGGGACTAATTAACAGGGTATAGTAAGAAGGCTGAAAGGTGACAATGGTGAGGGAAGTAGACAGAGACAGAGACAAAGACATCAGGAGAAAGTGAAACTAGATATGCACACATGGCTGGAATGCCCATGTGAGTATGCTCCCCCCCACGCACAGGATGGAAATGCGTGCAGGAATACTCACATATGCAAACATACCATGCACACATGAAAGCAAAGATATGACAGGAGGTGGGGGTAAAAGGGACAAAGGACAGACTATAGTGGTGAACCATAAGGTGGCTAAAATATGTTAGTAGAAAATAAGTCTGTCATTTAAACCAGAAAGCTGTTGGGAGCCTAGCTGGATGATAAGCTTGGTTTGTGTGTTTTTTCTTTGGTCAGCATCCTCTGAAGGACAAAAAGAGAAAGATTATGACATTATGGTTCCTGAAGTAAAATAGGATACAATGAGTTTATCAGCATCTCTATCCCTGATTGCCCGGTAATGTTCCCTGAATCAGCCATCTGGGCAAGTGTCAGTTTCTCTGGTGTACATAGCTGCACATTTCTTTCAAAGAATACAGTATATCACATTACTGGGAGTGCATGAGAACTCCTTGGTGTTGCCGATAATTTGAGATCAAGAAAAAGTAATGTGGAGGAGGATACTTCAACAGTGTACTGAAAGGAAGGATGGGCCATGGTAAATTTATCCAAGAAGATTTTGAGGGTTTCCCAGGAGCAGGAGGTGGCCCCCACGCAATCAGCTATGCATCCTCCTCCACACTGCCTTTTCTAGATATCAAAGTGTTAGTATAGAGCACTGGTTTGAAGACAGCAGTTTATTACAAACCCATTAACTCACATAGCTTTCTCCTGTACAGTTCTTTTTATCCCAAACATAATAAGAATAGTTTTCTCTATTCATAGTTTCTTAGACCGCAGGTTATGCAGTAAAGATGATGATTTTCCTGAGCAGCCTCAAATAATGTAAAGTTTTTTTTATTAGCGGGATGGACAGAACACTCCCCTGGGTCAGTAGTATGCCCTCTAACCTTGACCCTCACAGAAGCGATACTCTCATGCAACAACAATAATGCATTCCACTGGTTCTTCCTTTCCATTCTAAGACCCTTTCTCTTCATAGGACCATCACTAGGAACTTTACTATTCTGCAAACTAACCCTAATATTGAAGCTTTCTTTACAGAGAAATATATTGCCTCCTACTGCAGACCACCCGCCGTGTAGAATCTACTGGTATGAAACAGCCTCCATTCTCCAGAAAATTCCTTCCTACCATGCACCCAAGCTTGCAACAGAGCAACACTGTTATAGTTGCAAATCTATTGCTAGTGTCACTGAAATTCAAGGTCGCACAGGTGTTTTCACATCACCAAGGAGTTCTCATGCACTTCCAGTAATGTAATATATTACATTGTTTGCAGGAAGTGTGCAGCTGTCTACATCAGAGAAACTAGCAAATGCTTGGCTGACCAATTCAGGAAACATTAAAGGGCAGTCATGAACTAAGACACTGATAAACCCGTTCCAACCCATTTTACCTCCAGGCACCATAATGTCAATGATCTTTCTATCTATGTCCTTCAGCAGCATTTCTGGGATGCTAAGCAAAATAAAAACATAGAAACCAAGCTTATCATCCACCCAGGCTCCCAGCAGCCCTCTGGTTTAGATGACAGACTTATTTTACACTAACATCTTTCATCCATTGGCCAATGTCCCCTTCCTGGACAACAGCTTCTTTGGCCCCAAGGTGGAAGGGCATCTCACTCAGATTGAGAAGCCAACACAGTTTACCTATGCCGAATCAACAACACCATTGTTGAAGTTTGGCATAGCAATATCCCCGATATCGACAGGTGAAAATTCGCCTGTCTAATATTGAAGTGTTTCTCTCAGGGGGCTGCGCCCGACACCCCCCTTCCTAAAGGATTATCAACTCCGAGTCGGAGTTGATTTGAAGGGAGGAGCGACACATGGTGAAAGAGCTAAATGTTGTCCTCAGGTCCCCCACAGCGACAATTTCGAAACCTGTCGAAATTGTTGCTGTGAAGGATTTCACCATAAATGTTTCAATGTGCAGTCGGCACACCTTCCAACACCACTATTGACTCTGTGACTTCATCCCAGAAGAACCAGAAGAAAAAGCCTAAGAAACCAACTTTTCGGTACCGGTCCTCTCCATCACAGCCACCCACGAAGCAGCTCCAGCAGGGGCAGTTTCAGGCTTGGTGTCCCAACTAGAATTCAGGGCCTGAGGTCCTAAAAAAGGGGAGGCAGGGGTAGTGGTGTCCCTCCAGCAGTAGGTGCCAGTGCCCACTCAAATGCTGCCCAGTAAGGGGTTGGAGGTATCATCCCTCAACCTTTCCTATCCCCGGCTGCCCTCCTGGTCAGAGGCTGGCAGCATTACTTTTTGTCATGTTGGTCCACTATCACAATGGACAAGTGGGTGTTGGATGTAATGGGCAGAGGACTGTCTCTAGACTTCAAGGTTCTCCCACCCTACCACCTCCATGCACCTCAAGAGTCTGGAGTGTCTCAGGACATGCTGTCCACCCTCAGAGAGGACATTGCTCAGCTCCTTGTGAAAGGGGCAATAGCCCATGCCTCAGACACCCTGGCCAGTCAGGGTTATGTGTCTTGGTACTTTCTGGTCCTGAAATTGATGAAGAGCTGGCACCCCATACTGGCTCTGCATGATCTTAATTAGTACGTGCAGAAGTGCAAGTTCTGGATGGTGACTCTGAGCCAGATTATACCATCTCTGGAGCAGAACACATGGATTTGCCATCTGGACCTCCAGGATGCATTCTTCCACATGCCCATCTGCAAGTCCAACCATTGGCATCTCCATTTTTGAGTAGAAGAAGTCATGTACCAGTTAAAGGTCATGCCCTTTGGCCTCTCCTCTACATCAAGGGTCTTCACCAAATGCATGGCAGTGGTGGTGGTCCACTTACAGTGCCTAGAGATCAGAGTGTAGCCCTATCTGGATGACTGGCTGGTAGCTGGTTCCTCCAGAGAGATCATGGAGAGATCCACAGACATGGCTCTCCAGACCTGCCAAGACTTGGGCCTGTTGGTCAACTGGTACCAAAGCTGGTGAGCAAGTTCATCGGGGCAAACCAAACTCCATGCGGGCCAAGGCCTACCTCCCAGTGGATCAGGCACAGGATCTTACCTCCACTGCTCAGTCATTTCAGGTTGGGCTCTTGGGCCCTGCTTGAGATTTCCTAAGGCTGCTGAGGTACATTTCATCCTGCACCAGCATGGCCCGCTGGGTCCACTGGCAGATGGGCCACCTTCACTGGGAGCTGGGCCATCAGTGGTCAAAGCACCTAGGCCACATGGATCACCCAGTCAATGTGGGATGCTATCCAGTGGTGGCTGGTTCAGGAACATCTAGAGGAAGGAATACTGCTTGTCTGCCCAAAGCTGACCATGATGGTCATACTGATGACAGACACATCTCTAGTAGGGTGGGGAGTGCATCTAGGAGACCACATGGCTCATGGATTTTGGTCACCCAGGGAGTCCTGTCACCATATAAATGTGCTGGAGCTCTGCATGTGTGCTTGGCTCTGACAAGGTTTGCTCCGCTAGTCAGAGGTCAGCTTGTTCAAGTCCAGATGAACACCACCACGACCATGTTTTATCTGAACAGACAGAGCAGCACACACTCCCTTTCTTTGTGTCGAGAGATACTCTGCACCTGGACTCTTGTGTGCAGCCTGAGCACCTGTCTCATGGTGAATCACATCGTGGTGGAGAACAATCACCTGACAGATGCTCTCAGCTAGGTAGGGGAGATGTTGTACACATGATCTCTGAATCAGGAGGTGGTGAACCACCTGTTCTCCCTGTAGAGCTCACCATCGGTGGACCTGTTTGCCTCCTGGGAGAATGCCAAACTGAGGCTGTTTTGTTCCCAACCCCCACAGTCTGGGACACTGATGGGGGATGCCTTTGCAAGACCCTGGAGCCAAAGCCTCATGTATGTCTTTCCTCCCTTCTCCCTGATCCTCACAGTACCAGTCAAGTTCAGGAAGGACAAGGTATGGATGATTTTGACAGCTCCAGAGTGGCCAAGGCAGTTCTGGTACCCAGATCTCCTGAACCTCAGGAGCAGGTCTGTCGCTCTGCCTAGACCTGCTGACCAGACTTCAGGGGACGGACCTGCACTCAGGCCTTCAGTCCTTGCACCTCACAGCTTGGTTCCTGAATGGCTAGAGTTCCAGGCCTTGGGTCTTTCCGAGGACATCCTTTACATTGTGGAGGCCCACAGGAAAGAGTCAACTTGTAGCTGTTGTGCCTTTAAATGGAAGAGATTTTTCATTTGATGTCAGGGAAAGGAGCTTGATTCACTTGCCTGCCCTATGACTAACATTCTGGACTAGCTCAGGTCCCTTTCCCAGCTGGGACTACAAGCAGTGATCCTTAAGGGCACCTGGCAGCCATCTCTGCTTACCCGGCATGAGCTGGCATGTTGATGGTGGCCAAGAAGAAAGTGGTTAGGGTTTTTTAAAGGGACTCATCCACTTGTCCCCTATGTTGCATGAAGCACCTCCACCGTGGGACTTACTGCTGGTCCTGGCTATGCTCCTGGGTAAGTCTTTCAATCCAATGCACAGGTGTGAGTTATCACACCTGACATGGAAGACAGTCTTTCTGGTGGTAATTTCATTTGCCAGAAGGATTGGGGCACTCCAGGCACTCTCAGTGGAGTCTCTTTACTTCATCTTCCACAGGGACAAAGTCATCTTTTGCCTTAACCTGAAGTTGCTCCTGAAGGTGGTATCATATTTTCACCTTAACTAGGTGATTAACTTACTGGTATAGTTTACCAGTCTATCTTTGGAGGCCGACCAGAGGCTACATACTCTGGATATGCGAGAGCACTCTCCTGTTATGTGGAGCGTATGGCTGGAGTTTGGGGACAGGCTCACCAGCTGTTCATCACTTATGCTGAAGCCACACCTGGCAGACCAGCAGCAAAGCAGATGATTGCAAGGTGGATCACATCTTGCATCGACCTCTGCTATAGGTTGGCTGGTCGGGAGCCCCCAGTAGGGATTAGGGCTCATTCCACTAAACATACCACTGTCTCGGTGGCTGCTTTCAGGGATGTGCCCATACAGGAGATCTGTAGGGCTGCCACCTGGAAGTCAGCACACACCTTCATTTCCTATTACTGCATTGACCTTGAGTCATACTGGGATGCACCTTTTGGGACCTTTGTTCTCCAGTCTGTTCACCAACTGGGGTGTGCACCTTGCCCCATCCTTCTGGAGAACTACTAGGAGTCTGCCAGAATGTGGATAGGTTAACCATATCTACACCCCTAGAATAATAGGTCACTCACCTGTAACCAGAGTTCTAGGAGTGGTATACAGTTCACATCCACACGTCCACACAACCTACCATGGCCTTCCTGACAAGTGGCACAGTGATCCTGCTTCCAGCGTGTAAGAACTTGTGTCACAGGGTGGAGTCGGGGGATATATACTGCTCAGATAATGGAAGGAGCTTAGCTTAAAGACATTCCAATCAACAACAGCATTCCAGTGGAGCTGCCAGAGTGTGGATGTGAACCATATGCCACTCATAGAACTATGGCTACAATTGAATAATCTGTTCTTACATCGCATAGTGTATTTAAAATGACACCACCCACAGGATGAAACCTAGTATCCCTAAAAAAAAATTGAAATTCCTATGGTCTCCTACTGGGTTGTGCTGCACTTAATAACTCATGTTATACTGTGAAACAATATTTTGCAATGACTCACTAGTTCGGAAAGCACCACTGTGGCATGTTTAAAGGTTTTTACATCCTTGGAACTATAACAGGGTTACTGCAAGTCAGTTCTGCCTGTTATATTTACATGGTAAAGATGAGACTATTGGGCCCCTGTAACTTCCATACCATAGATCCATCCTGAGTTCATGTATAGTGAATAGGGGGTATGCCTGTGTGCCTCACACATTACAATGCTTCTCCTGTTTCTCACTTACTATTCTGAGATTCCTTATAGAAATAATATATATAGCTTGAGTATTTTCATCAATCACTAAAAATACCACCAACAACTTAATCTGGTTCAATTTTGGTTGGTTTGCATCTATATTCCCCCTGTCAGGGGCACTCCTGGGGTCTGAAAGGATTAAGGGTTTAAGCCCCCATTCCTCCTGCCCAGTAAAAACAAAGAAATAGACATGGGCCAGTTTTAGGAATTGGGAATCTTTATTTGGGACATATGAATAAAGATTTGGAGCTCCAGTACCAAATTCCAACCCTAGTGATGCTACTGCCCCTGAGATGAGGCTGAGAATAAGCAGTATAGTCTAGCCCTCCTTTCCCAGTCACAAAAAACTATATAAAATGTTCCTTCTCCATCCACTCTTATCTAAAGTTTCTGTGACAAATTTACATGCATGTTTTTTTTAATGTTTTATAATTTTTTATTTCTGGAGTTTTCAATAAACTACAATATATTACAACACATATAACGTTACATGTGTTGTAAATTCCCCTTGTAATGGATTGGTATAAATATACTCATTACACCCACAACACATTTACAGTAATGAATCCTGCCTCCAATTCATATAATTACTTTTGGAGCCTTCAGAACGGATAGAGATCTATACTAGAGCATAATCAGAAAGGGAAATCTCCTTGATAGCTGCTGATACGATGTTTGGAGCCAAATGCTTTGAAATAAAAACCATGTCAATTCTGCTGAAGGATGCATGCCTTGCAGAGTAGAAAGAATAATCTCTTGTAGAGGGATTTAACAGATGCCAGGCATCAACTAAGTATAAATCTGATACCAGTTTATGAATAGCAAGCTAACTCGAGGAAACCTTAAGGGGAGAGAAGGAAAAACTTCTGTCAATCAGATTATCAAAAACCTCGTTAAAATCACCCCCCAAAATTAAGTTTTGATGGTTACACATGCTTAATCGTACATTAAGATCCCTGAAAAAGGAGGATTGACTTAAATTTGGTGCATATACATTACAGATGGTAATTTCTCTTCCGTCAATAGCACCAATCAAAATTTTAAATCTGCCCTCAGGGTCAGCATAATGAGAACTCTTCACAAAATTAACCCCCTTTCTGAAGAGAATGGCTGTGCCTCTCTTTTTTGAGTTAAAAAAACTAAACACTACATGGAACACCCAAGATCTGGCTAGTTTTTGATCTTCAACCTCCTCCAGTTGCATTTCTTGGAACAACACAATATCAAGTTTATGTCTGTTTAAGTACATCAGACTTTTTTTCCTCTTGATTGGGGATCCCAATCCTTTAACATTCCATTAGCCTATTGATAGGTTTGACATTTCTAAAAACTTATAACAAATTAAGTATTAAGATCAGAATACCAAAAGGAATTAGCAAGAAAAGAGAACCGTGGGGAAACATAATTAGCTACTTGTTATGTTATAACAATTACCTAAATCACAGTGTTATTTTATGGTAAAAAAGGGATTTAATAGAATAAAAATATATTTTTATATGAACTTATAGAAAAAAACTGTACGAAGTTCAGTTTTCAAAATGAAAAACAGGAAGAACATCCTTCAAATGAACTATGCAAATGACAATAAATAGATAAAAAAAAAACAAAAGAAAAAAATTACTCTAATGACAGTAGGGTGGAAGCTACTGAAGGACCTTTAACCATCAAACCACAGTCCAAGGTGGGAAAAACAGTTAACTGTCCTTACCTTGACTCTCGTCAGCCTGTGCATTACCTAGTCCACTAAAAAATGGTAAAACAATATTTATATATAACAGTCATGAATCAATCTGGATAATTATTTGAAGTAACAGCTTTGAATCAGTCTCTCTTCTCCAGGATCCTGACTTTGTCTCCAGGCTAGATCAAGAGGTGGAAGAGTTTTTTTAACATGAATGATAACAGAGAGGTATCTCCAATCTGCTTATGGGACACCTTTAAAGCATTTATTAGGGGAAGGTTGATTAGCTTCTCAGCCTCCAAGAAGAAACAAAGGGACAAGGAACTGGCACTAAAATAGTTAAAGCTTCTAGAATTGCAGGGTGACTATAAGCAAAATTGCAAAAAGAACAACAGACTTATTAATATTGTTAAACTAAAATATGAAATTAATGAAATCTATTCTGCTAAGGCAGAGTACTCACTGTGTAGAACTTAACAGACTTATTGGGAGGCAGGGGAGAAAGCAAGGAATCTCAGCACATAGTTTAAAAAAAGAGGCTAGTCAAAGTTTGATTGTGGGTATTTCAAATGGTTCAGGAGTTACTGAGGTTACAAAATCCAAAATAAATTCAGAGTTTGAGAATTTTTTTAAGATGTTATATTCTAACTCTGGTGTAAAGGTAGAAGATAATTCTCAGAATTTTCTTGACTCAGTCACCCTCCCAGAACTTAATGATAGGGACAGAGAAGTGCTGAATTCTCCTATCTCCCAAACAGAGTTTGACTCCATTATTAAAGGACTTTATCTGAACAAAACACCCAGCCCAGATGGTCTTCCAGGGGAATTTTACAAAGCCCTTTCTTATAAAAGCTAGAGATCATCTCTTTAAGGCTCTTCTTTATTTTCTTTCAACACAATCCTTACCTGAATCTATGTATCAAGCCTATATAACCTTGATTTTGAAAGATGGAAAAGACTCCCTTAAATGTGAAAATTATAGGCCCATTTCTCTGCTCAATACAGACTATAAAATACTTGCCCAAATATTAGCCTTTAGACTGAAGTCTCATCTCACTAAGTTATTAGATGAGGAGCAGGTGGGTTTTGTACCAGGTAGAAAGAAGTGCAGCGGACAATATACATATTCTTTTTAATGTAATCTGGAAAGCAAAGAAAATGCATGATCCAGCTGCTGTGTTGGCCTTTGATTTCTGTAAAACTTTTGATTCCTTAGAATGGAGTTATCTATTTCAAGTGCTTAAGACATTTAACTTAGGATGTAACCTTATTCACTGGTTGGAAATTTTATACAAGAAACCCTTTGCTAGAGTAATTACTAATGGTTTTATTTCTGATTTTTTTCATTTATATAGAGGTTCTAGACAAGGTTGTCCCCTATCTCCTTATCTTTTTATTTTGGCTATTGAGCCCTTAATAAGGAAAATCTCTGAAAATAAAGAGATTAAGTGAATCAGAACTGGAGCAATAAGTAATACGGTTTTTGCCTATGCAGATGATTTGCTAGTCTCACTTTCAAATCCAAGAGTCTCAGTATCGCATCTATCTGACATTTTTAGTGTGTTTGCCACTTTCTCTGGCCTCAAACTGAACTGGACAAAAACTCAGATTTTATCTGTGAACTCATATCTGCGTCCAGGGGACTCCTTGGGGGTGATGAGAACTGAGCTTAAATGTGCAGAATATTTAACTTACCTAGGTTTTAAACTGTCTAAGGACATTTAGAACATAGGAATTTTAAATCTCTTACCGTTAGTAAAGGAAACTAAGGCTGACCTGCAAAAATGGCAAGGCCTCAACTTATCTATTTGGGGCAAGGTGAACTCACTTAAAATGATTATGACTCCTAAATTATTTTATCTTTTCCAGAATTTACTCAGTAAGATAGATAAAGGAAATTTTAATCTTTTAAATAAAATAACTAGGAATTTTCTTTGGAATACTTCTACCCCAATACTCCCATAGCAAAGCTTTGAGCCCATAAATTGGATGGAGGCTTTGGCTTCCCCCACTGGGAAAAGTACTACGTTGCTTTCCATTTTAAGCAGAGCTCTTGGTACCTAGATCCTACCTCAGACTAGCATTTACCCATATAGCTCAGAGTTGAGAAGCAGATCTTGCTACCATTTAAACCTTTTGATTATCTTTTTGTCAAATTATCCCCTTTGTTTAAAGATAATATACGCATTAATACCTCCATTTGGGTAATTAGAAAAATGCAGAATCAGCTTCTTATTGGAAATTTACCCACATACTTGTCGACGCTTTGGGATAACAATAGACTTTTATACAGCCAAAAGCCTTTGATAGATTTTGGTGGGTTAGTTTAGTCATTACAAACTTGCAAGACTTGCTTGGTGTCCAAGGGGAGCTACTCTCTTTTGAGCTTCTTAGGGCCTGATATAAACTTCCAAGGTTTCACTTTGCTTTCTACCGTCAACTAAGGAAAGCCCTTCAGGATTCTGTTTTAAGGGATGACCTAATTCTTAGAGAAGACCCTGAATGAAATTCTGTTCCTAAGGTTGCCAAATTGAGGAACGGGGTTAGTCTCCTTATAAGCGCCTAATGAACATACATGATCCTTCTCTGTTAACTGCATCTGACAAATCTAAGTGGGAAGAAGATATTGGGGAGACTATAACTATCACCGAATGGGTCTCAGCTTGGAGTAATGCCTGTTATAGTAGTAGAAAAGTGCTAACCAGGGCAATTCAATGTAAAATTCTACATTATTATTATTACTCCCCTAAAAGGTTACTTAATATGAGTCTTCAGACAGATGGGAAGTGATGGAGGTGTCAGGCGGAGGATGCAGATTTGTGCCATATGCTCTGGTCATGCCCCTCCATTAAGGATATCTGGGGCAAGGTCCATCAAGATTGTGAGTATGCATTGGAGACAAAGATCCCTTTCAATCCTAAATTCCTTGTCCTAGGAATAAGAGATTATGATGGGAGATTAAATAGCCATCAAAATTCTATAATATAGTCAGCTGCTTTAACACTCAGGAGGACTCTACTCTCACATTGGAAATTTCCTTCCCCTCCTTCTTATGCAGAATGGGCATCCTGAATAAGTGAAGTAATTAATAATGAAAGACTAGCACACCCGATTGTGAATAAGAAAGATGTGTTTGAAAAATCATGGAGGCCTTTTCTCAGTTACTTAGATACTTGAAGATCAAACAATTATTCATCAAATTTAAATATTTATAAATTTTATTAGCATACTCACTTTACAATGTATTGTATTTTATTTATCAGTACTAATAACTCAGTTATATATGTAAGAGAATTTTTCTGAAGTTGTAATATGTTTTCATCCTTGTGTTCTTTCTGGTATAATTTGTCTTACTAAAATATAATACAATTCTTTAAGGTAAAAAAGTAATGAATCCTGACTTTACAATGCTCAAACATCATGTAGGGGTTAATGCAAATATAATTATACAGTATATTATGGTATGCCTTGCTATTGTTATATGACTTAAGTCACCTAATAGCAGTGACCAAATAACCAGCATATAGTAGTCCTCATAACTTTTCACCTGGCCATCATAGCCAGCATGGTCCCACATAAAACATTTTATAAGGTCATCCTAAGTATTACTGCAGTGCATTCTCACTCCAACATAAATGTGATAAATGGGCACTCATTAACTGCATCCTAAAGGTAAAACTGAGCCATAAAGTAAGTCATTGGGAGAAATAATGTTTTCACCCACTTCCACCCATCAACGGTGTGACAGTGTGTTAACAAAGTACAAATTTCAACTGATGCTTGCATAACACAATAAGAAGAGTTAATCTGTCCATTGCTATGTTGGCAGAAACTCCTAGAGGATGATCTAGGAATAAGAAGAACTGCCATGTTCACCAAACCACGACTGTTAAGTGCCATGTTTACAATTACAGACAGAAATGAGAACTTATGTCCTCAAAGTATCTCAAACCTGAATGAATCCCCTTACCCTTATAAGTTGTATACATCCTGTTTACCTAAGTCCTAATAGGTCAATCGTCCATTCCCCGCATCATCTGAGGGCTCTTCTTTATCCTGGATCCTGCGCAGCAGCCCCATCTGGCTTTCTCCTGGCTCTTGCCTGTGAAGTCTGGTGGTGATTGGCTTTCTTCCTCCAAATGCAGTGTACAATACCCAGCATTCTTGGGATCCAAAAATATGTAGGACCTGTCATGATGCATAATACACAGCTTGGTCAGTTTGAGGTGGGTAAGGGTGACACTGTGCTTCCACAGAATCAGTTGGATCTTATCAGACTGTTTTCAGTGCTGCCTTGTGGTAAAGCTTATGTCTGTATAAATATGAACATGAGCACCATCCACAAAAATGTCTTAAGTCATACCAGCTACAGTACCTGGTGTCTTGCCAAGGACTGGACATCATGACCAAGGCCGCATGAGGTCCGGTTCTTTCAGACACTTTACACCTCAGTGTCTCCCAATAAGCTTTTTTGATTTGCAAGGGCTTACCTTGTGGGTCTGCATCCAGGGCCTCCATAAGCCACTCTGTCATGTAATGATTGAAGGAGTCCCCCTCTACCCCCTCAGGCCATCTGATGGCATGAATATTGGTAATTTTCACTTGGTTTTCCAGCAACTCAAGATGACTTTGCAGCATGTAGTTCTCCTTGTTGAATTGCACTAAAGTTTGGCACACTTGGCCAGCCTCTGTTATAGTATCCTAAACCTCTGATTGTCGATATTCTGTTTGTGTTTCACAGCCTTTAATTGGTCCATAAGAGTCCAATTTGTTATCAGTTTGAGCCACTAACTTGCACGATTGCTGTACTGTGGCACTAAGGTAGCCCTGGCTTGGCTCTGAAGTCTTCCAGAGGACTTCTTCCATGCTCATGGACTAGAGGGTCCACTTAGGTGCAATTTCTTTCTACCTTTTTGTCTTGTTACCAGTGGTGGAGCCTTTCACTTGACACACCACTGACTCAGTGGAGGGTCAGGAAGGTGTATAGGTGAGCAGAAACAATTGTGAAAGTAAAATGTTGTAAAAAGAAAGCAATTTCTTTTTTCTCCTATAGATTTGGATCTCTGAATGACTGCCTGTCTTACAGGAATGTACCCTAGATCAGAGATATACCCTCTATCCAGCTGAAGCCATCATTCTGATGGCAGCTGGGTGTTTTTCTTTTCCATTTGTCCCTGTGCCTCTCACCACTCCTTGGCGTGGGCAGTAGCACACTGCAGGGGAAGCAAGCTCCCTTGCCCTCCTAGAGATGTTGCTGTCCCAGGAAGAGTGCACTGCCATATGGCAGGTGCTCCAGCCTTTACATGGCTCCCTGAGTCTTCTCCTGAAACCAGGCTACCTGAACGGTAGCATGATGAGCTGCCACTGGGCCATTGGGGGACCAAAAGAAGGCAGTTTCTGAAATGTGTGTACGGGGCTCAGGGCACACACATCTGCAAAGGCTAAACTACAAGGCATGCCCCCTCTTATGTGCTTTTTACAAACCAAAGTACCTCACTTAGAAACTATGTGCAGCTGTTGTAAAGGTGCTGTAATTCATCATATGTTTAATGTTGGACCAGCACTTTTTTTTTGGGGGGGATCAGAATGAAAAATCTCTGTCATATCTTGATGCTGTGTACTGCCAAAAAGATGTCCACATCAAGGGAAGCCAACTGGTTGAAGCTGAATCTGGATAAGACTGAGGTGTTGGGCGTGGGCCCAGGTCATCGGGCAGAGGAGTTGTTGGCTGGGCAGTTGTCCAGGTTGAGGCTGGAGAGCAGCCAAATGCTGACCTCTGATCAGGTGCATAATCTGGGTATTATGGTTGATGATGGGCTGACACTAAAGTATCAGGTGTTGGTCGTCGTCAAGACCTCTTTTTATCATCTAAGGAATGTCACCCGGATAAAACACCTGGTCCCACCTGATAATCTTCCTATGCTGGTCCATACCTTTGTGACCACTCGCCTTGATTACTGCAATGCCATATACTGTACCTAGGGCAGTCGGGAGTGGACCTTCACCACCTGCAGTTGGTTCAGAATGTGACTGCCAGGGTGTTGACAGGCTTACCAAGATAGCCACATCACATCTGTGCTCTGTGGACTGCACTGGTTGCTGGTTAGGTGGAGGATTACCTTTAAGGTCGTATTATTGATCTATAAGGCCCTACATGGACAGGAGCCATGGTATTTGCAAGATCTCCTTTGCCCTTACCACCCCCTCTGTCCTCTCCGCTCTGCCAACGAGGGATTGCTGGAGGTTCCTAGGATCTGTTTAAAAACTTCTGGAGCAAGATCATTCGCATATGCTGCACTGAACCTATGAAATTCTACCTCGCCGGATTCAAGAATGCCCCACCATTGAAGCCTTTGTATCTGCCCTGAAAACTCATTTATTTAGTCTGGCATTTATTGATTTATGATTTTGGCTGCTTATAATTAGTTTCTTTGAACTGAATTGTTGCATAGATTGTATTGTTTTAAAGTTTTTTAAGTTTATGTATAGCGCTATGATCACTTGTGGAATAGCGTTTAACAAATAAAGTTTTGCTTGCTTGCTTCTGATCAGAGAGTGCCTTACACCATCTCCCATTATCCAGTGCTCTCATATTTTGGTACTCCCTCATCCAGATCTTGAGTCACCCTGTGTATATATACTATTTATTACCCCTCAAGTATTTCTCAGATGGCCTCCAGTCTTTGATGATTTCCTTGAATTTCCCCTCCAATCTGTAATGAATTTGTTCTGTTTTTGCTGAGTCTATCATTAGATTTTACCACTCCCTGAGGTCGGGTGGTGGTGGTGGTGATATCCATCCAATGTTGTAGGATTTCTTTTACATTAATAAGTGCTAAATTCACAAAGGGATACATCTTTTGATTATTATCAACTTGTAAAAATAGGTTAAATCCCAAAAGGATTCCCTGCGGATGGAAAGGAAAGTCTATACCAATTGCTTTCTTAATTACCTCCAAGATTTTGTTCCAATGTCATTTTAATTCTGGACATATAATAAACATTTGAGACAAATATTCTGTTTGACTGACATCTCGGGCATAATTCAATATTTCATTATTAAATTTTTGTAATCTGGATAGAGTCAGATATGTCCTTATGAGATGTTTAACTGAATCTGTCTTGCCTTGACACCCTTTGCTACTGTACTTTCTTTAGAAATCTTAATGCTTGTTTCCAAGTTTCCATTGAAATCTGACTCTTAACTTTCATGATTACTTCAGTAATTCTGGTGTTGTATTAGAAGTATCTCTTAAAAAACAGTATATTTGGCTAATCAATTTCTTCCCATTCTGACTGTCCATAAAAAACACTTCCAAGGATGAGAAATTAATAACATTCACTGAACCAAAGGTCTTTCTAACCCATTGTCTTAATTGTAAATATAGCATATAATATCCAGCAGGTAACGAACAAAGATTTTGCGAAGTTTCAAAGTCCATCAGTTTTTGATCCTTACAAAGGTCATTCAGACAAGTCAGTCCACATTCCTCCCATTGTTTCCAAAGTCTATTTAATCAGGTTTATTTCTATTAACAATTCCCGTAAATTGAGGAATATGGGGACATCATTACTTTTTGCGCTATCAGGGCATCTGCATCATGTCAGATCCCAGCAGTACTTTTCAAAGGGGAAGGACAGTCCTTGGACTATGTGCAAGAGTGTATTGGCATAGTTAATATAGCTAGTATATCTTTATATGGTATTAAGATTAGTTCAGTGCTTCGCCACTGCAGTGCTACAGAATGGGAGGAACACATGACAGCAAGGTTTTCCAGTTTGGATGCAATATAATACAAATACAAGTTTTGTAGTTCTAATCCTGCAAGGTCTATTGAGGCAAAAAGCTTTCCCATTTTCAATCTGGGTTTCTTGTGTCACCACAAACATTTTTTTTAATTATTTTTTCCAGATTTTTAAAGAACTGTTTTGAGACTCTGATGGAGAGGGCCTGAAACAGAAATAAAAATCAAGGGAGAATATTCATCTTTGCTGTGTTGACTCTCCTTGACACAGTCAGAGGCAGCAATGCCCACCTGTTTAAATATTCTTTACTTTTGTTTACCAATGAAACATAATTCAGATTGACTAAATTATCCAAGTATATGGATAGGATTATGTCCAAATATCTACATAAATCTTGCCAGAGATGTTATAATCTAATAACCTTGGAGGGTCCTTTCCCAAAAATATCATCTCTGTTTTATTCCAGTTTGGTTTGTAACCTGAGACAGCTGAGAAGGCCATCATTAAATTGAAAAGACATTTTATTGATTCAGTTTGATTATCCGGGTATATAGGGATGTCATCCACATATAGTGAAATTTGGTGGTACCTATTGTAAATATTAATAGCCTGTAGTGTTGTCTCTAATATATCGTGCTGGTAGTTCTGTATAAAGTGCAAATAACAGTGGGGACAAGGGGCATTCTTTTCTGGTACCACTCTTCAGGTCTATCTGTTTTTATAGTATAGACTTTGCCCTTATCTTTGCTATTTCTGCCCTATAAATTAACCCAATCCAGTGCAAAAAGTGAGACCCAGTCCGTCCTTCAACAGGGTCAACATTAGTTGACCCTATTGAAGGTCCTCTCCACACTGAGTACCATCAGGGCAGCATTTTACAATTTCACTTGTTCCATTATATTTAAGTGTATCTTATATTATCAGAACTTCTCCATCCTTCCATGAACCCTTTCTGATTTATGTTAATTAGATTAATTAGACTTTTAATCACTGCACCAAATTGCTTTGCCATAATTTTCAAAAGTTTTATAGTCTGACTTCATTAAAGAAACCAGGTGCTAAAAAATAACATGATTCTGGGAGTTTTCCTTCTTTACATATATAGATTACATATATTTTTTTAATTTTTAGTTTTTGTTGACTGGGTAAGTGCACTAGACAAATCCTGCCTATTTCCAGGCACGACCTGGGGGAGGTGGATACAGATGAATGCCAACTGACCTTGAACCAGATTAAGCTGCTAGTGGTATTTTTAGTGAATGAGGGAAATTTTGCCAGGACACCAGGGAAATTCCCCTACTCTTTTCGATAAGTGCCATGGGATCTTTAACATCCAACTGAACTACCACCAATCCAGGCAGATGGGACCTCGGTTTAACATCTCATCTGAAAGACAGCACCTCAGAAGTGCATCACCCCTCTCATGCTGCTCTACAGTGTCAATACTGAGATATTAACCCAAGGGCCAGATGTGGGAACTGAACCCGCAGCCCTCTGATCTCCCAGCCTCAGAGGCAAGTGTGCTACCTACTGAGCCACTGACACTCAATAGATGAGAGAGGAAGACATGTTTTGGTAACTGAGGAAAGCAACTCTATCAGATAGGGAGCCAAATATCTGAGAATTCCTTAAAAAATTCTGTCACAAATCCATCCGAGCCAGGGGGCTTCCCCAATGGTTAATTCCATATAGACTCTTGTACTTATAGAGTAATCATCCATTCAGTAGTTTTTTTCCCTATTCTCTATAAATGACAATTGTATCTTATATAAAAATCATCAGTCTGTTGTTGAGATGTATTCTTTTCCAGGGTGTATAAAGTTTCATAATGCTGAACCAATACCTCTCCTATTTTCTCAGGATCAGTGTATATTTTTCCTGACTCATCTTTTATACATTTTTTGGTTTTATTAGATTCTTCTGTTTTTATCTGCCATGCTAGTAATCTATCTGGCTTCTCACCCATAAAATAATACTTAGATTTTGCTTTACTATATACCCATCTAGCTTGATCCTCTAAAGCCCCATTGTATTCATCTCTAAAATACAGTATGTTTTGTAATTATTGGAATTAACCATGTTATATGTAATTTCTGCCTGAGTTAAGTCTCTTTCCATTTTCTTTTTATAAGTCATATATGAAATCATATAGTCTCTTACTGTTAATTTCATTGCTTCTCAGATTGACTCAATTGGTGAGCATTCCCTCTATTATTAAGACACTGTTCTTTCAAGTCTTTATGTAGAGAAATGGTCAGTACTAGATGATATAATTCATGTGGGTCTAGTCTCCAAATCCTATCCCTGCACTTAATCATACAGTTTCCTGTTTTCTTAATCCATTATAGTGGAGAATGGTCAGATATTATTATTGGTCTGTAATCAGTCTCGGTAATTTCCTGACATGTAGAATAGGAGACTAATAAGAAGTTAATTTGTGAGTCTACTTACGTACACAAGAGAAAAAAGAGAATGTTTCTACATCCAGATTATGAAATCTAAAGGGGTCTATTAAGTCAAGATGTTTTGATTCATATATTTATTTATTCATTGAAAACTTCAAAGAATACCTTTGAACACAAGTGCTTATTTACAAAGGTTTCACATCAAATACGTAGTCACAAAAAATTATTACAAGTACAGTGAACAGTGTCAGAGGAAATGTAGTTAAGTCAGGCTCAAAGCACTTAAGACCGATCAATTACATACAGTTTTGAAAACATCCATAGAGATCCTTGTATGAAAAGTCACAGGACAGGTACAGAGAGAAACTAGATAAAACATTTTAACAGTTACAATTGCAATGGACTGCAAAGGCAGACCACAACAATCTCTTAAACTGATTAAATTAGACTCCAACTAAATGATCCATAAGAGAGAGAGAGAGAGAGAAAGGGAATAGGGAGAGTCGGGTTACAATCCCTCACTACATATTTATTATTTATAGCATTTTGGTAACTGGGTACATCCACTGAGACCAGAGACCCCTTTTTCAGGGGTGACCTAGAATTAGTTACATTCAGTACATTACAGGTACATCAAGTCATAGAGAGACAGGACATAGGTGATTGCACAATTTACAGACAGGTACACAGGAGTGATTAGTTACCATCAAAAAAGTTTCACAGTAACCAGATTCTCACTAATAACAATACAAAGTAATTGAAATCAGTGATTAATAAATTCATAGGTTTTATGGATAGTCTAGCACATACATGTGCATAGGAGCAATTAGCCATTAATAGTAGTTTACACAACATAATACGGCACCGGGAAGTGAGCCTGATCTAAGAAAAAATCAGAAAAAAAAGTGGGGAATCCTCATTCGGGTCATACAAATTTGCTAATGCAAAATACTGTTCCCTCTATTTAATTTCTTGAATGATATAATGCCCCCTTCAGTCAGAGCATGTTTGTTGTATTTCCATACCACAGGTATTTTTTTTAAAGTGGCCATTTCTTGTGAGAGAGAGAGTCATACTTAGTTCTAAAGATGTTATTAAAATATTCATAGTCTTTTTCTTAGAAATAGGTTTCCTGGAGAAGTAACCCCTTTAATTCCTTTATTGTTACAATAATAAATCACTTTTCTGATTTTAATCCAGTCTCTAAAATCCCTAATGTTCCAATATGCAAATTTAAGACTTAGAATATTAGCCTTTGTTTTGTTACGGCCACTAAAACCATAATCAACTCCTCTGTTTCTCCTTTTTATACAGATAAATGCAGTTGAGGGGTAGAGAGTACAAGAGAGCCACTAGAATAATCATAAACATAACTAATGAGAAAGCACACAAAAGTGGGGACTACATTTAATTCTGTTTAATAACTGCTTTTCATTCTGTTGAGGCACTCTCTTGTTAGAGCCATCTTTTTTTGTATAAGACCTTAGCCTTATAACATAAAGGATGAGAAATGTCACCAAAAGATCCCATTCATACTTTTTAACTTCAGGTCCCTCCCACCCCCATCTTCTCCCTTCCCATCATCCCCCCCCCAAAAAACTAAATTCCTCCAGATAAACTTTTTTGTATTTGTTTTATTCTGCCATAGAAAAAAACCTTGATCCTCCCTCCTTCCCTCTTGTCCTACAAAATGCCACCCCCCCCTTTGATCTTAGCAAAGTGTTGTTCAGGTGCCATGTATCTAACAGGAGTGTTCCCCAAAAGCCCTTCCACACCACCCTAGACCTGTATTTTATTTATTTTTTAATTTTTTATACTCCTTTCTCCGGTGACTAGTATGGCCCCATCTCCTTCTGGCCATGCAGTGTTGCCTCTGGACACCCCACGTACCATCACTATCACCATCAGTCCATCCCCCCACATCATCTTACACCAGTAGTAGACCTGGGGTAACCCTTCTGGGGGGCCCCCCTCCCTCAAGGGGGATTCCAGGGAAGGAGGGAGATTATTCTAGCTACCTTGACCATGGGGTGGCCAGGGGATTGGATAAGTTGCCAACTGGCAGGAGGCTGCATGGCATCAGGAGATGGGATGGCCATCATCTAGCGACCGGGTGGGCAGTTTTCACTGTTCTACCCTTCCTACCTCCCACAATCAGGTGGCCACATGCTGCATCCTTGAGTGGGGATGTCTGGCAGAGTGGGTGGTGCTCCACACCACTGATAATGCTGCCACTTTGCCACCACCAGGAGCCACCAGAGACACAGATCGGCCTTGCCCCCCTAGGAGGGAAGTATTCAAATGACACTCTGAATTCCTCCCCACCAGCCTCAGCTTGTGTCATCCTGGGCTTGGGTGTGAACCCAGGTCACCAGCGTGCCAGACGATCCCTCATCGCCTGGTGCCACAGAGCTGGCAGACCTGTATTTTAGATTTAATAAATCTCAGTGTTTAATTCCTAACTCAAGATAGAGTGAGTGAGCTAAAACAGGGTGTCCTAAAAAGAAATAATTTTATTCTCAACTCTCTTAATCCAATGTTGTGATTTTTTAACCATGTCTCCTCTTTATTATCATTTATTAGTACCCTTCTGCCAACCTTACTCTATGACTCCCCTGTCCTGCATTTTGTCAGGAACACAGAGGTGGATAAACTCAGATCCTTTTACCATGCAATAAGGCAGTTCACCATAAATGTAGCTTCTAAAGAACATTACTGTAGAGTGCTCCAAACCCTGAACTGGCCCTCACTCAATGGAAGGATGGAATACACTGCACTATCCCTAGCCTTTAAGCTGAGAAGCAACAAAGCCCCCTCTAGTCTCAAAGACATACTAAAAATTAAAACAGATAGGCACCCTCTCAGAACATTGAAACAAACTCTCCTCAATATCCCCAAAACTAGGACACACACAGGTAAAAGGTCCTGTGCCACATCAATTCCAACCATCTGGAATGCTTTTCCCAACAATATACAAGAAAGCTCCTCACTTGATGGCTTCAAAAAGGCCTGAAGGTGCACTTATTACAACATAGCCCCTGTAACTGTTACCACTGATTGGATAGGTATTGGTGGAAGGTGTGCCCTGGAAATACCTCCTCAATGTAGTCAACCAGGGTATCCTAGCCAACTCTTTTAGAGTCATTAAGTTACTAAAACAATATGATCCCAGCCTGTACTGTGACAAAACAGCTATTATGCCCTACAGGAAATGATATATCAAAATTGTTATTATTGAGTGTATTTGGTATTGTAATGTGTCTTTGTAACTAATCTTAAGCATTCTTATCCATTGATAATTGCTTTTAGCCAGTCTGTGACTCATCTCTGTAATAAATCCCAGGTCACCCCTTAAAAAGGGTCTTCCAAGGCCCGGTGGGTTTACCAGGTCAACAAAATTCAAATAAGTAAAAATTAGAAATGTTATTATGTTTTCCTCCCATTCTTGTTGCTAATATTAGACAGGGTCAAACTATGGTTGCACCTCTTTAGTTCCTCTTCAGCATAAATTGAGCAAGCAAATGCTCAAAGATTCCCTGTGGCATCATTTCGATACCAACAATATGTTCCATCATACAGGAGTTAGTGTTCCTCCTTTTCTTCCATGTCATTTGAGAGAGCCTCTGTGTCAAAGGCTGAAAGTTTTTTGAAATTTTATTTTCATTTTTTTTTTTTACAGTTGGGTCCACAGTATCCAGGAGAACCAAATTTTCTGAACCTGGATTTGACTTTTCGTAAAATGTCCTTGCTTTTCTCCATGGTCTCAGAACTTTCTAAAGTCCCGGGGGAGGATTTTCAGAACTTGGCACAGGGCTTGCACCAATCCCTGTGCCACAACACTTAGGTTCTGGTAGTGTGCCAACCCCTTTGCCACAACTGTGCCCTATTTTACAATCTCTGGTGCAGTTGCAGCAGTTTTCATGATTTATGGCAGCTTGCAGCAAATATCTGGTGCAAGCTCTGTAGAAAAGGCCCCCAGAATTGCCACAAATTAGACCTGAAAAAGTTGGTCTAACTTGCGGCAATTGCTGCATGGGATGGAAACTCCCATTAGAACACCTTTGAAAATCCTGCCTAATTTGTTTCTGTTGGGTAGGGAGAGGTATAGTTGATGAGGATGATGAACATGCCAAAGCTGAGGGGCCCATCCTCTGCATAATCCTTGGATTATCATGTCTGTTATTAGCCTGTTGCCTTTTGGACTTTAGAAAATCCCTTATAATCTCTTCTGCCTCCACTGGGCAGTCAACAATTTTAGTTCTTCCATTTAAATTGATCTTCAGTCTGGTTGGGGCAGCCCTGAGAATCTAATACTATGTTTCCATAGTAAGTCCTTCACCAGTTCAAAAGATTTTTGCTTTTGAAGTACTTCAGGGGGTGCATCCATGGCTATACCTGGATCACTATATTGTGCACTTTTTAGTCCCTTGTTCAGCCTAGCATTTCTCAGGATGGCTTCCTTGTCTTGAAAGCGCAGAGGTTTTATGTAAACAAATCAAGGATAATTACCCTTGTAGTAGCACTAATGGACCCGCACTCACAGGACGAATGGGTGCTTACCCATAATGAATAATTCAGAGAAAATGCGCAAAAGGGTAGCACTCAGCCAAAAATAACAAATAAAAACACCAGACAGTACTGGAGTAGAACGTGGAACCTGCAGCACAGTACCCCAGCACTTCATGTCCTCTCTGAGACACTTATTTATTTATTGATTTAGATTTTGGTAACCGGGTAAGTCCACTGAGACCAGAGGTCCCTTTTTCAGGGGTGACCCGGAATTAGTTACAGTAAATACATACAAAGGTATCAATATACAGCAATTACAGCTGATACATATTGGGAAATTGGTATCAAACATTTAGTACAGAGACAGCAGGCATCATGAGGCTCACAAGTATTAAAACAGGTACACAGTACATTTAACAATTTTTTGTAAGAGATTCATGGGGTAGGTAGGCGTGGCTAAGTTGGTGATAGTATGTCAGATGGCCCAGGCAGGGACTAGCAATTACACTTCATCAGGGGGCCTCCTGATGAAGTGTCCCGGAGAGGACACAAAGTGCTGGGATAGTGTGCTGCAGATTCCACGATCCACTCCAACATGGTCTGGTGTTTTTATTTGTTATTTTTGACTGAATGCTACCATTTTGTGTGTTTTTTCTAATTACCCTTGTAGTTTGAACATCTGAAGCCACAGTCCACCCATTTTCACATTTTCTGAGGAATAATAGTGACCCAGGGCTTCTGGAATAAAGTTTTCAAAGAATATCAAGGTGCTGTCTCTTTTAGTATCTTCGGGGATGCATCCCAGTTTCAGACTCCTGTCTGTGCACATGTTTGCAGATCTTCCACTTTTGCTGCAGAATAGTCAATTCTCTGGTGTTCTGATTAACTGTATGCTAAGTAGGTCCCAGGTTATCTTTTAACTGGCTTACCCTCATTTCGACTTTGTGCCTGTGGATAAAAATTCCTTTGTTCGGTGATCAGAATGACTTTTGAGTTCAGGTTGTCAAAATATTGTATCATTCCTGCAAATCCTGTTCAGATTTCTAACAATCTTGCAGTAAAGGCAGATTATTCTCATTACAGCCTGCTGGGCTGTCTTCTTCTCTTTTTCTAACCCCCGTTTCTTGATCATTACTTTCCCCCATCTCCATTTTCTTAAGTTCTCAAGTTGTTACACAGTTCCCACAGTTGTCTTTTTTCTTGCCTTTCTCCTGCTGTATTATTTTCATTCTTTTTTTGTGTGTCTGATTTGGCTTTCACTTTATTGCCCCATGCTTATTCTTTCCTCATACTTGCTGCGCTACTCATTCCTGAATCTTCCACAAATACAAAATCTGCTCACTGTGTGTGGATTTGCAGAGTATTTAACTCCTTCAGCTCCCTTGTACTTGAATCTGTGGCTTGTCTTAACTTGTACCTCTCTGCTCTCCAAGATCTGCCATCAGGAAGGATGTTTTCTGTGTATTAATAGCTGAAGACTTGTCCTGTTTCTAGTTCCCACTCACACTGAGTTTATTATCCTATTTCCCAGCCTTCACCCAAGAGCTTGTCTCACTGGCTTTGTGAAACTTTTGTACACCCCTCTGTGTGAAGGGATAAATAAAGGTTTGTTCTAAAGACAAACATAACATCAATAAACCTTATTTAGTAGTTACTAAATGGAAGGACTTCCTCTTTGAAAATAGATATTTATCTATGGAACAGCTCCAAAACAAAATAGGGAATAATCACAAACTAAATTTCTTCACGTGGTTTTCTTTTATGAGTAAATTTAAACACATTATAATCTAAGAGGAGCTATAAATACAATGAATGTAGGTAGATCTACCAAAGAAGAAGCAATTATTGGTCAAACAACTGAAAAATTACTGGCCAAAATATATATAAATTATTACAAAATCAAAACTCTATACCATGGGAAAAACAAGATAAAATATTATAATGTATAGCAGAACATTGTTATATGGTGAAATCCATCTGTTTGTAATGTTGTTATACCATCGATGTGGCTTCACTATGTTGTTAACCCATTGAAGGTATGTCACATCAATGGAATAACAATGGGGATTGTCCTGCAGATGTGCTACTTGAACCGATGGCTTTCCCGAAATGGCCCCAGCGGTGAGAGCATGACCCGCGCAGAGCGAAGGTGACTGAAATAACAATAGTAAGGATCCTGCTTCATTACTTTAATCCTTATGGGGATCATACACTATAAAATGTAATGTATGGTTCATCTATCAGCAACCAGTTTGTGTAACCATCTCGAGGTTGCCATGGTGACTTAAACCTCTTGAGCGTCGCTCTTGAGGTTTAAATGGTCGCCGTGACAACCTCTCGATGGTTAACAAACTGGTTACTGATAGATGACCATACATTATCCTCTATGTTCCATGAAAATGTTTTGCCCCCGGGACAGGATTAGGGACTACTTTGAGAATTAAAGCTAATGAGGTGTATCATTCTGTCAAGAACAAATCAGTACAACAGAAAATTTTAAATAGAGTATATATTACACCAAAAATATTAGCAAAAATGAATAAAAATCAAAATGACACCTGCTGGCATGGATGTGGACAGCAAGGAATGCTGGTTCACAATTTGTTGGAATGCCCATCCATATTACCCTGGTGGATGCTAACAGCCACCCATTTATCTAATGCTCTTAAATTAGACAAAAACTAAAATTTTTGTCCCTAGTTTTAAATTACACTGAGCAGTTCTGTTTAGATAAGAAACAGGAAACAAATTGTCGCACTGGGCAGTATGGCCACTAAACAATTAATACTCAACTATTGGAACCCTCCTACGCTTCTGACATTTGATAGCAGGACCTGGTGGGCCACTTTCCAAGAAACTATGGGCAGGATTTTCAAAGGGCTCTTAGACCAACATAAGGTGCACCAAAAAAAACACCTTGCGTCAAATCCAGGTGCACCAAATACTGTGGCGTATTTTGCAAGAAAAGCATTCTCTGTGGCAAAGTTCCCCAAAATGATGCAAGAGGTCCTCTGCATCAAAAGAATGTTGCATGTAGAGAGAATGATGCAAGCAAAGTCAGACATGCATGGGGTAAGAATGACTTAAGCTGAGGCAAAAAGATAATGCAGGGGTTCAAGAAGGGTAAGAATGACTCAAGCTGATTCAAAAAGATGAATGATGCACGGAGCAAGAATGATGCAAGCTGCATCAAAAAAATGATGCATGGGGCAAAAAATGACTCAAGCTAAGTAAAAAAAATTACAGCGGATGAAATGGCCAAGACAATGGCATGTAAAGCCTCCAAAACACTATAAACTAGTCCTGATACATAATATACCCTCACGTTTCTATGCACCAGTGTCAGTTAGACCAGCTGTGTCTGGTCTAACAGTAGCATGCATCTTCGTTGCAGTGTCAACAGCTTCTGCCTTTGAAAAAATAAAAAGGGGGGAATGGTGTGTAATGTTTTTGATGTAAACCCCACTGCAACATGGCACACACATTTTTTTTATGCAAGCCACTTTGATGCAGGCAGTTCTGCTTTTGACATAGGCAGCGTTAAAAAATCAGAATTGATACAAGTTTTTGTGCAACTTGCCTTTTGTATCATTCTTTTCTGGTGCAAGCACCTTGCATCATTTTCTGACCTTTGAAAACTGAGCCCTATGTCTTTTGAAAACATTTGGCATGATGTGGAAAATACAAAGTATTTGACGGGAACTACTTGGAAAGAGATTGTAAATTTCCCCCACCCCACGATTCTGAACTATTGAGATTATAGTCCCCAAAATTCACCTTTCTTTTTATTGGGAAGTATATTGTGTATTTTGATATTTTAAGCTTTATGCTTTATGTTTTATGTTCTCTGAATGTATTGGCTGTAATGTGTTTAGAGCCTTTCTTTTTATTTCCTTTCTTCTTTATTTTGCAATTGATATGAAAATAAAAATGATTTCTTAAAAAAAACAACATTATATAATATTGTGGTCATTCATCAGAAAACACAGAATAAAAGGTTCCCCTCTTGCTAGTATGAATTGATATTCATAGTGGTTTAATGATTTTGTTGTTTGTGATGGTTGCTTAGATAAACATGTTTAGCCTTGAAAAAGACTCCTTTACATTCTTTTCTTCTGGCTTTAAGTTCATCCACCTAGCTCTCTTTTGAAGACTTAAGCTTATACTGGATGTAGGTTTTGACAACAAATAGCTGAGTAGCTAAAATGGCCTTGCCCCCTACTAAAGTCCGATATTCTCCTGGAGAATTAATCAGTTTCCATTTTTTTGGACCCCAGAACATTACCGAGCATCTATCATCTTTCACTGCTTCAGATACAAAGTCTGTTTTAGAAATGATGAGCGGAGACTGAAATACAGAGGACAGTAAGCTGCACTAAGATGCTTTATGACTTTTAAGGCAAAAAGCCAGGAATCCCCCATTTAACTCCCATACCGGCTCACACCATGCACTCTCTTCTTTGGTGACGCAAAATGGCAATACGATGCAAATACTGCTACTGCAGGCCGATAACTGTTGGTTACTTACAGCCTCACCAGAACAGCCACATTCTCTCCCCACTAGTATGGTGTGAAATCGGATGCTACAAGGTAGGAAGCTCTTGTATAGTCTTGTCAATTCAGGATGCCAAGGCAAGGAACAATAGGAAGTGGTTTTCTCATCCTGGAGAGCAGAGTCCATCTAATCAAACTGCTAAATGAGCTGGCAAACAACTGAACCTCGCTCTGCATTTGTGGAACGGTACTTAATTTACTGTCATTTGTCTACAGGAGTTGGGTATGGGAGCTAACACTCACGCTTCTCTCACTTTTGCAGTCTTGACAAGACAGCTACCATTGGACCCACACTTAAAACCATCTGGGTTCCCAGTCTCCCTAAAGAGAATCCTGCATCATGATATTTGGGAAAACGCAAGCTCTATTTTCACGTCCCTGGAAACACTCTGCTAATTCTAGCTAGAGGGAAATGCATACAGGTTTGTTTGTTTTTCCCCCCTGCAAACAGACAATTTTTTTTTTTTATTGTATAGGTTTTATCCCTATCTATGACTGTCTCCCCATAGGGTAACAATCGATAATCTGCCAGCACTGACAACCACTGCACAGTTACAACTATAGCATGGGTCCCAAGAGTACTGGCAGCCATTAATCTGATTAATGGTGATTGGATATTCGGATAGTGCATTTTTGGATCCAAGTATTCTTAAGTGGATATTCCCTCCATCTGTTTTTAGATCTGAGCTAAATCTGACCAAGCTAGGATTTCAAATCCTCAGCTGGATTTTGAGGAATTCAAGGTCAAATGGTGGGGTTCAAGGTCAGAGTTTCTATCCGAGGCTCATATATTTGGATCTGACCCTCAGATTGCCAGGATAAAACCATCAGATCCTTTGGATCCTATCAAATCTTATGGTTCCAATTGGATCCATACACGGGCTCCAAGGTGACCGGATCCATGGTTGGATGCCTTCAATATCTAATTGCATCCAAAATTTTAAAAAAGTGGGTGGTATCTGGTGGTATTTGCTTTAGTGGATACTATCTGAGCACCACTAAATCTGATTGCTGTGAGCTTTTTATCCCCAGTTTTCATTCTGCACTCTCCAACCTTCTGGCTCACACCCCCCTGCACAATGGTCACATCTGTAGCAGCCCAGTGACAGAGGTAGTGAGAACTACCACACTCACCTCAGGGGCTCGCTTCAAGAGTGGGGGACATCTCCCTCCTTCTCCAGCCAGGAAGTGCTGCCAGTCCTGCCATTGGCAGTACCCCTTACCCTGGGGTCACATGAACTAGGGTTGCCAGCATGGTTGCTTGATGTACTACTGCTGGGCCATCAGGGTGAGGCTACCTGCAGGAATGTTTTATAATATCATCCAAATCTCAATGAAACAAATCACATTAAGTATTTTTGTGGAGCGGTTTTCCTTCCAAAGGATGGGAAGTGATGCATGTGATGAGAAAAGAGTTGTCTGCCATGTATCTTGCTTTAAGCAGAAGTGATTGTGTAAGGCACTGCGTCAAAAGATGCTGTAGCTATTCCTTACATGAAAAAGATCCTTTCAAAATTGAGCCTCTCCTATCACAGAATGCTCATCAGTTCACTCATTTTCTTGCTGGGAATAAAAGCATTTGGCCTCATCTGTTGTCCCATGATGTGCAATGTTTTCACGCCTTTCCCATTATCATCTATGGAGAAAGAGGCTCCTGAATCAAACTTAAAGCATCAGTGGCTACAGCCCATTCTGCTTAAACATTTTGCTGCTGTGCACAGTAATATGTTTTTTTTTTTATTTAGTTTTTGTTGACTGGGTAAGTGAACTAGACAATTTCTTGCCTATTTTCAAGCACGACCCGGGGGAGGGGAATATAGATGAATGACAACTGATCCTGAACCAGATTAAGCAGTTGGTGGTATTTTTAGTGAATTGGGGGAAATTTGGCCAGGGCGCTGGGGAAATTCCCCTACTCTTTTTGAGAAGTGCCATGGGATCTTTAACATCCACCGCAACAGGCAAATGGGACCTCGGTTTAACATCTCATCCGAAAGACGGCACCTCAGGAGTGCAGCAGCCCCCTCATGCTGCACTACAGTGTTAGTATTGGGATATTAACCCAAGTGCCTGGTGTGGGGATAGAACCCACAGCCTTCTGATCTCCCAGCCTCAGAGGCAAGTGTCACATGTCTGCCTTGTTAGTTTCACCTTCTAAATGCTTTCCAGACATTTCAATTTAAATGTCATTGTCAGGCAGTAATGTTCTGCTTGGGACCAAAACAAATTTAAACAATACTTTGGTGTTTGTAACATGGCTCTAGAGAATGAGTATTTTTTATGTTTGCTTGCATCAAGAATTTGCTTGCAAGAAACATAGTGCCATCATCCGAGTTTTTCGGAGGTGTGTCAGCGTCTTCCAATTCAGTCAGTGTGCTTGCAGGTGCGGTTACAGTTCTCCAGTCACTGCTCCAGCTGTCTATGACAGCAGTTGAAAATGCAGTGGCATACAGTTGAAAGGGAGAGCTCCACTTCAGTGAGCAGAGCTCCCCCCCTCCACACGCACGCATGCATATTGCGTGCTCACACGTCCCCCCATGCACATACTGTATTGCTGACAGGGGTGCCCAATCCCCCATCAGCTCCATGCCCCCCTCAAAAAGCTTTCCAGGTGTCATGCTGGGAGCCCACACCAGCATGGCACACATCTGTATGGCCGATGGGGGTGCCTAATCCCCTGTCGGCTCCAGCCCCCCCAAACAGCCTTACAGCTGCCACACTGGGGGCCCACCCCAGCATGGCACAAGTCCATATGGCCGATGGGGGTGCCCAATACCCATCAGCTCCAGCCCCCCCAAACAGCCTTCTAGCTGCCATGCTGGGAGCCCACCCCAGTGTGGCATATGTCCCGTGTCGTCTTCCTCTAAAAAACAAACAAACCTGTAACCAAGAAAACATTCCCTTGGCACTCTCCCAGCCCACCCGCACCAACCCACTGCGCACCCTGCCTCCCCACACACCCCCATCACCCCATACTTACCTCCAGAGCTCTGCGCGATGATCTTCGGTGGACCGAGAACATGTCTGCACTCTTCAAAGCCGACCGCGAACTGAGGAAATGCCGGTAAGCTGTATAATGTAATGAATAGAGTCTTTTCAACTTTACTGCATATCTCAGGCATTTTTTTGAATTTTGGCACCAGATGTTCAAAATGAGGTTTTTGGGACCCCCTCCTCATGAATTCTTGAACTGTCGTGGTGTTAATCTGGCCCGAAGGGAGATTTCGCAGTCACTACGTGAAATCACCTTTCGGGACTGATTAACAAAATGACAGTGCCAGTGTTCATAAGGTGGGCTCTCAAAAAGCCTATGTTGCAAATTTGGTGAAAAAATTCATAAAAATGACTTTTATGAGCGTGCATTGCGCAGTTCTTATGCACGCTCGTAAGTTCACAAATTTTTAATATTTGCACTCCGGATTTTCAACATTGCCATTTTACCACATCTACTTATGAGCAGTACAGCTGTAATTTTTCATATCGCACCCAAAATGTGTTTCCGTGCATGTAGCGCACAATGGCGCAGTCAGTGTGTGAAATCAATGTATGGGACACATTAAGAAAATCACAGTGACACTGTTTATGAGCAGAGGTCTTAAAATGGCTATGTTGAAAATTTGGTGAAAAAATTCCTAAAAATTATTGTTTTACGAGCGTGTGTTGCGCAGTTCCTACGCACGCTCATAAGTTCGCAAACTTTTAATATTTGCACTCCAGATTTTCAACATTGCCATTTTACCATACCTCCTTATGAGCAGTACAGCTGCCATGTTTCACGTCTCATCCAAAATGTGTTTCCTCACATGTAGCGCACAATGGTGCAGTTGGTGTGCAAAAGCAATGTTTGGGACAGATTAAGAAAATCACAGTTACACTGTTCATGAGCAGAAGTCTTAAAATGGCTATGTTGAAAATTTGGTGACAGAAGTCCATAAAATGACTGTGTTATGAGTGAGCATTGCGCAGTTTCCACGCACCCTCGTAAGTTCATGACTTTGTAATATTTTCAGTCCAGATTTTCACCAGTGGCATTTTTTCACACTTCCTTATGAACAGTACAGCTGTCATTTTTCACAACATGGCTGAAATGTGTTTTCACACTTTCAGCACAGAAATGCATGGTCACTGTGGGAAATCATTGTTTGGGACAGATAAAGAAAATCACAGTGACACTTCATGATAGGAGGTCCCAGAATGCCTGTGTTGACAATCTGCTGTAAAAAATCCCCAAACTAATTACATTACAGGTGTGCGTTGCACAGTTTCTATGCACGCTCGTGACATCACCAGTTTTTTTTTTATATTTTCACTGCAGATTTGCAACATTGCCATTTTTCACACCTCCCCATGAACAGTACAGCTGTCATTTTTCACATCCTGTTCGGAATGTGTTTTTGTACCTGTGGTGCTAAATGCCGTAGTTGCTGTGCAAAAGCAGCTTTTGGCTAACAAACTGATATTGCCACTGTTCATGAGGTGGGGGTCACAAAAAAACATGTTGAAAATTTGAAGTGAAAATACTAATGAATGCCTGAGGCGTTAGGGTTTCCGACCATAACGCCCCACCCTGTAGAGAATGACAGGCATCAGGGGTGTGACTTGGGATTCTCGCCTATAATGCTCATACCATTCCACACCCTGCAGCCAGTGAGAGGCATCGAGGCATGCCTTGGACTCTTTGGCCTCAAAGTTCACCCCATTCTCCTATACCGTACCCATCTCACCGTATTTCCTGATAGAATGGAGTGCGCATAAGGGCCAAAGACTCCAAGGCACACCGTGACGCTTGTCAGTGTCTGCAGGGTAGGGTGTGGTGAAATGGCATGGCCGTTATGTCTGATGACCCAAAGGCACACCCCAATGCCTGTCAGTCTCTGCAGGGTGGTGGTGGGGTTGGCTTCAGTTCAGTACTTCACTGCCATTCCTATTATGCAGCTCTGTAACTTCTACACTACCAATGCCAATGCCAGCAGGCAAACATTTGGCATTGACAAATGCTTGTTTTTAAGTGTAACAGCTCATCCCTTTCATGTTCGGCATGATGGTCGCAGCAGCCATTTTTTTATTATTCTGCCATTTCGCATTTTTAGCAAACAAAAGAAATTACAAAAGTTCAGATTGAGGTATTCTGTTGGAACAGAATATTCCCCTCAGATCTTTCTAAGGTTGTTCAGAAATCTATAATGGGAGAATTGACAGGAATACTTATAGGAGAGTTCGCAGTGATACATTCTGAAACATGAACTGTTCTCTATTCATGGCCAAAGTGATTCCCACAATAGTGCTGAGCATTGCATATAGTAAAACTTTATAGGGCACTATTGTGACATAACAGTAGGTGATTGAGTCAGTTTACTTTTGTTTTGCATTACAGTGCATTTTGTCCTTGGCAGAATGGTCCAGCAAAGCACAGTTTTTACCCAAGCAACATCAATGACAATCACAAAAGGCTTGGTACAAATTTTGGAGATGTAAAACATTACAGAGAATGCCTTCCTTTAGATACGTATTACTTCCCGTCTGATCTCTTGGTCTGTTTGTGTCCCTACATTCTATTTGCTGGTGTGCTGGTGCTACAACATAGTAGCATAGTAATTTGAGGTATGAAGGGCACTTAGGTGCATCAGGTCCACCCCTCCTTACTTCAGAAGCAGAGAATAAGTGCTGTGCAAACACATACCAACTTACAGGGATACCACACCCCCCCTCTTCTAACAAGGATACCCTGTATTTACCTTGGTAATGAGAAATTTGTCTGGGCTTGCCTCAAAGGCTTGTACTGTTGTCAGTTCCACTGTCCCTGCTGGCAGGGTGCACCATAGGTTTACTGCCCTCTGGGAGAAGAAGTCTCTTCTAATATTACACCTGAATTTACCCCCTCTGAGCTTGAAGGTGTGAGTGATGCTATATAAAGATGTCTTTTATATCTCAGCTGATAAAAGGATGGGAGTTATTTCCATGAAGTTTAAAGTTTACTAGTGGTCAGTCAACACATATGGTAATAGTGTTGTTTTTCATTAGAGGTGTATGGGGGGGGGCAGTTGATTCCCTTCTGCTTGTCATGTGCATTTGGCATGCATGAGTAATGAACACAGTTTATCTCACTGAAGGTCATAATAGGAATAAACAGAAAGGGGTTTATCACCAAGTGGTAGCATTTTGTGACAGTAGCCTCTTGCCATATTGCATTCACAGCAGCTCTGATACAAGAGTGACAAGGAAAGCAACATGACTTGAGGGAAGCCAGGAAGGTGAAATAGAGCACCCTGTGAAGAGTAGCCAGCAAATGTGTTACTTTTTTTTTTACTTGCACTGTACAGCTGTAGATTTGCTTTACATATTTCAGTCTCAGGTTGGCCTCTATGCACATGATTAATACATTGTCATACTTCAGTATGATGTATTACTGTTAAAATGTATGCTATGTATAATTGTATTTACAATGAACACAGTCTAGAGAATTGCAAATTCAGAGTTGTTAGTATAGTATTTCCCTTTATATAGTTTCTGTTGTAGATAATTGAGTTTGGTATATTTTTACACAGGTCTACCAGTTTCCAGGACTCAACAGTTTCTACCACCCCTTGCATGAATGGAAACCACCCAGCACAGCACATCAAACAAGAGTGCCCGAGTGACTATAAGGTTCTACCAGAGTTGTCTACAAACAGAGGGATTTCAGGTGTAACAGAGATGAGAGGCTCTTCCAGCCTGCATCCAGAAATAGATCTGATGAACAATAGCTTCACAAATTCACTTTCATCGTACTTGTTTAATAATGAACACAGCTCCTCCCTAGGACCATTGTCACTTGGCAGCCCTCATCAGTCAGCCAGGGCACAGTCAGGCAACTTGAAGAGGAGATGCCTCTCTGTTGTACCATCTTCATCTGAAGGAATTGATTTCACAGCTATCATTCGGACATCACAGACTTCAGTGGTTACCTGCGTGAATGGGCTACGGAACAGTTCTGTTGGCATTTCCTCTCACCCTGGAGGAATCAGCCATCACAGTGCTCAGAAGTCCTGTAGCCCCCAATCCTGTTCTCAGACTGAGAACCACTGTAGCATTCCTTCCCCTACAGCTTGCCTCCCATCATTTTCAACAGAGCAAAACAGAAGTGACTGTGGGCAACTCCAAATGCAGCAACTGGAAGAGAATTCCAGTCTTAGCCTCATATTGAATAATACAGTAGCTCAACACGGGGTAGCAAACAGCTGCCAGAAAGTTGGCTTCTTAAAACAGGAACCAGCAGATGATTTCTCCCCAAATGTAGAGCTCTTTCAGCATCATCATGTGATGCCTCCTCCTTATCACTCACATCAGCACTTTTGTCATACCCAAGGGACTTTTTCTAATTTACAGAGGCCATTGTCTCCAAAGTCTCTTCAGTCCATTGAAGGAGAAGAACTGGAAATCAGCAGTAGCAAGCAAGTCTGCCGATGGATAGACTGTGACGCCGCCTATGATCAACAGGATGAGTTGGTGAGACATATTGAGAAGATGCACATTGATCAGCGTAAAGGAGAAGATTTTACCTGCTTTTGGGCTGGTTGTGTTCGTCGGTACAAACCTTTTAATGCCCGATATAAACTGTTGATTCATATGAGGGTCCATTCTGGAGAAAAACCCAATAAATGTATGGTGAGTACAGGACATGTTTTCAGTTATTGCTGCCTTTTCTTCTCTTTGTGAAATATTATGAAATGCATTTTAATTTAGATCTTGTTACAGTATTTAGATATGTAATATTCAGGAAAAACCTCAAACAGTGCATGCACGCTATGCATAATACATACAAGAGAGATTGAAATTTCTAGTAGGCTGATAAAAAAAATATTGCTATGTGACTACAGGAGGTTCAAGATGGTAACCTGGCTGTCTTTTGGGGAACAAGATGACCTCCTGAATTGGCAAGAGGTTTAAAAAGTTTAACTTTTCTGTCACAATTTCTGAACTTATGCAAGCCTAATGACTGTTTGTTAGTTAATGTGAAACGAGTTGTGCTGGTCTCAGATCAGTTCCTTGTTGACAGGTATCTACATCACACCACTGCCATCACAACTGACACTAATTGGTGCCCATGTTGGCACTCTCATATGAGATGCCAATTACTGAATGAGTATGAAGTTTCAGCTACTCTCTCTTCCTCTATGTGTGTTTGGGGGGCTCCATGGTGAGATTATAGAGCAGCTGAAGCCTTTTGGAAAACTTTGGGAAACAGAATATTTAGACACAATTCAGCTTGTATTTCATATATTTTCTAAATATTTCTCCTCTCCATTATTTATTACTGATGAAATTCCCACAAAAACAAGACCTTTATCCCTTAGAGTTCATCTGCCTTTATAGTACTTGAAATCATGATGCTCTGTTGTGACATCACAGTCTGTTGCTATGAGAATAATTGTGATGTCACAAGCTGAGTATTATGACATCAGGTTGGGAAGAAGCAATAGAAGCTGATGAACCCTCAAGGCATAGCTCTCCTGTTGTCATGCATGTGACCTCAGTAATAAATAATGTGGGTAAGAAATACAGAGCTAATGAGAAATAGAAGCTGCTTTGTGTTCAAATATTATGTTTTCCAAAGTTCTTCTTAAGGCATCAGAGGCTCCTCAAGGTTCACTAATGCGGTAGGGCAGGGAATTGTGGTCTCCATTTCTGTCAGTCCAGTACCTTTTCAAAACACAAAATTCCCAGGAAAAAAAAAACAATGAAAACCTGCCCATCTTAAGCCAACAAGCCTTTAGGCTGAGGCCATTTTTAAAGGAACCTTTCAGACTACAGTAGCATTAGATTCATACTGTTACTTCTGTAATATGTTTTATTGAATTGTTGAACTGCTAGCCAAACTGAATTGGGGTGGGGGGGTGGAAATCAAAGTTGTATATCATTAAGCATACACACTAAAAAGTTTTATTCCCTGCCAAGTAGTTTCTATGATTGGTATTATCCCAGGTAAGATGTAATATAATTAAGAGCCAGTGTATTCATATAGGTTTTTAACTATTTATGTTTGTTCAGCTCCTGCTTGATTTGCTAGTACCTGCTGGGTTGTGGCTCACACGTCAGGAGGAACTCTTATCAAAACATAGGGGATAGGGGCCTGGAACTTCACATTTTAAATATGCAGTATAAATCATGTAACAACGTTAAGTACAAAATGTTCTTAGTTCTCCTTCCATTTATCATAGTTGACAATTATACAGTAGCTATATAATTGAAAAACAAAACAAAATGGTAATATTAAATGCATGTTAAAAATAGAAAATAGAGTTAAAATCAATGTTTCAGTCTTAGGTTGTCTTCAGGAATTATCTAAAAGAGAGAAAAGCAAAGTTAGTGCTAACTAGCTATATCATTAAGTAGTAAAGTAACTGGCCCCTGTCCTAACCCACAAACTTTGCTGTTAAACTGTTCCTCCGGGCATGTCACGAAGGAGGATGAAACAATCTCGAGCTTCATTTTCTCAGTCGCAGACCCACAGTTGTTGGCAAATGTCTCTCACAGGCTGCAGTTAAAGACAATGTTTTAAACTGACTCAGGGAGGATTGATATGCCAGTGGACACATATGAATTGTCCTCTGGGTTGATAGCATAGCACCACCTTGTTCCCAGCCATTTACTAATCATGGACCCACTTTTCCTATTGGAGTTTGTTAAGGAAGTGGCACCACCACCTCAGAAAAGAGATTTTAGTGAGGCCAGTTTTTACAAAACCTGTGTTGCATCCTGATATACAAATTATTATCTGGTCTTAATTCTTTCTTTCATAGCAAAGGTGGTGGTAATTGCGATGCTGCAGCATCATCTCAAGTGATTTAATATCTTGAGAAAAAAGCAGTCTGCCTTCTGATCTGGTGATCCTGCTGAGACTGATCTGTGAGGGTGATTGAATGATTTCCAGTTGGCAAGTGGTAGAGGTCAGCTCTTCCTGTTGTTATTACTGGGTTTGTTGGCAGTGTTTGACACCATTGATGATCTGTTGAAGATCAATCACATGAGGATAACTGAGTGACATGGGCTTGGAACCATTGGAGAATGGTTTCATTCTACCTCTACAACCAATCATTATGGGGAGGGGGGAGTTTCATCATTGAGATTGTTGTGGTCAGGTGCTTTGTTCTTCAGAAACCAACTTTGGCTTCATTGCTCTTCAGTGTTTGTATACTGCCACTCAACGAGATCATTCACAGACACAGAGTGAGATTTCAGCACTATGTAGATAATATAGAACTCCACGGGTTGGATTTTCTAAAGTGGCAGATTCAGACATGACTGCTGCCTGTGTCTGTGCCCAAATTTGCATTCAAAATTGCACCCAACATCGTTCTGAGTCTTTAAAAAACACCTGCATCTAGATTTACATTCAAAAGGTGTGCTCACAGTTGCATAGAAACATTCATTTACATCCAAAACCAGACACAAGTTCCATTTGCATCTGATTTTTGATGCAGCATTGTCCAGATGAATATAAACAGTATCGGCGGTGACAGTGCTGAGTGGTTTCAAATATGGGCCAAATCAGACTCACCGTTGCAAAATATATGGATCAAAACAAAAACATATGTGGTCAAAGACTAAATAAAAACAAACATTTTCATAGCTCAGCTGTTCAAAATTATCACAAAAAGTGTTTTATACAGTTCACATTTCTTTCATTAAGATATTCTTATTGAGCAGATGCATCACTTGGATCCACTTGCAAGGAGAAGGGGATAATTTCCAGGCAGGTTGCAACTTTTTACCCTTTTGGTGCATTTGCTTTGTCCTTGCCTTCCATATAGATTCAGGCACAAGACTGCTTTTGCAGGTAGATCCTGATTTTCCTGTCTGTTATCTCCTTCCCACCTGATCCCTCACTGTCTGGTTGGTTCAGTGCTTGAAGGAGCTTGAAACCTGAATGGCTAAAAGCTGGTCAAGCCTCAACCCAAAAAAGTCTGAGGGGCTCAGTGAAATGCAATTAAAAGTGGAAACCGTCACATATCTGTTGACAGTTGCATAAACTGGTTTTATGGGAAGGGGATTGCTAGCCAGGATACCAGAGAAAATCCTTTACTCTTGCAAAAATTGCCTTGGGCTCATTTACTTCCAGTTGGGTACCAACCAGGACAACACCAGAGATGGTCAGAAAGGACTCCAGTTTAGCATCTTATCCAAAGGATGGTACACCCTGCCAGTACAGCACCTCCTCAATACTGCAGTGGAGTTCCAGCATTTGGGGTATGAGCCCATGTCTTGGTGTGGGACTAAAACACAGTACCTTCTGGCTCAGAAGCAGATGTGCTACCAACTGGGTCATGCTGACAGTTGGTCAGGGATTGAAAATTCCACTGGTCCTGGATTTGAGACATTGATAATTTTTTCTTGACCATTACAAATGATGTCTTACTGGACCAATGGGCCAGTGGGAACTGAGAATCAAAAGAACTGTCATCTAAACCTTGATAACAAGGAAAATGTGTGTGCCCTGAAACTAGGAGACATTATAGAGTACTGAGGAAGAATCACATTACAGTCAATGCAAATTAGCCTCAGTATACCCAGTTATAGCTCAGTACTGAGCAACATATGTATGACTACCACTGTAGAACATTTTTCTATGCAGCTATAAGTTAGAAGAACCTTGTGACATTTGTGAGAAAGAGTAGGGCAGTAGGGCTGTGTTGCCAAACCTCCTCCTAATAAAACAGGTTCTAATTCATTCAAAGGCTGATTCATGTGTCTGTGTACAGTTACTGCACTACAGGTATATAACACATCACTTTGTAAAGCACTTTGTAATAGTTTGTGTGTACAAAGTGGTGTATAGAGCCTTATAATATGGGCATCAAAAATCCAGAAACATGATTGGCTATAACCATGTCCTTATCAGAAGATATTGTAGCCAACCGGGACTACCCTCCACTCCTGAGCCCCATAACAACAATAAATCAGTGAGCTGTGCCAGCCGTAAACAAAAACACAAACTGGCACAGCTCACAGTGCAGCACATCACCGAGAAGTGTAAGTCTGCAACTTTCAAGTGGTCTGTTACTGAGTGACAACACTTCAATGAAAACACCACCCAGACCCACTCCTACATTTATCAAAAACTCGGCAAAACATTATAAATGAACATCAGGTTGTTAGCACTCTGTGTGCCAGTTCCCAATCCACAGTACTGTGCTGCTGTTATCTCAGTGTCCTGTCTGGTTGAAGCTCTGTTACTAAACCCCGCTCTCCGCTCCCACTGAGTAGTGTAAACCCCGCTGCTCTCCTCACTAGCGGCTTCATTAACCGTGCTGCAGCTTTCACTTTTTAAAGATGCTGTCTATCAAAAACTTGGCAAAACACTATAAATGAACATCAGGTAGTTAGTGCTCTGCATGCTGGTTCCCAATCCACAGTACTGCGCTGCCGTTACCTCAGTGTCCTGTTCGGTTGAAGCTCTGTTGGGGAACCCCCCCTCACCCCACTGCATAGTATAAACCCCGCTGCTCTCCTCACCAGTGGCTTTTCATACTCTGCACTGTAGCTTTCACTTTTTAAAGACGTGATCCCAAGATACAGACCACAGTTGCTCCCAGAAACCCATGAAGCAGAAAGATCTGAATTATGGCAGCCAAAAAGGGACATGCTTGCAAACAGGTTTAGTCTAAAAAAATGTCACAAACATTGAAATGTTGTATGGGAAGGGGAGGGGGACTTAGTCTCTGCATTATGTTTTGTAGGGAGGAGAGCCCTCTACTGGCCAACAAGCCAATCTCAAACACATCACAATACAGTGATACAAGAACTATTTTCCTATCAGCAGTATTAAAAAGCTCCTTTTTAGAAATTGTTGGACATTTTCTTTCCTCCTTTTTTTTTTAAATTTACTTTGCCAGCTCATTTTATAAGTGCAATAACATACTCCAAGGTGTGGATTATGTGCTGGTAAGAGCATGCCCAGATGCATAAGGCACTCGGTCCAAGCGTCTCGTGCCTTATAACACACCTGCTCTTATCAGCACGTAACCCACACCTCATTGTGTGTTACTGCTTGCAAAGTATATGATATTCTATGCTATACGTGTAAAACAGTTTCAAAAAATTAACTGCCTGAAGCCACATCAGGAATTAAGCGATTCCAACTGTGGCTGTATACACACTAGGGCCCAATTTTAAAATGTTTTTAAAATGTTTTATAAACTGGTCCCTAGCACAGTTGTCAGAGCATCCACACTGCGTTCCAACAATCATGCTTGTTTGCACAAGTTTCCAGGCATGATTGTGGCACCAACACAAGGCATTGCAGGTGCCACAATGCATGAAGGGATACTCACGATCGGGCACCTTAAAGAATCGGGCAGAAAGTTATAGCAGCAGAATCGGGAGTGCACTGGGAGTACGTCCATGTGAGTGATGTGTTGCTTTTGTCCAGAGTGAAGAAGAAAATCTCTGTTGCTGTTTAAACTTGGTTGCCTACCCACTGCTGCTAACACGGATTAAGGCAACCATGTTTATCTAAAACCGAGCTAAAGTCTACCTTCCTAGTAGGGTTCTAGCAGGGTTTTAGAAAATGGTTGTAACATGGTTTCAACCATGTTACAGTGTGTACGCAAACTGGGTTCCAAGAACTTAAACCAGTTTAAGGCAGTTACACTGTTTTAAGCTTCCTAGTATGTACCGGGCCTGTGACTTCATCTGCAGTCAGATCTTGGTTGTCCTCCCAATCTAACTTTATACTTTAACCTTTTGAAATGTTTACTGAGCGACTGCAATTGAATGCTGTGCCATGAAGTATCCTTCAGAAAAAACTAGGACACTGAAATATTTAAACACTTCACTCCAGTTAAGCACACATTTGGATGCAATTTCTGAAATGGTCTTTCTAGGCCTGATTTTTTTTCTGTACATATATTCAATTGCCCCCTTTCTTAGGGGCCACTGCACTTAATTGCTGCAATACCCACTGGGAGACTGGGGCTTTGACACTGATGGAAGCTGTAGAGCTCTCCTACAACAGTATTGGTTAGCAATTCAGCAGCACATGCATTTTACAAACTATGTGAACCCACATTCTAGTGTGCATTCTTTTTCATCTGGAATGGGATGGGAGAGATGAGCGTCACCTGAAAGTGACACCCAGCCTCTTCCCCTCATCAGTACAAAAGTTTCTGCATCAAAATAACTTGAGTGCTCTGTTTTGTTTGTACTAGGATTGAAACCCATAACCTCTAAATGCAGTGCATCAACACACCAGCTCTCTAGAGATTTGAGCCCCCATCCTGGCAGCAGTTCTTCACACTGATTATTAACTTCCACTTTAGGTTCACAGTGAGCACAGTGGCCACTTGTACAAACACTGCAAGTATCTTGCTTACATTGCAATTGTTTTCTTTGTAATAAATGTTTAAATATGAATGAAAGCCCACTGCTCTAAATAAAAAACAATCGCGCCTAGCTAAAGCCATCTAGGTTACATGGTCATTATTAAATGTAACCACTTTACTTTTTTTTTCCAATCTAAAATTGCAATGGTATGGAAATTGCTTTCTTATTCATTTCAAAGCACAGCATGCTATAACAGAAAAAAGATACTGAACTTTTCATTCTTGATGAAAGACAGATAGTACTGAACTATTTCATAGCAGAAAGCGTATTATCTAAAATGTAACTGACAGCTATTGTATAGCAATTTTCTAAAGTTACACACTCCTTACCTGCTGTCCTGGCAAAGTAACTGTATAACAGGGATATTCTGTGTCAGCATCTGCTGCTTAGTCATCATTGCTACCACAAGCATTTACAAATGAAGTTACTTAATTAAGAAGTGTATGTTTTAGTTAGATGTTTCCTACACTGTACTTGCATCAACAGTGTATGATAGCTAAAGAAGTCAGTTATCATGTTTTACCCACACTGAGCCCCTACAAGCCCCCGCTCCACCTTAAATAGCTCTACTATAAATTGTCATGTCAGGAAATACATTATTTTATTGATTCTCTATAATAAAGTCTTGGGAGTGTTACATTAGCAGTTCTTCCTCCATTCTTTGATTACCTCAAATATCTCTTGGTTAGGTGAACTCCAGAGCTCTTGGTTAGGTATATGCCTGGTTGCTTGCTTCACTCCACCGAGGAGTTATTATTGGCTGTTCTGTGATCTTGCCTGTTATAGTTAGCTGATAGGATATTGTTGGTGGTGGCATCATCTATCTGGATCTAATTCCATCTCCACTTTAAAAAGGGACTAAAATATGATTTATAAGTCAAACCTCTGCAGTACCAGGCTATTTATTTGTTGGTTTATGATTATATTGTAAATGGTTATATGTTCTTCTCACTGTGAAGTGCCCTGAGCCCTTGGAATATGGCACTATGTAAATAAAATGACATTGCTTTGCATGCCATTCTAGGTAAACCTTGCTACAGTTAGACCAGAGGTGAAAATAAAGCTTTGTAGCCCCTAGCCAGCAGGACTAGTCATTGGAGAAATCTGTTGGCTCCAAACACATTTTATTGGCAGAACTACTGCATCTAGTACAAGTCAGCAGGGCTTGTCAAAGGAAATCTTTACAAGCCTGATACACAATCTGACAGCATCTGGCTAGCGTGGCAGTTCCAGTTTCCAGTCCTGGTTTAGACCAATCAGTAGTGATATTTTATTGTGTGAAGGCATGAATCATGAATGGTCTAAATGCAGTGGGGTGGGCCTAAAAAGGAGGAAGATTTCTGCAGTGTGCTCGCCTATTTATTTTAGTAAACACCACCAGAATCAGTAGAATCATATGGGTTGCAATGCCCCCCATGCCCACCACATTTTATTTGAGCAAATCTGTGGGAAATCTTGTTTTATGGGTTCATAGAGGGTTGTTGCAATGGACTTCACAGTGGTCTCTACTGCAACCCCTGGCCATCCCAGAATGACGCCCCTGTAGACTGTGGTCGAGAAAGATGATGTTTAAGCACAAATATGTTCAAGAATTAGTATTAACATACATGAGAAGGGAAGTGCCAAATGACACTAAAGGCAACTGGACTGTTGTTTAACTACAGTGGTAACCAGAGATATACCTCAGTAAATCTTCAGATACATCCAGATATATCACAGAAAATCACATTAAAATGAATGCAGATTTCCATTGAAAAGAACGGGGATTTCCTGGGAAATATCCAGATATATCTGGATATATAGTACTGGGACATATCTCTAGCTGCCACTATAATAGTTTATTTTTTAATTGTCATTATCTATGTGTAACACCTGCTACAGTGCATGCCAGGGTATTAAATAAGCAAAAAAAACCCACTTGGTTAGCAGTTTCATATTTGGAACTGGTAATTAACTATGAAAATGCATAGCACTTGACATAGGCTGATTAGCAAAATGTGAAAAACAAAACAAAAAAACCCCAACCTTTTATTCATGTAGTCGGCGGTTGTGTGGACTCATTCAAAATAATGGTCAGCAGTCTACTGTTGTATATTTCTGGTAATGGTTACCATTACCCCATTATGCATAGCATTTTGCTATGCTATACTAGTTATTTTACACCCTCCAGTCAAAGTTTTCCTTTACGCAGGACGTTTTGAAAGAATCATCTAAAGAGGTGCTATGCTTCAGATGAAACATTAAACCAAGATACTGTCTCTGATGGCTGCCCACAAAGATCGGATACAATGCAAGAAAACGGCCCACACAAACAACAAATTAAATACAGTGAGTTTATTGAAGGATCACACGAGCTCCAGAAAACCCAAGGGAATTCAGGAAGTTAAAAATCTCATGGCACATTTTGCAAGAGTTGAGGATTTTCCCCAGATGTTCTCTGGCGTCCAGGCCAATGTTTGCCTTTTTAGTAAACTGGTCCATGTAATCCAGCCCCACATGACTCAGAGGATCTTGCCCTGTCTTATAATACAAATACATAACTCATGACGGTCCGAGCCACTGCCACAGATGGTCAGAAACTGTCATGGTTGGTAGCTGACAAATATCATCTAACTTCCAAAATGAGCACCATTGTTTTAAAGCAGAAGTGCTTTTTAAGGTGAAAATTGTGAACCTATAACTCTGTTCATTTTCAGATTAAACTTTTACTCGTGCATGACAAGACGTCCTTTACCCCCCATTCATAAAAAGGAAGTGGAAGTGGGATTGTCAGTTGATAGCTAAGCTGATATAGAATCATTTCATTTTTTATTTTAACTGTGTTTACTGGGTAGGTATATGGATGATGCGAGTCAGGTTCAAACTCTGGATGTTGGTCCATTGCATTATGCTGTTCATTTAACGACGGTATTGCTGAATGTTAATATCAGTTTATTTATTGCTTGAAAATACAGTCTCTGCAGTTCTCTAGTGCTCAATAGCCCACAACAAGCTTCAGCCTTCCTAGCTCACTCCCTGCATTCCACACCAATCCTGTGGCTTACCCCCCTCTTGTAGTTGGGCCAACGTTGGAGCATGGTTCTATTGAGTCCAGTGCATGAGGTTGGGAACTGACAAATAGCCCTGGTTGTGAGCTTCTGCCTCCTCCACCACCATCCAGAGTGGGTAGTACATGCCATCCCCATCTCCGAACAAACTTTGATATCTTGACATGTGCACATTCAGATGCATGCAACTACAGGGGTAACACCAAGGGGCATTAGTGCTATGTGTGTTCCCCTTCCCTACTATGACTCAAGTGTACTAACTCCATGATGTGCCTGAAGTCCCTGCTTGCCTGATTAGGTTGTACCTGTGAAGTGAGCTCAGGTCTTCTTGATGACAAAATGATATACACTGCTAGCTGTTAATACAGCTTCTTACTATGAAATGACTATTGTACTATCTTTTAATAGGCAGTTCTGTTTTGTGTTTATTATCTTGTCAAGGGCAACAGAAAGTGGGTTAAAAGAATATACTCAGTGGCTGCTTTACCACTGAAAGGGAGGAGAGTCAGTATATTGTTTTTTTACTGGTCACATTCTGTAGCCTAATGGTTTTGGTAATAAGTGTTTCCATTTTGAAAACTGTTGAACTTACCTTTTGACCTAATAATCAGTGAGCACAGGCATTTTTTTCAGGATTCACCCAGAGGATATCGGGACCCATGCCCTTTAGACTGTAACAGTGCATATATATATATATTACCTGTGATACATTTTAAAGCAGATGTGATTACAAGGGACTTTGATGTAACTAGGTGCTTCAACTGTAGCAGTCCTGGAATTAGGGGAACCTTATACCAGAAAAACCTTTGGTGGGTACTACATCGTTCATATGTGAAGGCAACACACAGAATCTATGTCTCATGAAATTATAATATCTTCAGTCAGGTGTGAGGTTATATAATGCCTATATTAATCTGGTTTTGAAATAAGAACAGTTTCTGTTAACCAGGAGCTCTGTAAGTAAGAGGTACCACCTCAGCTTAATAGACTTGACTGAGACATGACTGACTGATATTTCCTTGAAAGAAAATAAGGACAGAGAGCAGTCAGTAGCTTTGCTTTCAATAACATCATGGATGTCCTGAACAGTAGTGCCCTCTGTGCAGTGCTTTAAATGTTAGAAGTTTTGATTCCACAGAAAAGACCCTGAGGCATGCAATTTAACACTAAAACGTATACTGATCAGTATTATTTATTGTTCTTTGTGGGAGAGAAACTTCCAACAAGTGTAATATTGTTAATGCTGGAGCTGGTGCAGCTTTCAACATTTCTGAACGGTAAAAGTTACACAGCCCATACCCAGATAACAGAAGTTACTCTATGAAGGAAGTAAAGTTATTTTTGCACCCATGCAGTTTGAACCATATTGGCTTTAGTAATATTTCACATAGTAGCACAGTACTTTGCTTGTAAACGCAGTCACTGCTTGACAAACGTGGCAACAGGGGTCATTAAACCTGCTGAAAACATGTGAATTCTGTTTTTAAGGGGAAGTGATGTAATACTGCACAATGTCGCACCTGTGATTTCTTATATGTGCTTTTATATATGTGTCTGTCTATGTATCTCTAACTATATATATATATATATATATATATATATATATATACACACACACACACACACACACACACACACACACACCAGTGGAGGGCAAATACATTTACAGAATAAAATGTTTTATTTTACCTGTCAATTTACTGTAGCCACTGGTGAAATGATATTTAAAAATTGTGTTATTTTATTAGTAGCTTTCAATTAAGCAATAATGCACAAAGAGGGTGTGTAATTAAGCAATAATGCATGACAGGGTGTGTGTTGTGCTGGGGTATCATCACGCCTTGGGTGTTTGTGTACGAGGCTGTAGGCTGAGTGCATCCAACACCCAAGAAGTGACGTTATCCCACCATGACACACACACCCTGGAGTACATTATTGAGATTATACAATGGCTTATTAGTAAAACAAAAAAAATAAAAAAGATGTAAAAAGCACATTTAAAACTAGATATGTATTCTTTTTTTCAGTGGGTAGGTATACTTAAAAAATAGTGCTGATCTATTGTGTTGACCACTAGGTAGACCTGCAGTGTTCCTAGCATGGCTGTGTACCCCCCCAACCTTCATGCCTTTTGAGGTTGTGTCCGGTATCCCCTCGATGTCATCCCCCCCATCTGCTTTTGTTCTCTGCTTCTATTTCTCTGTCTTTTGGTGTGTTTGTTTATGGGATTACACAGTATATCGCCATCCACCTGGAAGTTCTAGCTTCACCCGCACCCCGCTGGTTATTTTGTGTATGTTCTTCTGGTATAGTTGCCTTGTGTTTGTACTGTGAGAACACAGGTGGAAAAAAACAGCACCCTCCTGGACCTTATGCTAGTAAACAAACCACACAATATCTCACATACTGGAGTATTCTTCAATGATATAAGCGACCATTGCACTACTGCCTGCATCAAACATCCTTCCCAAATAAAAATGGCCTCCAAATTCAAACTGAAAAGCTGCCTGAAAAAGTTCTGCCAGTACACTTTCCTGAAAGATCTAAGCAACATTCGTTGGCAGGATTTCTATCTAGCCCCCACCTTTAACAAGGCATTTAACATCTTTCACAGCCTCTTACTGGGGTTAATAGACAAACACGCCCCACTAAGACTGATCAAATCAAAAAATAAAACTCCTGGCTGGTTCTCTCCCATCCTGAAGAAAGCACTTTGAGATAGCGACTACTGGTGGAAAAAAGCAAGGAAATCCTACCTGGAGGCCGATTGGTTAGCATTCCGTACCACTAGGAATGCTTGTACCAAGCTAATTAGGTCAGAAAAAGCTAGGTACTTCCAAAAAGAACTAGAAGACAATAAAAACAACTCTGCCAAATTTTGGAACATCCTCAAAGAAGTTGAAGGTCAGTCCACTGCAACACCCCTTCCAAACAAAATTGTATCTGATGGTACCACTTATACGGACAAAGCTGATATACTAGAGAAGTTTAATGATCACTTTGCCACTGCAGGGCTTGCCTTTGACACCTCACCTATCAGCAAACTTAGCCCGGCAAGAGACTACACTGTTGGCTTCACTGATAACCACAACCATAACCAACCACATCCCACCCCCTTCAGCTTCCTCACAATTACGTTCAAGCAAGTGGAGGACCTCCTTCTTTCTCTTGATACAAAAAAGAGTGCGGGTGCAGATAATATTGAACCTTACTTCCTAAAACTTGGCCATACCTATCTGACCGCCCCCATTACACACTTATTCAATACCTCTCTGATTCAAGGTGAGCTACCTGTCTCATCGAAGACTGATCACATCCTACCATTATTCAAGACTGGGGATCCGAGTGATCTGAACAATTACCGGCCTATTTCTATACTATCCATCCTCTCTAAATTACTTGACAAAATTGTCAATGTCCAACTTAGAGAACATTTGGATTCACCAAAGTTGCTAAACCCGGCTTAGTCCGGCTTCAGAGCCAAACACAGTACATTATCGGCTCTTGCCAAAGTAACTACAGACTGGCAAATGGCCTTGGACTCTAAGAAGCATGTATTTGCCCTCTTCCTTGATCTAAGTAAGGCCTTCGATACTGTGGATCATACCATCATGCTTACTGCACTGAGTAACATCGGACTTGATAGTTCTGCCATTAAATGGTTCACCAGCTACCTAACCAATTGGTTACAACAAGTCAAAGCCATAGGAGATCTGTCCCACAAAAATCTTTCTCGAGGAGTCCCTGAGCTCCATCCTGGGCCCTATCCTTTTTGCAATATACATGAATAATCTGGACTCGCAGCTGGGCACAGCTAATGTGCACTTATTCGCAGATGATACTGTACTCTATACCACAAATTCATCCTTGGATTTGGCCCATGAGTACTTACAGAAAGACTTTGTCACCCTCCAATACAACCTTCTCATTCATAAGCTCCTCCTCAACGCCAAAAAGACTAAAGCAATGATCCTCTCACCAAAGTCTACTTCCGGATGTCCACATATCACACAGATCCAGACACTCTTAGATGAACCCCTTGAAGTAGTTGATACCTTTAAATACCTAGGGTTCTGGCTGGATAACAAGCTCAACTTTCTGTGCCACTTAAATGAAACCTCAAAGAAAGTAAGACAACGATTAGGTTTATTCTATCGCATTAAACACTTACTTATATTAGAAGCCAGAATGAGACTAGTACAAACTACATTCCTACCTATACTGGACTACGCTTACTTCCTTTACAGTCATTGCCCATCAACGATGCTAAACAAACTGGACACCCTTTACCACCGGGCTTTAAGATTTATCCTAAATCTACCCCATGGTACACATCACTGTTGTCTATACCAGGTTTCGGGATGGATCTCACTGTCAACTAGGAGAAAAAGGAATGTTCTCCTCTGGTTTTTTAGAGCATTATCTGATAACCTCCCTGGATACATCTCGAAACTCTTCAAATGGGCTAAAGGTTCCTATGGCCTGAGACGCTGCTCCATAATCTGCTTCCAGATTCCTAGAGTGAAAACTACCCTTGGCTCGGCAGCAATCAACTTCTCACTTCCATCACTTTGGAACACTGTGCAAGACTCATTAAAATTATCCTCACTTCCAAGCGTTTTTACATTCAAAGCTCTATTAATGGATTATCTGAAGGAATCATGCAACTGTTTCAGACGCCTATGACCCCTAAGCCCCAGGTGCCACTCTCAAATCTTACGCCTAAGTATCTCATCCATCCCACATTCCTAACAACAGAAACCTAGGACCTACAAGCCTAGTTCCCTTAATCCGAGATGGCCCTGCCTATTTACCTTTTACCTGTTCTGGCCTCCCTCTTGGCTGCATACTCTTTCACCCCAGTTTCTACTCTGTTCCTTAATACCTCCTTATTTTTTATCATTTAGGTATGAGCTCTTACGTAGCAGAGACTATATGGGATTGTTGTCTCTTCTCATTCCAGTAAAGCTTATATTTACGTACCTTTGCATGTTAATTATGTTGACCGGTATGTATAGGCCCATATTGACAGCACCTTCACAATGTTTTTTTGTTGTTTTTTGCACCGCTGTCCACCTTAATTGTAATATTATGAAGTGTACTGTATTGTATTAATGCCCAGGACCACCTTGAAAATGAGCTTGCTCTATGGTGTTTATGCCTGGTTAAATAAAGTGATTGCTTGATTGAACTGAAGAACACAGTGTGTTTTCAAAAGCGCACACGCTTGCTCAGATTGGGCTGGGAGGGAAGGGACTGACTGCTCTGTCACTGTAACTTTCCAGTTTTGATAGTTCTGCTGTGTTTCTGCTTCTCCTGGTATGGTTGCCCTGTGTTTGTACCAGGAGAAGATAGAAAGGTAGAAAAAAATGACAACTGGATAGTTAACTGAAGCATGGTGTGCTTTTCAAGAACATACGCACTTACTCAGATCGGGCCGGGCAATGACTGCCATATCACTGACATTGATCACGGTGATGGTTTTCTGTTAAAATTCTTATTTTTTGTTGTTTTGAAGAAACGATTGCAAAAGGAATGTGTTTGTGGATGAGGTTGTACCTATAATTTTTAGTTAGGGTGGTTTGGGGAGTGATTTGTGGCAATTGGAGGGAGGGATTGATACCTAAAAAAATGGCTCTGGTACTAGAAAAAGCCAGAGCAGCCATGCCAAGTGTGGGCAACTTGGACATGGGCAGTGGAATGATTTGTTTAACATTTAATGCTGTCACGTGTTTGCTGGGACTAGATCTGTGATATTGTGTGATATCCGGGTCACACCTGTAAATGAGCTTCGGCTCAGTGTGCCTTTCCCAGTTATCAATTTTTAGTAAATAAATAAATAAATAAAATTCTGGTGGTCTAACATCACAGGTCCAGCCCCAGACTGACCAATCAAAGCCAAGTATTCCTTCTTGCCTTTGTATAATTAAGCAATAATACACAACAGGGTGTGGTATATCATGGGATATCGTCATACCTTGGGTGCATTGTGAGGCACAGGGTCACAAGCTGAGTGTCTCATGCACTCGAGAAGTGGCACTACCCTATGGCATACCACACCCTGCAGTGTATTATTGCAGTTATGAACAAGAATCCTTTTGGAATTAATTTAAAATAAAACATGTTTTAAAGAATGTGTTTTAATTATTTTTTTTAATATAAATTGATACATGCAGAATGTAGGAGGAGGTGTATGTATTAAAAAAAAGTCTGCAATTTGTGTTGCGTCCAGTAGGTGGTGCTGCTGCAACATGTTGCTCCCCCTTCCCATGCTGTGCTTGTCTTTTAGAGTTCGTCGTGGCGTGCAGGTGCAGACGAATTCATTGCTATAAGGTGCTCTACAGGGGTGTGCCCAATGGAGAGCTCCATTTCTAGGGGCAGGTCAGCGGCAGGTGAATCAGTCAGCAGGCTGGCAATGATTCACTTGCAGCTGTTCAGGCTGAGTTGGACAACTTTTCAAAGGACGGAGCCCCACCAATAGTGGCGCGGCTTGGTCCTTTGAAGTTGCATTCCTGCATTGCATTCCTGGTTGCGCGTTCACACTGTTGTAGCTTACAGCAGTGTGAACGTGCTGAGCCCAGGACTTCCCCTCTCGCAATTAAAAAAAAAAAAAAAATGAGAGGGTTGCCCAGTTCCCTTGTTGGCATTCCCCCTTCCAGTTCATTTGCTGATGGGGGAGCCCACTCGCCGTCGGCATAATGTCCCCCAATTTTTGGTGTGCCGAGGGGTGCCCAATCCCCCTCGGCTCTTGTCCCCCCCCAACATTGGGTATGTGCCAACGGGGGGTGCCCAATCCCACACTGGCTACAGTCTCCCAAACACTCAGTTGGCACACTGGGAGCCCACCCCAGTGTGCCAAACATCCCTGTAAAAAAGAAAACCTTCCCGCAAGGTTTTACATTTTTTTTTAAACCTGTAAACTAGAAAACAGTCCCTCATTGAGTCCTGTGGCCCTCCCAACCCCTCCCACCCACTGTGCACCCCACCTCTCCACACCCCCTCACCCCATACTTACCTCCAGAGTCCAGTGCAACGATCTTCGGTGGACCGGGAACATGTCTGCACTCCTCAAAGTCGACTGTGAACTGAAGAAATGACGGTAAGCTGTATAAACAGGTTTTTTTCAACGTTGGTGCATATCTTGATCATTTTTGTGACTTTTGGCACCAAATTTTCAACATGGAGTTCTTGGGACCCCACCTCATGAATTCAGTCACTGTCATGTGGTTATTCAGTCCTGAAAGGTGATTTCAAAGTCACTGTGTGGAATCACCTTTCAGGGCCGATGAATGAAATGACAGTGTTACTGTTCATGAGGTGTGTTCCCAGAAAGCCTATGTTGAAAATTTGGTGACAAAATTCAAAAAAATGACTGTGTTACGAGCGTGCATTGTGCAGTTTTAACGCACACTTGTAACATCGCAAATATGTAATATTTTCACTCCAGATTTTCAATATTGGTATTTTTTATACCCCTCCTCATGAAGAGTACAACTGTCATTTTCGACATCCTGGCCAAAATGTGTTTTTGCACTTCCAGCGCAGAATAGCACGGTTGCTGTGGGAAATCAGTGTTCGGGACTCATTACAAAAATCACAGTGACACTGTTCATGAGCAGAGGTCTCAAAATACCTATGTTGAAAATTTGGTGACAAAAGTCGATATAATGACTGTGCTACAAGAGTGCGTTGTGCAGTTTCCACACACACATGTAACTTCATGAATTTGTAATATTTTCACTCCAGATTTTCCACATTGGCATTTTTTAATACCTCCATATAAACAGTACAGCTGTCATTTTTCACATCCTGGCCGAAATGTGTTTTCGCACTTCCAGCGCAGAATAGCATGGTCGCTGTGGGAAATCAGTGTTCAGGACAGATTAAGAAAATCACAGTGACACTGTTCATGAGCAGAGGTCCCAAAATGCCTATGCTGAAAATTTGGTGACAAAAGTCCTTAAAATGACTATTTTATGAGCGTGCATTGCGCAGTTTCCACGCACACTCATAACGTCGAGGAATTGTAATATTTTCACTCAAGAGTTTCAACATTGTCAGTTTTGCACACCTCTTTATGAACAGTACAGCTACCATTGTTCACATCCTGCCCAAAATGTGTTTTCACACATCTGGTGCACAATGGCGTGGTCGCTGTGGGAAATCAACGTTCAGGACAGAGTAAAAAAATCATAGTGACAGTGTTCATGAGTAGAGGTCACAAAATGCCTATGTTGAAATTTTGGGGAAATTATTTCACTAAACGACTGTTACGAGCGTGCGTTGTGCAGTTTCCATGTACGCTCGTATGTTCGAGCATTTTTAATATTTTTACTCCAGATGTTCAACACTGCCTTCTCTTCACACCTACCTATGAATGGTACAGCTGTAATTTTTCACATCCTGCCTGAACTGTGTTTTCGCACATCTGGTGCAGAATGGTGTGGTCGCAGTGAGAAATCAACGTTTGGGACAGATTAACAAAATCACAGTGCCACTGTTCTTGAGCAGAGGTCCCAAATGCTTTTATGATGTGGGGGTCACAAAAGGCCATGTTGAAAATTTGTAGTGCAAATACCAACAAACGCCCGGGGCATTAGGTTTCTAACCATAATATTCTCCCCCCTTCAACCCATGGTGGGGCTCCTATGCCCTTATCTTCTCTGAACCGCAGACACATCATCACTTCAAAGCCAGATCACAAATTGAGGAAACAGGTATGCACTTCACTGCATTTCAACAGGAATGTACTTGGTGGCATAACTTGTTCTTTCTGCTGGGAACTGTAGTCCTGCCAATCGATACATGCCAACAGCAATCCCAACGATGAACTCCGGCATTGACAAATGCTTGTTTGGTTTCTGATGTAGCTCCGTCCTGCTCTCTCAACATCAGTATCTCAGTGACTATCCCCCCACCCCACCCCCATTGTCGCCTACCAGTGTTGGGCTTCTCCTGGTATGTGGCAGTATTTATTTATTTATTTATTTTTACTTTAAAAGAATGAAAGCAGTGGGACTGAAAGGAGGAGTTTGGAAAGTGGAACAAGCACTGCTGTTTTGAAATGTGCACTTGCTTACCTCTGAAAAAATGGAATGCTTGTGGAGGATGATTATGCAGTGTGACAGTTTTAGTGATTTTTCTTCAGTTCCGAGAGTGTTGAGTGATTATGAGATTTTTCTGGTGTTTTGGTTTAATTAGGTAGGTACAGGATCCGTGGTAAGTAGTGAGGTAGACACGCTGCTGAGTGGGGGGAGGGAGCCATTAAGTCATTTATGCTGATGACTTCATTTTTCTGTTTGACACTGCCACCAATCAGAACTTTAGATCCGGTGTCTGGGTACCAAAATGTAAAGGGCAGATGGATCGGGAACATGTGAAGTGACCTGTTGGCTGGCACCTTTTCTTACCTGTGACTATGTTGTGGATATTAATCACAGTTAAGAAGAGGGCTCAGCCAGTAAGGTTGTTAGAGTTTTGCTACCCAGTTCATAATGTTATTTTACTAGTTGCATGTGTCCAGCTGTGGATGCATCTACCATAAGGGGCTGTCAGGCCAGACCATGAGCAAGTTGGTCTCTCCAGCAGGCTGGTTAGTTTGATGATGACATTGCCCTGGTCAGGGTGATGAACTCCCATGATGATAGGAGCAAACATCAGGAGGATCAGAACAAGCTGGAGGATTGGTAAGACTCCTGGAGCCTCATATTAAGTGTTGCCAAATGCAGGCTGCTATATTTGAAGAGGAAAAACAGAGGTAGGACCTACCTACTGTGTAGGGCTCCTCGTTATAGTACCAGAGAGGGAATAGGACCATGGGATCATAAAAGACAAGGGGCTGAAAGCATGATGAGCAGTGTATGTCCACTGTCATGAGAGAAGGCAGTACGCTGGGGTGCATTAAAGGGGGGTGACCAACAGAGTGGGGAACATAATACTGATACTTTACAAGGCCCTGCTCAGGCCCCACCTGGAGTACTGCATGCAGTTCTGAGCTCTGTCAAAAGAGTGCAATATAGACCCACAAAAATGATCAGGGTATGGGGAAGAGAAGCTGTTAGGCTCAGCTGGTGGCCATTGACATGTCCACCTTGGAGAAAAGGAGGCTGAAAGGGGACTATCCACAAGATCAGACAGACAGACAGATGTTTGACAGAGTGGCCTTCAGTAGCATGTTAGGACATGTCTTGAAGCTCAGTGGAACTAAAATCCAGGGGTTAAGTTAAGAGGTCCTTCTTCTCTTAGAAGGTGATGATCCTGTGAAACAGCCTATGAGCAGTAATAGTAGATAGCAAGACAGTGCAGGTCTTCAAAATAAGCCTGGATAACATTTCTGCAAACCAAGGGAATCAGAGGGTGCCCGGGTAGTAGATGGTAAGGAGTCCCTTTGAATTTGTATATATTTGCACAGCATACTTTATCCCTGCTTATGAAGTGAGTGGAGGGGAGGATTGGACCTAATGGACCAAGAGTCCCTTCTGACCTCAAATTGCTATGTTACCTTGAAAAAATGCTCAGGCTAACTTAGTCCCTAAGCTGCTGCATTCAGTAGTGCATGTGGGGACTTTGATTGGAGCGCCCTCAGTCCCCCAGTGTTGCATTGCATTTGGGTGCACCTAGGCTAATGCAGCCTATTTCAAAGTTGCCCTGTACACAAGGCAGGTGTAAGGGTTGGTAAAGCTAACCCAAAGTGAATCTAATGTTGGTTCTGTTTTGAAAAGAGGTTTTGAAATGAAACACTGTTTTTTAAATTCTGACTTGCCAGACCTGGGGCCCGATGGCCATGCACTGTATTGTCATGCAGATGACCTGGACTGGATTTTGAATCTGAATTGTCTCTCTGTAGGCCATTGGTGCTCAAGAAGTGTCACAGAGGGGGTACACCTGTGCTTGACTAGTGACATTCCATAAGGCTCAGTCCTTAGCCCATTAATATTTCATATGTTTATAGCTAACCTGACTAATAGTTTAACCAACTAGTCAACTATGTATGTAGATGACGCAAAACTCAGTGGTCCATGTGTCACATTAGATCATGTTTAAACATGCAAAGAAATTTTGACATGATATCATCCTGGGGAATCAAATGGGAAATGAAATTTAACCATGAAAAGTGCAAAGTAATTAAGCAATAAAACATGATGGGATGTGCACTGAATAGATATTACCGCATGCCAAGGGGCGTAGTAAGGCACAAGGCCACATGCATGGAAGTGCGGTAATATCTGTTGGGGGTGTTCAGTGCACTCCCCAGAGTGTCTTACTGCTCTTATAAAATGGGTTACTTTTTTGGTACTTTTTAATGTCAGAACAACATGTTTAGATGTGTAATAAAAGGCTATTATCATAAGCATTTGTGATAGAATAGTCCATTTTGTCATTTACTGTATACAGATATTGTTGCTAGGTAGGACTCCCCCCAGTGTTCATTGGGCTGGAGGAGACACCTGCATTTTATGTTAGCCTGGTATGCGAGGTTGAGAGATCGAGCAGCTACTGAGGCTGATGAATTGAGAACCGCTTTTTTTTTCTTTCAAATAATAAGTAGTAGCGCTTCTAGGATACATACAGAGCAAGCAGAAGTACTTGTGCCCCCCCCACCTCATCTTCTAAAGAGAAGTTAGTTTGCCTCTATAGAAATAATAAAATATAATCAAAGGCTGCGGTCCAAACAAATTTTACATGTGGACCCTACAAGACTGGGAGCATGATTTCTGGCAGAGACAGAGGGAGCAGGTATGTGGTGGGAGTGGTAGCACTTCAGATTGGGACTGGGGACGTAACAGTACACAGTACAGTGACAGGCCGTACATTTTATGAACAAGTGTCTGTTTTTCTGATGAAAGGGAGAACACAGGTGAACAGTGAGCGGCTTTAGAGTTTCCCTGAACAGCTGCAAGTTCAGGATTGAGCTGTGTTTTGTAAATAGAAAAAAACAACTTAGAAGTGGTTTTCTGCCTGGTTTTTCTGTTTCAGAATTGTGGGGACAGGTGCGATATTTTGAACTGGAATAGGCATACTGTGAGAGCCGTATGTATGTGAGACATTATCCGCAGGTCAGACAGTCAGAGTACTTAGAAAGTTTTATTTTTATTATGTGTCAAATGTTTACATCTTTGGGTGGTATTTTATGTGAAACAATGGTTATTGGTGGCTGTCTGACTGAGTGTTTTGCTCGCTGAATGTTTCTCTCGCTAGTATGCGAGAAAAAAATGGCGGAATTTCAAAAATCAGTGTTCTAACAGCACACTGATTGTTTGGTAGTTTGTACTGTGGTCCTGCTTTTCTGAAAGTGTTTTTACCTGTGCATCAAACAGATTTGATGCACAGGTAAGAACCAATCAGAAAGCATGACTACCTCTCCCCATTTTATTAGGTACTATGACTGATGGCGCAAACTCCCAGCATGTTTTACAACTCCCTTAGTATGATCCTTGGAGGTTCATGAGGAAGAAGGAACTTGATGCCATCTTGGAGGGTGTGTGATCTAGTAGTTAAAGTAGCAACTTGTGCACCAGGAAATTCCTTGTTCAGACCTCACCAGAGCCATATTCTTACTTTGTGATCTTAGATAAATCACTTAACCTCCTTGTCCTCTAGTCTGCCCAGCTGCAGAAAGGGGTAGTAGTTGGGCCCCACTGGAAAGGAGGTGTTGTATTTCAGTTAGGATATCCTGGTTAAATTGTAAATGAAATAAATGATCAGTAGCATGCTTGACAGGCACGGTAGACAAATAACCAGGGGAGGAGGACAGGCATATAAAACTAAACCAGAATCATTGGGTATTCCTTGGAGGATGGTGAGCATCTGACCTGTCCATGACAGGGCCCCCAGTCCAAACTTACTGCCTTGGGGTGCTGCACCTAAGGTACACACACTTATTGAGGTAGAGCAAGGGCCACAGGAGAGTGAGCCTGCTTCCGATACTGGTAACTGCCAGCCACACCAAAATGTATTGAAAAATAAATGATAATCTAACATTGTTTATGTGCCAGTACTGCATTCTAGAGGTATCCCTGGAAAATAGTGGGGTGCTGTTTTCTTTTTTGAAAATCTCTGCATGAAAATAATCTTCATAGAAAAATGTTTGGGACAAGCAATTCAAAACATTTACAATGCTCATGTTAAACCCATGACGATGTAGCCCAGGGGCAAGAAGCCTGCCTTCTGAGCCACACTACAGTATAACACTGCAGTAACAGAACTGAGCAAACTCCACTGGGAGTGCATGCAAAGGCATTCCTTCTGGCACAGGGATGGGAGTTACATGTGTATAAAATTACTTTTTTTAAAAATGTTTTTTATGGTGTATAATTTTGCTTAGCTCTGCAATTAATCTGGGGTCTTGATTCCCCAGAGTGTATTAGCTACTTTTAAATGTAGTTACAAGATTTCATAGACTTGATGTATGGTTTTCTTTGAATGTTACATACTGTTAGGAAAACCTCTTCTCACTTCTGTAAAAGAAGAATGAAACTGATTTGCTGAGTTTGATGTTTTTTACTGATGTGGAGAAAAGGGATCCTGCACATCTCCAAAATATAGGTTGGGGTTCTACCACTGATCAAAAATGTGATTCCAGAGTATGGACATAAACTTTTCTGCCATACCAGGTCTTTGTCGAGGCAGTAGTCAGTATTTAGGGTCCCCACCACTGGCATTGCCACAGCACTGTGGGCACATCACTGATCAGTAAACTATGACTGATACAGAACTGGTTTGGTGCCCTAAACATTGACTATACCAAAGCCAGGGCATGGGTCATGATGCAGGTTGGGGATGTGAGCCTGCCACAGTGGGGAGACTTCTGGTTTCATTTGGATTCCCACTGTGCTCCCTATAAGTGGAAGTACACCATGCAGAAGAAGGTCAGCTGGCGATTCAGATGTGGCAATGGAGTTGAACATTTTTCTGATATACACCATGGTGGGTACACAGCCCCCCTTACAGGCATGCTCCATACAGCATGACAGGGGTACATCTGCGTGGGATGCTTAGGAGACACAGGACTTAAGAGAGTGTCCCATGCTGTGCAATCCCTGGTGGCCCATTGCAACAGCCTGTGCTAAACAAAATCTTGTACTGGGTGCCCAAGGCATAGAGTGACATTATTGGGGGGGGGGGGACCTGCAGGGTTGCAGTACAGCTCATGTATAATCAAGAGCAGTCCACCTACCAATCACCAGCCTGCCTACTGCTGTCTGCTACAGCACTGGTCTGAAAGCCTGCATACAACGGGCTGTATGCAGAGCCAAAATTTGCAGTACAGGTAGTAGCTGGTTGAGCAATCCAGCATTCAGCCCACATTGTTTCAAAAATTGCATTATTTTGAGACAGAGGGCCTGATTTTCAAATGGCCCTGGATGGACGCAAGGGACTTGTGGCAGGGGGTTTGACACAAGTGGTGACTTGCATCCGACAGTGCTGCCAAAGCATTTTTCAAAGGAAGCCCACCACAAGCCCTGACGCAAGTCCCTTGCATCCAATGCAGCGAGATAGACCAGCTCCCCCTGGTCAACCTTTGTGCTACTGGGGGAGCCAATTTACAGGGCTTGCCCCAAAGCTTTGATGCAAGCTGCTGTAAATTGTGTAAAGTGTCCCAACTGCATCCAGTGTACAAAAATTGGGCACCATTGTGGAACTTGCATTTGGCGCACTTGCACCAAACTTCAGGGTTGAAGCAGGGCATGACGAAAGCCCTGCATCAACCTTCTAAAATCGACCCTGAAACTCGCAATCTCAATGTCAGCTGTTAAAAAGACGGAAGAATTTTTTATATAGAGAATAATGTATGGGGAGGTGGTTATAACGAGAATTTTACACACATCCGAAGTGTGGGATGCCACATAAACTCCGAGGGCGAAGCCCGAGGGGTTTATTAAGGCATCCCATACCGAGGGTGTGTATAAAATTCGAGTTTGAACCACCTCCCCAAACTTTATTTTTAATAATTGCTGACCTTCATTTTTTCGTGCATAGGAAGTTTATTTGACAAACTGTGCCATTGTGTTAACTCACAGTACTTGAAACAGCCAGGTCCCTTTTGTGACTTCGCTCAGTAACTGCGATTTCTATGAGAAGTAAATCGTGTTAAACGAAGAAAACGTTCAAAGATTTTGTAAGAATATTTTAAGTTCTTCGGTTTTAACTCATTTCTCTGTTGCTAAGTGAGGGTTCCGGTTGCCATGGTTATGCTGTTCGTAGCGAGCTGCTTAAAGAGCTCGCGATGCCTGTGGGGAGAGAGAGATTTGTTCAGTGTATGTTAGGGATTATGTGAAAAGTTTCTACTTTAGTTTAATTTATCTTGTTCATCTTTCTCTGTGATAGAAGACATAGGGTGTTGATTTTTAAGCAGCGAGAGGAGGAAGCTAGCTGACAGACCGTGAGTTTCAGATTAAATGTGATTTGTTTTATGGGTGTTGATGGCGCACGGTTTTCCTAGAGAAAGCTGGCGCGTGTTTGCTGTTATAACCAGCCCAGCTAGTTATAACGGGAAATTATAACCGGCTTTCTCTATGGGAAAAAATGAAGGTCAGTAATTATATTAGAATTACATTAGCTCAAAGTATTGCCTAACACAGGCCATTGTTCACATAAGCAGTTGCTTCAGTTGAATTTCACTTCTATCTTCCAGCACTTCTGCAGATGAAGCCAACAAAAGAAAAAAGTTTAGAGGTCACTTTAAAGGGTGGTAGCAATATTTGCAGAGTGACTAAGGGCATAACTGCACGTTTGCTAAATAAATATGGTGTATGATTACCAAAAATCAGAAAAAGTAAAAAAAAAAAGAAAAAACAACAAACAAGCATTTTTAGGACACTTTTCTGGCCGGATGCAGATGATGCACTGCTGTTGTAGCGGGCCCATAGTGTGCAGAGTGATTCATTTATTTTTTTAAACTGTCTCTGTTTTGTGCCTTTTGATTTCCTAGCCCTCCATCTTGATGTTTGAGCCTCCCAGGCTATTTCTTCATATGTGTATCCACCAAAAGGGCAGGCATGCAAAAGAACATCTGCCTTCACAGCCCATGCTAGTGATACTGTGTAATCAGAATAAGATATAGAAAATAATGCCTGTGTAGATGTGTGTTATGAGACCCTGAGAGTGAAGCTCGAGGGGTTTATGAGATTATCACACACCAAGGGTGTGTGAGAAATCCTCACAAAACAAGCTCTGCACAGGCATTATTTTCTATAATAACTGGTGCAAGGTTTCAGAGAGAAAACATGTATTTGTGTAAGTGTTTCCCCGAGCAGCCACCGTACTTGCACAAATAACAGTGTGCTCTCTTTCATGCTTCAGTGAAGTGAGAGAGTGAGGAGGAAAACACCATCATAACTTAGTATCCAGTTATTACAGAATTCTGCTGGTTATTACGTCATTTTATCAAAACTGGATATCCAGTCATTATAGGGGGTCACCAGTTATTATAAGTGTATATATTCTAGCAATTTCATGGGCTGAGAAGAATGATATTTGTTTCTTTTTGAGTGTCTGCCCATTGGATTGGTGACTATGGATGTTCTCAGTTGGGGAGGATATGTAGGTAACAAGACCTGAACCTGCCCTAGCAGGAGTAATCCTGTGTAGAGGCTGGAATTATCCAGCATTAGCTAATGTCCTTCCTCCACTCTGGTTAATTAATTGGAATTTATGCTCTTTCTTGTTAATCTGTTTTTAATAATATGTGTAAGTAATAATAACAGCTTATAATATACACTGATGTGTTATGGTCTATATATCTTTTATTGTATTTTGTATGTTGTAATGACACTTCTCTTAGTCAAAGAAAGTCTACTGCTACTACTAATGTAATTAGATAGCAGGAATGGTGGGTGGGGTCAGCATATCCTGGGTGGCCTGTTCACTCTCTCTGGGATTCATGTGCCACACCTCCACGACACCTCTTGCCAGCAGTAGTGTGAGTGGTTCATTTCTTGATGCTGTGCCCTCATTTTTACATCAGTTCTATCAGTTACAGTATGAAGTCATACATGACCACCCCATATACAACAGAAATGAGAAAGTGTCTTGTGTTTTCCATGTTAGTGGTCAGTCTTTTGTGAATGGAGCCCAAAGCTTCACAATGAAGATGCTGATTTTGCAGTTTGAGGGACACCTGCCCATACAAATACGAACTGCCTACTTTTGCTTTCTTCTTAGCTTGCATTTCTAACTAATTATTGTTTTACCACAATACTCCGAAAGTTGAGGACTCTCCCCTTTCACCACACTGCCTGGCACTCTATACATATGTGGCATAGAGATTCCTGTGAGGTATTTTTTGAAGCTAGGTAGGTATGCAGTTGAGCTTGTAGGTTTTCAGTAACATTAAGTAGCACAGCAGGTTTCTGCTTCACCAAGGAATATGATTTCTTATGACAGACGGTGCTGCTATGCACTGTAATAGACAAAGGAATTTTGGAATTCAGGCTATTTGAGAGCAGGAAACAGATGAGACGTTTTGATTGAAAAGTAAACGGTGCACTAAAACAGTCAGTTAATCCTTTTATTATCTTTCCAAAAGCAGTTTCCACAATATGATCATGAGGTAAGCTTCTTCTAGTACGACTGTAACACTGTTATCATGGCAGCTGGTTTAAATTTAGCTAGGAATCTTATGCTGCATTCAGTCTATAGGCAATAGCAATTACCAGGGTTCGAAGCAACTGCCGAATTTTTAAATGTTACAGGTCTGTTCTGTGTTTCACTGCCAAAATTAATTAGAGTTCAAAGCTGTTTCCATTCGCTACTTATTTAATGCCCTAATGAAACAGTACTCTGTGATTCTGTCTCTGGGTTTGAATTTTTCCTTCAGCAGTACAAGTAGTTGAAAGGAAACTACCTAATCTTCTTGCAATATCCTGTTATGCTTCATACTTAACTCAAGTGTTATTTTAGTTTTATTGCATTTGAACTTCATCTGCATTATAATCAAAAATATAGCCAACAAAAACAGTGATGCAATATGCTTAAGACATTGACATTGGAAGGTTAATGTCATGCTTTTAGTAGATTTGATGTCCCAGACAAAAGGATTTGTGATGTCTCAGACAAGAAAAATTAGCAAAGACTGATGTTTACATAAAAAAACCTGCTTCCCAAAAACTGGTACTTTTGTTAAAAAAAACGACACTTGTTTATTATATTTTGTTTCATATTTATTTGTTTTATCAGTGGAATCCAATGACTGAAGCTCATTTTCAAGTATACCCCAGAGATATTTACATTTGACAATAATGTGCAGTGAATAAGAACAGAATTATGGCAAAAATAATTATATGTGTACAAGAGAATACTCAATTACTATTGGAAATGTAAATATGGTAACTGTTTCTCAGGCTTTCAAACATGGGGTAACTCTTGATACCAGACACAGAGATTTGTGAAGTTTGTTCCAGTAGAGCAGGGTGTTACAACTAAAAGAAAAAGATCAAAAGTGTGTGTGTGATGCTTTGGAATTTCTAAGGTTATCTGTGAAGAGTTTAATGAAGGGTGAATGGAGCTTAGGTTTTTTAACGTGTCTGAGATGTAGGGGAGCAAAGTCATAATTAACGGCCTTGTATGCTGGCAGATGAAAGCTTATTTATTTATTATTTATTGAGTTCTTGGATTACAACCTTCGAGCTACCAGCTCATTTACAAAGGTTCTACGTCAAGACACAGAAAAAAAGAGCAAATTACAGGTACAAAAGAATCACAGGCATATACAGATGCTAGAAGCCACCGACAGTACAGATCCTTGATAACGGTAGCAGAGGGAATGGGGTAACAAAGGATTGACAGGTTTAGCAGCTACTAAGCAGAGCTGGTGTAGAGGAGTAGTGGGAGAGGTAGGTGGTGAGTAGACCGGGCTAGGTGGTGAATAGGAGAGAGGTAGCGGTTCCTCGGGCTCGGAAAACCTTATCTGGGGATGGGTGGAGGGGTATGCTAAGGTAGGGGCAAATGGGGAAGGGGAGATAAGATTGCCCAGGTAGAGTAAGAGAGGTGGGAAGAGGAAAAAGTGTGGGGGGGGTGAAGGAAGAAGGAAAGGGTGGATAAGTAGCTTGTTGGGCCATAAAGAAGAGCATAGTTGGGGTATGCAGGATGTGCTCCGGGAGGCAATGGTCAATGGTGGCAGGAGCATTGCATATGGTCGAGAGGGTCAGTGAGACCACCCTCCCCCAAGCCAGGATACCTCCTCGGAGTGCCAGTGCGTTCAGTGGTCGAGAGGGCCAGCGAGACCGCCCTCCCCCAAGCCGGAATAACTCCTCGGAGTGCCAGTGCATTTGGTGGTCGAGAGGGCCAGCGAGACCGCCCTCCCCCAAGCCAGGATACCTCCTCGGAGCACCAGTGCATTCGGTGGTCGAGAGGGCTAGCGAGCCCGCCCTCCCCCAAGCCAGGATACCTCCTCGGAGTGCCAGGTGCGACCTCACTGCGCTGCAGCACCCGAATCCTCAAGCGTTTGTGACCCCTTGGCGCTAAGCGGCACCCCCCCTGCCCTGCCACCACCTAGGTGAGCTCAGTATCTTATAGTGTGGCTCACATGCTGATTTTATCCAATTAGCCCACTTTCTCATTTGCAGATTATCTGCCTCAACCACTAGTAGCTGCCCTAACTTTAGTTTTCTCCTACCTTACCTAGCAACTAAAACATGCTGCCACTTTCTCTCTTCATATTATGCCAGCTCTCAACCCTAGTCTCCCTCCCAACCTCCTCCTCCTACCCAGCCCCGCAGCATGACCCCTACACTAAAATTAACGTAGCCACTCCTCCACCCCATGTTGCCTCAGCCAACCTAAATCCTCCCCCAAACCTCCTGTTTAGCTGGGTTACAGGGGCTTCCATCCTGCCACCCTCCTTCCATACAGGACTGATTGCTTTTAAAGTATCCCCAACACGTATATTTCCGCAAACACCCCAGAATCCTTCCATCCACCGCAATGCCCACTGGTTCATACTAAAGACAAGACAACTATTAACCCTGCTGCTCCTATTAGCAGGGGATGTCGAGCCAAACCCTGGACCTCCCAACCCCTACCCCTCCTCACCTCTCAAGTTACCAAAGGATCTAAAGATTGTCCACCTAAATATATGCAGCATCCTCAACAAGATCACTGACCTACAATCAACTTTACTAATGCTGCGGCCAGATATTCTGATTATTATAGAAACCTGGCTTAAGCCCCACAACCTGGATGCAGAAATAGCACTCCCAGGCTACACAGTTATTAGGCATGACTGCATGGGTAAAAAAAAAAGGGGAGGCATTGCCATGTTCATTTCCTCTCACTACCAGTTCACCCCTGTCCAGCTCCACGTGCCTACGCCTTCGATAGACTCCTTGTTAATCAAAATCTCACTCCCGCACGCTATTCCAGCCTACATAGCGGGGACTTACTGCACCCCAAACACCCCTATGCCTGCCGTCCTGGACCACCTGGGCACCCTAAAGACACTTGCCTCAGGGGGTGAGCTACACATCATTGGGGACTTCAACTTTAACTAGCTCTCCACGGCCAACTCTAAGCTACGTAGTCAGGTAAATGACCTAAACATGACACAACAAATATCTGCTCTCACGCGCTTAAACCACAAAACTCAGAACCACTCCCTTCTACACTGGGCCCTGACCTCCCACCCCCATCGAATACTTGAAGCAGGACTCCTCCCAGACTTTTTAAGTGACCATCATATGATCTATATGGTAAGGAAAATATTCCGGCCCAAAGCCCCTCCCCCCCCCGTACGCTGCTCACCAGATCATACAAATCCCTTGACCTTGGCGCACTCTTAAATGACCTATCAAACACTGACTGGGCCTGCATCACTCATGCACCCACCATCGACACTGCCCTAGAGCTGTTCAAGTCCAGATTCTTAGCCGTCTGGGATTACTATGCCCCATTCAGGAAGACTAGCGTTAGGGGCACCCACCTGCCCTGGGTCGCAGCAAATATCATTGACCAGCTTCATGCCAGGGATCAGGCCTGGATAGCATACAAGTCTACTGGCACCCGGGCTGCTCTCCAACTTTACCACTCTCTCCGTAACTCCTGCACTATGCATCTGCGGCAGGCCAAAGCCAACTACTTTAAGGCCTCCTTCCACGCAAATATATACCACCCAGCAAAATTTTGGAAAACGATCAACACACTTTTATCCCCCCCTACTCAACCCCCCCATCCCTGCCCTAAATGTTGCAGGCTCCATCATTACCGAATCAGGTGCGGTGGCCTCAGTTTTCAACTCCTTCTTCACCAGCTGTGCTTCCTCTTCTATCCTCCCTCCCTCCCCACCCTTCATGCATATCCCCTACCTGCCCGCCCTCATCCCCGGGCACCAGCTTCACCTTTCAGCTAGTCACTCCGCCCGAAGTGTTTAAAGCCCTGCAGGCTCTCAACCCCTCCAAAGGCAAATGCCCCTCAGGTCTGGACTCCAAAATGCTCCACCTATCCGCCCCTGCCATCACTGCCCCTCTGGCCACTCTCTTCAATCTCTCCTTCTCGCTTGCTGAAATCCCTTCCAAATGGAAGCATGCCACCATCATCCCCCTCTCAAAAGGTGGAGACCCCTCCTCACCGGGAAACTATCAACCTATAACTCTGGCCCCCATTCTAGCTAAACTGCAGGAGCACCTCGTCCTCTCCCAACTTGCCCCCTTTCTTGACTCCTCCTCCTTTTTCACACCTTACCAGTCTGGATTTAGGAAGGTGCACTCCACCATCACATCACTGCTAAGGCTCACAGATGCCATCCTTACTAGAATGGAACATGGTCACACCACCTCAGCTATCTTTATCGACCTTGTCAAAGCCTTTGATACCGTCTCGCACCCCCTTTTACTGTCCAAACTCTACCGTGCTGGACTTTAAGGAGCAGCCACCGGCTGGTTCCATTCCTATCTGGCAGGCAGGTCACAAGTGGTGAAAATAGACGCTTGCTTTTCTGCCCCCTCCCTGTCACCTCCGGGGTCCCTCAGGGATCGGTCCTTGGCCCATTACTGTTTTCCATCTTTCTAAATGACTGCCTCAGCTTGCACACACTCACTCATTCATATGTATGCTGACGACACTGTCTTGTTCTCATCTGGTCCCTCCACCTCCGATGCAACCGCAAGACTCCAGGAGGATTTCAGTGCTGTACAGCTTTGGTTTTGCTCGAACCAACTTTTCTTAATCCAAAGAAAACTGTATCACTAACTTTTGGGACATGGCAACGACTCTCCCGCCTTTCATCAACCCCCACTTTCCATACCATTGACGGGTCCTCTCTGGAAGACTGCACCTCTTTCAGATACCTCGGGGTTTGGCTGGATCAGAACCTAGACTTTTCTGCTCATATTGAGTCAAGCCACAAAAAAACTGCACCCCAAACTGAGTGCTGTATTCCGAAACAGGGCCTGTCTCCCTTTACCTGCCTGCAAAGCACTCGTACAGAAAATGATCCTCCCAATTTTTGACTACAGGGATGTAGTCTACAGTACAGCCCCTAAGACAACCTTAACCCATCTCGATCCCCTCTTCCACTCCTTCTGCTGTTTTGCCCTTGACTGTCCACCAGCGACACATCGCTGCACCCTTTACAAGTCACTTGACATGATGTCACTACAGGAACGGAGACAGGCCCACTGTGCCAGGGTTACAGCTAAATTCTGGGCACAGTCCCTCCCCTCATACCTCGAGTCTGCCCTCTCTGTCCAACCCCCCTCTGTGTACGCTCTCAGGAACACTGACTCCAGGCTCCTTCATGTCCCTCACATGTTCACATCTAAAGGCCAAGCTGTCTTCAGCTTCTGTATGCCAAATGTGTGGAACTCCTTGCCAACAGACATTAGGCATGCAGGCAGCTCTCAGCATCTAAATTATCTCCTCAAGGCGCATTTCTCCCCCACCTGCTCATGCACCTAACCCTTTCCCATCTTGCCGTGCCCATCCACCTGTTGCACGGGGCTTCAGACCGGCACCTCAAACAGGTATTAAATGCAATACAAATGTATGCTAGGTGCCTTAGTCGCCACTGGGAGCTGTAGTGTTAAATCATCGCTGCTACTCCAATCTCCCACCTACTGTAACCTGATGGGATATCTGCTCTGTAGCCTATTGTACAATAGCTGCCTTTGTGTATTCAATGTATTATATTATTATTATTGTACTGTATTTTTCTGCCTTGTTACTGTATTGTATAAATCCCTGCTTCCCCTCACCCAGGATGCATCTGAAATCGAGTGGTCTCCGCTCAGCATGCCTTCCTTGTAAAACTCTTAAATAAATAAATAAATAAATAAATATGGCTGGACAGGTGAGTTTTAAGCACAGATTTGAAAGGGCCTATTTTACTGCTGGAGACTATCTCAGGTGGGAGAGAGTTGAGCCAGAGTGGTGCTCGGTATTCAAAGGGACACTGCCCTTGAGAGGTGCGATGGAAGAGCACCTTGACAGAGGGTTTGTTAGATGTCCTTGTAGTCCTGGAAGGTTTGACCTGTTTTAGGAGGGAACTGGTGGCAGGGGGCAGCAGGCCCAGGACCACTTTTCTGGCAAGAAGGCAGACTTGGTAGTGGGCCCTGTCACTTAAGCTTAGCCAATCCTTTTGTGAATAGAGATTGCAGGTATGGGTGAGACATGGAGCTCCTAGGGCTAGTCTGCAGGCTTTATTAAGTGTGGTGGCAAGCTGCTTGAGGGTGTTGTCTGGAGCGGCGCTATAGATGGCGAGCCCATAGTTGATGGTTGAGACGACTGAGCTGGTGGTGGCGAGCTGAAGGGCTTGATTGGTGAGGCAGTTGCGGTGTTTGTGCAGAAGACCTATCTTTCTGTTAGCTGATGCGTCGGTGTGCTCAACGTGAGAGGAGGAGAGCTGTCTAATGTAAGCTCTAGGTACTTGAAGCTATGGACCATTTCAATGGCTGCACTTTGTTTAGTACGGATATTTATTGTGGATGTCTTGTGGTGGCTATGGGCTGGGGCAAAAAGCATGGACTTCATTTTTTTTGGTTAACGTGCTAAAGTGCTGTAACCTTCTAGATGGGAGGTCCAATTTGAGGCAACATTCAGTGGTGGGTTCTAGGGTAAGTGCCTGTGATGGTCTCTCACAATACCTTGCAACCGGTGGTGCATAAACCCATATGAGTTCTCTAGTGGCCAGCCCTTCAATACTGTAGTACACAGCAAGGACAAGACACACTCAGAACTAAACAGTGAGGTGCTCTGCATAAATTCTCAGCACTCAGTCCTGTCATTCAGGTTGAAATTTAATTTGTTGTGAACACACACACACACGCACACACACAGAGTGAATGCTACTGTACAGGTTATTCAGTTGTTTTAGGTACATTACCCATTGAAGCAGTAGCAGTAGCAACACCTCATTCTACACACAAGATTGCTGACTAGGCCTGATGCTTTGCTTGAAAGAGCTTCATCAGGAGGCCTCTTTCAAACAAAGCACCAGAGCTAGTCCACACTCTTGTGTGTGGAATGAGGTGCTGCTGCTTCAATGGGTAATGTACCTAAAATGACTGAATAACCTGTACTGCAGCATTCACTATGTGTGCTCACAATAAATGCAGTTTTGAACTGAATGATAAACTGAGTGCTGAGTATTTATGTCAGAGCACTTCACCTTTTAGTTCTGAGTGCATCTTGTTGTTGCTGTGTACCAAGTGTTATGATGATACCTTATTTCTCTGAAGTAGAGCATGTGCATATCTAGTTTTGCCTATATCGAATGTGAGCATTTCATGTTCACAAAGGGCTGGATTTCCAAAGACCTTCCAGACACGAGAGATGGCTTGCATCGTGATTTTAGTGCAACTGTATTACATTTTGCAAAAAAAGTTAAACCATATAAAACATGGTCTAACCCCTTGTTACAGGTGTCACAACTGCACTCCAGAAAAGACACATTCATCATAATTGTGACAAATGCATCATGTTTTTGTTTGCCATATGGCATGTAAACTGTTGTAAATGCACCAAAATGTTAAAAATAGAAATCCAAAATTTTGGCATGTGTAATTTGAGGCGGGGACAGCCAAAAATCATGAATTGCGCCTGCACCGAGACTTTTGAAAAAACAGCCCAAAGTCTCTGTAATCAGTAGTAGGTGGGAGTAGAGCCTTAGAAACATAGAAACATAGAGGTTGACAGCAGATAAGGATCACAAGGCCCATCCAGTCTGCTCATTTCTTTTTCTACCTTATAAACGTGCCATCGGCCTTTGCTCTGTCAGTGGCCTATCTATTCATACTCATCTGTATTGCTCCCTTATGCCTATCCCATGCCTGTTTGAAGTCCTGCACTGTATTCATAGCCACCACTTCCTGAGGCAGGCTGTTTCATGCATCCACCACTCTTTCTGTAAAAAAGAATTTCCTCACATTCACCCTTAATCGGCCTCCCTCTATTCTCATGCTGTGTCCTCTTGTCCTGCTATTTTTCTTATATTTAAACATGTTAGACTCTTTCACCTTGTTAATGCTCTTAAGGTGTTTGAATGTTTCGATCATATCACCTCTCTCCCTCCCTCCTTTGCTCAAGGGTATTACTATTGAGCTCCATTAATCTGTCCTCATGTCTTCTGATGCAGTCCCTGCACCATTTTGGTTGCCCTTCTCTGGACTGCCTCAATTTGGTTAATGTCCTTGTGAAGGTGTGGCCTCCAGTACTGCACACAGTACTCCAGATGGGGCCTAACCAGTGTCTTGTAAAAAGGGATTATTACCTCCCTCTTACGACTTGTGATACCCCTACTAATATACCCTAACATCCCCCTCGCCTTTCCTACTGCTTTAGAGGTCTGCTTGGATGATTTCAGGTCATCGATGATGATGATGCCCAAGTCTCTTTCTTCCTTTGTGACTGCCAGCAACTCCCCTCCCAGCCTATAGGTGGCTTCAGGGTTTCTCTTCCCTATGTGAATGATCTTGCACTTCTTTGCATTAAATCCCAGTTACCACTCTTCTGACCATTTTGCTAGTTTATCCAGATCTCTTCTCATTCTGCCCACCCCATCTGGATCATCTACTCTGTTGCAGATCTTGGTGTCATCTGCAAACAGACAAGCCTTACCCTCTAGTCCATCTACAATGTCACTAATGAAGATATTGAAGAGGACTGGCCCTAGGACTGACCCCTGAGGTACCCCACTTGTGACTTGCATATCTTCTGACTGTACACCATTTACCACCACTCTCTGTTTTCTGCCCGTCAACCAGTTTGCCACCCAGTTGACCAACTTCTGACCCACCCCGACCCTACCCAGCTTATTTATCAATCTTCTATGTGGAACAGTGTCGAAAGCTTTGCTCAAGTCAAGGTAGGCGACATCAATTGCTCCACCTTGGTCCACCACTCTGGTTGCCCAGTCAGAGAAATCTATAAGATTAGTTTGACAGGACCTTCCTTTTGTAAACCCATGCTGTCTTGGATCCTGTGCCCCTATGGATTCCAGGTGTTGCACTATCCTTTCCTTAAGGAGTGCCTCCATAATCTTGCCCACTACTGAGGTAAGACTGACTGGTCTGTAGTTCCCTCCCTCCTCCCTGCTACCACTCTTGTGGAGTGGGATCACATGAGCCCATCTCCAGTCTTCTGGGGCCTGTCCTGTGCTCAGAGACTCACTAAACAGTTCTGCTAATGGCTCTGCTAGTTCCACCCTTAGCTCCTTAAGTACCCTTTGATGTATGCCATCAAGTCCCATTGCCTTGTCCACCCTGAGCTTAGCGAGCTCTTGTAGGACCCTTTCTTTTATGAAGGGAGTAGTGCTCACCTCCCTCCCCTCTGTGTCCATGAGCTGTGGGCCTTGCCCTACCTTCTCTTCAGTAAATACTGAGCAAAAGTATCTATTTAGGATAGGTGCTGTTACAGGGTCCTCCTCCTCACATGCCCCCTTTTCTCCTTTGAGCTTAGCAATACACCCTCTGGACTTTCTCCTTTCACTAATGTATCTATAGAAAGTCTTGTCACCTTCTTTTACTGCTCATACTAATGTTTCCTCGGTTTGGGACTTTGCCTGCCTTACTGCCTTCCCTGCTTCCCTTAGGGCAGTTTGGTATGCCTCCCTATCTTCATCCTGCTGTGTTCCCTTATATTTCCTGAAGGCCAGCCTTTTGGCTCTGACCTTTTCTGCTACTGTATTTGAGAACCAACGTGGTTTCCTTCTTCTTTTGCACTTCCTTTTCTGTCTAACATAATAGGGTGTTGCTTGAAGTATTGCATCCTTAATGCTTGCCCACTTTGCCTGTACCCCCTCACCTGTGTTTCTCTTTGCCAGGGCTAGCTTAACTCTGTTGGCCATCTTATCAAAGTCAGCTCCTCTGAAGTCCCATATTTTTGCCTTGGAATGGGATGATTTAGATGCAGTGGCCAAATTGAACCATACCATGTGATGGTCACTGGTCCCCAGGTGACCTTCTACTTGGAGATCTGTGATCCCTTCCCTGTTAGTCAGTACTAGATCTAGGATAGCCCTGTCTCTTGTCAGTTGTTGTACCAGTTGTTTGAGGCCCTCCCCCTGCAGGGAATCCACCATGTGTCTAGTTCTGGCAGATGTTCCTGCTGGTATTGACCAATCTGTGTCCGGCATGTTGAAGTCTCCCATTATCAGAACTTCCCCTTTAGCTGTCATGTTTTGTATATCTTCTAACAGTAATGTGTCTATGTCCTCCCCCTGGTCTGGGGCCTGTAGACAACCCCAGTTCTTAGGGCTGTCCCATTTCCTGTTTCCAGGGTGACCCACAGTTCTTCTGGCTCCTTATGTGTATTCTGAATTTCTGTAGCTTTGATATTTTCATTGACATACATGGCCACTCCACCCCCCCCTTTTTGCACCTCAGTCTCTTTTGAACAGTACGTAAACAGGTACTGAAGTCTCCCAAGTGTGGTTACTGGTAAATCACGTCTCACTAATTGCTACTATGTCCAGTTTAGCCTCTGACATTATTGCCTGCAGGTCTGGGATCTTATTTCCCAGGCTGTGAGCATTTGTGTACGTGATTTTCCATTGGCCAGATTTTGGTGTGTTAGTTGTTGGGTGAGGTTTGGCATTTCCCCTGTGCGTCATATGGGGGAGACGGACCTTTTTTCTTACCTGAGCAAAGTCTGTGTGGGGAAAGCACTCCTAAAAAGGAACCCTCATCTTAACCTACGATTCAACAACTTTATTTCATGTAGGGTCTTGAATACATGCTATGGTATATCTGAAAACATTTTATAGAGAATGTATTTGTCAAAATAGTTAAATAAAACAATGCCTGAACAAATAAGGAATAGAGAACATCAATCAACATTATACAACAGTATCAATAACAGCTCAGACAGCCGGGGGGGGGTGGGGTGGCAGCTAGCAGTCTTACACAATAGAGAAAAAGTGCCTTGAGACTGGATGTTAACAGGGGAGTGAGTCAATAGTGCAATTCATGATCCTACAAAGGAAACCAATGCTCAGAGTACTTCCTGTTGCTTTCAGTTTTGATTGGGGGAAACTAATCCAAGAAATAGGGCAAGCAAATTGGCACAAATTATTATTCTTGCCACATCAAATGGTATATTAGTTGAAGTCAGCCTTCTTTGAGCTGATATAATCAGCTAACACCTGGATGCCGCTGTGATCAGTGACTGGACAGAGCCCAACGTTGTATATTGTGGTTTGATCTCCATCATACTTCCTGTGCACAGTAGTACTCACTTCATTACTGGGATTTAGACTTAATTGGTATTCTATGGAGTACTGTAAACCCCACGGGACAGTCTCAGCTCTTTGGAGCTTAAGTGTATGCATGTGTGCAAACTGAATTGATATCTGTATTTCATCTGTAAAAAACAAAACCTTCATTTTTTTTTAATTTTACAAACAATGGTGTGATACCAGCATTGTTAACATGCCAGCAAAGTGCTCAGTATAGCTGAATGGGACTCTGCCACAACAAACGCGCTCTGTTTTGAATTAAAAATATATATATATATATGAATGAACAAGATATATGTTACGCGTTTAAAACACTGTCCTCTTCCTTGCATGTTACTACCTCTACAGTGCTAGGTGTCATGGGCCAAAATGACATGTGGTAGGGTTACAAGTATCCCTTTAAAGGACTTATATAAAATATTCTGTGCAAGGTGAAATGATTTATTTACATATCTATTAACGAATTATTTATTCATTTGAAATCTGTATCACATAACAAAGTAACTCAGGGCATAATACACAAAGATGGGCAGGAAAAGCAAAAAAGGTGCATAACTCGGGGGGGGGGGGGTTAGCTCCGTGCTGGCAAATACTATGCACATCATATGATCTACAGTGATGGTGGGTTGGGCTGATAGGTGCACATTGTGGTGCAGAGAGGTGAGGATGGTCTGGATCTGTGGAAAAGCATGCATGTCCATGGAACACCCCTTAAGCCTACCATGTAGAGGAATGCCTTGCACGGAGCAATGCAAACATTTCTTTGCAGATAACTATGTTGGCATGTAGTGGTGTAGCCCAGCAGCCAGTTTCATGGAAAATGGGGACAAAGCGTGCCAGTACTGATGCCTGTATTATCAGTACCAGTGCAGGAGGGATGGGTATATGTAGTGTTCGGCAGTTGGACAGACTAGCTAGCATACCTGCAGACAGCATGGGGGAGATGGTATTACATGTCACAGGGTGCAGGGCCATAGCCATACGTGATACATTGTGCTACATGGACATCTGCAATGGTATGTATTTATGTGCATCACGTGGCAACCATGCACGAGACACAACATAACTATAGGTGTGACCATGCAGACCAGACAACAGACTTTCCTGGTCATGTCCCTGACCACCACTCATAGGGGAGGGCCATTGGATTGTCCATATAATGCAGTATGAGTCTGCTAGAGCTCAAGATGCAAAAGACCAAAGTCACAAAGTCAAAGCTCATGCTTTATGGGCCCAGAATTTTCACACCCCTCACCCTCATATACCATGGGTGTACTGGAGGGAGGTGGAGACACTCTGGGTGAGTACCAGTATCTTTATGCATGTGTAAACATACACAGTGCAGTGAGGGCCACCTTCTGCTGTCATTGCAGGGAGGCAGGAGGACAGTTAACACCACTGTGCTATGGAGAGGGAGGCTACACCGTTCCTTGGAGGTGCCTGCTACCAATGACCAGTATGACCCCACCCTGGACAGGAACCCAGATGACTGGCCAGGACCAGATGACTGCTGTGCCCTCTCAGCTGGCTTCCAGCTTCATTGATCAGGAAAAATGCCATTAGGGGACATCCAGAAGTTTTGTGGGTGTAGCCACATAGACTGCTAATGCCCAGGGTACCATGCAGGCCTATGGAGGCCCATGGTGTGTTGTATCGCTGTCACTGAGGCCAGTACCTGGCCACTGTCAGTGTTGTCCCTGTGTGGTATTGGACAAGACGTATCCTGAAGACAAGAGCACATAACCATGGGTCAACCATCACACATGTTTGGGAACATTTTACAGTCAATCTCTAGTTTTGATTTCTTGACTTGTAGCTCTGAATTTGTTAGTTTATCTGTACAGTGTGCTTTGTCTGATTGTAGTACACAATGTGACTCAGATGGCAAGCTTTAGGGTATGTGACTGTTTACCTGTGTCTGGGGCACATGTGTGGAGACTAGGATACTAAGATGTTTACTTGGCATGACATACCAGTATGGGATTGTATATATTGTGCATGTCTATGAAAGTGATGTGCCTGCACTGCTGCAGCCCTGCTATTAGCCTAGTTTCATGGCTTGAGATCTACACATGCAGACACCCATCTCATACTGCACACATGATCATGCTTATGTTCAGAAGCACCCATGTGCAGGGTGGTGCTGCTACACTGTGTTGGCATATGCACATATCACTTTACACAGCAGTTAGTGTGTGTTTTGGGTTGTTGTCTGGCTATGTTCTATGCTGTTGGCATATACACCACTGTGCACTGCTGTTATAGTGTTGCATAACACAGCTGGATCCTTTCTAGTCCTTGTGGGTTACTTGGAGAGCAGTTGTCTCCAGGATAGTAATCAGCATGGATCTGTAGCAAGGAGGTCCTGTCAGATTAGCCTGATAGTTTTCTTTGACTTGGTGATGAGGGAATTGGATAGGGACCATGCTGTGGATTTGCTCTTCTTTGACTTCAGCAAGGCTTTTGACTCAGTGCTGAAGAAGATGCAGGACCTGGCTGCAGATAAGGTTATAGTAAGCTGGTTAGGTAAAGGGGTGGGGCAGCAGAGGGTTGTGGTCAGAGGGGTCAAATCAGAAGAGAGGGAGGTCACAAGTGGGGTACCACAGGGATCTGCCCTGGGTCTGGTTCTCTTTAATACATTCATCAACAACATTGGCCAGGGAATCCAGGGCAGGCTATGTCTCTTTGCAGGTGTTACTAAGCTCTGTGGGAGGGTGGCTAGCAATGAGGGAATCAAGGAAATGCTGAGTGACTTACTAAAGCTAGAGGGGGTGGGTTAAGACTTAAGACTATGACTGAAGAATGGGACCTTGGAGTTATCATCAGTGACTTCCTCAAACAATTGAGTAAGTGGAATAAGCATATAGCAAAGCAAGTAGGATTCTGGAAAGTATTGGGAGGGGTATTCATAGCAGCAGGGGAGAGGTAATGCTTCTCTTGTTTAGATCCTTGGGGAGTCACATCCTGAGTACTGTGCCCAGTTCTGGAGCCCTCACCTCAGGAAGGACAGGTATAGAGGCTGGAGACAGTGCAGTGCAGGGTAATAAAAATTATTCAAGGTTAAGAGGGCAGGCCCTATGAGAAGCACCTCAAGGCACTGAACATGTACTCACCAGAGACCAGAAGGGAGAGAGGTAGATATGATAGAGACCTTCAAGTTCTTGAAGGGAACTAACAGGGTGAACTGTGAGGAGCTATTTAGTTTGAATACTAGTTTGTAGTCATGTGGACATGAGCAAAACTGACAGGAGGGAGCTTCATAAGGGACATGAGGAAGTATTATTTTACAGAAAGGGTGTTGGAGCTATGGAACAGTCTTCCAGCTGAAGTGGTGGGTGTTGAAACTGTTGGTGGTTTCAAACACAATTGGGACAGAAAGAAAGGTATAGCGGGGCTCAGGGTGGCAGATACTGTTAGGAGAAAGGGGAGATGGATGAGGAGGACTAGGACCCTGGAGGGACAGTAAGTGCCAGGGCTAAATGGGGAACTCAGGCAGACTGGATAGACCACTGGTCTTTTTCTGCCATCACTGTCTATGTTTCTATGTTTGTGTATCAGGCCCATAGTAATTTAAGGTTAGAAGGGACTCTATGCCCATCACGTATTCCCCCTGCTTCATAAGCAAGTAGGAATGAATAAGTTGTGCAAACATGTACTAACTGAAAAGGCTTCCCAACCCATTCCACTGCCCAGGGATCAAGAGATTTCCTTTGTAGGCAGAATGTTTTCCAGACCTGTGCTGTCCTTATGTCTACTGTTTCAGCAGGTAGACTGTTCCATTGATTCAGCTCCTACAGTAGGTGCGGATGGCCTCATGAGATACAGTATCTAATGGTCACGGGGGTTCCTAGGTTCAAAAATGCTTAATTTATAGTGCAGTATGATACAGAAATGCTAGTTCCAAAAGGATACAGACAGGCAAGTTACATATATAGTACAAGACAGTTCATAGCAACAACAGAGTGTCGTTACTAATGCAGCTGGTAAGGGATGATAGCCAGAGGCAGTAAGGGTTGCCACTTGACACTTCTCACACATCGGTAAATATTGGGCAGGGTAGTGGATAAGAACTTAAGAAGTGGTTTTATGTAGGAGTGTAGCTACGTGGACTATATCCAGTATTGATTTAAATAGTTTTCAACTATATTTTATACTGCAATAGGAATGACACTTCTAAAAACATAAACAAAAATGCAAGAAGATGTAATAGTAATCAGTACATGTACTGTTGCAGAATTATCTCAGGATCTTGGGTAAACAAATTGTGAAATAACAACTTTTTAGAAGCTGTTCTGTAACCATGATTTAAGCATTGAGAGTTAAACCTGAAGTACTCCATAGAAACATAGAAACATAGAAGTTGACGGCAGATAAGGACCACAAGGCCCATCCAGTCTGCCCATTTCTTTTTCTACCTTATAAATGTGCCATTGGCCTTTGCTCTGTCAGTGACCTATCTATTCATAGTCATTTGTATTGCTCCCTTATGCCTATCCCATGCCTGTTTGAAGCCCTGCACTGTATTCATAGCCACCACTTCTTGTGGTAAGCCATTCCATGCATCCACCACCCTTTCTGTGAAAAAGAATTTCCTCACATTTCCCTTAATCGGCCTCCCTCTAATCTCATGCTGTGTCCTCTTGTCCTGCTATTTTCTTATATTTAAACATGTTAGACTCTTTCACCTTGTTTATGCCCTTAAGATGTTTAAATGTCTCGATCATATCACTCTCTCCTCCTTTGCTCAAGGGTATACATATTGAGCTCCGTTAATCTGTCCTCATATGTCTTCTGATGCAGTCCCTGCACCATTTTGGTTGCCCTTCTCTGGACTGCCTCAATTTGGTTAATGTCCTTGTGAAGGTGTGGCCTCCAATACTGCCGCATGAGTACTCCAGATGGGGCCTAACCAATGTCTTGTACAGAGGGATTATTACCTCCCTCTTACGACTTGTGATACCCCTACTAATACACCCTAACACCCCCTAGCCTTACCTACTGCTTTAGAGGTCTGCTTGGATGATTTTAGGTCATCAGTGATGATGATGCCCAAGTCTCTTTCTTCCTTTGTGACTGCTAGCAACTCCCCTCCCAGCCTATAAGTGGCTTCAGGGTTTCTCTTCCCTATGTGCATGATTTTGCACTTCTTTGCATTAAATCCCAGTTGCCACTCTTCTGACCATTCTGCTAGTTTATCCAGATCTCTTCTCATTCTGCCCACCCCATCTGGATCATCTACTCTGTTGCAGATCTTGGTGTCATCTGCAAACAGACAAGCCTTACCCTCTAGTCCATCTGCAAGGTCACTAATGAAGATGTTGAATAGGACTGGCCCCAGGACTGATCCCTAAGTACCCACTTGTGACTTGCATCTCTTCTGACTGTATACCATTTACCATCACTCTCTGTTTTCTGCCAGTCAACCAGTTTGCCACCCAGTTGACCAACTTCTGACCCACCCGAGCCTACCTAGCTTATTTATCAATCTTCTATGTGGAACAGTGTCAAAAGCTTTGCTGAAGTCAAGGTAGGCGACATCAACTGCTCCCCTTGGTCCACCACTCTGGTTACCCAGTCAAAGAAATCTATGAGATTAGTTTGACAGGACCTTCCTTTTGTAAACCCATGCTGTTTTGGATCCTGTGCCCCTATGGATTCCAGGTGTTGCACTATCCTTTCCTTAAGAGTGCCTCCATAATCTTGCCCACCACTGAGGTAAGACTGACCGTCTGTAGTTCCCCACCTCCTCCTGCTACCACTCTTGTGGAGTGGGATCACATGAGCCCTTCTCCAGTCTTCTGGGACCTCTCCTGTGCTCAGAGACTCACTAAACAATTCTGCTAATGGCTCTGCTAGTTCCTCCTTTAGCTCATTAAGTACCCTGGGATGTATGCCATCAGGTCCCATTGCCTTATCCACCCTGAGCTTAGCAGCTCTTGTAGGACCCTTTCTTTTGTGAAGGGAGTAGTGCTCACCTCCCTCCCCTGTGTCCATGATGCTGAGCTGTGGGCTCTGCCCTACCTTCTCTTCAGTAAATACTGAGCAAAAGTATCTATTTAGGATAGATGCCTTTACAGGGTCCTCCTCCTCACATGCTCCCTTTTCTCCATTAAGCTTAGCAATACCCCCTCTGGACTTTCTCCTTTCACTAATGTATCTATAGAAAGTCTTGTCACCTTCTTTTACTGTTCGTGCTAGCGTTTCCTCAGTTTGGGACTTTGCCTGCCTTACTGCCTTACCTGCTTCCCTTAGGGCAGTTTGGTATGCCTCCCTATCTTCATCCCGCTGTGTTCCCTTATATTTTCTGAAGGCCAGCCTTTTGGCTCTGACCTTTTCTGCTACTGTATTTGAGAACCAAAGTGGTTTCCTTCTTCTTTTGCACTTCCTTTTCTGTCTAACACAATGGGATGTTGCTTCAAGTATTGTATCCTTAATGCTTGCCCACTTTGCCTGTACCTTCTCACCTGTGTTTCTTTTTGCCAGGGCTAGCTTAACTCTGTTGGCCATCTTATCAAAGTCAGCTCCTCTGAAGTCCCATATTTTTGCCTTGGAATGGGATGATTTAGATGTAGTAGCCAAATTGAACCATACCATGTGATGGTCACTGGCTCCCAGGTGACCTTCTACCTGGAGATCTGTGATCCCTTCTTTGTTAGTCAGTACTAGATCTAGGATAGCCCTGTCTCTTGTGGGTTTGCTGTACCAGTTGTTTGAGGCCCTCCCATGCAGGAATCCACTATGAGTCTAGTTCTGGCAGATGTTCCTGCTGGTATTGACCAATCTGTATCTGGCATGTTGAAGTCTCCATTATCAGAACCTCCCCTTTAGCTGTCATGTTTTGTATATCTTCTAACAGTAATGTGTCTATGTCGTCCCCCTGGTCTGGGGGCCTGTAGACAACCCCAGTTCTTATGGCTGTCCCATTTCCTGTTTCCAGGGTGACCCACAGTTCTTCTGGCTCCTTATGTGTATTGTGAATTTCTGTAGCTTTGATATTTTCATTAACATACAGGGCCACTCCTCCCCCCCTTTTTGCACCTCGGTCTCTTCTGAACAATACATAGCCAGGTACTGAAGTCTCCCAAGTGTGGTTACTGGTAAACCATGTCTCACTAATTGCTACTATGTCCAGTTTAGCCTCTGACATTATTGCCTGCAGGTCTGGGATCTTATTTCCCAGGCTGTGAGCAACACTGTAGAGGAGCTGGAAGGGAAGGTCTGGCTCTTTGTGGATGACCAAAGGCATATGAATGTGTTTTACTTCTTGGCTGTCTTCTCATTTCTTGCAGTGTATCACTTTTCAGATAGTAGATTTAGATGAACAAAACAGACAATTTCAGAAGCCGAGCTGCTGAGTTTTAAAATGTTTCCTTGATGTGAAGCAACAAATCTCTCTATATTCTGATCCCATAGTCCTTTACTCACACTGTGGGGTTTCAGGATGCCCATCTCGCAGTCATGATCAAAGGCTGGTGACTGTGTCTTTGTGGTTTATGCCCCACAGTTAAGAAAACAGTTTGGCCACTTACATATATCTGATCCATCTGTGGCAGTTTTAAAGATAGTATCTTTTGAGAAAACGTTGAAAAACAATATTCCGACACAATTAGAAACACAGGATTTGCCGGTAGATTAAGGACTGCTTGGCCCACCTAGTCTGCCTATTTTTCTCTGCCTGTAGTATCACCACAGATCCTACTTGATCTCTAGTCCATTCACCCATCCACCCTTCCCTTTCCCTAAGATTCCCTTGTGCTATCCCATGCATTCTTGAACCCCACTACTGTTTTCACCCCCACCATCTCTGCCTGAAGACTGATTCAGGAATCCAATTCACTTTCTGTAAAGAAGTAGTTCCTCACATCTCTCCTGAATCTACCCCCTCCAGCTTTTTATTGTGCCCCTAGTCCTTGACCAGCTTTTCCTCTGAAAAATACTTCCCTCCTGTACCTTATTTATTCCTGTGAGGTATTTAAAGGTCTTTAGCATATCCCCCCTCTCCCGTCTCTCTTCCAAGGTATACATATTTGGGTCCTTAAGTCTCTCTTCATAGGGCTTCTGATGCAGACCCTGCACCATTTTAGTTGCCCTCCTCTAGAACACCTGCACCCTGTCTATGTCCTTCCAGAGATGTAGTCTCCAGAACTGGACACAGTACTCTAGCTGGGGTCTGGCAGTCAATACTGAGGCAATACCACCTCCCTCTTTCTGCTGGTAATACCCCTCCCTATGCACCTCAGTATCCCACTAATCCTTCCAATTACCACGTTGCACTGCCTGGCCACATTCAGGTCATCCAACATGATTACTCCCAGGTCCCTGTCTTGTTTGGTGGTCATCAGTAGCACCCCTTCCATTTTGTGCTCTGCCCCTGGTTTTCTGTGCCCCAAGTGCATTGCCTTGTAGTTTTTCGCATTGAAACCCAGCTGCCATACTCTTGACCACTCCTCTCGTTTTTTTGGTCTCTGCTCATCTTTTCGCCCCCCCCTCCATGGGATGGCCATCCTATTGCATATTTTGGTGTCATCCACAAAGAGCCAGACCTTCCCTTCCAGCTCCTCTACAGTGTTACTTAAAAATACATTAAAGAGGACTGGTCCCAGCACTGATCCCTAAGGCACCCTGCTGGTCATCCTCCCTTCCTCTGAGTGAACTCCATTTACCACCACCTTCTGTTGCCTATCCTCTAACCAATTTCTTACCCAGTTTGCCACCTTTGAACCCACTCCAAAGCTACATAACTTGCTTAGCCTCCTTTGAGGAATGGTTTTAAAAGCCTTACTGAAATCTAGGTAGGCCACGTCCACTGCTCCACCCTGATCTACTTCCTTGGTCAATGTATATACTTTTTATTCCTTGGTAACTGGGTAAGGCCCACTAGGCATAAGTACCTCTTTTCAGGGATGACCCAGGAGCACTGGGGAGATTGTGAGTTGCTCAGAGTCACACAATATGAAAGTGATAGTTGTGGCAATCAAACCCAGGCCTGTTGAATGTACCAAGTTCATTCACAGCTCTTTACTCTAACCTCTAGGCTATACTTCCAGCCCCTAAACAACTCAGATTATATTTACATATTGTCTACATTTCTCTTTGTTCTTCATTACTAAGTTAATTTGCATTGAAGCAGAATCCTTTTTCCTCTAGAGTTCACCTGCTTCTATGACTTAATCCTTCACTGAAGTCACAGTCCTATGTTTGTGAAATCAGTTTGTTGGGACAGAAATTGCTATGATGTCACAAAGGACTGTGACTCCAGCAAAGGGTTAAGAAGCAGGAACAGCCACTGTAGGGGACAAGTATCCTGTATTTCAATGACGTGAGCTGAGTAATGAAGAACAAAGGAACAGAACTATATAAAATCTATAAAATAGTGTATAGTAGGGGGCTATTACGCATAGAAATCAGAGCATTTCAAAATGTTGTAGTACCACAGTGCAAAAGTTCATGGAATGTGATTGTACCACACTGTAGCACAACAACATCTTGAAACACTCTAGAGCTCCTCGCGCTGCTCTGTGCCTCAGTCAAACTGCCTACTAGTGTCTCCTCACAGAGCAGTGCGAGTCAGAATGGGTTGGCGGCGGCAGTTTTTTCAAAATTAGACTTCGGGGAGCGTAAGCACTTCATCGAGGAGCAGGCAAACAAGCGAACAACACAAAAAACAATAAAGGATATCAGAATAGTGACATCATACCTCAATGATGTCGACGAGTCTTGCTCTCTGTACAAAATACCGGTAGCAGATCTCGTTTAGCGCCATAAATGTTTTTGTTTGTAACCCCGCCCACACTGCAAATGTACCCAATAGCAAAGCATCACATCTTCTAGCAACCACACCAAGGTCCTAGCAGCCAGTACGACGAGAGACGATTGAATAATTTTAAATCAAAACTGTTTTCTTTAGAAGAAATGATTACTATACACTATAAAAAATACTGGATAGGCAACTAAGTGCACAACCGGTATTTTGTGCCACCTTGGGGTTCTGATTCCAGGGGACCTCTCGAGCTTCGCTCTCGAGGTCATCTGGCATCAGAACCCCTCTGTGGCACAACATACTGGTTGTGCACAGTTGCCCATCCAGTATTCTCTATATAGTAACTGAATTATGGTTAAATATTTTGTTTTTAAAAGCTCTACCAAAAGTGACAAACTAAGGCCTAATTTGGGAGTCATTTATTGTAGGATTTATTTTTTAATTACTGTTTGTGCCCCCTCACTATCTCTGACCTGCCCCATCTGCCACAGCCCCATCATCTACCATCTCTTAGCCTTACCCCTGTCCTCCTTCCTGTATGAATAACCCCAACAATGATAATGTTGTCGGGGTCTCCCAAACCCATTTAAAGTCAGGATTACAGTGCAGGCAAGAACCTAGTTGAAGTGTGTTGCTTGCAAGCCAGGTAGCCTCATCCTGCCAAGTGCCAGGTTGCAGTGTTTTCTGTTTTAGTGGCCCTCCTCCCTTGAGACACTGGCAGCAGAGACATACAGTTGTGTGCACACATACTGAACATGCTGTCGTGTGGTATCAGTCAGTGCCTCTCCCCTCCCCAAAGCATACCGATCTGCTGCTCTACCTGCGATCATCAAAGTGGCACTGATTCAGCATTGTCACTATCCCCTCCTCTCCAGAGAAGGAGGGGGTCCTTGGAACACTCAGTCCTTCTTCCCTCAGTTGGCCGCTGATAATTCAGGCTTGTTCCTGAACCAAGTTTGCCAGCATTGTGAGTAAGACCCCTACTCTTCGCCAATGGTCCGTCCTTATTCTAGAATGTTTTTAACCGATGTTGTAATTCTGTGTTCCAGTGTTTTTGTAACCTTTGGTTTGTGGTTCTCACACCCTAAGAACATTTGTAACAGCACTTACAATCATAAAAGTGCCAATAGGAGAGGTATAAATAATCTAAACTGCTTTTAATTCACTACCAGTCTAGCATTGCTTGTAAAGCGCTTTGGATGTATGAAAACCGCTATATAAATGCTGAGTCTGAGTCTTCTTCTTCTTCTTCTTCTTCTTCTTCTTCTTCTTCTTCAATTAGAGCTGTTCAAACCTCTGAAATCTTTAACAGTCCTGTGCAAACTCTGGAAAATTTAAACTTGAATGAATTTAGTACAGATCTCTGTAACTTCTGTTTGTAGTGACATTGTGCAGTTCTACATGTAATCATGGATTCGAATGCAAAGTGAGGCTCTTTTCAGCTCACTCAAATCATTACAAACTACTCCAGTGTTCACTACAGTCCAAAATTAACTTCTGAAGTTCAGTGGGTTTGATTCTTTTACAAACCCTCGGTTACACCTCTGTTTTGAATGTGCGTCCTCCTGAATTACTGTGAAAATGAATACATACCAAGCTGTGCTGTACAAGATGCAGTGTGTATATGTGTGTGTGTGTGTGTGTGTGTTTGTGTGTGTCCCCTGCTGCCTTCCATCTGATTTGTATAGAGACCAGACTGCAACATAAGATGTAGGTAATACTGTTACTTATCACATACAGCATATACATTTGAGCACTTACTGAGCATCTGGTGTAATTACGCAGTAGTTTTTGGTTAGTGTTTTATACATTTGTCTGCTAAGGTACTGTCACATAACATTATGAGCAGGAAGGCAAGGTAAGACCCAATATTTTAATCGTCACAGAATGTCGTAGGGTCTGATTTACAGATAGTGTGGGTGTGGAGAGGTTTGACATGCAGGTATTAAGTAACTGTAATATTAAAAAATTGATTTTGATCTTTCTTTCGAATCTGTATCCAAGACACTTAGAAATGGGAAATGGAAAAAGCATGTTCTCGTAATCTAGTTCAGTGGAGTTTGCACAACTGCTCTTTGTTTCATCATACCAACAATAAATCTTTCTTTCTTGCCAGCTGAAAGTGCCTACTAAATCTGCAAATGATTACTGTTTCGAATTGTTTTTGGTATTCTTGCCATAGATTTTTCTAACATGCTTAATGATAAAATAGTAGTCAATCTAACATGTTTTATAGCCTGGCAGAAAGGCTTTCCAAAAAAACTGTTTTGATGCACAGAGATTCTTTTAAGTGTCCCCAGAGCCCACTGCGGCCCTGCGAGAACCCCAGGCAGGCAGGATAGGCAGAAACATTGTGTATCTTGGTGTTGCTTTGTGAAAGGGCAGTGTCGGCCAGTGCAGTGTTTGGTGGACTGTTAGCCTTCTTTTTCACTGTAACCTGAATGCCTACATCCAAAGCAAAGAGCTAAGTAACTATATTTTATATTACTCATGCTCTGGAGATGGTATTTCTCGTGTATTGTATTTTTCCCTATATTCTTGACCCCCAAAAAAAAAAAACAACTTTGGGACATGAACTTGCATTTTATTTTTCTTTTAATTCTATTTTGGTAACTGGGTAAGACCCACAAGGCACAAGGCATTTCTTAGGGGCAACCTGGGAACACTGGGGAGGTCAAGTGGCTTGCTCAGAGTCATGCATTATGCAAGTGGAGTTTGAGGAAATCAGACCTAGCTCTGTTGGATGTACCATCCTCACTGACAACTCATTACTCTAACCTCTATGCTATACTGCCAGCCCCTAACTTTGCCATTGTTTTCAATTGGGTGACCCGGGGTTAGGGGACAAGATAACAAGGTGGGTAAAAAAATTGGCTGGTGAGAAGACCCAGAGGGTAGCCCTAAATGGAGAGCCCTCATGGGTAAAGAAAGTCATGAGCAGTGTGCCCCTGGGACTGGTTTTAGGGCTTGTCCTTTTTAACGTATGTATATGTGACATTGGGGAGATGGTCCAGAATAAGATATGTCTCTTTGCAAATGACACCAAAATCTGTGATAGTGAACACTGAGAGTACTGTGTCAAATTGTGGTACCCACATTTGAGGAAGGACTGGAACAGGCTGGAGGTGGCACAGAAAAGGACAACCAGAATCATACATGGCAAACAGGGAAGAGCTTATGATGAGAATTTGGGGGATCTCAATATGTTCATGCTGGAGGACAACATGAAGGGGAGTGACATGACTGAGATACTCAAGTACTTTAGTTAGACAAACAAGATGGACAGCTGTGAGTTTTCCACAATGATTGGTACCATGAGCGCCAAGGGAAACTTCATAAAATTGACAGGGAAGGGGGAAGGTTCAACAAGGCTGTCAGAAAGTATATTTTATTTGCAATTTATTCACTCCAGCAGATGCTTCACCCCAGGCCAACTTGGCCCTGATCCCAGAGCACCACTCCACCACAAGACTTCCAACCCTATGAGTTTACCCCCTCTTGGTAGAGCTACTCTGTGGGATGGTAATGCCCAGGGTACCCCCATAGTGGCAAGAACCGACTATAGAACTTACAGTCTCATGAGTTTACCCCCTCATGGCGGAGCCATCCCTTGGTGCAGTATTGTCCAGGGTACCCCTGTGGCAGCGCGGAATAGGTCAGGAGCCCAGCACCAGGAGGTTCTTATGATTGTTTTGTTTCCCTTTAGGAAGTATTTTTTTACAGAAAGATTAATGGGAGACTGGAACAAACTTCCAGAAGAGGTAATCTGTGATGAGTCAGTACAGGGTTCAAAACGGAGTGAGACAGATACATGGGGAAAGTGCACATGGGGGAAGTTGGGGGAGAGAGAGGGGAAGAATGAAGACTGATAGGGGAACAGTTTCATAATTAGTCAGGCTTGGGCATACTAGATGGTCAGATAGGCCTTTGTTGACATCTCTTGTGTTTCTATTTAACTGCACAACTCTAAGACTTTGCTCCCATAGGTATGTTCCAAGCACTCTGTACCTTCTGCACTTGCCTGCTATGGCATGAAACTGTAAAAATATATTCATGGACGTAGCTATAATTTGCTCAAATGCCATATACAGCATGAATGATTGTATATAAAGTGAATTTAATGCTGTAGAATTTAGATGACGCTATGTTCTTCAGCCACTAATAGAAGATAACCGTTTAGGCACAATACTGTAACACACAGTTATACATTAGATCAACCAGTTATGCAAAAGAAAATGCATACCTTGACTTAGTTGAAATCGTAAAACTCCAGGGAAAGCCTACATGTCATTTTGTACCAGAGAACAGAACTCTAATACCATTATAGATGAAAATATTTATTCTTCCAGCTATTTTCTTTTCATTGTTCACCAGATCCTATAACTTTCTAGGAATCCAAAAGGCTAATTTAGTCTTGTATTATGTTTCTCCTTCACAAATGGGAGTACTTTTCCAGTGCTATGGGAGAGCCTAAGTGATTACTGCAACTAGATTTTATGTTTTTCGGCAGTTTATTATTTAATATGCCATAGCTTACATGACTGCAGTAGTTTTTTTTTCCTAGCAGGTGCAGATTGGCTTTTTTGAGTAGGCATATTGTCTGCATCATTATCACCACCTTAGTTTTGTCCTTCATGCACTGTTAACTCTATTTTTTGTAGTGGTTTGAACTTACCTCTTCTCTGCCTTCTTTGTTTTTTTACCTCCAGTATTTCATTTGTCTGTATTTAGCATACTTTCCAGAGCTACCATGCTTTGATAGGTTGACCCTTCCCCTACCTACTGTGATTGTAAACAATTGCATATGGTGAACACTAAGTACAATGTAAATTTTCTAAATGAATTATTTTTGCAGTCGCAGGTACGCAAGGTGTGTAAAAATGAAGACAGATCTCTTTAGGGCATGTGGGAACACTCATGGAAAACACTTAATTTCCTAATCATTTCCACCTCAAGCAACTTTCTCAAAACAAAGAAGGGTTTAGGAGAGATGGGGAAAGAAAGAGGTAGCACTGGGGGAGGATTGTCAGGCCATCAGTAAGAACACCTTTACCCCCCCTCCATATACAGTAGATCTCTTCAAGGTATGCTCCACCCCCTTCCTTCAGAGTCTCATGGCTTTTCGGGGAATTGCTGTTGAACTGTCATGTGCCAGTTAGCTTTAACAGTGTAATCTTAAATTATTTGCATTCTATTGTTAGAGTACCTGATCGCATTTACCAGGAAGGTTGTGTAAGGTTACACCTGGTATCAAGCACACATACACCATAAACTCATCTAGAAGGTCTGTGCTTTACCCGTCGTATGTCTGCCCATCCTCTTTTTCCAATGATAAACATATGTAGCAAGGTTTATTGCTTATGCTTCTTGTCAAAATAGTATTGCTGCTATGCTAAGGGTACTTTAGTATGAGAGTGGACAATTGAGCATCATCAAAACCAACTAATATTTTCCACTACTATAATCAACACAAGAACTAAATTTGAGACATGCATCAACTGCCTTAACAGCCAGACAAAATAGTCTACTTTGGCATCTACTTTGACTCCTTAAGTTATCACTGTCTTATTTATTGCACGTGGAAGTGCAAAACCACTAAATGTCCACACATCTTATCAAAGTCATGTCATTCAAATCATTAGACCCAGACCTACTCAGCTTGGTGCTTAGGGATAGACAGGGTTTAATACCTGATATGGACACTGCATGGGCTTACTTTGGATCCAAATTAAAATCAGTTTGTGAAAAACTGTTCCCAGTGAAAGTGATATGTGTTAGAGGTGGTGAACACAGCTGTGTCTCACTAGAACTCCTGAATCGCTACAGACAGCAGGATAAGGGGTGGGAAAGATACAAGGCCTCTCTTGATGATCATGATTTGGAGCCACGTAGGAGACTTAGAAACCAATCAGTATTACTGACAATGGGAGCCAAATCAGCCCACTATGTTGGTTATTGGCAGGCAAACTCAATGCAAAGAAAATAGTCTCAATGACTTTTGGCACCAGGCGGAGGCTTCCTTCCTTTCTTTAATTCCCCTGATAGTGCAGCAGTTGAACATATCTCCTCCTTCAGGTTCCTGGGTCTGACTGGATTGCCGTCTTCTGGATTTCTCTGCTCATGTGGATGCAATCCACAAGAAGCTCCACCTCAAACTTGGCACACTTTACAGGAATAAGAGAAGCATCTCTCTTCCCATATGCAGAGAAATCCTCAATAAGATGATTTTCCCTATTTTTGACTATAGAGACATTGTCATCAGTATTGATCCAAAGTCCACCTTAGCTAGACTGGGCCCGCTCTTTCACTCCTTCTGTTGATTTGCCCTGGACAAACTCCTGCATACTCACCACTGTTCTTTGTATACCTCTTGCTCCCTCCCCTCTCTTGATGCAGGTGCCTTATCCACTGTGGCTCCTTAATCTCCAAATCTTGGTTTGGCTCCCTGCCCTCGTATCCTGCTTATCTTCTCTCTCTTTCCCCTTCCCCCCTTCTAACTCTTTCTCCCTTCACTACACTTGCTTTTTCTGTTGCTCTCCTACCAGTATAATCTACTGCTGGCCAAGCGGTCTTTTCATTCCACATCCCTAAACTTTGGGGCTGTCTCCGCCCTTCCATTTGCTCTGCTCCTTCGCTTCTCACTCTGAAATCTCTGCTCAGTGAATTCTCTATTCACTCCTGCAGTTGCTTCTGATATTGGGGTGTACTTCTGTCAGCTACCTTCCACCCTACACTTACTCCAGCACAGCCAGTCTCCTCCAGTCATCAGTCACTGCTCCCTGCTCCTTATGTTATTTCATTATAATAACTGGGGAGTGTTTTCGCCCATAGGGATACCCGGTTATAATTCGCCCGTTATAACCTGCGAGTTATAATGACAAGCATGCGCTGGGTTTCCCTTGATCCTTGCCTGCACCACTCGCCACTCTTCTCTTCCTTGGCACTGGCCCCGCTTCTCAGTGCTGGATAGTTATCTGCCACTCAGAGTCAGGGGTAAGTTCATTTTAAAAAGTAATATTAGCGGGGCTAAAAAAAAACCCTTAATTTTCATCCTGGGCTGTTTTTTTAAAAAAAGTAAATGTTTCTTTTATGAGCCGCTACCGATCATGCTGAAGAGTGACCAGTCTGCAGCTCCATGGGAATGTCTGTTTACTTTACATAAGTGCTGTGCTGAAAAAATGATCCCCAGCAATTATATAAAATAAAAGCTCGGTAGGTGTGTAAAACTCGAATTTTATACACATTCTCTGTGTGGGATGCCTTTACAAACCCCTCGAGCTTCACTCTTGTGGTTTATGTGGCATCCCACACCCCGGGTGTGTGTAAATTCTCATTATAACTACCTAGTCAGCCATTATTCTATGTGTTGCTCACTGTTTAATGTTCTTTTGCTTGTTCCATAATTTACTGTATGACAATTTTATTCTTAAAGCATTTTCTTGTTATTTGTTTATTTTGTTGCACTAATTTCCATTATTATTGTACTGGTCTATAGTTCCCTGGTTCATCCCTCAGCCCACTTTTGTGAAGAGACACCACATGCGCCATACTCCAGACCTGGGGCACATTTCTGGACTCCAGAGAGGCATTAAATAGGTCTGCCAGGGGACCTACTAGAACCTCTTCTAGTTCTCTAAGGACCATTGGGTGCATGCCGCCTGGCCATGGTGATTTGCCCATCTTTAGGGGCCCCTAGCCCCTCGAGTACCCTGTCAGCTTGAATTGCACCATCTGTGACTTCCCCCTCCCAGTCCCCCCTGCTCCCTTGAGGTACTGGGCAGTCCTTCTCCTAAGTGAAGACTGAACAGAAGTACCCATTAAGCACCTCCACCTTTTCTTCACTACCATCTGCCAACCTCCCTCTTTTTTAGCCAAACAATCTCATCCTTTATGTTTCTTTTCTCCCTTACATACTGGAAAAAGGCCTTCTTATCCACTTTTTTTGTTTGCTTTTCTCCCATGGGCTAGCTGTACCTGTCTTGTGGCCTTTGCCTTCCTTATCCCATGCTTACCTTTCTTGACCTAGCTGCGTTGTGCACCCTATCCTCCTCCATCTGAGTATGCTTGTACTTTCTAAAGGCTGCCCTCTTGTTCCCCACTACCTTTGCTGCCTCCTTGTTGAACCAACTGGGCTTTTTGGACTTAGCTTTCTTACTTTTGATTTTGGCACGCTCACTAGTGGCTTTCATCAATCCTTCTTTATTATGGCCCTTTTCTGTTCCACGTCATCCCTAATCTGATTCCAGCAAGGTGTATTTTCAGAACTTTTCCATCCTATCAAAGTCAGCCCTCTGAAAGTCAAAGACCTTATTTTTGTCCTGACAATCTCTCTGCCCATATCCAAGTGGAACCACATGATGTGGTGATCACGTCCTGCAAGCGGTGGATCCACTTTCATGTCCTGAATATGTGCACAGTTGGACAGGACCAGATTCAGGACAGCCCTCTCCTTAATGTGTTCCATGACACCTTGAGTCAAGAAACCACTCTGAAAAGCATTAAGCAGTACTTTTTCCTAGTTCAGGAGGTAGCAGGGATTTTCCAGTCCACCCCAGGTAGATTGAGATCCCCCATTATTACTGCTTCCCCCCCTGGGGGACATATCATGATCTGGGACCCCAGTACTCTGTCCAGTTCCTCATCCTGGGATGGTGGTCTGTTGACCACCCCCATCCTTAGTTTCCTCCCTTTAATGGATTTAACTTGTACCCATAAAGCTTCAGGCTTGCCCTCTGCCTTTTCCACCATGGTACAAGTTAGCCCCTCCTTCACTTACATCACCACTCCCCCTCTTCCTGTCCCTCTATCCTTTCTGTATATTTTATATCCAGAAACTGCTAGATCCCAGTCATGGTTTTGTATGGCCCATGTCTCTATGATGGCCACTTTGTCCACCTCTTCCTCAGCCAACAGTGACTGCAATTCTTCCATTTTGTTCCCCAGATTTGTGGTGTTTACAGATGCCACCCTCCACTGTGACTCTGGACCCTTTACTCCTGACCTGCTCCTTCCATGCCCCTCTTTCCTTGGTCCCTCACTTCTTTCCCCATTCCTCCTATCCCTCCCCTCCTTCTGCTGTCCTGATTCGGGGGAGGCCTATTGGCCTCCTCTACCAGGTAACTAAGGGTGCTGTGCACCCTGCTGCCCCTGTCAGTTTAAATTTAGATTTTTAATCACAAAGTCCTCCAGCTTTTCCCTCAGGACCCTTGTGCCCCTTCTACTTAGGTGTAACCTGTCCGGTGCCAACAGGTCCTTGTTAACCCATGTCTACCCCAACCACCAACACATCTGTTCCTTTCTGCCTAACACCACCCTCTAAGCAATTTGTTAAATTTGGCAGTCTTTACCTTCCTTGCCGTACTAGCCTTCAGGACCAGAAGCACCTCTGAGAAGGCTACTTGCTTCCCTTCCACCCTACAGATTCTCCCCACCTTCTTGAACCTGTCTTGACTTACCCCCACATCAAATCCTGCAAGGTCATTTGTACCCAGGTGAACTATAATGTGAGGTTTCCCTCCTCCCTGTCCCACATACTGTGCTACTAGAGGCCCCCTTCCCTGCCAGCATTCCTGGCATTCATAATACCCTCTTATGGTTTGGCCCTCCCCCATCTCACCCATTTCACAATTGAATCCCCCAAGATCACCACCCTCCACCCCTCATCCTTGGTGCTCCCTTCCTTCTATCCATACTGCTGCCCATTCCAACCAGCATCCCCCTTTCTCTCTTGCCCCTTTTGTAAGGTAAACTGTAGATCAAATAGGATCTGGAGTTTATGCAGTAGGTAGGGAAATGGGCAGATTAGGTGGGCCAAGCAGTTCTTATCTGCTGTCAAATTCTATGTTTCTGTGTTTCTATGTTTATACTCCCTCCTGACCCTCTACACTCTTTATACCCACTGTCCTCTTCTCCTCTTCCTGAACCTCTTCCCCCACTGGCATTCTCTGTCTGTGTCTTTCCCTTCTGTTAACCCCCAGTCTTCTCCCTATCCTTCCTTTCTGCCCCCTTTCTGCCTATCACCTTGTTGTCCCTTGCTCACCACCCCCTTCCCTGCATCACCTGCACCCCCTCTCACCTGAACTCACATCCTACTACCACTTCTCCCTACTTACCTGACATTTCCCCCACCTTCTCCAACCCTCCCCCTTTTGCTGCCCCTTTCCTTATTGCCACTTTCCATCTCTTTCCCCAGTCCACTGGAAGAAATCTGTTCTGCACCGGCAATCCTGGAGATGCTCCCACAGGACCCCTCCCCTTTCTGCCTTACCTTTCCCTCTTACTGTTATCCATATCCCCTCCCTGGGCCTCCTCTCCTGCTGGGGGCAGGAGACCCAGGGGACCTGCCTAATCCACTGTTCCCTCCTACCCCCTTCCTGGCCCCATATCCCACCTTGGCTCCACTCCTGCCCATGCCCCTTACCTGCCTTCAAGTCCTCCGGCTGCTCTGCTCCTCCTATTGTTACCTTATAAATCCTCCCCTCTATGACCCACAGCATCCTCTTTGGCAAGCATCTATCACTGGGCCTGCCACCACCAACAGTTATGTGGTTCAAATCCTATCTGACCGGCAAGCCATCAATAGTTAAGGTCAATGGTGAAGTCTTTCCTCCATGTCCTCTCATTCTTGGGGTCCCACAAGGTGCCATATTTTACCCTCTACTCTTCAGCCTTTCTGTAAATAATCCTCCCTCCACCTGCTTTAACCTCCAGCCACATTCATGTTTTTGCACTTGTCTTATTGAGCACAAGAAAGTTGATGCACAAGCAATCATTCCTCCCAGCCTTACATACAGCAATAAATTTACCAGACTGATGCCCACAATCACCTTTACCAGGTGAGTAAACACCCATTGTGATTGGTTGACCATCCATGGCACTCCAGGCATTACATCATGGGTAAATAAGTAGCAGTGAATTACCCTAGGGTGGGTAGCAGAACGGTCTAGGAGTGAGAGGAGGAGCTGACGGCTAAAAGAACCTGAGTGGCAAAAATGGGCTGCAGTTTGTACAAATGTTCCAGTCTATAGTGTCTGGCAAAGGTGTGGCTGGAAGTCCAGGTGGCCGCCTTGTAGCTGTCTTCTGAGGACACGTTGGCTCTTTCTGCCCAGGAGGTGGCTACTGCTCTTGTGGAATGGGCCTTAATACCCTCTGGGGGTGTAAGCCGCTTAGTCTTGTAGGCCTCCTGGATGGTTCTCTTGAGCCATCCGGCAGTGGTAGCCTTTGATGCCGCTCTGCCCTGCCTTGCCTCTGGCCCTTGTAATAATAAATAATCTCTCGGTCTTGCGTATGGGCTGAGTTCTGGCTATGTAAGTGGACAAGGTGACCCCCACGTCCAAGTGGTGTGGAATGGGTTGATTATCTTCTGAAAAAGTTGGTAGTTCAATGGGTTGCTCTCGATGGAAGGTGGATGGGACCTTGGGTTGGAAGGCCAGTTGTCGTGGGTTGAACAAATCAGGTCACACAGGAATCAACAAATTTGGTACAACATACCTAAATGGTATGATTTTTATTAAACAAACAAACAAAAAATTAAATCCAAAAAAAATAACAGCTTACAGCAGCAAACTTCTGATAATAAACAAACAAAATAAAACTTGAAAACAGCACAGCTTCCCTGCCAAGGGTCTAGCAGTGCAACATAATCTTGTGCAGTATAACAGAGAGCAGGAGGTCCTCACGTGAACTCTCCCTAACAGCATCTCACCTGAGGATCTAGGCTGGCTTCTTTTAAAGAGTGGAGCTCCACGCCTTAGCTCAAAGCCCCACCTAATTATTAAGCTATTTACAGGAAAATTTCTTATTTCTTTGTACAATCAATTACATAGAATTTACATAAATGAAAGGCATAACAAATAATCCATTATTATGACATCAACATAAACACCCTAATACTCTATCAGATATAATTGCACATTTCTTGCAGAGTGGGCTGCATGATGAACAACTCCTCCTTTTCTAAAGGTAACCTAGGAGCTGCAGCATATAAAAAGAGGAGAAGGTGCTGCTGACTTTCTATAGGAGACAGCACCTTGCAAGGACACCAGCACTGATTGGAGACACGAAACTCCTGGGAGTTGTGTAAGTAGACCACATTTTAGTTCTTCTCTAATATCCTGTATTTTAGTTAATTTGCTGTTTAACCTTTTCAAGAACAGGATATTCCAATCTGCAGCTGTACATATCCTAAAGAAAATATTTAAACTGGCATTGGTAATTTCTTAAGTTTGACTGTCAATCCCAGCTTGCTTTTTACATTGTGAAAAAACCTTTGCCTACCAAGTCTGTTTACAGACCTTTAGTTACTTTCATTCTTTAAGTCTGCACAGCTCATTTAGACCATTTTCTGCACATTTAAGGGCAGTACAGGGAAAAAGTGCTTATATTTAACTGGACCATGACGTAGAAGAGCAGAAATAGAAAGGGGATGAAAAATAGTTTCAATTGTAATACACAGCGTCAGATGGCCAGTCTGACTGCAGCATATTCTGTATGTTTTACACAGAAAAGGGGGGGGGATTAGAAAGAGACAGAGAGACATAAAATGAAGGAGTAAAGTGCTGTTGTGCAACAGTCTTTGGAACAGATATAGGAGAAAAGAAGAAAATGTCAGGTTCAGCTAAGCATTATTCACATGGGAGGGGTTCAACTACCACATTTCCCCCTCTTTAAGAACAAACCAATAATTTGGTTTGAAGACCACATTCCCTTTTCTACAACATAAACCCAAGGGAATGGGATGGGACTTCCACCTACCCTCACAGAAGTCCCACCCCAGGGCACCCTATAAACAAAAACAATAAATACAATTAACATCATTCATTGTCATACGTCATACTTTGCCCTGGGGTTGAAATAGGATACTGTATCCCATTCTAGATTAAATTTCCTTAAGCACCATGTCTAGAAAAGAAATCTGCATTTTTATGTTTGCTGCCTGGTCTATGCTTAATCTCAAAATGATAGAGCTGTAGAGCCAAGTACCAATGGAGAATGCATGCATTTTTATCTTTCATCTGGTTAAGCCAGCATAAAGGGTTGTGATCCATAATTAAAGTAAAATGAGACCCCCATAGATAGAATTTCAATGTCTCTATAGCCCATTTAATTGCTAAACATTCCTTTTCTATTGTAGCATACTTCTGTTCTCTGGGATATAGTTTCCGGCTGATGAATAAGATGGGGTGCTCTTCTCCATTGATATTTTGACACAATACAGCACCTAGACCAGTTTCTGAAGCATCTGTTTGTAATTCAAATGGTTTATTAAAATCTGGAGATTGTAACACTGGTGCTGAACATAGTACAGCTTTTATTGTCCTAAAAGCTAAATCACAAGCAGGTGACCATGGGATTTTATTTGGGACTTGTTTCTTACTCAAGTCAGTCAATGGGGTTGCAATTGTGGTGAAATCAGGGATAAAGTGTCTATAATAACTAGCTAAACCCAAAAAAGATCTCACTTGTTTTTTTGTTTCTGGGACTGCACATTGGGCTACTGCCTCCACCTTCTCTATTTCTGGGCGTACTATTCCATTACCAAAGCAAGCCCAAATATCTTGTCTCATTCATGGCTAGGGTACACTTGGAAGGATTAATAGTTAAACCAACTTTTCAATAGTATATAAAACATTAGACAAATGGGTAAGATGTGTTGACCAGTCTGAACTGAAAATCACCACATCATCCAAATAAGCAGAACAATAGGAAGAGTATTCATTCAACAATTTATCCATATACCTTTGAAGGTGGCAGGGCCCCATGTAAGCCAAATAGCATATAAGCAAACTGGTATAACCCTTAGGAGTGCTAAAAGCTGTTTTTCTTTAGACTGTTCTTCCAAAGGATCTGCCAATAGTCCTTTGTGAGATTGAGAGTAGAGATGTATTTTGCCTGTCAATGTGATCTATTATATCATCCACTCTAGGAATTGGATAGCTATCAAACTGAGATACTTGATTGAGTTCACGAATCGAGACATAAGCGGATACCCCCTTCCTTTTTAGGTACAATTACCATAGGGGATGACCATGGACTTCTAGAAGGTTCAATAATATTTAATTTCCGTAATTTCTCAATTTCCTGTACAACCTCAGACCTACTTCTTTCTGGCAATCGATATGCCTTTTGCCTTATTGGGACAGAATCAGTTTTAATCGTATGTGCTACATCAATGGCTTTACCTGGGATAGTTGTGAAAACTTTTGTATAATGTTGTAGTACATTTTCCAATTCTGCATGTTGCTGACTGGTTAAATTTGAGTTAATGTGTACATCTCTAATAGATTCCTCTGATTCAAGCCTTTTATAGGCAGAATCTAATTCAGTGTCTGAACTACTGGGCATAACATAAAGGTCAGCTTTAACATCAGAAGTAAGTCTCTCATGCCATTTCTTTAAGAGATTTGCATGGTAGATGGGTGTACACTTTCGTCTCCCAGGTATCTCAACTTGGTAAGTGACAGGACCAGTCTGGGAAACAATGGAGTAAGGTCCCTGCCATTTCATTAAAAGCTTATTGTCATTGGATGGCAATAATAACAGTACATTTTCCCCTGGAAGAAATTGTTTTTCCTGAGTTTTACTATCATAATGGCATTTCTGCTTAGTTTGGGCTACCATATTTTGTTCATGTGCCTTTTTTGTGTACTACACTAGTCGCTTTCTAAGATTAACCAAATAGTCTAGGATATTGGTATATTTCACTGTGGTCTCTCCCTCCCAAGTTTCTTTAACTATGTCAAGAGGTCCCAAGGGGTTTCTTCCATATAGCAAACTGAATAGTGAAAATCCTGTTGAGGCTTGTGGGACCTCTCGGTATGCAAACAGGAATAGGGGAAGATATTGATCCCACTTTTTACCTTCTTCATCCACAAATTTCCTAATCATACGTTTTAATGTCTGATTGAATCTTTCTGTAAGACCATCAGTTTGTGGATGGTAAGGGGTGGTTCATAATGTAGTAATTCCTAAAGCTTTGTACAATTCAGTGAGTAGTGCAGCATTAAAATTTGTACCACGATGAGTCAGGATCTCTTTAGGAATACCCATACGACTGCAGAATTCTACTACTTTTTCTGCTATTTTTGAGGCTGTAACTGTTCTCAAGGGAAAAGCTTCAGGATATTTGGTTGCATAATCACAAAGGACAAGTATGAATCTATTACCCTTACTGCTTTTTACTAATGGTCCTACCACATCCATAGCTATTCTTTCAAAGGGTTGAGCTACAACTGGTAGAGGCATTAAGGGTACTTTGTCCCTGTGAGTTATCTGGCTGATTTGCTGACAGGAAGGACAACATCTGCAATACTCAGCAACATCCTCCTGTAGACCAGGCCAGAAGAATCGTTGCAATAGTCTAGCAGAAGTTCGGTCTCGTCCCGCATGTCCAGAACTAGGGATATCGTGTGCTAAAAATAGAAGATCTTTTCTAAATTTCTGTGGTACCAGCATTTGTTCTATCTGTTCTTGTGTTTTAGGATTTATACATATTCTATATAGAATTCCATTCTGTTGTACAACATATGGTGAACCCAAAGGTACTTGTTTGTTAAGCTGTGAAAAGAAAGGTTAAGTGTATTGTCATTTTGCTGTTCAGTTTTAATATCTACAATATGATATTGAGGCATGACATCACCAGTCCCATTTGTTTTTGTTTCCAGTCTTTCTGTAATAATTTCTTTTCGGCCTTTGTTTTTCGTGGCCCTTTACCTCTTCAAACAAAGAATCATCAAAAGAAAATATAGGGTCCTGTTGTATTAGTTGTGACTGAGCCCTCGTGGTTACAGCTGATAAGGCAGTGTCACATGAGTTAAAGGTCATTAAAGGCTGGAAAGTCTTGACCAATAATCAAAGGCACAGGTAAAGTGGGTACAACTCTAATGTCATATCACATGTCTGTCCATTTATACATACTTGTGTCTGTCCAGTTGGGTACTGATGCACATCACCATGGATACAAATTACACCAGTGGGTTTAGTACTTAATAACTTGTTATCTAGTAGGTCAGCCGGATTAAGCTTTATCGGCTCCTAGGTCCACTAGCCCTTCTACATGAGTTCCATTTACCATAGTCTTTATAAAAAGTTCCCCAAGTTCATAGAAGCTAGGTATGCAGACTTTTCTTTGGGCAGAAATGGGCTATGTGTCCCAGTCCATGGCAATAATGGCATTCTATGGTGGATTCAGTTTTTTTGATGTCATCTCCGACCTTCCCTCTAGTCTTAGCAATCCCTGTCCCAACTGATGAAACAATAGGTCTTACCGTAGTGGTTGCAGATGTTGTAGTAGGAATGACATTTTCTGTTCTCCTGTACCCTTTTGTACTGGTTGTCGTGCAGATAAGAAATCCTCGGCTAGGAGTAATTGCAGCTTCAGCATTATCAGGATGGTGTTCCCTTACCCATAATTGGACATCCAGGCATAATCTGTACAAATTGCTCCAACACAAACTGCTCAATGATGGCTGGTACAGTCTTTCCCTCAGGTTGTAGCCATTTGTGACACAAGTCATTCAATCTGGTATAGGTCTCCCGAGGTGGTACATGGGGTAAATGCTTTAAAGATTGAAACCTTTGTCTATATATTTCTGTGTTAATGTCATATCTTTTTAGTATCTCCTTCTTTACAGAGGCATAATCATTAGCAATCTGGATATCCATACAGGTGTATGCCAATTGAGCTTTGCCAGATAGATATGGGGCAAGTCTTACTACCCATTGGGTAGCAGGCCAATTACAAGCCTGTGCTACACGTTCAAATGTTGTAAGATATGCCTCTATATCATCAGAGGGAGTCATTTTCGTTAATTTTATGTCTCTGGGATTTGTATGGGCTGCCCCTTGACCAGCCCCAATAAGTTGTAAGGCCTGTATTGTGTCAGCCCACCTCTGGTCTTGTCGCTTTCTTTCAACCTCTCTTTCCCTCAGATCTACCTCTCGCTGGCATTCCCTCTCCATCTGATGTATAGCTAACCAGCGGAGTAAATCCCTGAGGTCTTCGGGGGGGGTTCCAGCTGTTCTTCTTCTGGTCTCTTCACACCCACCTCTTCCATCTTCAGTATGCCCTGTTTAACTTTAGGACGTGTGGCAGCAGGTAATCCTTCAAGAAGTGGTTCACCAACAGCAGCCACTTGGGTTCTGGTCAAAACCCCTGATAAGGCACCAGCTTCCTCGAGTTTATGTGCCATGTACCTTTTGAAAACCACTTGTGACCTGGATACTATGTGCAGTATCTTTACTGGAGTCCACCTATTCGTTATGGATCTCCAATCAACCCCACTCCTGGTACCAAATGTCGTGGGTTGAACAAATCAGGTCACACAGGAATCAACAAATTTGGTACAACATACCTAAATGGTATGATTTTTATTAAACAAACAAACAAAAAATTAAATCCAAAAAAAATAACAGCTTACAGCAGCGAACTTCTGATAATAAACAAACAAAATAAAACTTGAAAACAGCACAGCTTCCCTGCGAAGGGTCTAGCAGTGCAACATAATCTTGTGCAATATAACAGAGAGCAGGAGGTCCTCACGTGAACTCTCCCTAACAGCATCTCACCTGAGGATCTAGGCTGGATTCTTTTAAAGAGTGGAGCTCCACCCCTTAGCTCAAAGCCCCACCTAATTATTAAGCTATTTACAGGAAAATTTCTTATTTCTTTGTATAATCAATTACATAGAATTTACATAAATGAAAGGCATAACAAATAATCCATTATTATGACATCAACATAAACACCCTAATGCTCTATCAGATATGATTGCACATTTCTTGCAGAGTGGGCTGCATTATAGACAACTCCTCCCCTTTTCTAAAGGTAACCTAGGAGCGACAGCATATAAAGAAGGAGAAAGGTGCTGCTGACTTCTATAGAGACAGCACCTTGCAAGGACACCAGCACTGATTGGAGACATGAAACTCCTGGGAGTTGTGTAAGTAGACCACATTTTAGTTCTTCTCTAATATCCTGTATTTTAGTTAATTTGCTAATTGTTTAACCTTTTCAAGAACAGGATATTCCAATCTGCAACTGTACATATCCTAAAGAAAATATTTAAACTGGCATTGGTAATTTCTTAAGTTTGACTGTCGATCCCAGCTTGCTTTTTACATTGTGAAAAAAACCTTTGCCTACCAAGTCTGTTTACAGACCTTTAGTTACTTTCATTCTTTAAGTCTGCACAGCTCATTTAGACCATTTTCTGCACATTTAAGGGCAGTACAGGGAAAAAGTGCTTATATTTAACTGGACCATGACATAGAAGAGCAGAAATAGGAAGGGGATGAAAAATAGTTTCAATTGTAATACACAGCGTCAGATGGCCAGTCTGACTGCAGCATATTCTGTATGTTTTACACAGAAAAGCGGGGGGATTAGAAAGAGACAGAAAGACATAAAATGAAAGAGTAAAGTGCTGTTGCGCAACAGTCTTTGGAACAGATATAGGAGAGAAGAAGAAAATGTCAGGTTCAGCTAAGCACTATTCATATGGGGGGGGGTTCAACTACCACACCGGTACCGTGCGTAGGATCACCCCATGGGGTGTAAACACAGTGTAGAGTTCTTTGTATGACAGAGCTCCCAGCTCACCGATTCTCCGAGCTGAGCATATGGCTATGAGGAAGCATGTCTTGAGGCCCGCCCAGAACAGGTCAGCCTCATGTAGTGGCTCAAATGGGGCTGCGCTAAGGGAGTCAAGTACCAAAGAGAGATCCCAGGAGGCGATGGATGATCTGACTCTGGGTCGGAGCACTTCCACCATTTTGAGAAAATGTATGGTGTCTGGGTGTGTCCCTGGACTGTGTCCATCAATGGGGCTGATGGCGGCTCCAATGGCCGATAACTGTACCCTAAGAGAAGAGTGGGCTAGTCCCTTGTCTACTCCTTGCTGAAGGAGTAAGAGGATGGTGGACATGTCTGCTAGTTCAGGGTCCTTACCCCATTCTCGGCACCATTTACCGAAGATGAACCATTGTCTGCCGCAGGCAGAGTTGGTGGAAGAGCGTCTGGACTGTAGCATCGTGGCAATGACTGATTCATGATAACCTGCTCTCATTAGTCTCTTCCTCTCAGGAGCCAGGCTGTGAGTTTCAGTCTCTGCAGTGCCGGTTGGGTAATGGGTCCCTGGGTCAGCATGTTTGTGAGGTAGGGCAACCTGTGTTTGTCCATGGCCATGTCCAGGACCATGGCAAACCATGTTCTCCACGGCCAGTAGGGAGCTACCAGGATGATCGTTCACTGTGATTTTTGAATCTTGGCTAGTACTTGTGGTAGCAGGGGGATTGGTGGGAATATGTAAGCCTGATCTTGAGACCAAGTCTGTGACAGGGCGTCAGTCCCTTGTGACCGGGGTTCCCTGTACCTTGAATAGAAATTGTGTACCTGTGTGTTCTCTGTTGTGGCCATGAGGTCCATGGACACAGGGCCCCAAGCCTCTTGAATTAATTGGAAGAGGCTGGGGTGTAGATGCCACTCCTCTGGATGTACTTGTTGCTGGCTGAGCCAGTCTGCTCGCACGTTGAGCTTTCCTGTGAGATGGACTGCGCTGATGTGAGTGAGGTTGGCTTGTGCCCAGTTGGGACCCTTGCTGCCTCTCGCTGCATGGATCTGCTCCTGGTGCCCCCATGCATGGCAATGTAGGCTACCATGACTTGATTGTTGGAGCATATCAGGATTGATTGACCTGAGATGGAGGATTTGAAAGCTTTTAGGGCATTGTATACCGTCCTCATTTCCAGGACGTTGATGGACAACCTGGTCTTGGACGTGGTCCATTGTCCCTGAGTGGATAGGTCACCCAAGCACACTCCCCAGCCTAAGAGGCTGGCATCCGTTTCTATAGATGCGTGGTAGGATGCTTCCAGTGGAACCCCTTGGGTGAGGTACCGAGCTCACCGTCCACCAGACTAAGGACTGCCTTACTGAAAGTGGTAGTGGGATCGTGACCTGTAGGTTGTGTTCGGTCGGGGATCCTTGAGTTAGTACATAGTTCTGCAGGGGGGCACATGTACCACCTGGCCCAAGGGATGAGGTCAATACAAGATGCCATGCACCCTAGTAACTGGGCCACTTGGCCCATGGTTGGCTAATGGCAAACTTTCATGCGACGTGACAGGTTTATTAGGTTGAGCACTCTTCTCTGGAATGGCTTTGCCCACCCCTGTGAGGTGTTTATTTCTGCTCCTAGGTATTCTATCAGTTGTGTGGGTTCCAGGTGGCTCTTGGCCTGGTTCACCACCCAGCCATGCTCCTTGAGCGGCCTCAGGGCCCGTACAGTATCTTGATGTGACCGCTCTTTGGACCTGGCCCGGATTAACCAGTCATCCAGGTAGGGAATGATGTCCAGACCCTGTTCTTGGAGTCTGGCCACCACCAACACCACTGATACCTTGGTAAACACTCTTGGTGCTGAGGTAATACCGAAGGGTAGGGCCTGATATTGGAAGTGGTGGCCTAGTATGTGGAAATGGAGGTATTGTCGGTGTTTCGGTCTGATGGGTATATGAAGGTGTGCATCCTTCAGGTCTATTGAAGTGAGGTAGTTGCCTACCTGGATGCTGCATATAGTAGACCGTAGGGTCTCCATTTTGAACCTCTGAGGCGCCACAAACTGATTGAGGTGTTTCAGGTCCAGAATTGGGTGTAGCTCCCCTGTTTTCTTGGGTACGAAAAAGAAAATGGAGTACACTCCTTGTTTTTGCTCTTGAGGAAGAACTACATGAATTGCTCTGTTTTGTAATAGGTCCACTAGAATTTGTTGGACCTGATGAGCAGTTGCTCTCTTTTTGGTGATGGGGGAACTTACAAACCTGTGTGTGATGTGAGGTTGAGATAGCTCTATGGAATAACCCTTCGACACCACCTCGTGGACCCATCTGTCTGAGGTTGTGCAGAACCACTGGTGTTTGAAAAGTGTCAATCTCTGTCCCACTGGATGGCAGTGCTGCCACCTGTGTGGGGACCTGGCCATGTAGTCATTGGGGTTTTCCCCTATTACTGCTACCTCTTCCTCCGAACCTGAGTCCGTGGCGTCTGGCAGAGGAGGGATGGTAAGAGTGGGTGAAAGAGCTGCGGAACCCGCTTTGTGTTCCTCTGCCTTGAAAGGAGTTGCTTTGGTGATAAGTGTCTCTGTGTGTTTGATGAGGCTTGAACCCCCCCCCCCGAAACCTCCGTCTAGCGGAGGGAAGGTAAGTGTTCCTGTTTTTGTTCTTAAGTAGGTCTTTACCCTCTTCTTTCTGTTTCAGAAATTCCTGCAATCCCTCCCAAAATACATGTTTACCCTTCATGGGTAAATTTTAAAGAAGTGTCTTGGACTCGTCGGCCTCCCATAAGTTTAGCCACAGTGCCCTTCTGTCATGGTTAGTGATGGCTGTGGTCCTGGCATTTAATCTTAAGGAGTCCACTGCCATGTCAGCCAGGTATTTAGCAGCGTCCAGTGTGCACTCTAAAAGTTCTGCCTCTCTAGTCTTGGGGTTTGCCTGCTCAATGAGTTCCTCAAGCCAACGGATCTGAGCACGTGTCATATAAATGGCAGTAGTTGACGCCCTGGCGGCTGTTCCCTCAATTTCAAAGGCTTTCTTCAGCATGTCCTCCACTCTTTTGTCTGTGGGGTCCTTTAGTAATATAGTTCCACACGGTAAGATGGTCTTTTTGCTGAGAGCCGCCACCTGGGGGTCAACAGTTGGAGCTGTGCACCAGTTGCTGGCCTTGTCCTCCTGAACTGGGTACATGCATTCCAAGTTTCTTTTGTAAGACATTCTGCCAGGTTCTGTGGATTGCCACTCCTTGGTGAAGAGGTCGTTGATGGCTGGACATACTGGAAATGTCTCCTTGCTGGTCGCTTTTTTGTTGAATCATTGGGTCTAATTTCGACTCTACTTTGTTTTCTTCTACATCGAATCCCATGGTGGCCTTGACTATCCTCATCAGGCCTGAGATCATGTGGAAGGAGCATAGCTTCGATGTGAGGGAAGGTACGGATAGTGATTCCATTTCATCCTCATCGGATGCCATACCATCTTCGTCATCCGGAATCTCCTTGTCTTCTCCGGGCTCTGACCTTTGATTGTCTGGTGTTGGTTCAACTGGGTCTGGGTGGTCTCCAGGGCCCCCCCCCGCATCCTCTGGCTCTGGGGGGGCTGGGTTGGTTTGTCGTTCTGTGCTGGGTCAGAGATTCCAGTTTTTCCATTATGTTCAGCATGAAATCTTGTTGGCTGTGCATCATGACCACCGTGGCCTGCTGATTCTGGAGTAGGATAGCACCTGGGTCCATCCACATAGCGTTGCTAGGCCCTGGATTGCTGGGGCCCGCTATAGAGGAGTGATCCACTGACATGACGTCATCGTGGTGGAGGCAGGCAGTGCATAAGGGGCTCGGGGCATGGGGCAGTAGGGTAATGCTGCATGTTGTGCACTTCTTGGCCTTGACCATCTGGTGGAGAGAGGAAAGGAGGCATATTGGTAGGATTGGGCAACCACGGGCCTCCAATACAGGAAATGCCCCATAGTTGATGAGTAATACTGCAGTACTGCTCCTCATAGGAAGTTGTGCTAGGGGTGCCCCCCCGACTGAAAATATGTAGGTATATGCCTTAAATATGGAGGGATTAGGGCTAATGGGTCACTGAAGGTGAAGGATCCATAATATGAGCATGAGGGGTTGCTGTAGTGAGGGATCCAGCCTGGTTAAGTCAATTGTGGAGGTCGCTATGGGAGGGACCACCAGAGAGAGATGCTGTAATACAGGGATCCAGCATGATGAAAAAACAACTGTGGAGGTCGCTGTGGGAGGGATCACCAGAGAGACATGCTGTAATAGGGTCGTTATGGAGAGGTACCGCATAAGAGGATAGGGAGTTTGAGGTTGCTGGAATAGGTACCCCGTTGAGAGGGGGGAATTTGGGGGCTCCCCTGATGACTTCAGACACGAGAAGCTGAAAAAAAAAAACTTGCTCAGGGTTACACAGCATTGTGAATAGAGGCTGTGAAACAAACAGGAATCCAGATTTTCAGCTCAGAGCCTGGGTGTCTCCTTTTATAGTTACAAAAATTAATTCTGCCCAAATCTCTCGATCCCATATCTTCACTTGGGAAGGGAGGTTGTGGGCTTCAGGAAAACGCATAATAGGGTCAGAAGAATTGCGAGCGACTGTTGCGGCAAATGGATTTCACCCCCCCGCCACGCTAGGCCCCTGCGCCAGCATCAGGATTCTATGGCCGACCATGTGGCTGTTGCAGTTGTTTAGGGCCTGTTGACCATGTGGGGCCAATGGGTATGGCGCGGCCCTAAATAGGAGCATATAGCAGATAATTTTACAAATTTGCAGCGGGGAGTAATGAATGATGAAATCTCCCCGCTGTGATTTACAGATGCAAGTGGAGGGGCTGTAGAACGCCGGCGAAAGCTGACTACCACGAGGGTGGGGGGAAGGACAAGGGAAATGCCACGCATTGCTTGGAGTCAGGCCTGACGGGTTAGCGTATTTCCTAGCCCGATTGTAGGCTCGATCGATCGAGTTAGCAGGTGGATAATTCTTGCCCGGTCTGAAAGAAATCATTAGGCTGGAGGGGAGGGTGTAGAGTAGGTCTCACTAGCATTTCCCTCCAACGAGGACGCTGTAGAGTAACGAGCTGAACAACACGCAGCTACTGCCCAGTACTGACTGGAAAACCAATGGACTGCTGGTACATGCGGTTAAACGACTCAGACCACAGGACATGAGCATACTTGAGAACAATAATGAACAAACTTCAAGCTACAATTTCTTTAAAAAACTTAAAAGCGTCTTGAAAACACCTCGGACCACAGTACATGAGCATAATTCGAGAGCAATTAGAGCAACTTTTAAACTTTTAAAACTTTTAACTTTTAAAAACCTTTAAATCTATAAGCGGCTAGACATATCAAACGAGTTGTGGGAATTCAGCAATACCATAGTACATGAAGCACAATTCGAGAGCAATTAGAGCAACTTCTAAACTTTTAAAGCTTGCACCCTTTAAATTTATAAGTGGATAGACATATCAAATGAGTTGCGAAATTCAGCAATAGACATGCTGTCTCTCCCTTAAGAAATCATTCTAAAGCAGGCCTACCTTCTCTAGTTAGAACAACAGGGATCCTGATGTGCTGTAGCCTTATCAGATGCATGAAGAGAACTGGAGGACAGGGGTTTCTGGGACAGGGATACATTAAGAAATTTGATCCTAGAGTCATGTGCATCACTAGCCTGGTGGGCCGAAACCCGTGATGTAATATCTGGAGTGCCATGGATGGTCAACCAATAACAATTTGTATTTACTTTCAACAATCCATAGTAAAAAAAAACCTACATTAAGATGCTCCTCTAGTACCTACTGAAATCTTAGATAATAACACTCCTGGGGACTGAATGACCCTGTGCATTGGCTGTGGGCTATAGAGTCTCTGCTACTGGAGCCAACATTCCTGTTGTGCAGACCGCTCTCCAAGAGGGATTTCTCCTCGACTCAGAATTGTCTTTAAATGTGGGAAAGACCAAAGCTGTGGTATTTGTATCTGCCTCATAACCGAAGAGCTACTCTGTGCCCCCCCCCCCACTCACTGCTACCACAGATGGATCCCCCTGAAAGTAGTTAATGGGTACAAATATTCAGGTTTCTGGGCCAACTCCCTCCTCACAGGGAACACCCACGTCAACAATCTTGTCAGAAGCCTAGGCCCAAAGATTGGTTTCCTGTTCAGGAACAAATCATTGCTGCCTCAGGACTGCAGAGAGAAAAAGAGAGAGAGAGAGAGAGAGAGAGTAATCCAGTCTGTGCTACTGCCTTCCTTCAACTACATGGACATCTTCCTTTGTGGTGCCTCCAGGTGTAGATTTACAATAGGTTAGCCAGGTTGATACTTGACAGTCCTTTTGACGCTCACCATTGTAAGCTCTACAGTGCATTAAACTGACTGTCCCTGGGTGACAGGAGGAAGTGCACTTCATCCTATTCTCTCTGAAGTATGTCAAAAGCATTTTCTCTCTTATGGCTTACCCACAGGCCCTTTCCTAGATCCTTGCACTCCACTGAATCAGTTGAGCTGATGGGCCACACATATAAATATGACTCATGGGTCCCTCAGCTTTAATCACAGATGCCTGACTGTGTGAAACTCCCTGCCAGAATCCCTAAGCCTGGCAAACCACTCCTTGCCCTCTGGTACAAAACTCATGGATTGGTTCTTTTCAGTCTTCTCTGGGCATAAGGCTTGCTGCCATCATTCTAGTGGCGTAACATAGACAGCAACAACAATGAGCTTCCACCCCTATACTGCCTGCACTGGGCCTTACCTTTTGGAGTATGAAGAAGCCCTCTTTAAAGAGGGTGAAATGTTAATTGCTGGTTCATGCCTGCCGTGGGGGCACATTGCATTACTTTGCACTGCACTGCTGCACTTTGTAATAAATTATGAAACACAACAGATGTCAGTCTTATAAGTGCATTTTTTCTAGCACATGGTGCTGTTGTGATAAGTTTGACGTGAGTGCACCATTTTCTTTGCTAATACGATAAATCTGTAACCGTGCATCAGCTGATTTTAAAATAGTGGTTCCAGTTCTGGTATGGTTCCATCTATACAGGCTGTTCAGTTATCCCAGTGGACGTTTTTGATTGCATTTTGGTGTTGAGTGCCATTTTAGAACTGTATGATGTACTTTATGTCACTGTAAAGCTCTAGCATTGTTAGGACAATGCATCAGCGTTCTGCCGTAGAACTCAGTGGCTGAGAGGGAAATAATGTACATCATATAGTGCTAACATAGTACTTTGTACCAGTGTATACATCAGAAACACCCACTGAGGTTACTAAAAGACCCATAGAGATGGAGCAATAGTAGAACTGGAACCAGATTTTAAAAAACATCTTGTACTGGGAAAAATGCAGAGGCAGTGTTAGGCACAAATGAACCAAGTGGCTGCTTGGTGTGCCAGCACACAAGGGGCACACTATAGCATAAAGTATAAACAGAGATCAGCTTGAAATGCAAAAAATGTTAATACAAAAAACTAAACTGTTGTTGTCATCCTGGTATTCATAACATTTGTACCACTTTTTGGATGTGGGGTGGGGCAGAAGAGAGGAGGGAGGTTGGTAGGAGCAGTGAAGGGGGCAACACAAGTATTTCTGCTTCAGATGTCATTAGATCTAGAACTGGTCCTGAAAAAATGACATACAGGTTCAGCACAGTTCTTCTTTAAAGGTGGGGTTTATGAATGCTGTTTAATTAATCCAGCTGCTGATTATCTTGAGGTTGATGGCTCCCTTTATGTCAAATGTGATAAACGTAAGAAGCAAATAATTATTTTAACCATATGGAGAACTGTAGCCAATTAGTACAGAAAGTAGAATTTCGAGCTGTACTCTGCTGTGCATTAAAAAAAAAGAACAAGTAGCCAATCATAAACTAATGCCAGTGCATAGAAATCGCCTGAAACCTCAAGATTATGTTACCATTTAATATTGTAATCCTTTTCCTCTATGGGATAACTTCAGGGTTTTGGAGCAGAAAATGTAATTTAGTTCTCCTAATCCATGTGTATACTTGAAATTGAAATCTTAGCTTAATTACACATTGCTAAGTGGTTTTAGTCATTTATTGGACAAAATGTGTACTTAGATGTACAGCACCATTTAAGCATAGCTAGTTCACATGTTATGGAGTGCATTGCCTTATAGTACAAAACCTAAGTAGAAGGTAAAATGCAAAGGCTTTTCTATAGATCAGATGTACAGCAAAGTGCATGCACTCTACCAATGAGCTGTTTGCAGTGCATTTGTAAATTGTCCACCTAATTTCTTCCGAGTTCTATGGGTGACATAAGTAGTATATAAATGTGATATGCCTGGTCTCTCACCAACTACTGGCTTCTGTAATCATGTAAAACCAAGGTGAGTACAGCATCCAAGGGACATGGCAGGGCAAATCAAAAGTAAACACAGCACAGAAACTTGAATTTAGATTAGGTGAGCACATTTGAACAGTGAATAATGGGGATTTAGAATATGCGATGCGAGACATTTGAATGCCGGCTGTGACCCAGGGTGTCACCAAGTTAAAGTAAATGGCATAGAAAAAAATTGCATGGGCCATGGGTCCTCAACGTTGGTGGTGGTGGGTGGGGACCAGGATATACTGTTGGGACACACGGAGTCTTTTTTTTTATTTAAGAATTAGGGGTGAGGTATCAGCCTGGACTTAATGCCTCTTTTGATTTAGTCCCTTTTTGACTGAAATAGGTCCAATCTATCCCTTTGATGTACTGTATGTGTGTTATGCTTTGTTTCTTATTTTGGTTCATTAGTACCTTTGATTATTGAAAACCCCTTTGGGATTAGTTTAAATATTCATTGCTCTTTAATTAATTTCAAAGAGGAATGTTTCCTCTAAAATGATCGGCCATGGTTTAGAATATAGTATTCTGCATAATATGGTAATCCCCTGTAACTGTTATTGGGGGTTAGTAAAAATCATTGATAGTGAAATTCTGGCCTTAGACTAAGTTTTGCAATTATTTTATATGTATGAACAGTATTTGCAAATTTTGTAAGTCTTGTACCTCACTTCGTGAGCTGTGAAGTTGGTTTTTAATGCATCTGTTTGTATTCACAATCTGGCATTTAAGCACGTTACCCTTCCCCCACTCTTTGCTTTGAATAGTAGCTGCTGTTTGGTAATTTATTTTCTAACTTTTTTTTTAAATCTGGAGCGCTTAGCATTTACCTCTGGGGACAGTATGGAACCCTGAGGACGGGCTGCTGGTCTGGGGCAAAACGTTAGGTTTGTGATACCATAGAGATCTATTTGGCCTCCTACTGCTGCTGTATGTATGTGTTTTTGCACTGCCTTTTTGCACTTTATCTATTTTTTTTGCCATTCATTAAAATATAAGTATTGCTTGATTATCTTGGTGTGGCATGATGATCTTGCTCTCCAAAATGTGTGTGTGTGGGGGGCGGGTGCATCTGTAATCCCCCCTCATCCAGTCTAGCATTCAAGCACTCAAGAAAGTAATTTCAGTCAGCTGTCCAGCTGTCGTTTTACAATGGCATGGGGCCTAATTTACAATGCCCTACACACTACCATATGCAGGGAAGGCCATGACGTGTAGAGGCTCCTCTCCACAGCTACTTAGGCTTCCACACATTCTCAAACTGCACAGGGCCACCTGCAGAAGGCAGCCCTGGCCCAGTCCATGGATCTGTGCAGGGAAGTGGGGTTCCTTGAGGGTGTGTGGCCATGCACAGTGCTATGTGAGTGCTGCATAGGCTGACAGAAGGAGCAGGGGATCCACTCTCTGGCTGAACCTGGCTTCTTATTGGAAGCCCTGTGTCTAGCCCAGCTCTACCCCTAGACCACTGCCTGTCCTGGCATGCTGCTCTGAATGCACAGAATATGGGTGGCCAAGAAATGAAGCTGCTGTCCACTGCAGACCAGCATTGGGGTGTAGGGCTCCATTGACTGAATACTCTTAAATTAGGCATATCTCAGCTTTTTCGTGAATTGGGCCCTTGTTTGGTAATTTTCAGTCTGTTTCTGCCCTAGATATAGCATTGCCCTTCTATGAATTGTCAGTAACCTTGTATCGTATGTGCCAGGAAAATGGTTTCTTCTTCTCTATCACTACTCGTCGACTTTAGTGCCAGTCTCACCACAGAACCCTACAATATTCTGCTTAGCTATCTCAAGAACCTTTCAGGTGTCTGGTACTCACATGTCTTTGTACTGCTTACACCTGTCCCATCAGTTTTCCTTTGTTAAACTCTGACTCTGGCAAAACAGTAAGTTCCTTAGTTTCTGCTCTTAGTCTCTTACTCTTCTTCACAGTTCGTCTCTTTCCTTTTGACTGCCTGATTTTTCAGTTAAATCTGGGCCACCTTTTCTGTGCCAACTACTCAGTATCTTCTTTGGTTTAATGATACTTTGATCAATTCATTTTCATGTTTTCAGACCCTTATCAATTCCTGGTGGAAAGGGAGCATTCTCTTGTTGTGTCAGCATAAGTCAGTTTCTCAGGTTGAATGCCCGTGTTTTGGGGTGGAGGATTAAAAATGTCCTGGGTTCTATTCACACAATAGGAACATGGGCTACTATCCAATAATGTATTATAGTGTAGCACAAAGGAGGTGCTACTCAGTTAAGAGGCCATCCTTCAGAAAAGATGTTTGTTTGTTTATTTAAGGTTATAATCTTTGAGCATAAGTTCATTCAGAAAGGTGACCTAATAATACAAGTACAAATACATATAACATACAAAGACCATGACACAGTTACCTTCACAAATTACAATTAATTAAAACAATTACAGGCCTTTTGAGAAGATATTAGACAATGTTTCAACACTGAGACTGATGAAGGTTTTGTATCTGATTTTCTAAATTCAGAAGGGAGTTTGTTCCAATAAATGGGGACAACAGTGCCTTCTTTCAGATACAAGACCGCCATTTCCCTCTCACTACATATAGAGTACGAGGGTGCTGCATCCGCTGAGTCTCCAAGGAACTCTTAGCCTTGATGAAGTTGAGGAACAAATCATGGGCTGCCTACAAAAATGCCCCCTCCCTTGCACTCTGGAATGAATTCAGCACTTAAGAAATCAGTGCAAATAAACCGCCAGTGTCCAGAAACGCATTTTCCTCTGCAATCAGCAGAGGGATAGCCTTGGGGACCTGCACCATTTCTGGAGTGCTATCAGTTCCCTACTCAGCCCACATACTCATAACTTTAAAATTTATCTTCGCTCATCCACTGGCACCCTAACTGATCTCGTAGAAGTTGCCAAAGTATTCAACTTAATGTTTACAGGTCTCGAAGCTCACCTAAACAAGTTCCCCCACAGACTCCTGCTGGTCCTGTTTCTGGTCCCACTGATCAGCCTCCCTTCCCCCACCAGCACCCCCCTCCCTTTTACTTTAGGAATGTCGCAGTCAAGGACACTGCTAAGCTCCTTAAAAATCTCCCTAATTGTGGCAGTCCTGGCAGTGATGGCCTCTTCACTTTGATGCTTACACTGATCTCTGCCATCTCCAAACCACTCACCTTTATTTGTAATCTGGCGCTGACCACATCCACCATGCCAGTTTCTTGGAAGCATGCCAAGGTGGTTCCTGTTTTTAAAACTGGGGACCCCCTCTCATTCGACAATTATAGACCAATCTCCCCGCTCCCCCACCTGAGCAAGCTTCTTGAGAAGACAGTCCATCGTCAACTGTCTGATCACATTGAGAAACATGATCTGCTGTGTGACCAGCAACATGGCTTCCGGAAGTCCCACAGCACCTCATCTGCTCTGGCCCAGTTTATGAATCGTGTTCTTAGAAACATGGACATGGGCAAAGCTACAGGTGCTGTGTTTGTGGACCTGACCAAGACCTTTGACCTAGTCAACCACCCCCTCCTACACAACACTCTTCTGCAACTTGGCTGCTCCTCAGGGACCTTACAGTGGTTTAGGAGCTACCTATCTGTCCGATCCCAGTCTGTATATCTCAGAGCTGCCTTCTCCCCTGACATGCCTGTCTCTATGGGTGTCCCCCGGGGCTCCATCCTGGGCCCACTATTATTCTCTATCTTTATTATTTCCCTCTTCACTGACTGCCTTATCTGTGAAGCACTTCTATTATCTATATGTTCTCTTTTGCAGTGATAAGTCCCTGACTAACATATCTGCTACCCCCTTGCAGAACTATGACTCAGCCCATAACTGGTTCCTGTCACACAGGCTCCTGGTTAATGTTAAAAAAACAATAGCGATGCTTCTTGGGTGCAAACCACACCTGGCCAACATAGCCAAGTCCGGCTCTTCTCTCTGTGCTCATGCCAGATGGATCCTTACTAGAAAATGTCCTGCATTTCAAATACTTGTGCGCAGCCCTTGACCCCTCCCTCTCTTTCACAGAGCATGTGAACTCTGTTGTATGATGGGTTAACCAAAAGCTTGGGGCTGCATATTGGCTGAAACAGTTCCTGACCAGGGAGGCCCACCTAGCTATAGCCCAAGGTAACCTGCTCCCTATCCTAGACTACTGCTCCCCCATTTATACCCATATGTCCTCTGCCCTTTGCTCATGTCTAACCTCTGTTAATAACTATGTATGTCGATTTGATTATGCACTAGGCTGCATTATTGACAACTCCCTAAGAGGTGGCAACGTATCCACGTACATGTCCTGCCTAAAAACCAGAACAGCTCCTAGCTACCTACGTGTGTCCTTGGTCCCCCCTAAAATTTCCACTGCTATGGGTGGCAAAGTGCTATCAGTTACAGCTCCCTTTCTATGGAACAGCCTCCCTGTGTCACTCCAATTTGCTGACACCCACTGCACCTTCAAACTCCGATTCAAAACCTGGTTACTGAGAGAGGCCAATGCCTGTGCCAGCCTGGGTAACCTTTCCTTGACCTGATATTTCTTTCTTCCCAATAACCCTGCCCTCTCTTCCTTTGTGATGTTTCCCCTTTATAACTGTATTACCACTAAAGCACTTGGTTCCCTGCTCCATGAACAATAATCCAGTCTTTCCCACTGTTTTCAGAATCAACGTGCCATGTTCATTCATATTTGCTATATGAACTGTTTTCCCCCTATTGTCTCGTATTCTCCCTACCCTGTTTCCCCAGTGTAAATCTGTAATGTACTTTTGTTCTCTCAACACTGTTGAAATTACAGTGTATCTGTTGATTTTGCCCTGACACATTTTGTAAACTATACTGTAGTCAACTAGTTTCTGCCTGTGCATTGATTGCACCTGTAAGTATATTTCGCTGTATATGTTGTTGTATAGTGTATATTTCATTGTGCCACTTTGTGGGCCCGGGTCGTGCCTGAAAATGGTTCCTTGGATCAGTGCACTTACCCAGTAATCAAAGACGTAAATAAATAAAATGAAAATAAATTTCATTTAATTTCATTTCATTTATTCTTTGTTAACCGGGTAAGGACACTGGACCAAAGGTCCCTTTTCAGGCCCAAGCCAGACAAAAAACAACAAAGATACAAAAACAAAGAACAACAAGATAACAAGTTACAAACAACAGTTACAGATGGATTTTAGCAATAAATAATGCTTTAACTTTGATTTAAAATTAGGAACTGAGGAAGCATGTCTGACTCTGACTGGGAGTGCATTCCAATTTATAGGGGCTGCAACTGAAAAAGCTCTTAAGCTAGTCTTAAGTCTATGATGTGGGACTTATATAGTGGGCCATTTACAGACCTCAGACAAGGCAGCAACTCTCTTCTAGAGACTAAATTAGAAAAAGGAAATAAAGAAGCAAATTGCAAGCTCTTGAACATCAGACATCCCACCGAGTACTCAATCCGACAACTGGGTGACAACCAACCCAGTTGTGAGTAGAGACTACAGTGATGCATATGATAAGAGGCTCCAAGAACACATTTGCAAATGTTATTATATGTAACAGACAGAGCATTCATTTCTTTGTCCCTGATATTAAGATAGATACCAGATACATAGTCAAAATGGGGGAGAAGTGATCCAATGGCAATTGCTCTTCTAATCTCTAGGGTAAAATAAGATTTAAATTTATAAAGTAACCCTATTCTCTGATTTATCTTTTTAATAATAGACTGAATCTGTAGAGAATAGGTCAGACATGGGTCCAGGAGTACTCCAAGATATCTAAATCGTGACACTTGTTCCAACAGAAGGCCCTGAGATTCAAACAGTACTAACTTCGGATTGTCCTCCAACATTGAAGGCATACCCAAAAGCATAACCTTCATTTCAGGTGAATTTAGAACCATGGCATTAGAAGTCAGCCAGGAACAAACACCCCCCAAAATCCCTATCAAGGGTAGTAGAAAGCTCCAACCCTGATTTAGACTGGGCAAAAATTATAAGATCATCCACATACAGTAAAGAACAACTAAATTTACAGACCTGTGGTAGTTGATTAATGAAGATAGAAAACAGTAAAGGGCCCAGTATGGACCCTTGAGGTACCCTACAATGAATGGAGGACGCATCTGAAACAACCGAGCCCCTTGAACATATTGACATCTATTACTTAGATAGTTACCAACCTAAGAAACAACGGCCACAGAAAACCGAAGATTATACAATTTAAGGCAAGTAAGCTTATGGTCAATCAGATCTCATGCATTGGTTAGGTCCACGAACACCGCCCCCATCATACAACCTTTCTCAAAACCATGCAGGATAGTGTCCGTGAACCCAACCAAGGCAGTCCCTGTGCCATGAAACTCATAGAAACCATGCTGTTGCCGCGCCAACAGATCATAAGTCCCTAGGTAATCATTAATCTGCCTGGCCTCTAGTTTTTCAAGTAGTTTGCTAAGCAGGTTCAAAATTGAAATTGGTCTATAGTCATCTAAAGTGGCAGCATTACGTTTTTAAGGGATCAGAACCACTCTTGCTTTCTTCCATGCAGTATGGAATATTCCAGTAACCAATGACAAATTAAATATATAGCATATAGGAGTAGTAATAAATGGAATGGCCAACTTTAAAAAAACGACCATCTAACCCACCTCCACAATCACTAACTCTGTCTGGGATAGACTGCAAGAGTTTTAAAACTTCATGTTGGGTAACTTCATTGAATAGAAACCTGGGTCTATCTACTGGAACTCAACTAAATTAGATTTGATATCAGCAAGCTGAGGAAAGGAACATCTATAACTGGACAAATCGGAATATTTGTTGCTTAACAAATTGACAGTTTCAGGCAAATCAACAATTTTGACATTGTCTACAGTAACTTTCTGAATATCAACTTTGGGTTTTGGAGACAATGAATGTATATTATCCCAAAACCTCTTTGAATTAGCCCAGCTGGCTTCAAAGCATTCCATATAGTAATCTTTTTTTGCTTTCCTTACTTCTGATGACACCAAGTTCCTAAGCCTTCGATAAAGATTCATTGAAGCACTACTGGGAAACAATTTAAATTTCGACCAGGCCAAATCTCTATCCTTAATCAGATTCTTAATAATAGAGGAGAATCACTGAGTGGGAGAACCTCGGCAGTGGAGAATCTGCAAAAAGAAAAACGTTTCCTGAATTGGGAGTACAGAAATTGATTTAAAAAAAAAATCCAATGCGGCATCAACATCTGGAAAGCATTCAAGAAAAGACCAGTCAATGGCACCCAGAGAAGAGTACAATAAAGGAAAATTAATTCTCTTAAATGATTGAACTTGAACCGGGGGGGTGGGGTTCAGATGTCGAAAATTCAGTACACAATATATTGCCATATGGTCACTAACGGAATCAGCCAAAACACCAGAATTTGTTATTTTACCCTCCCTGTTAGTTAGCACCCAATCAAGTATGGAATGATTCAGTGTAGTGGGATTTAAATAAATTGAATAAAGAAATATATATATTTTTGTTTTGGTGCATGGTACCAATAGTTCCTGCACATGAGAAGTTCTCAAAGAGGGATCAATTATTCTAAAAGTCAGCCTGTTACTCAAAAAATTGAGGACAAGTCCCAATCCACTCTTACAGGCAAACATACATTTGTGTAGTTCCCGCCTATTTGTTAGAGAGATCCAACTAAGCTGCTGATACAGTTCACAATGATGCACATTCCTAGGACATTTCAAAATCAATCTAGCTAATCTATTATATAATACATCCAATTTATGAAGCCGCTCCATAGAGGCATTGTCATATAGAATATCAGCGTAATCAATCAATGGTAAGAACTGAACTGGAAGTATTGTTTTTAAAATTTCTGAGTCCAAACAATACTGGTTTCTATACAAAAAACTCCCTCTTGCCAACTTGAGCGATTAATTTGTCCACATGTTTATTCCAAGAACCAGATTGTTCTAGACAATAGCCCAAATATTCATGTGTCTCAACACACTCCACAGCAGTTCTGGTGTCATCCAGTACTAACAACTTCTCACTCATGTTAAACTAAGGTCCCATATGCCCATCTCTGGTAGTTGTCCGCGTGGAAGTTAAAGTTCCCATAGCACTTTTCATAAGTGATAGGGATTTTACCTGGTGTCCTGGCCAACATGCCCCCTATCAATAAAACAGAGCCATGTAATGCACCCTACAGGCTGCACCCAGAAATGAGCTGCCACATCTCAGTCTGCCTTTCCCGGTCAACAATCACAAACTAAAGAAATACACTGAATGTTACTTATGTGCTAATGGGCGAAAAGAGAATATTCAAAGTAGAGCTGCAGGTCATGTTCTAATGTGTAATCAAACACCTCAAACTGCAGGTGTTCAATTCTTATGGATTCTTGTGAACTTTTAAACCCCAGACTTTGGTCTGACTGGTTCAGCTGGTGTGGACCAGTTGTACTGGCTAGGGCAGCAAACCATTCCACCCTATTCCCCCTAACTGCCACACACAAAACATGGATAAGATTTGTTGACTCCCTGCTCTGTGCGACGAGGTGACACTGTCTTATAAACAGATTATCCTCTGTAGCCAACTCTCTCTTAGCCTCCAAAATGCAATTATTTTTTATAGGTGCCCCCTACCCCCAATTTTAAGAGGGGGTATCATTGGTAGTCACAGCCAGGATAGCTCAGGCACCCCCAACCTGTCCTCCAGTTCACTGTGCTGTTGTCTTAGCAGGTCACATTTCCCCTCCCTTCACCCAAACAGACTGAGATGTGCACAACACTTTGGAGGAAAATGACCACATCCATGTGTTTATTGAAACCATATTTGTAACTCATGTTAGATTAGTAGTGTGACATGCGCAGCAAAGGAGTCATAGCAAGGTTCCGGATAGTTAAACTTTACTTTGCCCATCCCTTTACCTCAAGGAGATCCGATAAAAGGTACAGCCTCCAGAGGTTCTCCAGCCTCTGAGGCATAAGGGTTGAATCTTGGTGCATGTGATGTGCACCTCTCCCCCGTTGAATGGCGCTACACACATGGGTCATGTCCAGAGAGGCTATTCCTCCTGACAGCGTCCCACAGGGGGTACTCCAGCTGTCTGGGCCCTCACCACTTACAAGCCTCAGGGAGAACTGTTTGCAGAAGATATGAGATTCACAGTTACCCCCTTTGTATACTTCAGTTACCACCTTTGTACACTCCTTACGGGACTGTTGTGCTACCATGTATTATATGACTGACATCCTACCACTAATCGTACTCTTCAAAATTCTTTTACCTTGCCAGAGAAGGAGAAAAACCTGGAAAACCTCATGGGAAAAAATTGGGAATTCCTTCTGAACCCCTAAGGCAGTCTACCATAGTGAGTCATTGAGTTTCTTATATCCTAGTGTTCCCAGCCCTGCTTTTTACTAGGTGGGAGGGTGGAATTCGCTGGAGGAGAAGCAGGAGGGCTCTGCACAGCTGTACTCCAGGTTTAATACCCTCTTACTCCTCCCCTCCAGCCACAAAACCTCTACCCACTGGGATTCCCCTACCTTCTACCTTGCCCCTCCCCTGGTGGTAGTCTACCTGCCTAGCTCTTTGACCTCAACTGACCCAAGAATCAGTTGCGCTCTAGTGCATTTGAAGGGTGCTTCTACAGGGGTTGGCCACCCCAAAGATACAATCAGATCCAGAGCGCAGCAGCACTCTTACCAGGAAGGACACTCAAAAGCCAAGAATTGTTGTATTTAAAAAAACACTTAATGTTTTAGTCCAGGAGTGTCCAAAACAATAGAATCTCGCAAAAAAGAACAGCTGCAGTACACACCTTAGTTCTTCGCCTCACCAGGCTTCATCTGGAGGTCCAGATGTTTTTTGAAATCCAGCAATTCTTGGCTTTCCAGTTTCCTTCCTGGTAAGAGTGCTGCTATGCTTTGTACCTCCCTTATCTGTCAGCTGAAGTGTCAGGAGGGGCAGTGACCACAGACATAACCCTGCCTGTAGCAATCCTTTGCAGGCTCTCTATTGTTTCAGCAGGCCACCCCACCTTCGCCCAAACAGTCAGAAATGTACACAGTACTTTGGAGAAACATCTTCACAGCCATGTGTCTATTGGAACCATAATTGTAGCTCAAGTTATATTAGTAGCATGATGTGCACAGTAAGGGAGTCATAGCAAGGCTTTGGATGGTCAGACTTTACCTCAGCCATCCCCTTACCCCAAGGGGCTTTGACAAAGGGTATGACTTCTAGTGGTACTCCATCCTCCGAGGCATAAGAGTTGGCTTTTGGGCTATGTGACATGTGCCCCTCTCCCATCAGATAGCGCTACACATGTGGACCATGCCGAAAAGGCTATGCCATGACTGTCCCCTGCAGGGGTACTCAAACTATCTCGACCCTCACCTCTTGTCAGCCTCAGGAAGAACTGTCTGTGGAAGATACAAGATTCCTTGTTACCCCCTTTGTACACTCCTTGTGATACTGCCATGCCACTACAGCATGAGCACAGATCCCAGTGCTCATCCCACCCCCCCCCGAGCACTTCACACTAGCAATTTCTCCACAGCACTTTGTAGGTCAGCTAAAATCCTATCACAGCCTATGTCTGACAAGTGCACAACATCCTGAGCATAGAATTGGGGTACAGTAGCAACTGTCTCATCATTCCTTAGGGCAGTCCCATCAGTAGAGTCCACAAAATTCCACGTGGCCATGTTGGGCAACCTGAGGGCTTTCTTTTTTTTTCTTTTATTTACTATGCTTATTGCAGCCACCCGGTAACTCTGCCAGGTCACGGACCCTCACCCCCACATCCATATCAGATGCCCCCCCCCGATACCTCCTGGTACCCCCTAGGGTGGGACTGCAGCACTGGTCTCCCCATGCTGCACCACAGATAACAGGATAGATCAAGGAGAGCTATCCTGGAGGCTAATCAGAGCTGAGGGCTGGCATCATGGAGGGTGGCCAGCAGCTCAATTTTCTTCCCCCTGTAAGCGAGGGGCGGGAGCGTGCAATGATGCCAGCATCCATCCCGCCCCTCAGAGTCAAGCTGGCACTGGATGTTGTGGTACCCCCAGCCTCCACCAGGGGTTCCTATAGCACCGGTCGCACACCGCACCCTCCCACCCGGAGAAGGAGAGCAGTCCATGGGATGCTTGATCCTTCACATCCCAGCTGGTCCTCCAGTGACTCAGGTCCGTTCCCGAACCCGGGGTTGCTGGCACTGCAAGCAGAAATCCAACTGCTGTGCTGACGGGCCAGACCAGCCTGAGGGCTTTCTTGATTGCAGTGGGTCTCATGCATGTCACCAGTGCCTCTGTTGCATGATATGAAGCCAGACTATGTGCACCCATGGCCAGGCTTCTCTAAGCAAAGACAGGTTCTTCTTCATCTGATGCAGCAGCTCCAATGACTTCATCACTCTCAGGTCATTTTCACCTATATGTACCACCAAAATGGGATCCTACACTTCAGCTTCAGCCGTGACCCACTGGAGCAAGTCACCCCATCTCATCCCTCAACTTTCCAGCCAGCATACCCGTTGTTGCCAAGGATCAAGTAAAAGGTTCTCACCCCCTCCAAGGAATCGCCTCACAGGAACAGTCAACCACTGGATGAAGGACTACCTGCACAACCAGACTTGCCTTTGGGAAATGAAACTTGCCAGAAACAAAACTAGAAGGTTAAAGCAAATGTTGTTGCATATACCCATTAAAATACCTACAAAACCTGCAACCTCCATCAGCCAAGTCCTTGGATCTGTCCGTCTATCAACTCTTTGCTCCTAGCATATGTAGCATATGTGGCAAGCCCAGTGCTGAGTCCACTCCCAACCCCCTCATGGCCTTTTCTAGAAGTAAAAAAACTGGAATGCCATTAGTGGGATCCCATCTTCATGCCAAAAGAACATGACCCCCCCCCCTGGCTCTCTGGGCTATGTATTCCTGGACCCAGGAGCGAACTTCCTATTGCACCCTCAGGGGATGCCTCAGGCTGCACTCCCCAAGCCATCCAACCTGTCTTGCTGCTTCTGAATTGGGCATAAACCTCTTCTTGGATCACTACCAAGTCGTCCCCCAAGACCACTGCAAGCCCTGGCGCCTTATTCAGCTAGACCAATTTGGACACCCAAAAGGCCTCAAAAAAAATCCACCAAGAATACCATGTGCAACAGCACTGCCTCTGATGGTAAAGAGCACACGTTTGGCAGTTCACCCCACACTTGTTCCAGTAGGGCCGGACTAATCGGCCAGCACCTCTCTGGTCATTTTGGAGTACAGTGAGACATTCCCTCCAACATTTTGCAGAGTCAAAATGCCCCATGTGTTGTTCTGCAGACCAGCAACCTTGGACAACTGTGAAATGCCTGCTAATACTGGCCAGCTGCTCCTGGCATCAAACCTTCTCACTTCATCTGCATTAAATAGATGCATAGGTGTTCCACCTAGTTGACCATCTGCTGTGCAATTTTGGGGCCCACTGCACACTCTGGAAGTTCTCAACATCTTTCCGGTATGATGCCTGCATGCTGGGTGCTAACAAATTCCTGAGTAACTCCCAGGCTTCTGAATAACCAACTCCTAGAGGTAGGCTGGGTCTTCCCTGGCATGCATCTATGCTTCTGGGGTCGGCTCCCAGAACCTCTGCCACTCAAACGAGAAAGAGCATCAGCAACACTGTTATCCACACTTGGCACATGCACAGCTTTAAACTGTATATTAGGCACCAAACATTTTAGCATAAAGACTCACATGAGATCACCCAGAGGGCCCCTAGCTATCCATTTAACAGTGTGAACCACCCTGGTGTTGTCTGTCCTAAAGGTTACTTTCTTATCTCAAAAGGGCTTACCCTACACTACCAAGGTGACATAATGGAAAAAAATTCAAGGGGCAGGATTTTCCATCATGAATGAATGCTGCAAGCCATCGGTAGACCGAACATACGGCGCACAGGGCTTGCGGCATTCACCGGGTGACACGCGGGAATTTCCATCCCTTGCATCCGGCAGAGGTCCTTAGGCCACATAAGTGTGGTCTTGCTTGTGCCGGCCCTCCGGCAAAGTCACGTGCTTGCGCCCAGAGCATTGTTGTAAGCAGTCAGAAACCACAAAAACCTGCTAATTGCACCTGGTAATGGAAATTCGGTGCAGTTGCACCACAGGGGATCGGCGCACAGCCGAATTCAAAGTCCCATGGTACAGGGCTGGATGCATGCCCTGCACCACCTTTTGAAAATCCTGCCCCAGTAGTGTAATCTGCTTGGCCATGCCTTCTTTCCACCAGGATTGGGGCATTGCTCTGTGCACTATTCCCCTTGAAAATAAGCACCAAAGCCAAAGCCCCAGAGACATCGGTGGACAGTTCAAGCTCTAGGCTGGTGGTTATTTATGGCCAGATCGACGTCCCACTGAAACAGTTCAGGAAAGCCAGCCACACTCCCAGGCCCTCTGTTATGCTCTCATTAACCCAGATCCTGTGGTGAGGCTTTTGATATCCCATGCCTGTCTTTGACAAATGGTGCAGGAAAGTCCTGCCCATGAGAATAACTTTGCAAGCAAAGTTGAGGTGGCCCAGCAACTGCGCAAAGTAATCTTGTGCACCTTTGCCACCCTGGCCAACAACTTCCTCATCACCATCACTTTATCCTGTGGTAAACAAAACTCACTGGTCACATTGTTGATCTCAATGCCCTGAAATGATAGCATGGTGCACAGTCCCTCCGTCTTGTCCTGTGCCAAGGGCACCCCCCAAGTCGGTGCACACTACCTGGAAGGAACTCATTAAGTGCCAAAGTCATTGGTTACTGGCCTGCCCATGAACAGGAAATCATCCAGGCAGTGTACTACCTCTATACAACCTGCCTTGCGTGTGGTTGCCCATTGCAGGCACTGGCACACGCCATCGGCATGCAGTTTTCAACATAGTACTGGCCATCAGGCTTCATCCCTTTCCTGTGGGTGTACCCAGACAGACAGACAGACTGCAAACTCAGTGTCTGACTTAGCTAACACAGCCCTCCACCCCACCACCAGGATCACTGCGACTTCACTATAAAACTGCGCAGAAGACACTGCCGGGTAATATGGATCAATGTGGTGATTGACCTAATCCTCCTTCGGGTAAGGCAAATGATTAGTCATCCTGCACTTGCCTGACACCTTCTTAGGGACTACCTAACCCCTCCCTCAGTGGGAGTTGACCTGTCTTCCTCCTTGACCTGCCAGCTGAGGTGTCCAGAGGGGCAGTGGTCACAGACAATACCCCACATGCAATAATCCTTTGTAGGCTGTCTACTAAAAGAAACTATTGGCAGGTCCACCCCGCCATTTTCTTAACACTTACCCTACCCTAGTTCCCCAAATTCCCAACATACAGTATTTAATAGATAGGCCCACCAAGTGACCCCCTGTCCAAGATGTAGGGGGAGGGAGGTAGTTGTAGTCACAATCTGGGTGCCAAGCATAATCAATTACACAGGCTGCTGTGTCCCCTCCCAGCATGCGCTTACTACTAATGAAAGGGAAATGGCATGCCTGTTGCTAGGGAGAGGGGAACTGACTGAGCTAGCCATATTGTGACTAAAATTGCCTGTCCCCTGAAATTAGTAGATTTAAATTTTTTTAAATGTGTGTTTTGCATGTGTAAATTAGGGAAAGTGGGTAGCAGGCAGGAAATGACTGAGGTGGGGGTTGGGGTGGGGCTGGCCATAGGACACTATCTGGGGAGGGTTGGGAGTTTTTAACTTTTTTTTTTTTTAGTTTTTGTTACTTTCTGGCCTCAAAAACATAAACTAATTTGGACTGTGTCTCACAGCTGGGTGTTCACATGGTCAAATGTTGCAAGGTTTACTCAGCTCTCTCTCATTTAAACAGAACATCGTTTGCTTGATCAGTTTAATTGGTTTCACCTTCTATGCCGGGGCAATGTTTAAAACTTCTGAGTCTTTCACATGCTGCTGGAATCAACTGTCATATCCCATTTTACCATATTTATAAAACCTTCCTCTTCTTTTACATATGCAGTACTGCTCAGAACAGATCCACCTTTGACATCTCATCCACCCAAACCGTAATCAGTGCTTTTGCCATCTCTTGCCTCAACTGTTTTACATCTTTACTCATTGGCCTTCCCCACTGCCTGCTGACTGAACTCCAGGTTTCCCAAACCTCTGTTGTCTGTCTCTTAGTACAGTTTCCTAGTGTTACCTACCTATTGCAATAGGGTTTACTAGCTAGCCTGTTATTTGTCTATTAAAACCAGTTTGCACTAATGGCCAGCCTGCCGGCACAGCAGTAGGTTTACCGCTTGTGATGCTGGTGACCTGGGTTCAGGAACGAGCCTTGGATGCCAGGGGGCCAGCCGGTGAGAGGAGGACCCAGCATCCTAGGGATGCTCTCCTCCTCCAGGGAGGAGAGCTGCCGACCACTGGTGCAGCATAAGCACCTGGGTGACCACGGGTGGCAGTGAAGTTAGGACACCATGTGGGAGGGAAGGATGTCTGTTGGGGTGTGAAGCAGCAGCACATATCTGTGTGCTCATGTCTCCTTGGATGCTCCAGTTTGCTGCCATTCTAGGGGTTTGGAGAAAAACTGAAGAAAAAATACTCCATGCCTTAGGACCGCCTGGCTCGGTTGCTGGCCCCAGGCATAGCCACAGTGGGGGGTACCCTGGAGGCCTCTTTCCCTTCCCTCCCAGGATGGGCACACCATGAAGAGTAAATTGTGGGGTTGGAAGACCCATGGTGGAGTGTGTGCCAGTGCGGGGGATGAGCCAGGGGCAAAGTAATTGCCGGGGTGACAACATATAAATTGTAAAGAAAAAAAATAGTTTGCACTAAAAAGTTTAATGTTCTAGTCCATATATAAATGTCATATCTATTTCTGGTTATTGCAGTTATTCTGCCTAAGCAACAAAATGTCCATCTGTGCATTGTGCAGTCTGTTCCCATTGGTTCAGCATTTTCCCAGGTTTTCCTTCCTGCCCACACGGGGCTTATAAAAGGGGCCTGGTCCCACTAAAAGTTAGTTCTGAGGTTCCAGACGTCATGGTCTAATCTAGAAGTTTCAAACTTAGAGCCCACAGGGCTTTAGCACCTAAGGGTGCTTTTCTCTGCCTGCACGCAGCAGGAGGGGGCTTGAGGACTCAGGGTGGTAGCAGGGTCCTGGGCTCTGAGTGCCGCAGGCCTCCTCTAGTATGGGTTTTCAGAGGCTTGGATCCCACTGTGGGTCCAGTATTGGGGATGGTGGGGACCAGTTGCTGGCTCAACCTCAAGGAGGGCAGCCTGATGGTCTCTGCATTACCATCCCAATCCAGCAACAAGGACCATACCGGTTCCTGATGGAGGAACCAAGACCAAAACAGTCCAAATGTGAATGTTTCTGTTGAAGGTCAATATGGGAGATGGTGCTGTGATACAGATGTGTAAATAAATGTTGGTATTCTGTAAACAAGTTGAAGTCTCAAGTTTCATGCCCTGTGTCCCATGTGCTGCTAAGAGGGAACAGTGTGTAACTGAACTAAATACAAACTGAATAATGAATTTTGCAGGTTGAAATTAAATAAATGAATCCTATTCCAAGTTGCAGTGCTGGGATCACTGTGTATAGATAGCATTGTATGAGATAAAACCTATTTTTTTGACCAACCAAAGGAGGCTCCGTTTATCCCTGGAGCAATGGATAAGAAGAGACCAAGATCAGGTGTCTGCTTCCTGGCTGTTACAGTAGCTAGCAGGTCCCTGTGGGCACTGTACAAGGCAAAGGTTCAGAGACCAAACGAACAGTAGGAGGCAGTATAGCGAAGTGGTTTACGGCTCTGAGCTGCAAACGTAGAGAACTGGGTTTGAATCCCACAGCTCCCACTTGCATACTGTGTGACCCTGAGCAAGCACCAGGAGGCAGGTACTGTTAGACATGATGCAGGGCTGTTTGCTGGTGCAGCTGGTCAGGGATCCCACATGGCAAGACTACATTCTCAGCTTGCTACCTACCAGCTTGGAAGTGGTGGATGGGGCAGCAGTCAGGAAAGCATTGGGGTCCAGTGAACACAGTTCCATATGGTTTGAACTGGCAATGGTTAACACTAGTCCTCCGCTGAGGTAAGTGTCTCTGGACCTTAAACAGGCATATTGTAGTCTGATGCAGGAAAAGGTTAAGAAAAACTTGGTGTGTGTAGACCTGATTGAGGGAATAGAATACAAGTGGGGAAATTATCAAAAGTGCAATTCTGAAGGTGGACAGCTCTTCTTCAAGAAAGGTATATGAAAGGCCAATCTGGCTCTCAAAAGAAGTAATGGAGACTGTGAGGGTGAGAAAAGGGCCTTCATAAGGTACAAGGATAATAAGGGGGGAGGAAAAACGTAAGGAGTACCAGACAGAGCTAAAAGAGGCAAAGGTGGCAGCCAGAAGGGAAAAGGCAGACACAGAATTAAAGATTGCCAAGGGTGTGAAGGGAGGGGAAAAAAGGAATTCTTTAGAAAGATTAGGCAAAAAGGAAAGCCGGGGGTTGTCAGTCTAGCTAAGGGGGTGGGAGGGTGGTAAAAGATGATGAAAAAAAGGCTAATGTCCTAATCAATTACTTCTGCTCAGTATTCACAGTTAAGCACAATGGACCTCTGCCAGAGAAAGGGATCAAGTCAGCTACAGGAGTGGGGTAGAGTGGGGCTGGAGATAGTAAGGATAGTGATCATGGCTGGATGGATAAAAAAAGTGCTGGAAGTCCATAGGATGGATAAAGCACCAAACCTAGATGGTCTGCACCCAAGCATACTTAGAGAACTGGATTTTGAAATAGCCGAACCCTTGACCCAGCTGTTTAACAACTCCCTAGTGCCTGGGTTGGTGCCAGGGGATTGGAGGTCTGCAGAAAGGGGGGGAGGCAGAGAGGACTAAAGCAGCTACAGGCCAGTAAGTCTTACTTCCATTGTAGGTAAGCAAATGGAGATCATAGTTCAGGAATTTCCCGTTGCCTACCTAGATGACAATGAGCTGCAGGATGACAATCTGCACAGCGTGGTCAGGGATATCTGTGATAGGGAGGCCCTATCCGATGAATGAAGGACCAACAACTTTATTTTTTTTTTTATTGTTTTATTTCCTCTTCTGAGTTGGCGTGGGAATGAAGATAAAAGGGGCAGCTAGCTACAGAGATACTATAGTTGTCCCCAAACTGAACAGCCGACTGCTTGGTCAGATGGAAAGCCAGTTCTTTTATACTGTTACCATAAAATGTGATGTCATTTGAATGGGGGGTTGTGCCAATTTAGAGGGTAACATTGATTTTAAGGAAAATAAAGAGTGATCCTGTAATAATCTAGGTGTGTAAACATGCTGTACCCAATTTTCTAAAGAATTATCATGATCTCATGTCAGATGAGTCAGCCTGTCTATGTTTATTTAGAGAATTGTGAGTCAGACTGGTCACATGGTGTTGACATCATCAATAGGCAGGTATAAAAGCCTACCTCCTGAGATGCAAAACAGATGAGTCAGTCAGTTGAGACCTGACTGTCGTAGAGGAAGCATCTCACAGTACATGCAAGTTTTCATGTGCTAGGAATCTATTTGACTGGAACTAAGCCTGGAAGTTTTGCACTGAGGGAATTGTGCACTGTTTTGCAGAACTGTAGGAATACTCACCTGTTTCTTCCTGTATGCTTAATATTTATTTATTTTTTTTATTTTGGAAAACAAATATCGTAAAGTGCGTTCTACACCTTTTACCTGAGTTTGTGCATCTGTCTCACCCACTAACCTTCACAATATTGTGCCTGACCAACTCGATACTGTTTCTCAGCTGGGTCACTAGGGTGGTAGATAAAGGGCAAGTGGTAGATATGACTTTAACAAAGCCTTTGTTTCAATGCCTGCAGAAGGCGGCTGAAAAAGCTGGAGGATTTAGGAGAAGAATTTAGTCAGATGGGTGGAGAATTGGTGGGGAAGGGGGGGCAACAAAAGGTAGTAGTAATCAGGGCCAAATTTGGGGAGAGGGGGTCATGAGTGAGGTCCTGCAGGAATCAGTCGGTCCTATTCACTATGTTCATTGGAGACATAGGGGAGAATACACAGGACAAGATGAGTCTCCCTGCTACAAAGCTCTGTGGCAGAGGAGAATGTGAGGAAGGGGTGACAGAAATTAAGAAGGACCTAGAGAAGCTGGAAATGGGATAAAGATCTGGCAACTGAGATTCAACACCAAGAAGTGATGTACTTAGGGAAAATGAACCCACACATAGAATATTGGATGGGAGGAATCAGGCTGGCCACTGCAACAGAGGAAAGAGATCTGTGTGTCATTATCAGTGACTCCCTGAAGCAAATCAGCCAGTGCAGTAATGCATTGAGGATGCTGGAATGTATCAGAAGGAGTTTTGGTAATAGAAGAAGCAAAGTAATACTGCCCATATATAGATAGCTGGTGAGGCCTTACTTGGAATACTGTACCCAGTTCTGGAGCCTCACCTGAAAATGGACATAGACAGGCTGGAGTCAGTACAGAGGAGGGTCACCAAAATGATCCAGGACCAACAGGGCAGATCCTATGAGGCACGGTTGTTGACCCTGAACATGTATTCATTGGAGGCCAAATGCGAGAGGGGGGACATGACAGAGATGTATACATTTCTGAGGCATATACTGTAAATATGGTGAAAAGTGAAGACCTGTTTGTTAGAAATAGGGACACAGAGCCAGCCCAGCAGCGAGGTGGGCTGAGGCCTTGGTTGCCTTGATGCCTGAGAGTAGGTTTGGGAAATGAGCTAGAGCTGTCCAGGGGCCAGCTGGGAGAGAAAGAATTGAACATCCTATGAACAGGTGTCCTCTTTTAGGGAGTGGGGAGAGTGTGACTCAGGTGGTATGACAGATGAGAGCCAGATATGGGCACCGATACAGATGCATGTAACACTCGTGCACGAGCATCACTGCACATAGCTTCGCCAGATGGGGAAACAGTCAGAAAAGACAGAGAAAAGGTTTCGTACACCAGTTATCACAGATGACAGTGCTGGTGCCCTCAGGTCCCACATTATATCGATTTCCACTGTTGTAATGGTGGGGGGAGTGGTGGATGTGACTGGGTGTGCTGGCAAAAAGTACGAAGCAGATAAGAGGCGGCAGCTGGGGGCCAAACAGCTATATGGGGAAAAGGGACAAAGTTACAAGAGGGCACGATTGAAGGTTAGTCGTGAGTTATCGATTCTGCTTATGAATCTTCTTTTGCTACAGCTATCAATTACATTGTAAGGGAGACTGTTCCATAGACTTGCTACATGGTGGGTGAAAAAATACTTTCACCTAGTTTTTTTAAACATTCTTAACCTTATTTATTTGGAGTGGCCTCTTGTATATATCAGGTTTTCTTTGAGTACTAAAAATTATAGTTCAAAGGAACCAATTAATAAATAGTTAAAATAAAACAAACTCTAGACAAGTATGAAAGGAAAAACTTGTGCACAAGTTAACACTGTGACAAACACACAAAATAGAATCACATTACTTTCACGCCTCATGTTCAGCTTAATGCTATTGGCTGCAGCGTTGAGTCACTTTGTCCCAGTTCTCTGGGAAATAAAAAGCCTCTGCAGTGAGTGTTAGTTCTTTAACTCCCAGTCGTTTCTGATGCCAACTTACACATTTTAACTGTCCTCCCTGGGTTTCCACCACTAGTCCTACCTTTTAACCTTGACTCCTACTGCTCCCACCATGAGTACTGATGTGTATTTCTTCATTGATATTAATTACCTGCTTATTATTAAGTCTCTTACAGGACTGTCTTGCAAACAGGACTAGTTTTGTCTTAATGAGTGGTTTCCTGTTTAAAAATAAAGTTTTTTTTTTACATATTGCATTTGGACTCATGTTTCTTGCCATTTATTGCCTTGCTAGTTTAAGACCCATTGATTTTTATTGCTTATTGTTCAGTTTAGCTCTACAGTAGCCATATGCCAGCCATGCTCCTTTGTCTTTAATCTGTATCTTTCATTTGGGGTAATTAATTGTCTCTGTCTTGAATCTTGTAAAGGACTGTGAACCCTGTATAAAAGGTGATGAGTAAGGGAAAACTGCATTGCAGCTTCATAGGCACAAACATCAAGAATGTCAACTCAGCCTTGAGAAGTATTTTAATAGATGTCCCGCAGTGGACCATACTAGGCCCACTTTTGTGTTTATTATTTATGAGTGAGACAGCCATATAGTGTGTGGTAGAATGCTATTATTGTAAAAATTCAGTGAAAACACAGTCTTGTTATAGCATCGTTGTGACATCATCTTGCTGTTAACCACTGTTTGTATGTCACATTAATGCCTTAACAAGAAAGAACTCTGCCGATTGTCACATTCTACCCCACCAGCCCTTTGTGGTCATCTTCTCCACATGGCAGCATTCAAACGCAAGTGGCGCTAGTTGTTAACTTGTGGTAAGGAAAAAAAGTAAATGAGCACTGGCGATGGAGGCTGCATGTTGTTATATTTATTCAAATAAAGCTTGTTTTTCAACTTAAACATTATCGTGTCCATGTCTTCAATGGCAGGTAATTTATTTATGTCTTTGGCAACCGGGTAAGTGAGCTGATCCAAAGGCTCATTTTTAGTCATGATCCGGGTCACAAGGTGGCAATAATGTGAAATCAACATACAGTATATGCAGGAGTACAGGATAAACACACAGAAGGATGATTATTTTATCTATAATGTAATCGGGGTGTACTGCAGACTGTTTACTAACTTTCTGGGTAAAAGCAACATATTTTTTCTTTACGTCCGTTCCTGCATTGGTGCCCATACACTATATAAGACAATTTATGGGCAGCAGCTAACAATCTTAGTGAATTTGCTTCTCGAGGTTACCATGGTAACTGTAAACCTCTCAAGCTGTGCTCTCAAGGTTTACAAACCACGGTAATCTCTGGAAACAAATACACTGTGTTTGTTAACTGCTGCCCATACATTATCCTCTATGTAGTGAGGGTCAATACTCATATATGAGAGGCAGACAGTATAGCTTAAAGGTTAGAACACTGAGCTCTGCACTTGGAGACCCAGCAGACCTGAGACTGAATCATGCAGCCAACACCTGCATACTATACTGTATAATCCTGAGCAACTCATTTAACCTCACAGTGCTCCCAGGTCACACCTGGAAATTAACTTCAGCTCAAAGTGCCTTTCTCAGCCAAAAATTCTAAAAAAAAACAAATGTAGGCAGATGAGAACTTTAATAGAACAAAGATAAGGACTGCTGAGATAGAATAATCCAGTCTATGATATTCCCCTCTTTTAACTATGTGGATATCTTCCTCAGTGGTGCCCCCAAGACCAGCTGAGCCAGAATAGATGTGCTATACAACAGACTGGTCAGACTGATCCCCGACTGCCCATATGACACCCACCCCTGTAAACTCTATTGTGGGCTAAATTGGCTGTCCCTGGCAGACAGGAGGGAACCACACTTTGAGCAGACTTGATAAACCTCTAGGCCTTTATCTACTAGCAAATTTCATATGTTCATACACTTTATCCTTTCTCTCTGAAATACATTAAAGGCAATGTTCCAACATATATGAACACAAAGCTTGCTTGCAAGATGTGTTCTAGACTCCTGCACTCCACTGGATCAATCAAGCTGATTGTATGCCATATAAACACAGTTTGCGGTCCCTTGCCTTCTGTCACAGATGCCTGATAGTGTGTTACTCACTGCCAGAATTCCAATGCCATGCAAACTGGCCATAGAAACATAGAAACATAGACTTGATGGCAGATAAGGACTGCTTGGCCCACCCAGTCTGCCCAGTTCCTTACCTACTGGGTAAGCTGCAGATCTTGGTTAACCAACCGCCTACTTCCTCCTACCCCCTACTAGAATTGCCTTATGCCTGTCCCATGCATTCTTGAAGTCCCCCACTGTTTTTGACCCCACTACCTCCTCAGAAAGGCTGTTCCATGCATCCACCACCCTCTCTATGAAAAAATACTTCCTCATGTTGCCCCTCAGCCATCCCCCCTCTATCCTCAAATTGTGCCCCTTTGTTCTTGCACATCTCTTTTTCTGAAAGATGCAACCCTCTTCGACTTTGTTGATTCCCTTGAAGTACTTGAACGTTTCTATCATGTCCCCCCTCTCCCTCCTTTCCTCAAGGGTATACATATTAAACTTCTTTAGTCTCTCTTTATATGGCTTCTGGTGCAGACCCTGCACCATTTTAGTTGCCCTCCTCTGGACTGCCTCCATCCTGTCTATGTCCTTGCAGAGAAAGGGTCTTTAGAATTGCACACAGTACTCCAGATGGGGTCTCACCAACTTTCTGTACAGAGGGATAACAACTTTCTGTTTTCTACTGGTGATGCCTCTACCTGTGCATCCCAGTATCCCCCAGCCATCCTTACTGCCTTTTCACATTGTTTGCTTACCTTTAGGTCATCTAATATGACTACCCCTAAGTCCCTTTCCATTTTTGTTGTTGTTAGTAATCCCCCTATTGTGTACTCTTCCCCTGGGATTTTGTTTCCCAGGTGCATTACTTTGCATTAAATCTAAGCTACCATACATTTGACTATTCCTCCAATCTTGCCAAGGCCCTTCTCATCCTTTCCACCCCTCCTTGCGTATCAACCCTGTTGCAGATCTTTGTGTCATCTGCAAAGAGGCATACTTTTCTTTCTAGCCCCTCTGCAATGTCACTTATAAAAACATTAAAGAGGACCGGTCCCAGTACTGAACCCTGCTATAACCCGCTAGTAACCCCCCTTTCTTTCGAGCAGACTCTGTTTATTATTACCCTCTGTGTCCTGTTGTCAAGCCAATTTTGTACCCAGGCTGCCACCCTGGGACCCACTCCCAGGCTGGCTAACTTGTTTATTAATTTTTTGTGCGGGACTGTATCAAATGCCTTGCTAAAGTCCACCGCCCCTCCCTGATCTACTACTTTGGTCACCAAGTCAAAGAAATCTATTAGATTCATCTGACATGACCCTCTGAGGGCCCTTGCCCTTCAGTATAAAAATTATGGAATGATTCTATTCAGTCTCTTCTGTGCCAAGACCTTGCTGCTGCCAGCCAAGGGGCATAACATAGGTAACTGCAACTTCTTGCCCATGTCCTTTGCATCTCACCTTCAGTAGGCATTTACCACTGCACTATAAACAATATAGTGCTTCTGTTCACCATGCAATGCTTTTGTGCTTTGTATGCAGCAGTCTGTATCAGTAACCAGTACATCTGTCATCTGAAATCTGCCTTAATAGGACATCATTGTTTTTTTTTATTTAGTTGTTTAACCAGGTATAGCACACTAAGCTGATAGCTTTTTTACAGGAGCGACCTGGGAGCACAAGGAGGTTAAGTGACTTGCTCAAGGTCACACAGTATGCAAGTGGAAGCTGTGGGATTCAAACCCAGGTCTGGTCTGCTGGATGTCACCAGATTTGCAGCTCAGAGCCTTAGACCACTGCGCTATACTGCCTCCAAAATGTAAAATGTAAAATGTAAATGAGCCCTACTCAATGGTATTTATTTGAAATTGAATTTAAACTACTATCTTTCACTGTAACTGACTGCCAAACTGCAGGATGACTTTAACAAAATTTAAACTTGGTTCGCCCATAATGACCTGTTTCTAAATTCCATCAAACCTCAAACCATGTTTTGGTACACCACGGATGATTCTGAAGCAGTCAGAGCCAACAGAGGCATTAAGTCCTTGAACAATGCTCTTTTAGAACAAGTGAATTTTTTACATATATTGGGGTATCCAGCCTGCTGGCACAGCTGTGGTGCTACTGACTGCGAAGCTGGCAATCCAGGTTCAGAAACAAGCCTAAGTTGCTGGAGGAATGACCCGGGGAGGAGGTTGAGAGTCCCAGGGGATGCTCATGTCTTGGGAGGAGGATGGGCAACTTTTCCCATGATGCAGTTGCTGTCTGGCTGATGCCGGGTGGAAGCATAGACAGAGAGCAAGAGAGGGTAGAAGGAGATGCCACTTAGCTCAACAGGATGTCCCAGTGCCTCATGTGTGCATGCCCATCACTGAACTTGGCCGGGCATCTCATTGGGAGGGCTCCCAGAAAAAGGGAAAAAAAACAGCCTCAGTGAGCAGGATGAGGTAGCGCTGGCACTCTCAGGCTCCAATGTGCTGACTATCCGCCCACCTCCAGCATCTGAGTTGTTCAAGCAGAGCCTGACTAACTCTACTTACCCTACCTCAGAGAGGGAAGTTTGGCATGATGGAGGATAGTGGTAAGTGGCAGAGAATGCATTGATGGGGATGGGATGCCAGAACAGCACTGATGGGGGTATCTTATATATATATATATATATATATATATATATATATATTTATATTTGTAGGTAGGGGTATGGCTTGCTTAATCTCTTATTTATTTAAAAATTGGTGGCTGGGAAAGGCACACTGAACTGAGGCTCCTTTCCAAGTGTGACCCAAGGGAAAGGTACATGGAGCAATAATACAGACAGGTGTACAATCAACATTTTTAACTCAATGTTTTCTACAGACAGCAAGAAACGTAATGTTCTGTATAGATCCCAGCGTTGTTTTAGTGCCAAACCAAACAATTGGTCTTACTGTACTTATTATCCACCATAAATTATGTTGGCTTATTATGTTTTTTTACTGCATCTGCAAATATACTACATAGAGTTTTATGTTCTCTTTAATAAGCTCTGTGGATGTAAGCCTTCATGCCGCAAATGTACCACTGCACGCTTCATAGTAATCTGCAGTTGCTTCGCCCATCTATGAAGAAAAAGTATCACTAGCTCAGCTTTCTGCTGTATACATGCAAGGTTACACAACAAGGCACTGACAAAGCCAGCATTCAATTGCATCTGTATTATACAAATGTGCGAACTCACTTTGCGAAGCTTCCTGACTTCGCAAAGTACTTTGTGAAGTTCTGTCAGAGCCAGCCATACATTTCTGGGGGCTCCCAGCTGGATTAGTCATTGGGGCTCTTGTGTGTACCTTAACAAGTATAGGATGCATAATTGGAAGATACTGTCCAGCCATTGATGTCCCTTGTGTGATTTTGCGTTAGTACACAGGGAATGAAATGCATAAATTAAAACAAACATGAAATTTCAAATACTGATGACAGGAACAGCCTCTTTCTGGGGGCTTCTTTGAGTTGGGGTCCCTCGTGACTACTGGGACTGAAGGTGTCTAAGGTCGGCTCTGAGTTCTACAGCTGGTGAAGTGGCAAACTTTGCCTGGGTAAACTATGCATGCAAAGTTCCAATGAAGTGGCCCTTTGTTTAAGTTTTGGTTTGCCAAAGTGACACTTCATCTGTGTAGAACCATGTAAAGTGTTTCTGATCCTGACCCAAAAATCATTCTTTAAAAAGAACTCCCACCCCACCCACTCCATTTGCTAGTATTCACCCCCTGCCACCCCCAAAGAGCCTTGCAAATCAGGCCTCCCACCCAAACCAACCTCTGCTGTACAAAAAACATCCTCCTCCTCCTCCCCCTTCTCAGGGAAGTTCACTGCCACCCACCAGTAAATTAAATCAGCTGTTAGTAGTAAAATAACTCTCCCCCCCACCTGCACATCAAACCCAACCACCCCTGCTTCCCCCATCCAAACTGACCCTCATCAATAAGCTAGTTCATCCCTCCCAACCCAACTCTGGCCCCCACCACCCTCTTTTTTTACCCATAAAGCTTTTTCTGTCAAGTATGACTCAGATGGGCTGTCAGCCCTGTCCCCACCTCCCCAGACCGATGCCACATCCCTGAGATCTGCCTTCGCCCCCAAAATTCCCCCATGGATTCCCCCACTGGGTGCCTGAGGAAGGGGGTTGTCTTTCCCTCCCTGGAGAACACATCTGGACTGGAGGACAGCAGTCTGGCAGTGGTGTGGGTCGGGGAAGGTGTGCATGGCATTATACAACCTGTGTCAGTTTTCCTTGTTCTCCCCTCCAGCAACAAAGACCAGTGTTGCAGTGTTACTTGAGACCAAACCCAAAAATCACAACAAAGCTGTTTTTCTTTACAATGAAATGAATGTATTGTTGTGTAGCAAAATCAGGAAGGTCTAACAGCGTAGTACTCCCTCCTACCACCCAGTGCTTCAACTCCTCCTTCTTCAGGGGTGTGGTTAAGGTAAGGGGAAGACATGACATGATATACACAAACTCATTAATATTCATGAGGAAAAAAGAAAGGTACAGTCTTTTCAAAATGAGTGATCAGTAAAAATATAACAACATAAATATTTCTTACAGTCTGACAAGTTATCTATGTCAAAAAAGCTTAACTAAAATTTATAACATACATTTAAGCTCTGCATTTCTAAACCAAAACTTTTACTTTTTAGCAAAGGACTTTCTGGGTAGGCTAATGAAATATGATAGCCTTCTGTGTTGCATTAATTTATTTTGTATTTTACCACTTCCTATAAAATGAAGCTGCTGTTTTTTTAGTGCTAAACATATGTAAAGGAAAAAGAAAAAGAAAAAGAAAGAAAGCAGAGCATAGGAAATGGATATGTTTCTGGACATTTTACTCTTGTAGCATGGCTACAAAGTTGTTGGGTCTGTGACTCCATAGAAAGTAAGATCAAGTTCAGACAGTTGGGTAATCCCAGCAAGGCAACCTCTGGCCCAGAGACAGGTGAACTACCAAGATTAGAGATTGGTCTAAAAAAGAAAACTGAGAATAAGAATCAACATTTTGAGATATTAATGATTGGTGACAAAAAAATACAATGGGTGGGATATTCAAAGGGGGTGCGCATGGCGCAGCAGTGTTGCACCATGCTACCCATTTATGCACCCTGGTGCGATATTCAAAGGGGATGTTGCACTGTGCAAATTCTGATGTGGCGGGCGCACCTGTAATGTATGCGCGTATAAGTGCGGTGAAGCCCATGACATGGCAGCACATCCCGATATTCAGCCCTCGATGGGCGGTGCATATGCAGGCACAAAACACCTTGCACTGCACAGGGGCCCAAAGATGAGCCCCAAAAAAGGAACAAGTCAGGGACACCCACAGGCAGGCTGCTGTATTGCTGGATGCAACACAGCAGCTGCCTGCTGTGGGTGGCCACCCAACCTCTTCAGTCACAGGCCGGGCATTGGGCCCCCCACCCTCCCATGCCTGATTGTGGACTGTGTAAAAATAAATACTCCCTGGTGGTCCAGTGGACCTGCTCCCCAGCCCAATCGCAGACTTAGTAAAAACATAAGAAACCCTGGTGGTCCAGTGGACTGAATCCCAGCCCAATCATGGGCTTAGTAAATATAAAAGAATCCCTGGCGGTACAGTGGACCAAATCCCAGCCTGATCGCGGGCTTAGTAAATATAGAAGAATCCCTCGTGGTCCAGTGGACCGAATCCCAGCCTGATCACGGGTTTAGTAAATATAAAAGAATCCCTGGTGGTCCAGTGGACCGAATCCCAGCCCAATCACAGGCGTAGTAAATATAAAAGAATCCCTGTTGGTCCAGTGGCCCTAATCCCAGCCTGATCGTGGTCTTAAATAAACCTACATATTCCCTGGTGGTCCAATGGACCGAGCCCCAGCCCGATCACGGGCATCAGATAATGTAACCTCCCTGGTGGTCCAGCGGTACCCCTCTCCCCCCATTCCAGACCCACCACCCCTCTCCCACGGTCAGCGGTGGACTGCAGCACCCCACCCACAAGCCACCCAGCCACCCACTGACTGACAGCATACAGCATGCGGCTAGCCGCTTATTGGTCCACGCATGGGCCAAGCATGCTGACTGCATCAGCGACATGTCCCAAAATGTGAATGAAACCATTCACATTTTGGGACTGTGCTGCAGGCATAGTCAGCACGCCCATTGGCCCATGCAGTGACCAATGGGATACAGCTGTACTGTACGCTGTCAGTTGGCGAGCAGCTGGACGGCTTTGGTGAGGTGCTGCCGCCCGCCTCTGACTGGGGGGGTGTGTGGGTCTGAGTGGGTGGTGGGAGGGGGTACCACTGGATCACCAGGGAGGTTACATTATATGAAGCCTGCAATTGGGCTGGGGTTCAGTCCACTGGACCACCAGGGAATATGTAGGTTTATTTAAGCCCGCGATCGGGCTGGGATGCAGGTCCACTAGACCACCAGGGATTCTTATGTTTTTACTAAGCCCATGATCAGGCTGGGGAGCAGGTCCACTGGACCACCAGGGTAGTGTTTTATTTACAAAGCCCGTGATCAGGCTGTGGAGCAGGTCCACAGGACCACCAAGGATTGGTTTTCTTTATTAATGCCCATGATTGGGCAGGGGAGCAGGTCCACTGGACCACCAGGAATTATTCACTTGTACAAAGCCCGTGATCAGGCGCTGGGGTGCGTTGCCGCCGAGGAGCAGGGGGTGTCGGTCCCCGATGGCTGCAGCCTGGCAGGGTCAAGTCACTGGGGATCAGTGCACCTGCATGCAAATGGGGTCATAATGACATGCAAATGGCCTCATTTGCACCTTGCATGCATAATTGCCCCATTTGCATGTCCAGCACTGAATATCATGGGTGCTGTGAGTAGCACACCGGCACTTGCTCTGGCACATCCCCCTGCTCCTCTCTTGCCACTTGCACTGGCACAGTGCCACTGTGCCATGCACACTGCGGGCAGCCACTGTGCCATATTCAATGGTGCTGAGCCATGGCACAGTACCGTTGAATAATGCCCGGACCATGCCCTGGTGCATCTCAGTTGCGCTGTGCCCAGGCTTGCGCCCCTGCCTGGTGCAGTCTGAATATCCCACCCAATATATACTGTATATATATATATATATATATATATATATAATGTATATGTATAACACACACACACACACGCACACGTCATTTCTTAGCCATCTTATTTTATCTCATTAGTCAATTGTTTATTTGCATTTTAAAAAGGGTTTGAGATCCCATCTGCCATTCAGTCCAAAGGGCTGTACGCAGTTCAGTTTATAAATCCACATACTGTACTTTCCTTTTCTAGTAACAGATTTGGTCTGTCACCTCCTTGCTTTAATGGCGGTATCCACTCTAACCCCATGAATTTTATGTCCTCTGGTTTAGATGGATGGTGTAAACTGAAGTGTACGCCTACCAGTGTGTACTTCCTGTCTGTTGCTGATTATAGATCATATATGCTCTGGTATCCATTGCTTTAATGGATGTACTGTTTTGCCCATGTATAACAAATTACAGCTCCACCATAAAGCGTATACCACATAACTGGTACCACAGGTTATCAATTGCCTAATTTCTATGTTTGTGTTTGGATCTTTGGGATGTTGGAAACCTTTCCCAGGGGCACTGTATTTACATATGTTGCACCTGGCACATTTATGAAACCCATTTGTTCTATGTAGTAACCATGTGTACCTAGTATTGCTAGCAGGTGCATGCAGTCTGCCATGTACTAACTTGTCTTTAAAATTCTCGGTCCTATTGAAAGAAACCCTAGGATGTGCACCAACTGCCTGACTCACCTCCCCATCACTAAGGAGGATGGGCCATTTTTTGTAAATTATATTCCCAATCCTCCCTGCTTTGTAGTTAAATTATGTGACAAATGTGCATGGTTGTGATTGGGATGTTGTTGGTGGATTTGCCAATAATTTAGTTCTATTTAACATACAGACCTTTTCTTTCAATTTTTGTAACAAGAAAGGATCATAGCCCCTGACCTGAAAACATTCAATTAGTTAATTTGCTTGTTTTTCAAAGAGTGTGTCAGAACTTGACTTTATGGCATGGAGTTTTTCAGGTTAGGGGATGGGCGCTTCTTGCATGTAAGACTGAATTTGTTACTGTGGGCTTCCAGTAGCATTGAGTGTCAACTATTTCATTGTTGTCATTGACAGAGAGGGTTAAATCCAAAAAGTTCAATGTTTTTTTATCTGTCTCATAGGTAAACCCGAGATTCAGATTATTGTCATTTAACCACCTCATGAAGTCTGGCACTGCCTGGGTATCTCCCTGCCAGATGCAAAGCACATATCATCGGTAAAGTGGTAACAATGTTTGATGTGTGCTTTGTATGGATTGAAAGCTGCATTAAATACAATGGTGTACTCCCAGAGACCTAAAAAGTGGTTGGCATAACTGGGTGCCATGGTAGCACCCATGGCACTGTCACACTTCTGCAGGTAAAACTGTTCCTCAAATTTGAAATAGTTGTGACTAAAAATGAATTCCAATGATTAAATAAATAAATTAATAAATAAATGCAACACAGAAGGCTATTATATTTCATTAGACTACACAGAAAGTCCTTTGTTAAAAGTTAAAGTTTTGGTTTAGAAATGCAGAGCTTAAATGTATGTTATAAATTTTAGTTAAGCTTTTTTGACATAGATAACATGTCAGACTGTAAGAAACATTTATTTTGTTATATTTTTACCGATCACTCATCCCTGTCCCCACCTCTCTAGATTGATGCCACATCCCCGAAATGTGCTGTCCCCCAGAAATCCCCCCATGGATTCCCCTCCTTGGGGAGCCTGAGGAATGGGGTCTGTCTTTCCCTCCCTGGAGAACACATCTGGACTAGAGGACAACAGTCTGGCAGTGGCTTGGGTCAAGGGAAGGTATGCATGACATCATACAACCTGTGTCAGCTTTCCTTGTTCTCCCCTCCAACATCCCCCTGTTGCACAGGCAAGAGGACATGCCGTGTACAGGCACACATGTCCTGAATTAAATTGGCAGCACCATCCCTTCGACAGTGCCTGATGCTTGCATCACCACTGAGCCTCCACTTGGTGGTAGTCAACATAGGGGCACCGAACCTCTCCTCCTAAGGAGAGGAGAACTGTCCTCTGGATGCTTGATTTTCTCCGCTCTGGCCATCCCCTGGAAGCTCGAGTTTGCTCCCAAATGTGGTTCACTGACATGGCAGCAGGTGTGGTGTCCAGTGCCTCAACCTTCAACGCCACTGTCTGGCCCCCCCCAACATACTGTAGCCACTGAGCACTCCCCAAAACAATGTTTAGCTCCTGTAAAAAAGAAAACTGTCCCACACTGCAGAGATACATCCTCCCCATTTGGTAAGTATCAGATTGATGAATGAATTCATGAAAAACATCTTTGCCTGTAGTAAACTTGCCTCAGCCAATTGGGTTTTACTATACAAAAAGACATCATTCATTCATTCATTTGAAAACTGCAGTCAGAATCCTCTGCTTGTCACATTGCAACCTGTCGGTATGGAAATGATTAAGAAATAATTAGGATGACAAAGGTCTTAGAGTATGACTTAATTTGTTGTCTGTGCAGCAGGAGCGGCTTAACTCTGAGGGACAAAGTTCCTGTTGTTTCACAAAAATGTCTATAATAATAAAAACTGAGGAGAACAGAAATATAGAAAAGATATGACATGGGAGTTGGAGTTTGTATTGGCCTGTGTATTGTTTTTCAAGGAAAATCTAGTAGAATTCCTAGATGACCAAAGTCTTACAGATGCAAATCAATATGGGATCTCAGCCAGTCAGTCTTTTCAAACTAACATGACAGCCTTCTTTAACACTGTAATACAATTGGTGGATAAAGGCCAGGGAGCAGACATTCTTTTTTTAATAAGTTTTTATCCTAGTTTCTACATCACTAATGTGTACAATTATACAGGTTCAAAGAGTTCTTTTTGGTTAATAATTTTTATAAAATTTTTTAAAAATTGAGGCAGTCAGGACCTGCGCTAAGGTGAAGCGTAAGGGAGCAAGGTCACATAAACCATGCTGGTGGTCCAGTGAGGTCCAGGTAGTAGTCAGAGAAAAGAAGGCTGCCTACAAAAAATATAAAACAACGAGAGGGGATAGGGAAAAGGAAATGTACCATCTTCCATCTAGAAAAGTCACCCGGATGGTGCGGGGGGCAAAGTCCAGTAAAGAGCAGCGGCTGGCACAGAGGATACTGGGAGGTGAAAAGGAGTTTTTCCAGTACATTGGGGAGCGGAGAAAAACTAAGGGCCATCTTAGCGTTGAGATCTGAAGGAAGAAGTGAATGGAAGAGGCGAGGACTGGCAGAGGTATTAAATGAGTACTTCTCCTCTGTGTTTACTAGGAAGGGGGATGGGATATCTACAAAGCAAGGCATGATGGGGATAGATGCGGTAGTGAGTGGGATCAGGGGAGCAACAGAAATGGAGCAAGACTGAGGGAGAGGTACCCAAGGGGTGTCACATCAGGATAAGGATAAAAAGGCCAGTAGGGTGGAGGGGACGGATGATGCTATCTCCACCAAAAGGGTGTGGTTAGCCCTTAAGGCCCTAAAGAAAGACAAATCTCCTGGGCTGGATGGCATTCATCTGAGAGTACTGTGGGAATTGGTGGACATACTGGCTGTACCCCTGGCGGAGCTCTTCAACAGGTCGCTTGAGACAGGGAGGGTACCTAGGGATTGGCGAGAGGCACATGTGGTGACAATCCATAAAGGGGGGGGTCAAGGGAAGTACCAGGTAACTATAGACCCATCAGTTTGATCTCGGTGGTGGGAAAATTAATGGAGAGTATATAATAAAGGAACGATTAGGGGTGTACTTGGACGAGGTAGGAGGTCTGGATAGTTGGCGACATGGGTTTGTGCCAGGTAGATCATGTCAAACCAATCTTGTGGAGTTCTACGAATGGGTAACATCAAAACTGGACAGGGAAAAGCCTGTGGATGTATTATTCTTGGACTTCAGCAAGGCTTCTGACTCTGTCCCCCACAATGGTCTGGTGGAGAAACTGATGGGGTTGGGAGTAAGCCCTTTGATGGTCAGATGGATTGAAAACTGGCTAGCTGGATGCATTCAGACAGTAGTGGTTGGTGGGGAGCTCTCGAACCCTAGAGCGGTTGGTAGTGGGGTGCGCAGGGCTCGGTCCTGGGTCCGATCCTGTTTAATGCATACATATCGTACATCAGGGAGGGTATAGGGTGTGAAATTAGTCTCTTTGCTGATGACTCCAAGATGGGAGCAGTAGCTGAGAGGGAAGAAGGGAGGCTGGCCCTGCAACGGGACCTGGACACCCTGGAAAGGTGGGCTCACACATGGAAATTCAGTTTCAATATCACCAAGTGCAAGATGTTACATCTTGGGTGGGGAAACCCTAAACACAGGTACACCCTGGGAGGGGAGGTGCTGGAGGCCTCAACAGGGGAAAAAGACCTAGGGGTCATGGTGGATACATGTATGAATAACTCTGAGCAGTGCAGGAGAGTGGCCGGCAAAGCAAACAGGATGTTGGGAATGCATCGTAAGGGGGATCACCTCTAGAAGCAAGGAAGTGATTCTGCCGCTGTACAATGGACTGATTAGACCACACCTTGAGTACTGTGTACAGTACTGGAGACCACACTTGAAGAGGGACATACAGCTCCTGGGGAGGGTACAGAGGAGGGCAACTAAGATGATACAAGAACTAGGGGATTTGATGTATGAGGACAGACTTGAGGAGCTCTGCCTGTTTTCATTGAGGAGAGGAGAGACAGTAGGGACATGATTGAGGTCTGCAAGTACCTCAAGGGAATAAATAGTGTAAACATGGAGGGGATCTTTAGACTAAAGCAGGGAGGTATCACCACAGGGTATGGTTTGAAGTTGGAAGGTGGAAGGGTGAGGGGGAAGAAGAGGAGGAGGTTTTCACTGAGAGGGTGGTGGATCCTTGGAACACGCTGCCTAGTGAGCTGATTCAGAGATCCACAGTGGAGGGCTTCAAGAGAGGGTGGGACAGACACAGAAAGCGGATGTATCAGATGATGGCCTGGCCCAGGGGGGTGGGGATGGATGATAGGGGTTTCTGGAACGCAGGGGAGGGCCTCGGTACCCAACTAGGGATCTGAGGCTCGAACAGACTAGATAGGCCATAAGGCCTAATCTGCTGGCAATTAGTATGTTAGTAAAATATAGCGTCAGACAAAACCAGGTATATTTATTTATTTAAAAGTTTTACCAGGAAGACACACTGAGCACTAGTGCTCGTTTCCAGGTGCGTCCTGGGGGAAGGGGGCAAAGGGAAACAGTACATACACATCGTCAGTAGAACAACTATACATTTAAAGAGCACAGGGTATATTGTTATAAGAATTTGCAGGAATATACAAGTTATACAGCAGCATTATATACAGAGCGGAATTAATCACAACAAGCGCATCTAGTAGAATGAGGAGAAGAGCATGACAGTAAGGGCTGTGGCCAAGATTTTAGGCAGTACAACCATGCGGTGGGTCTAGGCACTGCAACGGGTGAGTAAATTGACCAACAGTAGGGCTTCCTGGTTCACCTTATGGATTTTAGTCTCAGCCTACCCACAGACACATGATGTCGAGAAATGCGAGCTAATGAGGGAGCTGAAATGCCTTTCCAGGGGCATATGCCGGATGATGGCAGGGAGGAAGTTCCATAATTTGGGCATTTGGTATCTGAAGGATGCTTGGCAACTTGAGGAAGACACCTGGGGGATGGCCAAAGTTCGTGCGTCTGTGTTCTTGATGGAGTGCACAGGAGGGTTAGGGACAGCCATCACTGAGGAGAGGTAAGGGGGCAAGAACTGGGACCAGTATTTGGCAGTGAGCTTTGTGCAGTGAGACAATCGGTGATCATGGAGTGTATATACAGTACAGTATGACAATATGAGTGTACAGCGCTTGGCAGGAGTGCAACTAAACAATGAACAAAATGCTCCAACAAAAAAACAAAAAAATAACAGGTTTATGTGAAAATAAACAATTAAGAGTACTATGCTGACATCCTCCACCATGGAAGTGATTCCGAGGAAAGGGAAGAAGATTGCAAAAGTCCATGATTGCCAGCCGCATAGATGTTAATTAAGGAGGTAAGTGCATAAAAAAATAGCAGAAGGAGTGTCCTGGTACCTGGGTAAAACCTAAGGAAAACAGAGGCAGAAGCAGAAAATATATAACACGGTAACAAACACATAAGTCCAGATCACATATCTTATCAGGGAAAAAGGACAGTAGTCAGTAATTACTTACAGGGGTAGAAGAGGGGTTCAGAGCCCTATGTATACAGGTAAACCATCATGTACTTCATCCAAACCGCTCTGTTGGAGGATTCAGCCAACCCCTGTACGCGGAGAGAGGTAAGCCAGGTAAGGGGCCCATGTAAGGTGGTATTGGGGAGAGTATTGGTGACCAAGTGAGATAGACGGTTTAACGCAGCTACCTTGGACAGGGCATTATATACTTCGGACATAGTGGTACCACCATAGTTCTCCACTGATGGAGAATAAGCCTCTGAGCTTGGAGACTGAGTAGTGCCAGCCATCTATGCTGCTGGCGGGTGAGTGTCCTCGATGCAGGAGGAAGGCCCAAGAGCCAGACCAGAGGGTCGAGAGTCAAGCCAAAACCTAAGGCCTAAGACTGCTGTCCAGAATGAGGAGAGAAGTGGACAAAGCCAGAGTATGTGCATGAGGTCTCCTACTCCGGAGAGGCATAACCAACATTGATTATTGTCCATTAGGTGCAGTCTATGGAGGACTGCAGAGTATGGCACCAGTGAGACAGAATTTTGTTTTGTATAAGCCTTCTTCTTGCATCTGATTAGATAGAGTGGGTGTATTTCCAACAGAGCTTCCACTGAGCCTCCAAAACGGGTTGCTGGAGAGCTTGCTCCCACTTAGATTTAGCCTGAGCTGTTAAGGGAAAAGACTTCCATTTTAGACCTGTTAATTTTCAGGCCAGAATAGCTTGTAAACACTGCAAGGAGGGAGAGCAAAGCAGGGAGGGAGGTGGGTACATCCACTTATGGGACTAGCAGATCATCCACGTACATAAACGTGGAGAAGGTGCTGTCACCAACAGGGAATCCTGCAATGTCTGGAGAGTGACATATGGCCATTGCAAGCGGCTCCACTGCCAGTATGAAAAGTAAGGGAGAGAGAGGACAGCCCTGCCTCATGCCCTGCCCCCAAAGGGAAGGGAGCGGGCAGGGTAGAATTAGTAAGGACCCAAGCTGTAGGGCAAAAGTCTAGAGCTGCTATCCAGCTCCTAAAGTTGCAACCAAAACCCATAACCTCCAGCACCTGCTGGAGATATTGCCATTCGAGAGAATCAAAAGCCTTCTCGAAATCTATGGTCATTGCAGCAAAAGGTGTGGAGTATTTGCCAGTCCAATAAATAATATTGATCAGTGAGCAGATGTGGTCTCTACAGAAATGACCAGGGACAAACCCAACCTGAGATGGATGAATAAGACTGGGAAGCAATGGGTTTAACCTGGAAGCAAGGATTTTTGCAAAGATTTTAGTATCTGAATTAATGAGTGAAATGGGACGGTAGCTGGATGGTAAGGTGGCATCTTTCCCTTTTTTGGAACTACAGTAATGATCGCTTCCCTAAATGAAGGGGGAAGAGATCCAGTAGTGAGGGCCAACTTAAAGATGTCACTGAGCAGAGGGGATATCAATGGTGCAACTAGGTTCCACAATTCAGGGGGAAAGTCATCCCCGCCAGGAGCTTTCCCACGTTTTAAAGTTTGGAGTGCCTCTGACACCTCTTGGGGGGTAATGGGACTTTCCAGAGTGGCAGCTTGCTGAGGGGTTAGATGACAGAGGGGGAGAGACGTCAAAAAGGTGCATACCTGTGAGGTGTCAGTGGTACCGGACGAGATATACAACTCCTTGTAAAAGTCTGTCATAATTTCATTTATGCACTCCAGCTGTATTTGCATGGAGCCCCCCATCTCCTAAGTCCCGGAATATGACTCTCAGCCCTCTGTTTCTGGAGTCGGAAAGCCAGCACTTTTCCTCCCTTCTCTCTACCCTCCCAGTACTTATACCTTAACCTTAGAATGGCCAGTTCAGCTTTCCTGGCAAGAAGGTCATTTATTTGAAGATGGACTTGAGTAATCTCCCGACCTAATGGGGAGTGAAGTGTAATCTGAGGTGTACTCTTAAATTTAGTCTCAAGATCGGTCAGATGGGATTCTAGGGACTTGAGTCGGTGCTCTCTCTGGCGCTTATGATGGGCAGAATACCCCATAATAGCTCCTTGTATGGTGGCCTTTAAGGCTTCCCAGACCATTGTTGAGGGCACCGAGGTAGTGGCGTGATCCTGTAGGAAGTTGGCTGCCCGCTTCCGAAGCCACTAAGGGGAGTCAGGGTCCCTCAATAGTAATGGGTCCAGACGCCAACTCGAGGAGTGAGGGGCTGGTGAGCTACAGATTATGCGAAGTTGAACCGGTGCATGATCCGTTATAATGACTGGAAGGATCACAGCATCATTGGAGCTATTCATAATTGAGGGGGATACTAACCAATAATCCAACCGGCTATGTGAGTTATGTACCAGGGAGAAGAAGGTATAGTCCTGATCCCGAGGGTGAAAAATGCACCAGGGGTCCTGTAGCCCCATATCTGAGATCAGCTGACTGAGAGAGAGACGGGATTTCTGATGGTGGTCCAGGCTAGAGGAAGTGCGGTCTAAGGAAGGGTCCAAGGGGAGACTGAAATCTTCCCCCAATATTACAGGGATGTGCGGGGAGGCTAAAGAGCTTAAGGCCTGTGCCAGTGTGAGGAACACCTCAGGCTGGTCTTCATTAGGGCCGTAAACATTGGTTACCACCAGGGAGCCTGTCGGGTATCAAAAAGCACTGCTACCCACCTACCTTCGCCATCTTGTTGCACTTTTATTTTTGTCCACTGAAGGGATTTGTGCAGTAGGATGGCAGCCCCCAGTTTATGAGTGGAAGCTGAAGAGGAGATAACTTGTCCCACCCAAGAGCATTTCAATCGATCATGATCCAGTTTCTTCAGCTTAGTTTCTTGTGGTAGAGCTACCTGCGTTTGCAGTCTCCTAAGATGGTTCAACAGCTGGGATCGCTTCATTGGGGTGTTAAGGCCCTGTATGTTCCAGGTGATAAAACGAGTTTCAGCCATGATCTAGAAGCAGTGATTCTGGTCTAAAAAGATACAAGCTATATACAGTAATGGAGACCGAGAACGAAGACAGACCCACTTCATGCTGACCGGAGGATCTGCATACTTTGTAATGATCGCAACTGGCAAAGCACCCCAAATACATGGGTAGCCACCCCCCACTAAATGTATGATAATCATGATCTTGACACAGCAATAAACTATTACAACTTGTTCAAAACATTGCTGAATTACAGTAACATTTATCCAACTATATACAAAATCTGGCCCACCTACTGACACAAGGAGGGCCAGAGGTATTGTGTCAACAGCTGGAGCTGCAAGACGTCCTCTGGTATTTGTGGGGGTATGGCCTGAGGTCAAATTAAGAGCTTCCAGAGCATCAAGCCCATAATAACAGGGAGCAGAGATAGGACTGAACACCCCCTTAGAGGTCTATACAATTAAATCACCCCTGGGACATAGAGTGCCCCTGATATATTAGTGATGGGACGTCCACCAGCACATGTCTCATTTGAGGAAATGCTAGTGTACAATATGTGCCTGCAAAGTTAGGCGAGGGGCTAAAGGGAGACAAGAATGAAGCTCCTCAGCCATAGAGATGAGTTGTGCTGAGGGAAGGACTATGTGCAAGGGTCCATATAGAGCCGGGGGGGGAAAAATGGGCCCAGACCCCAACCGTCCCTCCCACTTCCCGCAGTACAACCAGATGATCCCAACTTAGCTGAAACCTAGGCATCTTGAGATTGCAGTCAGTCCGGGGGGTCTGACCCAGGTCTAAGATTGCTCGTTACAGTGTCCACAGATTAGCCTTATAGATCCACAGTGGGTTGATTAGTTCCAGCTTGGGCCATTGGCAACTATGTTAGCCCAGGATTTACTTTGAGCCATAGAGAGAGCAGGACTTGAGGCCATAGTCATTGCTGGATTCTTCTCGGCCCCATCTGGTACGTCTTGTGGATCAGGCTGAAGAATCGCGTATGGGTTGGGAGTGAAAAAGTTCTGCAAATCCATGGAGTCTTGCTGGTCCGGGAGCTGATCAGAATGCTCTGTCACCTGTAGGCTCAGGGATCCGGCCCTATCAGTGGGATGCTGTCACCGGACATGTCGATGGGATGGTTGCTGCTTCCTTGACTTCGGGGGTAGGGAGGCATCAAAGACTCACACACCAGGATCTTGTACAGCTTGCTTAGGGACCGGTGGAGTATCTGCTGGTATTGTGGAAGGAGAGTAATGTGGCGGCTCAACCTGTAAGTCTGACCTCCTAAATTCTGGGGGATGTCTGGCATGTAAAAAGTCTGTTAAACTCTCAGGGGTCTCAAACAATAGGGGAGACCCATTATGCATGACCCGCATGACTGCCGGGTAGCGCAGAGAGTAGGAGTAATTCAATTTTTGTAAAAGCCTCCATGCCGGGGTGTATTCCTTACAGCGATCTAATAATTCTTTGGAATAGTCCTGATAGACTTGGACTTGATGCCCTTGCCAAACGATTTTCCCTGCAGATCTGGCTGCCACTGCAATAGATTCTTTTTGTTGGAAGTCCAAGAATCTAGCAAGAAGGGTTTTACGCCGTTCTCCAGGCCTTGACACTGGAGCAAGCGAGCAGTGGGCCCACTCTATCTGAGGGTAAAAGTCTGTTGGTAAGTTAAACAATTTCGAAGGGTGTTCTGTAACAATTCAATAGCACGTTTCTGTTCTGCACCTTCCGGAAAACCCACAAACCACAGATTATTGCAGCGGCTGCGGTTTTCAAGGTCATCAACTTTATTTTGCAGGAGATGGATAGTCTTAGTCTGTTCCCTCAGGGTAGCCATTAGTTCTTGGAGGACTGTGTCGTGGGAAGAGATTTGTTGCTCATTATGGAATATCCGAACCCCAATCCCTTGCAAGGTCTGAGTCGTGGATTAACTGCCATTGTGAGCTGTGCATTTGGGCCATTAGCTGGCCGAACATCATTTTGGTTCTCAATGTATCCCCAGAGGCCTACATGGTAAAGGCCATGTTGCAAATCTGCCCTCCGAAGGAAAGATGCGGCTGGTCTCAGGATGAAAGCACTTGCGATGAACATCGCAAAAAGGTGCCCTGGGGAGTCCTCTCTGCTACGGAGTAAATTTCATGCGGTAGCCAGAGAGTCCTAATGGCGGTGAGATTGCCAGATTTGTCCCCTGTGTTCCAGGGGCTAGTGCATTGCTGCTCATACTCATTCAGGGCTAGGCCACGCCCCTGGTTCCAAGAGTTCATGTGCAGCATACAGAGTATTCATCAAAGATGATTTAAGCAATAAAAAAAATGTAGTTACTCAAATCTGTGCATTATCCAGTTATAAATAACCTAGGACATAGGGGTAGGCATCTGCAGATAGGGGTCAACCATGTTTCCTAGACAACAGAAAACATATAGCAAATTAACTATAGGAAAGGTTCTGTCATGCAGCATGGGCAGGTAGATTGCTTTCTGCATTGTTCTTATGCCAAGGGATAAGTTAACGTTGGATCTTGCAGGAACCCCAGCATCCTAGTATGTAAGTTGGACCCTTTGACTAGGGAGGATGGACCAACAACCCTGAACAGTAGTTATTTAGTTTGGACCAGGTAGATTCACCCTCCCACCATGCCATCTGGTGTTACTATATTTACAGTTTTCTCCAAAGTGACAGTCTAGATGAGGCTACAGTAGACATTCTTTAACTAGATATTAGTAAAGCCTTTGACTCAATCCCACACAGAAGGTTCATAGAAAAGAGAGTACGGTAAATAGAGCTCAGGGAGGAGATTACAAAAAAATGGATGGGCACCTGGCTTACAGGCTGAATTCAAAGGATACTACTAAAGGGGAAACAGTCAAGATATGAAGACAGTGACTAGTGGTGCCTCCCAGGGGTCAGAGCTTGGCCCGACTTTGTTAAACATCTTTATCAGTGATACAGGGAAGGATGATACCATCAAGGTCAGCCTGATGACACAAAACTGTGTGGTAAGGTGGGTTCTGCAGAAGAAGCATGAGAAGGGATGCGGGAAGGCTCCAGGGGCACTCAGACACCTGGCAAGTAAAATTCAGTGCCAAGAAGTGCAAGGTAATGCATATAGGCAAAAAAACAAACTGTTGGACAACACCATTTATGGGCTAAAGGTGGAAGTCACTAAAGATGAAAGGGACATGGGAGTCACAGTATGCAGCAGCCTTAAGCCATCTAAACAGTATAAAAATCTTGCAGGAAGGCATATAGGACACTGGACTGTGTTAGGTGGGGACTTTGAAGTCATATTGAGACAGCACTCTTACCATTGTACTGATCACTAGTCAGGCTGCACCTAGAATACTGTGTGCAGTTCTGGAACTCCCATTTGAAGAAAGACAGAGGTAAGCTCAATAGGATACAGTGAAGGAGAACAAAGATGATACGTGGTCAACAGGGGAGCAGCTACCTGAAAAGGTTGATGAACCTCAACATGAGCTTCCTAGAGGACAGAAGAGAGAAGAAGGACATGATCAAGACATACAAATACTTACGAGTATTCAACTGGGTGGATTTAAATAAATGATTAAAATTATGGGGCCAGGCTAGCACTAATGGTCACAACTTGAGTTTGGTGAAACGACATACATTTCAGAAGGACGTTCTTCACTGAAAGGGTGGTGGATAAATGCAGCTAGCTACTGGAGGAGGAGGTAATAAATGCAGACTCCATTTCAAGTGTCCAGCCTGAGTAGCAGTAGTGCTACTGCTTGCAACATTGACAATCTGAGTTCAGGAAGAAGTTCAAAGCATCAGAGGGCCAGCTGGGGGGCAGGATGAGCATTTGTCTGGACTGCTCTGCTCTATATCGCAGGGGGTAGGTGGTTGAGCCCGGTGTAAGTATAACTCCCAGTGAAGGCTGGAAGTACAGCTCAGGACCACTTTCAATGAAAGGTGGGAGTGCATGTTCTGCGTTGACATCATTGCACGTCCGCATCTCCAGGAGCAACTATAAGGTGAAAAAAAACCTTGTCTCAGCTGCATCTTCTAGCTCCCTCTCTCCACCTGAATGATGTCACCAGTATAAGCCCCAGGCAGAATCAAGGTGGTTCTCAGTCACTCCTTCAGAAGCTCTGCTATAGGGGGTAAGCTACAGAACCTCTGTCCTGGGCAGCAGGGGAGTATGCTGGGTGGGGAGTACTTTGAGGGGTTGGTAGGGGGTACATTCCCACCTGAAAGCACGGAGATAAACATGGTTAAAAAAAAGTTTCAGGAGCAAATGGGACAGATACAGATGGGTTGTCTGGAACAAAGATTATCTCCAGTGTGCAGAAATTCAGTCAGAGTTTATCAGACTAAATAGAAATCTAGTACAGGAAAGACTAGGTGGATAAAAATCCTAGTCCTCAACTGTCTATATTTTATGTGTGTATGTATCTATGTAAAGCTTTCCCTCAGGTTTCAGTAGTTCTTCAAACATCTGAGATCTCGTGAGTCGTGGTTGCCGATGTTGTGCAGGCACAGTTACAGCATGGATAGAAGGGTGTGTGTGTGTGTAGTTATAAGATATCATAAAGCACCTCAGATAGACTGGATAATAGAATGGAATCCTGCTTCATTGCAGTTCTCTGTTCTTACAGTGGGGAGTTAGTTCCCAATGAATACGATTCATTTTCAGACTAGCGACAGGCGAGATTAAAAAAAAATGAAAGGTTTTTCAGAGCATCATGATTCTTGACCAGTTTGAAAGGCAATGAAGAAGGCTTGCTTTCAGCTGTAGTCCCCAGCATTCTGTAAGAATGGGGCACGAGAAATATATACGGTGCACTCCACTAATAATGTCTGCGGTTAAAGGGGACAGTTACTTAGAATGGACACTTAGTATTTGCCAAATGCCAAACGTCATTCTAGTAGTGTTATTTGCCATACCTGGGCTGCTGCAGATATCAAGAGATTCTGTTACAATTTTCATACGTCATACAGTCTCTGACAGATTTTGTTGACAAGCTATGAATGAGCCGCTTCTGACTGCACTGACGTCATCTCTCAGCTGATTTTAAAGCAGAAATGTTTGTAGGAGGAGAAACAGCTGATAGCTAATAGATGGCAATTGATGACCTATTAAAGGGCTCCATGTAGATGTAAGTGTCTGATTTTGTTGCTTGACTGCTGACCTGCTGATCTGCCCACAGTGGCTTCTTCATCTAAACCACCAAAGTGCAGTGGACTGTCATTACAGAGCAAAGCAGGGACTGTGATGGAGGCAAAATGCCTAAACAGAGTTTAGGGGAACTCTTTCTTCACTTTGGAATCCCAAAATTTACTGTAAATTATGTTTTTAAAGTTTAGGAAGAAAGTACTGTCTGATTTTCACTGTTAGTCCCAAGAGAAAATGCAAAAGAGATGGCAAAGATGTGGAGGTTACGATGGCATTGCTTCACTGGTTGCAAATGCCAGAGGAAGAGAAGCAATGATACGTGGCCCACTTTATCACACAAGACACAACAACTTGTACAGTCCTTGGGCATGACAGACTTCAGTGCTAGTGAAGGGTTGCTGCACAGATGGAAAGCCCAGCACAACAGTGGGTTCAAATGAGCCCACAGAGAAAAGTTAAATGCTGACACAGGGAGCTCAGCATTGGCTGCAAAGTGTCTGCCAGACGTGCTACATGGTTTTTAGCAAAACAACATCTTTGACTGTGATGAAACAGGGCTGTTTTATAGATGTGTTGGGCAGGGCATACTGACTTTTAAAACAGAAGTGCCAAGGGCTCCAAAAAAAAAGCAAAGGTGAGACTGTCTGCTTTTGTCTGTTGTAACATGACAGGCATAGAACAAGTATTTGTCAATGCCGAATGTTTGCTTGCTGGTATTAGCATTGGAAATGCAGGAGTTAGAGAGATGCTGAATAGGAATGGCAGTGAAGTATTGAATTTCATGCCAACCCCACCTCCACCCTGCAGAGACGGACAGGCATTGGGGTATGCATTTGGGTCATTGCCCATAACGTTCATGCCATTTCACGTCACTCTATCCTGCAGACACCATGTGTTGAGGTGTGCCTTGGGGTGTTCGGCTGTATAGTCACCTCATTCCATAAGGACGTACGCTGAAATGGGTGCAGTATAGAAGAACGGGGTGAATTATGGGGCTGAAGAGTTCAAGTCACACCTCAATGCCTGTCACTGGCTGCAGGGTAGTAGGGTGGGGGTGGAATGGCATGAGCATTACAGTCACCAATCCAAAGGCACACCCTTGATGCCTGTCAGTCTGTACAGGGTGGGACGTTATGGTCACACACCCTAACGCCCCGGGCATTTGTTGGTATTTACACTACAAATTTTCAGCATGAGCTTTTTGAGACCCCCACATCATGAAAGCATTTGGGACCTCTTCTCATGAACAGTGGCATTTTGATTTTGTTAATGTGTCCCAAACTTTGAGTTCCCACAGTGGCCGTGCCATTCTGCGCCAGATGTATGAAAACACAGATCGGCCAGGATGTGAAGAATGACAGCTGTACCATTCATAGGGAGCTGTGAAGAGATGGCAATGTTGAAAATCTGTAGTGAAAATATTAAAAATACTTGAACTTCTGGGCTTATGTGGAAACTGTGCAACGCATGTGTGTGTAACACAGTCATTTAGTGGAATTTGTTCATCAGATTTTCAAAATAGGCATTTTTGTGACCTCTGCTCATGAACAGTGTCCATAGGTTCATAGGTAAATTACACGATCGAGGGACTAGCCCATTAAGATCATGCCACTTAAGCTAAGTGGGTAACAAATTTAGAATCATTCATATATATGTCTAAATGAATTTTAAATTGTGACAAATTTACACAATTTACCACCTCATAAGGGAGTGAGATTGGAACTATTCGTTGAGTAAAAAATTGTGTTCTTTTAGTAGTTCGATTAATAGGTAAGAATAATTTTAAATTATGCGAACGGGTTGAGACTGTAGTAGAGTTCCATTTCAAATGCAGTGTATCAAAAAGGTATTCATCTCTAGATGCTTTATAGAGCAAACAAAGATCCCCACGTATTGATCTATATTCCATACTGAACAAATTAAGTTGTTTAAGTCTTTCTTTATAGGACAAATGTCCCATTCCTACAATGTTCCTAATAAACCTTTTTTGCACCTTCTCCCTAGATATTATATCACCCCTCTGTGTGGGAGCACAAAATGAAGAACAGTAATCAAAATTTGCTCTTATAATACTAGTATATAAGGGGACCATAATTGATGGCTCTCTGCTTTTAATGTTTCTAAATAAACAATTACTGCGTCAAGAACATTTTTAATCACAGAATTTAAGTGTTCAGTAAATTTTAATGTATTATTAACAATAACACCTAGATCTTTCTCAGATGTAATAACACTTAAAGTGTGATTCTCAATATAATATTTTGCACACCTATTATTACTTCCAAAGTGCATAACCCTACACTTGTTGATATTGAATTTCAACTTATGTCTACTAACCCATTCAGATATATCATTTAAATTATCCTGCAATATGGATATAGTTTCTAAGTTGTTAACAATCCCTCTTGTTTTGGCATCATCTGCATATTTGATCATCCAGTTACCATTTTTTATATTCATACCTGTTATAAGTATATTGAACAATACAGGCCCCAAAACGGATCCCTGAGGAACTCCACTAGTAACCGGTGTCCATGGGGAAAAGAAACCCCTCAAGCATACCCGCTGTCTTCTATTGGACAGCCACTACATTATCCATCTGATCAGATAATTATTAAGTTCTAAATTGACTAAACATTTAAATAATATATCATATGAAACAGAGTCGAAAGCCTTTTCAAAGTCAAGGTAGATCACATCAACTGGTAAACCAAAATCCAGAGCCTCACTAACTGGTTCAAAAAAATCAAGCAGATTGGTCTGACATGACCTTCCAGATTGAAAACCGTGTTGGAATACATCAGTCAGACCTTTTGCCAAAATATGATTGCTGATTTTACTTAGAATTAGTCTCTCCATAATTTTACATACAGTAGAAGTAAGACTTATGGGTCTATAATTATTTAAATCCTTCTTAGATCCAGATTTGTGTATAGGAATAACTTTAGCATCACACAAATCATTAACCACAATACCCTTCTGTAGTGACTCATTAAATAAGTAAGTAAGTACTCCAGCCAGTTCTTACGAGAGATTTTTTAAGAAAATAGCAGGAATACCGTCAGGACCACATGATGTAGATGATTTTAAAGAATCCATAATGTAAAAAGTTTCAGCCACACTAAATTCAATCATAATGTCTAAATTAGAAGGTTTTGAACACATGAACTCACACTTCTTTTTAAATATACTACCAAAATAATCATTAAATTTATTTGCTATAACCTGTTCATCATTAACGTCAACATCATTAATATTTAGTGGTCCTACTAAGGTAGGCGAATTTTTTAAGGAGCCAATATAATTGAAGAACCTTTTTTTGTTATCATGATGTATATCAACTAGGTTCCTCTCTAATTCCTACTTAGCCCTTCTGATTGCGTATTTTACCTTTTTGGCTTTAGTTATAAATTTAGACCAGTTTAAATCAGTAGTATTGTTTTTATATTTATTATATGCTTTCTTTTTTGCTGAGACTAACATTTTGATTTCTCTAGTGAACCAAGGTGGAGACCTCTTTAGTCCAATATATTTAACTCTTGTTGGTACCCATGTTGTGATACAATATTGAATTTCTTCTTTGATTCTTAGCCAGATGTTCTCAATAGATAGCCCAATTAATTATTGCTCCCAATTCCATGTTAATAAGTATTCCTTAATTACCTTATAGTTAGCTCTATTAAAGTTTTTAAATTCTGTTCTACCACAAGATTTATTGACAGGGAAATTAAATGACCATTTAATTATCTGATGGTCACTATTTCCAAAAGGAGCCATGATACTGACCAACTCATTGTCACCGTTAATATTTGAGAATATTAAATTCAAGATATTATCATTTCTAGTTGGTAATTTAACATGTTGATCCAATCCTAAATGTGACATAGCACTGATAAATCTATTTTCCTGGTTATTAAGTCCTTTAACAGAGGTCCAATTTATACCAGGATAGTTAAAGTCACCCACAAGAATAATATCTGTCTTAAAATTAACATTCTCCAAGTAATGGCACATATTATCATTATTAGCAGTGTCCATTGATGGTGGTCTATAACATAACCCTAACATAACTGGAAATTGTTTATTAGTGAATTTAATCCAAATAATTTCAAATCCCAAGGAAGGTTTATTATCCAAAACAACTTCAGAGCAATTAATATTATCTCTGACATAAATAGCAACTCCACCACCCTTAGAATATATTCGATTTTTACTAAATAAAGTATATCCGATAATATTATGACCCCACTGTCCCTCACTAAACCAAGTTTCAGTGACACCACAAATATCTATATTTTCATTATATAAGACTACCTGAAGTTCATCAATTTTATTACATAGACTCCTAGCATTTAATAAAAGGACATTCATTTTGGCATCTAGTTCTTTCCTATATATAATTGGCACAGATTCATGAGCTATAGGTTCAGAACCTGCTAGCCTTTCACTTTCAACCCCAGAGTTTTGCATAAAAAATAATCTATGTATGTATTAAGTTTTAAACCTAAGTTCTCCTTCCCCAATCTGTTTAAGTGTAGGCCATCTTTTGCATAAAAACCTTTATTATTATCAAACTGTTCACAGTAAGTGAGGCATTTAATTTCTTGTTTGAGACACTAGGCTGTAAGCCAGGAATTAATATGTTTTATTTTGGTAGTCAAAATATAATTAGCCCTAGGTACTGGTAGAATCTCAGAAATCACAAAATGTACTCCAATCTCAATCAAAATATTTGCCAGTCCAACAAATGCTTCTTTAATCGTTTGAGTTGTCTGATGCCAAATGTTGTTTACTCCAATGTGAATAATAACTAAATCCTTATTAGTACAGCCTTGTAATATCTTGGGGCACATTTTGGCAAGGTCCCCAATCTTGGCCCCCTCGAAAACAAGATAAAGTTCTGGTAGCTTTATTAGGATTACAAATAATTCTGTCCAAATTAGATAATATGGAATCTCCTAGCACAAAGATATTTGGTGCATCAGTGTCATCTTGACCCAAGATTTGAACATCCATGCTTTCTATATGAGTTACCATATGAACTTGATTTTCAGTAAAGTTAATGAGATCCCCCTTGAGAAAGGATATTAGTGATATCAGTTTGCACAATAGAATTAGTTGATTCATTTAAATTACTAGGCACAAAAGTTTCATCTTTCCCTGTAACATCAGTACTAAGATTCATTAAGGGATCATATTTATTATGGATTGGGAGTATAAAGGTATCAGCTTTTCTTCCCCTTTTAAAGGTTTTTTGATGTTGGTTTGTAAACCAATCATTGTCTAAATCAGAAGCAGTATCTTCTAATCTTGGTCTCTTTCTTGTAATGCTATCAGTATGATTGGTATCATGATTAACACTTGTACCAGGTGTTTCAGAGCAAATTTGATCATTTGTGCTAAACAGTCTTTTAGCAGTTTCGATTTGACTATTTTCTAAATGTTGTAGTCTTTCATCAAACAGTCTTATTTCATTCTCTAATTCTGTAATTCTTATACATTTATTACAGAGAAAGGCGACAATATTTACAGTCCCCATATCTAAATCATACATATTGCACGATACACATTTAATGCCCACTCTTCCATCCGAAGTTATAATGTTAGCCATGCTTAGTAATTTACGTACACTGATGTCTTAAATATACTCGATAACTTACCCTATAAGTTACTTGGGCAATTAAATCTATACTGTGTTATGATCTCACTACTAACACCCAAAACGCCCAACACGCATAACACGCGCAGACGCGCGTGTCTTAGCGCTCGTCTTCGTGCGTGATGCACGCGAGCATGCCCTGCTTGTGCTCTCCCTGCTCGCAGCAGGGCAGGCTATAACTAGCCAAAAGGTTCCGGAAGTCAAGTTGCAAGTTGCGCTACCCTAACGCAGAAATAAAATTTAGCAGTAGCTAAAAATGGTGTATTTTAGTAGGGCTTTAACTAGGATATAGTGTAAACACAAGACAAATTAAAACACACACACAAATGAGTAAAAAATGAGTATGTAGTGAGGGAACCTCGTCACTATGGTTTTCCTAATCTATCCCGAACATTGATTTCCCATAACTACAGCACTATTCTGTGCCAGATGTGTAAATGCATATTTCGGGTAGGATATGAAAAATGACAGCTGTACTGTTTATAAGGAGGTGTGAAAAAATGCCAATGTTGAAAATCTGGAATGAAAATATTACAAATGCGCATAATTACGAGGCTGCATGGAAACTGCACAACGTACACTCATAACACAGTCATTTCATGGACTTTTGTCACTAAATTTTCAACACAGGCATTTTAGCATCTCTGCTCATGAACAGTGTCACTGTGATTTGTTTTTAATATGTCCCAAACACTGACTTACCATAGCGACCACAC